>JALMGJ010000006.1:62962500-63650000 GCA_023362775.1 Charina bottae
AATTCTTTTAATCAAATGTAAAAGAACACTTACACCTTAAATTTTCTTACATTATGCATGCATTCTGTATTATATGACGGAAAATACTTTTTTTTTTGCCCTCAGTTAATTATTTTCACAATGACACTACAAACACTTCCTCTAAGATTTTTTGCTAATTTGAAAGGAGCACCAGATTTCTGTGTTCTGGCATTTCAGCAATGTTGGAGGGCTGATACTTGAGAGCTAAGGTGCTAGAGAGCTCCTTTACAGCTGCAGTATAACTGAAAATGTTGAAGAACTAAGTGGAGAGTAGTAGTTGGAGGAATTTCCATTGTAGGGAACTCCTTTTGCCAATCCTAAACTTCAGGTCCTGTATGGAATTGCTAACTTTGACAACTTTGAAGGTCTCTGTTTGTATCCTAGGCTAAAAGATGGGGGAGAAATTGAGAGGTTTTATCAGTTTCCTTCTTTAGCACTAAATTTGCCAATGTGCAAAGTGCCAAGCTACTGGTTCGTTGCGGCTGGACAGTGACTTTCATTCTTCTTACTGAGTATCTCCAAGACAGAAGATGAAGATAATCTCCAAATAATCTGTACTCACAATTTGAATGACAAAATATAGAGATAAATTTATTAACATTAGATGTTCTCAACCATACTTTGTGATATCAGTCTGTATTTGTTTGACCAACAGATATGTTAAGGAAAGCATAGCTTTTAACAAGAATTTGCTCTGATTTTCAGATGCGGTCTGTGAGTAGAGTATTTAAATTCATTGATTTACCAACAGAAGAATCCAAAACTTTACCGGCATCAAAAAATAAGGAGCTTTCTCATGTTGTCGTAATTGAGAATAAACATGTAAAGGAAGAAAACGTCTGGCCATCTGGTGGGCAAATGACAGTGAAGGATCTTACTGCTAAATATGTAGATGGAGGATTGGCAGTATTAGAAAATATTTCCTTTTCAATAAGTTCGGGACAAAGGGTGAGAATATTTCCATTTAAACCCCTTCCAACCCAAAAACTATGAAACAGAAGATCCAACAAAAAATGGCAATAACTATTAAAATCCCATAATTCCTGGTCAGAAGGGCATAAGGCAGTTTATGTGGGTTGTTGTTAATAATAGATAAATGCAATTTGTAGAAAGTCATAAAGTTTGACATTCCCATAAGCCTAGCTGGTATCTGGGTATATAGACCTATTGGTTTGACCTAATGACAATCATAACCCAAAATATCTGGGGGATACTACATTGGAGAAGTTTAGGCTGAAATTTTGTTTTTTTTCCTTTGAGGAAGTTAATGTAGAAGAAAATACTGTTGTATGTTATCTTGAGAGAAAATGCTGGAAAATTAAAATTAGATATGCTCAGAGCAATATACTGAGAATACGTTACTAGGCTATACAAACAACATCCTCATGAGAAAAGCTTATAAACTAAAATAATTTCCATTAAATATTTAAATAATAACAAAATAAAGATGGCATTGACATGGTTTTGAAACAGAATATCACTAATATATTACTGGCGTTTCTACAACTGATTTTCTGGCAAAGACATCCATGTGTGTATGGTGTGTATGTGTGTCTAAAAAGCAAGATTGTGGCTACAATTGTGACACTTGTAAAAAAGGGGGAAGGGTTTTGATTGCACAGTTGCAGCCACCATCTTGAATTTTTTAAACCCCTATTCCCTTCCTCATGGATGCCCATAGTTTCTGCTTTCGATCTGAATATGGTTTGTGCAAATTAAGGTTAATCTCCTTTAAAGTGATAGAGAAAGAATCAAAAGGCTAATTCTATTATTGATAAATTGAGGGAAGAATTATGTGAATTGCACATATCAACAGAGCATTGCCTGCTTCTGTGGTTATATTGGTGGTTTTCAAATATATTTTAACAGAAAAGCATTCTCTCTTGAGCTTCCCTTTTGTTAATTTCTGAAGAGTATATCATCAATTTATGAATACCGGTTCCTTCAGTAATTCATGTTTATCAATATTGCAGGTGGGCCTTTTAGGAAGAACTGGCTCAGGGAAAAGTACTTTGCTCTTTGCTTTTTTAAGACTCTTGAATACAGAAGGAGAGATCAAGATAGATGGTGTCTCCTGGAACACGGTCCCTGTACAGCAGTGGAGGAAAGCATTTGGAGTAATACCCCAGGTAAATCTGTATGGGTTTGTGAAATTAGATTTGCTGTAAATAACTGTACCTAGCAATGTATTCCATTCATATGAAACCTTCAGATGCATTTCAAGCTTAAAATTTTAAGCTTTAAGATAGAAGTTAGACATACCAGGGAGAGAACATAAGTTGCTTGGATACAGTTGTGAATTTGCAGTGCCTTTTCCATCATTGGTTTGGTTTGCTCATACATGTCTGAGTTTGAGGATATCACAGTTCACTATGGCTTCAGAGTGGACAGTAATTGTACATATTTTGTTGACAAAGAAGAACATGAAATGCATTTCAAATTAAATCTATTTGTAAGGCAAATATGTATGCAAATTATAATTTGCCCAATTCAGAAATCATGACACACTAGAAAATTAGTGAACAAACTGAAGTATGTGACTGGAGAAGGAAGCACACAAGAATGTCACTCTTTCATGGAGGCGTAGTTTGCATGTTTCCTCTGAACCAGAGGAAAATTCAGAATAATACTGTAGTAAAAAGGAAAAGATGCATTATATAAGATTGAATATAATCCATTAATAATTTCATAAACTACATCCAACATCACTCTCTCCATCTCTGGGCAGTGGCTCTGAAGGATCATCTAATCCTCAATAAGCTTCCCCCTTCAGTTTGACATTTTGTTTATTTATTTATTTCGTATGGCATTTTTCTTGGTGGGAAATCCCTTGTGAGGTCCAGCAGCTGGATGTGTAGACTATTTAGCCGTGACAAGTCATGTTGCCCGGGGTGCACCACAAGGAGGCTAGTCTACATTGCACCTGCTGTTACCTTCCCGCCGAAACGGTACCTATTTATCTACTCGCATTTGCATGCTTTCAAATTGCTAGGTTGGCAAGAGCTGGGGCGAGTGCGGGAGCTCACTCCGTCACGTGGCGCTTGGGTCTCGAACCGCCAAACTTGCAACCCTCTGGCCGACAAGCCTGGTGTCTTAACTGCTGAGCCACAACACCCTCTATTTCCAGTTTGACATGATTCAACAAGATATAATTTAACTCTACACGGTGAAGAAATATATATTGTGAATATTAATAATTCTAGACTACTAAAGCTTACCATTAAATGTGTGTGTGTGTATATATACAGTAAGTGATATGATTTACATGTTAATCCTAAACATACTAGGATTATGGACTTTAATAGAGTAAAGGTCCACTCAGAGGTACTCCCTCCTATCACAAAATGCAGTAGGAAAACTGACTATGAACTATGAACTTTCAAACCAGTAAGTGTGCAATTGTGTATAAGTTACAGTTACATTTGGAAATTACAGTATTTCTAAAATAAAATTAAGGGCAGCTGAACCACAAAGCGTAGTTTGACTATCCTTGAGTAAAGATTTCCTAGAAACTGGAAAATGCTTGTACCTTCTTCAGTGTAATATGAGTAAAAAGAAAAATAAGTGAAGTATCCTAGTTGAGTTCAACCTCTGAGGGTTTAAATGACATTCTGCATAGTTTCTTGGCAACAGTATGGTGTGTTTTGCCACTCCCTTCTTCTGGGGTGTTTTTTCAATTTTCCAGTCTCTCTTACAGCTGTGGGATTTCCTGGTGATCCCCTTCAAAGTAATCACCTAGTTCAACCCTGCTTAGCTTTTGGAGATCAGCTAAGATTAGCTGGCAGTATTAGTATAACAGTTAAACCTGGAAGTGAGAGGAAATGCTCAGATACAGGAGTCAGTTAAAAAGGGGGATGGAAGATACAATCAAACTTCATAGAATATCTTTGAGGAAGCATGTGTAGTATTGGTTTAAATATAGTTAAGCTATGTAATGGTAAGGAAACCAGGCTGAACTATGAAGCAATGAGCAATAAGGCCCTAGAATCTTCAGGATTCTGTATTTCAGGGAGCAAGATTAATGTTAAAAGAAAAATAGAGTTTTGCATTTCTCTCTGTTGGAACTGATCTTGTTGGTTTCTCCCCATTGGTCCAGCTCATAGGGATCCTCCTGAATCTTGATACTGGCCTCTAATGTGTTTGCCATCCCCCCATCTTTGTGTCATCTGCCAATTTGATAATATTTTCTAATCCCTCATCCAAACAATTGATAAATATATTGAACAATAAAGGGCCTATTATGGAATCTTATAGTATGTCACTGCACATTTCCTTCCAGCTTGACAAAGAGCAACTGACTTCTTGTAGAGTTGGGATGGTTCAACCAGCTTGGTATCCATCTTACAGTAGCACAGTCCAATCCACATTTTGTCATCTTTTTTACTAGAATCTCATGGAAGACTTTGCTGAAGTCAGAGTACATTATGTTCACCACATTCCTGTGGTCAACTAAATTGATCTCTTTATCAAAAAAGGAAATTGGGTTGGTTTGGCATGATTTATTCTTGATAAACTCATTCCTGCTTAAAAATCTGTTCAAAAATTTTCTCTAGCATCAATGCCAAGCTGACTGATCTGTAATTACCAGGGTCCTCCCCATCTCCTTTTTTTTTAAAAAAATGTAAGAACAATATTTGTCCTTCTCCAATCCCCTGGCACTTCACCTGTTGTTGATAATTTCTCCATGATCAAAGAAAAAGCTACCAAAAGACATCCACAAGCCCATTCAATATTCTTGGATGTAGTTGATCTGGTACTGCTGACTTAAATTTGTTCATGGTAGCCTGATGCTCCCTAATACTGGCTCATTCTGATAATGGCAACTGAACATAGACTGAACTGGTGTGTGCATTGTCACATTCACTGCAGAACAACACAACAAAGAGAACCTTCTTTAACTTCAGGAGTTAAACTTTGTTTATTCTAAACTTTAGAGAATATATAAAATCCCTTCCTGCAAGTCAGTCTTTCATTAGTGTTCTCTCCCCTCCCTCCCTCCCTCCCTCCCTCCCTCCCTCCCTCCCTTCCTTCCTTCCTTCCTTCCTTCCTTCCTTCCTTCCTTCCTTCCTTCCTTCTTTGTAGCTTATTTTTTGATCCTCAATTGGATTTTGGATTAGGAAGGGGTTGATTTTTCATCAATTGGTCCATTCCTAGATCTGATGAGATTAACTTTTGAACTGCTTTTAAGAAATCTCTCAGGACTCATTGAAGAAATGGGCTGTACATAGTAGGCTTTTCTCTGTAACAGCAGGCATATGGTCCAACTTCCACTGGCTCCAGCAAGTATTTCCAATGGTCAAGAATAATAGGAGGTGCAATCCAATGACAATGGAGATCATAGCTTCCATTCTCCTACCCAAAACAGAATGGGAACTGGGATTATTTGTGTCTAGTTATTTTAGTTTTCCTATACCACAACTACACTGCAGTCTATTCTGTTGCATGTGTTGCCAATCTAGTTAGACATTACCATTCAGTTTGAACAGATATGCAGTTTTAGTTTAGTGATTATTTTCCAATTCTGCCTGACCTTTAGTTTCCTTAACTAGTGAATATTTCCCAATTCTGCATATCATTAAGTAATTAAAGTTACTAAATGACAGGCAGAATTGATGTCTGTTAGGATGTATTCCTTTAATAACATACCCTGTTCCATGTTAACTGTTGTTTTCTTATTGTTTATTCAATGTATTGAAAAAGGAAGAGATATTTCTAATGTTGTATTAATAGTTTGATTTGGCCTTTATCCTTCCTTTTAGAATAATTAAATTAATGCCTTCTTCATGTCTTGAAGGGATAAAACAGGTCATTGGCGATCACTCGTAGCCGAGTAAGATTGTCTTCCAAAGGTAAAATTTTAACAGTGGATCCGTAAGTGGCTATAAAGGCCAATTCTGGATCCGCACAACCTCCCACAATGAGGGCATAGGTTTCCGGGTGGGAGACGGTCATGATGAGGGTTTGCCTGACGTGCCTTCCTTTTAACTCTTTTCTCCCTTTCGCCCTGTACTCGTGCTTCTTCAAAGTCCATAGCGCCATTAATAAAGGCTGACCTCCAATTGAAACGCTCATGAGTTAGGGCTTCCCAGTTCTCAATGCTGATATTACATTTTTTTAAATTAGCTTTGAGAGTATCTTTGAATCTCTTTTGCTGTCCACCAATATTCCGTTTTCCATTCTTAAGTTGGGAGTAAAGTAGCTGCTTTGGAAGACGATGGTCAGGCATTCGAACAACATGACCGGTCCAGCGAAGTTGATGTTGGATGATCATTGTTTCAATGCTGGTGGTTTTCGCTTCTTCTAATACTCTAACATTAGTCCGCCTATCTTCCCAAGTAATTTGCAGAATTTTTCAGAGGCAGCGTTGATGGAATCTTTCAAGAAGTTGGAGGTGGCGTTTGTAGAGGGTCCATGTTTCACAGGCATACAGAAGGGTTGGTAGTACAATGGCTTTGTAAACAAGCATTTTGGTCTCCCTGCGAATGTCCCGATTCTCAAACACTCTACGCTTCATTCGGGAGAAAGCTACACTCGCAGAGCTCAGGCGATGCTGAATTTCAGCATTGATGTCGGCTTTTGTAGATAGATGGCTGCCGAGATAAGAAAAGTGATCGACATTTTCTAGTGACACACCTTTAAGCTGGATTGATGGCACTGCGGAGGGATTGGTTCGAACTTGCTGGTAAAGCACTTTGGTTTTTTTAATGTTAATCGAGAGGCCGAGCTTTTCATATGCTTCTGCAAAGATGTTTAGGATAGTTTGAAGATCTTCCTCGGAGTGTGCACAGACTACGTTATCATCAGCATATTGAAGTTCTATAACAGAAGTTGTAATTACCTTATTTTTTGCTTTCAGCCTACTAAGATTAAAAAGCTTTCCATCTGTTCGATATATAATTTCTATACCAGTAGGAAGTTTTTCTTCAACAAGGTGTATAATCATAGCGATGAAGATAGCGAATAAGGTTGGAGCAATAACACATCCCTGTTTAACGCCGGATTCCACTTTAAATGGATCGCCTTGAGAGCCATTGTTATTCAGTTGCCATCATGTTGCCATCATGTCGTTATGGAGTAGCCTCAAGATGTTCACAAATTTATCAGGGCATCCGATTTTCAGAAGGATGGTCCAGAAAGCAGTAAGATTTACAGTATCAAAAGCTTTAGTCAGATCAATAAACGCCATGTACAGAGGGCGGTTTTGCTCCTTGCATTTTTCTTGAAGCTGTCGTGCAGTGAAGATCATATCCACTGTTCCCCTGGAAGGGCGGAAGCCATTTTGCGTTTCAGGGAGGATGTCTTCTGATACAGATAGGAGACGGTTTGCGATGATCTTTGCCAGGATTTTGCCTGCTGTGGCTAGAAGGGAGATGCCTCGATAGTTTCCAAAGTCTGTTCTATCACCCTTTTTAAGGAGAGTGATAATTATGGCATCCCTAAAGTCTGTTGGAATCTCCTCCCTCATCCAGATTTTTTCGATGAGCTTATGAAGTTGTTGTGTAAGTTCAGGCCCGCCTTCTTTAAAGACTTCAGCAGGAATCCCATCAGGTCCACTAGCTTTGTTATTTTTCATTTGTTTAGTGGCTTTACTGACTATTTGACTTTAGGAGTGAAAAAATATATTTTCACGTACAAGCTATATTTCATTATAATTTTCTCATTGTAGATACAGACATAGTCAAATAAAGAATTAGTTTCGATGAAATCCAAAGGATTTAAAGTGGTCCTGATTAACTCATCCTAATATTAAGGGGCATGGCCAAAAACAAAAAAGTGAGTGGACAAAGAAAAAAGAATTATTTATTTTAATTTAGATTTATTTAATTCAATACTATTAATATAGTTAACTGCCTTCAATTAGTACAGTTAGTAATATTAATATTACTCTCTATGTTTCTATATTTTTCCTTCATCTCCTACAAAAATTCACAAAGCACAGCCAAAATGCTAGACTGGCCACACGCTTTGGTAACTGCTTACAGTTTTAGGAATTCCAGTGATAGATGATAGATGATAGATGATAGATGGATGGATGGATGGATGGATGGATGGATGGATGGATGGATAGATAGATAGATAGATCCATCACTACAGCTGGATCCAAGTTAATCTGTCAGCAATTGAGAAAAATAGGTGGGGAAACTGGGTTTTCATCAGCTGAGCTCTAGTTTATATCAAATCAGCAAGCCCAGGAGTCCAGGGGAGAGGGGAATGATGTCACACACATTATGTCATCATTGCATAAATGATATGATTGTGTCATGACATGCCTGATGTCATTTTGATGTATCATGGCTTCTAATGGATTTTTATGCCAGCAAGAATGACTGATCTGAATTTCTCACCTGCAGCACCAAAGATTTGCCATCATGGACAAACAGTTCAAAATATTGTGATTCAAATATTAGTGGATAATTAGCTTGATATGAGTTACATGGTGACATTATTTAGTTTTGCAGCTGATTAAATATACTATACTTTTCCCCCCTACAGATTGAAATGCAATTATGCTTTACAGTAGGCTGACCATATTTCCTTCAGACAAAAACGGGACATTTGGGATGGGAAAACGGGACAGGGTCTTATGCCACCAAGCTGGCCTCCAAACCCGCCCCCCAGTCCACGCAATTGGCTCCCACCTGCAAACCCCACCCCCATCAGCGTGATTGGCTCGGATTTTAATTTTTTCCCCCGATTTTTAAAGGTTTTTTTTTTCTTCTAGCAGTAAATGGTGCGGCAGAGCTGGTGTGTTTGGGGAGGCTGGAGTACACAAACTGTGCACACAGCACCGTCATTGGCTGGGGAACAAGGGGCGGGGATGGAGGCCCACCACTGCCCCATCCCCCTCGGGCTTGGCCGAGGGAGGGAGGAGAGTCGCTGCTGCTGCCACCACCGCAGAGCAGGAGAAGCAGGAGGAGCCAGCTGTGCTCGGCTGCTTCAGCCACACCACTCCGCACCTTGCTGCCCGCTGAAGCTCCCCAGGGTGGCCAGCTCCTGCTTCTCCTGCTCGGCGGCCCGACAACTCTCCTCCCTCGGCCAAGCCCGATCAGATGCACACACACACACTCACACACTCACAGGACAGACTGCCCTCGGCAGGAGCCGGCCGTGCTGAGGGGCTTCAGCCACACCACTCCGCCCCTTGCTGCCCGCTGAAGCTCCCCAGGGTGGCTGGCTCCTGCTTCTCCTGCTCGGCGGCCCGACAACTCTCCTCCCTCGGCCAAGCCCGATCAGATGCACATACACACATTTTTCTTCTTATATCTTTTTTTCCCCGCCCCCCTATGTTTGTATTTTTATTTTTATAGTTTATTAATCTCTACTTAATATTATATTCTTTTTGAATATATATAGAAGAAAGAAGAAAAATGTAAATCAAGTATTTACACAATTTTTTGTTAAGAAAACGAGGTATTTTAATGAAATGTATGTATGTATTGTATGGTAAAGATGTATAAGTCAAAAACTGAATTTGAAATAAATACTTAATAAATCAGTAATATAACATAAGAGAAGAAAAAGAAAATAGTGATAAGGTTAGAAATATATATATATATATATATATATATATATATATATATATATTAGTTAGAAAGGGTTAGAGGAAGAAGAAGGGAAGAGGGAAACAGAGAGTCGCTGCTGCTGCTGCCACCACCGCAGAGCAGGAGAAGCAGGAGGATCCGGCTGCGCTCGGCTGCTTCAGCCACACCACTCCACCCCTTGCTGCCCGCTGAAGCTCCCCAGGGTGGCCAGCTCCTGCCTCACCTGCTCGGCGGCCCGACAACTCTCCTCCCTCGGCCAAGCCCGATCAGATGCACACACACACACACACACACACACACACAGAGGACAGACTGCCCTCGGCAGGAGCCGGCCGCGCTGAGGGGCTTCAGCCACACCACTCCGCCCCTTGCCACCCGCTGAAGCCCCCCAGCATGGTCAGCTCCTGCCAGGGCAGTCAGAGTGTGTGGCTGAAGCAGCCAAGCGCAGCCGGCTCCTCCTGCTTCTCCTGCTCTTGCTCTGTTGCAGGGAGGCTGGAGAAAGAGGCTCCTCCTGCTCAGCGGCCCGACAACTCTCCTCCCTTGGCCAAGCCTGATCAGATGCGCACACATACACACACACGCACCCCATACCCTCTTTCTCCAGCCTCCCCATGACCAAATGCACCCGCACCTGTTGCAGGGAGGCTGGAGAAAGAGGATGTGGGGTGCGTGTGTGTGTGTGTGTGCGCGGGGCGCGATTATGCTGAGCAAGTAATCTGCACGCACACACACACACGCACCCTCTTTCCACAACCTTCCCGTGCCTGCTTTGCTTTCCCTGGCCTCACCACTGCTGGGCAAACAATCTCAGGATCAGGTAAGGAGGCAGGAACCTAGACTGTGGTGTTGCTTCTGCTGCTGGGCTCGCACGTGGCAACTGGGCTTCCAGTTGCCACCCTGATAGGGCCTCTTCTGGGCTGCCTCCAATGGCAAGTCCGGCTCCAGTCCTCCTTCCTGTCTTCCTGTCCTCCTTCCCGCCGGGTTTAAAAAAGGGACAAAATTGAGATTTTGATCAAAACGACGGGACGGTGGAAAAATGCTAAAATAACGGGACTGTCCCGTTCAAAACGGGACGTATGGTCACCGTACTTTACAGGGATGTAAAAATATGGCATTTTAACTTTGATAAACTTTATGTAACTCAAAAGTTACAAAGCCTTGGGTTAAGGTTAGGGTTTATTTGCACATATGAAGTGTTAAGGAAATTTGCAGACAGAGCAAAAAGCAATAATACTTTATTTTAAATTCTGGAATTGGGAGAAGCATAGCATAGGCATTTCTCTCTTTAACTCCCTACAGCATGCCAGTACAGGCTTTTACATATTTCTACCTTACTGGCCTTTAAAAGGCCATTGAAAACATGACTCTTCTCCAAGGTTCTGAGTTAGTGTGGTTCTCTGGGCCTTTCAGTCTATTTTTGTCTCTGCTGGTGAGAAGAGTTTGGTTGTTGTTCCCTCAGGGTGATGCTATCTATTGGATTTTATTTTTTATTTCATAGCTCTTGCATATGTCAAGCCGCCCAGTGACCTTTGGAGTTGGGCAGCCTAGAAATTTATTAATAAACAAACAAACTTTAAATCAAATAGGCAATGTAAACAAAGGAGAGGAAATCATAGCAATAATGATAGAGGGCACATCCTGCTGAGATTTTAGTGGCCAAGAGGTTGAAATATTAACAGCAATCAGGGACAGGGCTAGATAGAATGATTCACAGAATGTATGAGATATAGGCACTTAACAAAAATCTTGAAGAGAGTAAACAGGAAGAATTTTAAACAATATATGCTTGTGTTGAGATAATGGTCAATCTTAATTGAGCTCCATCTGAGAGACTTAATCTCTGCTGTGGTTGGATAAAGTCCCAGTAATGCTGAGTTACATTGGAATAGCAATGAAAAAGCAGGGAGGTAAATTCAAGGGAAGAAGAACAAGAAGGAAGAAAATATGGAGGTAGACTTGGCCTTTTCTAAAACCCTTGAGTAAAATAAGGGAAATGAGAAGAGGGTTTTCTTCTTAAAACTATTGTAGCAAGAGTAAAATGTAACAAATGTAACAAAATCTAACACATAACATAAATGTAAAAAAATATGGAAATATAAAATGTTCAGAACAGAAGTTAGTAATACATTTTACCAGAATAAGAAACTAAATGGAAGAATTATGTTCTGAATTCAGAATAGGAAAGGAATATTTTACAAGGCCACCTTTTGCAAACTGAGCGATGCTATTAGGAAAGTCAGCTGTTTTAGGACATCAAAATACATCACATCATGCATGCTAGATAGCTATTGGTCAGGGATATTGTAGGTGTTATGAAGCTATTGCTTTCTTTTTTGAAAACTGGTTTGTTCAGTTAAATTTCTTGGCTATCACAGGATTCCAGACTATTTAATTGATTAACACAGAGCCAGCCAAGTGTAAACATAACTATTCCAGACATAGTTTCTCTATTGTATTAGTACCACCACACCCACTAATCTCAAGAAACTAATCCCACAGAGAACACGGCTAGTTCCATTAAGTTTAAGAAACCTGCAGAAGCATAAGAAACATAAGAAAACAATGATCTTAATGGACAGGCCCTGCCTCAGGGAAGTTATTTTTCTCTAGCCAGGAGTAGATTTTCAAATAATGCTCCACACAAACTTGATAAAGCAAAACATGGGCTCTTTTGTTTCAAGAATTTATCTTACGTTACCAATGCTGCAGTTCTGTAGTTCTTAGGACATATTCCCAGGAACCATAGGATTATTTGGATTTCCTGCAGAGACCAGAGATCTTCCCTACCATCATCTCATGAAGCTCTGGGTTCTTGGTGTTGAAAAGGTATTGTCAGACCCAGCCCAAGAACAATGAAGATTCAGTCCATTCAAACTTCTGTTCTTTATTTGCTCACACCATATAGACAGAGTCTTGCCAGACTAAAGCTACTCTAAAATAACCTGGGAAAGCTCTAGGGCGGGGCTGCTCTGAACTTCTTAGTTTTCCCACCATCGCTTCCCAGACTGTGTCTCCTCTTATCTCTTCCACCTTCTTCGAATGCGCTCCCTCCGTCCTGAGGACCAGCGGAACTGCCGAAACCCACCACAGGTGTATGATATTGGCTGAGCAGGGGCAGTGGGCCTTCCACCATTCCCTTTATCTTGAGGAGAATTTAGAAGTTGTTTTGGAGTACCACATTAATCTAAGACTGCAATTCTATGCATCTATACTTGAAAAATAAGTTTCATTGAATTAAGTCAACATGCATAGATTGATTTGCAAGTGTGCTATTGCAAATGAGTGTTTTGAATATATACATAATATGTTTGCTTAAAGAACATCCTCAAACGGCAAATGTTGATACGACAAATACAAACATACCTCCCTCCTTAGTAAAATCTACCATTTTATTTATGTATTATTTATATTTAGTATATAATTATTTACATGCTGTTTTTCCTCCCACCCAGCCCCTCGGTATCCAAAAGAACAACTAAAATGCAGTAAAATCACTTAGCAAAAGAACAGAATAAAACAGCCACAGCTTAAGCAAAAGGAATGACAAAAGATCAAAGCAGATGCTTAGCAAAATAAAATGACTATAGCATCTCACCTGAAGTTTGAGAGGAGGGAGACCTGTTGGACACCTCTTGGGGGATGTAATGCCATAGTCTATGTGCTACTGTAGAGAAGGCCCTACCTCTGTGCTGAGAGTAGTAGGTCAGTGCCTCTAATGCTGAGCAGAGTTGGGATGGTGATCTGATTGGAAGTTATGGTTGCCAATCATTCATTGTCTCAGGAACAGGAAAAGCCATTAAATTTGTGGAAACCCAACCCATATTAAGCACAACAGAATTAGAAAGATAGTACTTTATTCTATCTAGCTGTGATATTTTGCTGTAGAGGAAATAATTAGCTCATAGGCTTTTCTGTAGACAGTGTTTATTCAACATGCCAAATGGAGGAAAAGCAATTGGAAAACCATATTCTGTGAAGGAAACGCCTGCCAAGTACTGTACCTCTGATGACATGGAAATTGTCACCATTGTTTCACCTTGTTGGAAGAGTTGTGAAAGAACAGAATAAATCATTTCCCATCAGTTTGATACAGGTTATTCTAAAATTTTAAGAAATTAAGCAAGTACTAAATGTGCATTGTGTAACCCCATCCACTTCTAATTGCTGAAATTAGGCGTGGCAAAGAAGAAACAAAGGTTTCAGCTTCCATTACAGCCGCCAGGGACAGTCTTGGTAGTTTCAGCAGGGAGGATAAAACTTAAGAAATCAACATAAATCCTTACCATACCACAAAGTGACCCAGTAGTAAATGTCAACTGGATTGTTAATTATTTACTGTTTATAATAATTAAGGAAGTAATTTATTATGATCAAGCATCACTAAGATTGAATAGGTAAGTTGAGCCTTTTGTGACTTGACCGGCATGCCCGTGTAGTTGTCTTGGGTATAGTGGCTTCCTTTTGCCATCTTCTGTGCTTTCTTTTTCTTCTCAGTCTATCCCCTTTCCTGAAGGTAGTTATGAATCCTGACTCTGATCAGCTTCCAAGTTGAGAGAAGATCAGCCAGGCCCTGCAATAGAAGTCAGTATAATAAAATTGATACAAAATTAAAACTACAGAGGGCTGAAACATCCTAATTTATATCGAGAATAGCAGAATCATTGAATAAGCACCACTGAATTCGGTGGGACTGTTTAGATATGTTTCATACTGTTTATCTATAGTACTTTTCTCATCCAAGGAAACAAATCACTGGTTGCACTTATTTGAAAATTATCACTGCTTGGGAAAATGAAAAACTGTAACAATTCCAATATGTCTATGAAGGTTCTCAGTCATCCAGGTGGAATTGTCTGTAGCTTGAATCATGTCAACTGGATTTCTATTTTCTCAGTGGAAACGTTTCGCTCCTTATCCAAGGAGCTTCTTCAGTCTGAGCAAAGTTGGTAAGGGAATCCTAAATATGTTTCTAGGTAGCTGTGTGACCTTACACCTGGGGTCATGGTTATATTGAGATGTTATTTTAAGTCCTTTTATTATCTAAAGGAGGATCGTTAAGATCACCATGCTGCTGTTGAGCTTGTGAAATGGTCTTAATCTTCCTAGGCACAGAAGACAATGCGGGGAGAAAGATGGGAGAAAGATTGTGCCTGAGGCCCCCACCTCTATTCAAGGAAGGATTTTCCAAGTTGGCATAAATGGATTCCTTGACCCCTCTCTCAAACCACCTATCTTCTCTGTCTAAAATGTGAACATTAATGTCCTCAAATGAGTGTCCTTTTTCCTTTAAATGAAGATAAACTGCTGACTCTGGTCCTGTGGTGTTACTTCTCCTGTGTTGGGCCATCCTCCTGTACACAGGTTGTTTGGTTTCTCCAATGTAGAGTTCAGAGCACTCCTCACTGCACTGGATTGCATAAACTACATTGCTTTTCTTGTGTTTTGGAGTTTGATCTTTGGGGTGTACAAGCCTCTGTCTCAGTGTGTTGGTGGGTTTGAAATATACAGGTATGTGGTGTTTGCCAAATATCCGTTTTATCTTTTCAGACACACCAGCCATGTAGGGAATGACCAGGTTCTTTCGTTTACTCTGAGTCTCAGCCCTATCTGTCGCTGTTTTAGGTCTGGTAGATTTAGATTTGGTGAAGGCCCAATTAGGATATCCACAGGCCTTCAGAGCTGTTCTCAGGTGCTGATTTTCATTCTTTTTGGAATCCATGGAGGTGGGGATGGTTTCTGCTCTGTGTGACAATGTCCTGATGACTCCTAGTTTGTGCTGCAGTGGATGGTGGGAGTCAAACATCCAAAACACTGAACAACCTTCTAAACACTGCAGACTACCACAATAAAATTACCTCACTTTTGGAGGATCACCATACATATGAAAAACTGAAAAGAGACCCCACCAACAATTACAAGAAAAAGGTAATAGACAGTTTGAAACAATTGGAACATGATAGCTCCATCGATAGGATTACCTACCACCGTCTGTATCCTGGAGAAGCCATCCCCTGCATCTACGGACTTCCTAAGATCCACAAGGAAGGAACACCCCTCCGACCCATAGTCAGCAGCATTAATTCGGTAACATACAACATTGCCAAACACCTCTCTACCATACTAGCACCTCTAGTTGGACACTCTGAACACCACATCCATAATTCGGAAGAATTTGTTTCCAAAGCAAAGATCCTGAAACTGGATACAGATGAAACTATGGTCTCCTTTGATGTGTCCTCCCTTTTCACCAGCATCCCCACCACTCATGCTCTATCCGCTGTCAGGAAGAGACTAGAAGAGGACAGCACCCTTGAAAGGAGAAGCCATCTCAACCCAAACCAGATCTGCCATCTTCTGGACCTGTGTCTTAACACCACTTATTTCACATACAGAGGTGACTTTTACAGACAAAAACACGGCTGTGCCATGGGTTCTCCTGTGTCACCCATTGTGGCCAATTTATACATGGAAGAAGTGGAGAAGAAAGCACTCAACACATTCCAGGGAACGGTGCCCACCCACTGGTTTAGGTATGTGGATGACACCTGGGTCAAAATCAAGACCCAGGAAATACAGGCCTTCACGGACCATATAAACACTATAGATGCCAACATTAGCTTCACCAGAGAAGACACCAAGGACAAGAGACTGGCATTCCTAGACTGTGAAGTCCTCATTGGGACCGGTGGCAAGCTAGAAATAGGGATCTACAGGAAACCCCCACACACAGATCAATATCTGATGTTTGACTCCCACCATCCACTGCAGCACAAACTAGGAGTCATCAGGACATTGTCACACAGAGCAGAAACCATCCCCACCTCCATGGATTCCAAAAAGAATGAAAATCAGCACCTGAGAACAGCTCTGAAGGCCTGTGGATATCCTAATTGGGCCTTCACCAAATCTAAATCTACCAGACCTAAAACAGCGACAGATAGGGCTGAGACTCAGAGTAAACGAAAGAACCTGGTCATTCCCTACATGGCTGGTGTGTCTGAAAAGATAAAACGGATATTTGGCAAACACCACATACCTGTATATTTCAAACCCACCAACACACTGAGACAGAGGCTTGTACACCCCAAAGATCAAACTCCAAAACACAAGAAAAGCAATGTAGTTTATGCAATCCAGTGCAGTGAGGAGTGCTCTGAACTCTACATTGGAGAAACCAAACAACCTGTGTACAGGAGGATGGCCCAACACAGGAGAAGTAACACCACAGGACCAGAGTCAGCAGTTTATCTTCATTTAAAGGAAAAAGGACACTCATTTGAGGACATTAATGTTCACATTTTAGACAGAGAAGATAGGTGGTTTGAGAGAGGGGTCAAGGAATCCATTTATGCCAACTTGGAAAATCCTTCCTTGAATAGAGGTGGGGGCCTCAGGCACAATCTTTCTCCCATCTTTCTCCCCGCATTGTCTTCTGTGCCTAGGAAGATTAAGACCATTTCACAAGCTCAACAGCAGCATGGTGATCTTAACGATCCTCCTTTAGATAATAAAAGGACTTAAAATAACATCTCAATTTAACCATGACCCCAGGTGTAAGGTCACACAGCTACCTAGAAACATATTTAGGATTCCCTTACCAACTTTGCTCAGACTGAAGAAGCTCCTTGGATAAGGAGCGAAACGTTTCCACTGAGAAAATAGAAATCCAGTTGACATGATTCAAGCTGTAACAATTCCAAGTATCTGATTTGTTAATTTAGGGAAAATTAAAAACTTGTGTTAAATTTCTTATTTCTAGCTTGTGACATAGTTTTAAACAATATTTTTGTTTTATTTTTTTCTACTTCCACAGAAAGTGTTCATATTCTCTGGATCTTTTAGAAAAAACTTGGATCCTTATGGACAATGGAGTGATGAAGAACTATGGAATGTTACTGAAGAGGTAGAAATTCCCACCTTTGTTTCTTAAGTCTTCAGCAAGATCTTTATAATGTACAGATGAGCGAGGAATCCATATTAGAAACATGGGGCATAATTTTTTTTATATAAATAAGCAAACATATAAATAGGAGAAGATACTCTGCCCAAGAACTTTGTTACCCACATCTGAATGTTTATAGGATAGATTTCTCTTAGTTCCTTAAGAATGTGCAGTTCCTTAAGAATTCACATAGATAATTAGGAAAATCACAAAATCATTTTATTGGTTTGCTTGAAAGTTTATAACATCAGAATCTCTAGTAAACCCATTGCCTTGTACGGTTTATTTACTTTGGCTTATTTTACTTTTGCATGGTCTTTATATCCTACATTTGTTTGTTTATTTATTTGGTTTGAAGCTAGATTTGGAAATGTAGCAAAGAGCTGTAGAATTCTTAATCTGTTATCACCATAAGGTATACCTCTTGCACAATCAAAAACTGAAAAAATAAGAAAATGTACAAGGAGGATAGTTAGAGGAAGATTTTATTTCAAAATCTGAATTTTAATAAAGGAAGGTATTTTGCTGAACATACACAAATTATACCAAATGAAAAGGGTTTATTTTTGTCCTCATCAGATACTGTTCAGTGGAAGCTGAAAAAAGAGGATTTTAAAACATTTAAGCACTCCTAGGTATCATAGAATTATATTAGACTTTGTTAACTTACTGCTTCCATGACCAGTATAATGTTAGAAAGACAAAATATATTCAAAATGACATTTTCTTGCATTTTCTAATATATTTATTTTATTTTGTAATATTTATTTTCTAATATGTTTTATATCATTCTTCAGCTTCACATGGAGTTATACATTTGAGTGTACTGTATCTAATAATCTATGAAACATTAAAAAAAAGAGTGCTAACCTGCTAAATTTTTGAAAGGCATTAAATTTCATAAAAAATAGAGAGTTTAAAAGACACTTAAAAGGCTTTGGAAAATAAGACACACACACACACACACAAACACACACACAATTATATACAGCTTCCATAATTAGGGCTTCACAGCAGAGAACCTTTCTCTCTTGACCCCTTAATGTGCCAGGCTGATGGCAGTTCACAAATAGTCCTTTGCCAAAGAATTTAGGGTTCAGAGAGGTAGATGTAGATAGGTGGCCCTTCAAACATAAAGGCTTCAAACATTTTTTAAAAGTCCTCAGCATTTTCCATTTGGGCTGGAAATAGAGTGGAAGTCAAGAGGTATCATAGCACAAACTTAGTTGGCAATCTGAACTGATTATAATTTCCTAATCATCTTCAAAAGAGTGGAACAGTGTGATAATGTTGCAAGAGTTTCCAGGCCTCACATATTCATCATGAAAACAGATTACTCATGTGAAATTTTTGTTCCTTCTATGACTGAAACTGAGTGGTCATAAATATAACTATTTTCAGGGTGTGTCTTAGCAAGAATTTAATGTTCTGGCCAAGTCTGTCAATATTTCTTGACAAAGGAGATTAAGACTGAATAATCTGAAAATGCAGTTAAGCTATATCTTTAGCATGTTGATATAAAGAATAAGAAACCCACAATAAATTAGGTGCCAATTATATAAATTATGTCATGCAGACACCATTATTTTGCAATATTGTTTTGTTATCTTTATCACTTTCCTTTGCTTCAAGGTCTATACATCCCATCCTTAGCTACGCACTATCCCCCAGTCTTGATTTGCAGACTTTTTACAATGTTCGCTTTGGCTTTTCAAAAGCATTCAATATTTGCACAGCACTTTTTAGTTAAAGCATCTGGTTGAATGTCTGCTGTTCAGGTGTTGTGCTTAATGATATTTTGAAATATTTTTACATGGATGGAAGAAAATGTGAATCACTGCTGACAAATAAAGCAGTAAGGGAAATCTCAAACATTGACAGCAACCTGTTTACTGAAGCATTTCTTAAAACCTGTTATGCCAGATGGTTTTTAAATATACATCTTATCCAATTGGGGGGAAAAAAACCATCAGGTTTGGGAAGTGCATATTGCTTATAGAGCCTGCATATCTTGCAAGTTTGGCTAATTAGGAATGGAATACTCTGCCCTGTTTTGCAAGACTCAAAACTATGTTCATTTATTCATTAGAAATGATATCTTATTCTTCTGGTACACATGTGCCACCCTTGCTACCAGGAATGGTGTATAGGCAACCCCCATTACCACTCCCTCTTGCCTCTTTTCTGACTATCTGCTGAATGGTGCTGTCCAGTTTCTGAGTGTGAGGCACATGATAAGCAAACTGACTGGTTGATTCTTCTGGCTTTGTTGCCTCTGCATTCTGCACACTACCAGCTGGCAGGGAAACCATCTGCCAATTATTGTGCTGGGCAGGAATGGAGCAGTTCTGGCTGTAGGATTCTGTTCATCATCTTTGAGCTTCATATTTCTTTCCCCTTATAACTCATTCTACCATAAGCCAAGCTGATAACATTATTTTTTGTTTGTTTTAGAAAAGGAATCTGAATCAAACAGCACTTTATTTAGAATTTATCTTCCCTTCCCTTCCTTTCTTTATGTAGGCATTAAATGCAGATTTCCAGATTCCTCCATACTCTGCTGGGGAGGCACGTGTGGGGGGAGGGGTGTTCCCATTTGTCCATTGTTTTCTTATTTCAATCTTGTGCTAAATCAGTAAGGTCCAAAGAGTTACAGCACTTGCAGTATGTTTGCTGAGCTGCCAATTCAGACAGATCACCTACACAGCTCTTCCATGTCCCGCTGTTTAGGGAGACAATAACAGAATGGCCACAGAGGATAGTATGTGGGTGTGTTCCTGCCTCAACCTGAAATGGCCAGGAAGCACTGCTGTGATCCATTGGCTACTAACTACTTCACTTCCAGTATAATGGGTGGTGAAGCATAATAGATTTTACACATCTTGCAGCAGTTGTTAGATGTTGTTGTCTTAATGGGAAAACGTTACTTTCAGAACAGCAGAAAAAAGACCTTGTTGGGGCATATTTGTAGCATACCCAGGCAGGGCCGCAACGGGGGGGGGGGGGCAAGCGGGGCATGTGCCCCGGGTGCCACGCTGGGGTGTGTGCCAAAATGACACCCGGGGTGTGCCAAAATGACAAAATAACACATGGGGAGGCACAGAATCCATGTTTGCCCCGGGTGACACAGACCCTAGTTCCATCCTTGTACCCAGGTTAGGTGCAAGCGGAGAAAGGTCCTAAGGTTAGAATTGCTGGCTCTGACCACATCAGAAACAGACATTCTTGTAGTGTAGTATAGTAGTTAAGATATTGGAATTGGATCAGGCACTGATTCAGTCGTTATTAAATTGGTCAGCTTACTGATAACTTTGAAGTAATCATTCTGTCTCAACCCTCAATCTATTTTATACGATTGTGGTAAGGATGAAATTAAAGGATTCCTTTCATGTGTCTCAGAAGGATTAGGGTTAGGAGGACCTTGACTGGGCTTGGAAGCTAAGCAGAACCAGGCTTAGTTAGTACTTCAGTAGGAAATCTCCAGGGTACCCCAGGGCTATAGACCGGGAATTAAAGAAAAACCCCATAAGAAGGAAGTGGCAAAGCATTTCTGCATTGTTGCCAAAAAAAACTACAATGACATAGTTATTAAGTAATCACATGTAGTGTGACTGAAAGGAAACTTTACTCATCTTCCCAGATTTATGAGTTTATGAATTCTCAGAGGAAAGGTGGTGCGTAAATGCAAAAAGTAGAATAAATCAATCTAAACTGAGTAAAGGCACCCCTGGCTACACCTGCTACTTAAAGCCCTCAGATGCAAAGCTAAATCTCTAGGTTGAATTCCTATTCCACAGTCTGTCTGTCTTTTAATCAGAAGATCCACTGTCTGACCAGAATTAAGTCTCAGTTTATTGACCATCATCCAGCTCACCATTGTCAGCAGATTTTTTTTCTTCCTAGCAAATACTGATCCAAAATATCAACAGTTTGCCTGATAAAAAGAAACAGAACTGCACTTCACACATATGACGACAGCTCACTCTAATCCCTGATTAATTTCTTGTATGGTTTAAGGTAGAGGTTGAATAACATGGGAGACAAGGTCAGACCCTGAGCATTGTACATAAGGTTCAACCTTATGTATCACTTTCTGAAACTAGAAGAACTGAAACCACTGTAAAAAAGAATGTCCCAGTCTATTCCTATCCAGCAGTCCCACAAATAATGTAGCTCAGAATACAGGATACTGCTGAGATTCAGAATAACCAATAGGAGGAGAATACCCTATCTAGGTCCTTGTGTAGATGATTTAACAGGGCTATCAAAGGTGTTTCTGTCCTAAAACCAAGCATGAAAAAAGATTGAAATTAGACCAGGGATATACAACTATATTGGCTTGAAGGCTGCAAGGCTTTGTGGGGCATACTGATATGTTCACTTTTCCTTATTTAATTATATTTATTTATTTATTTATTTATTTATTTATTTATTCATTCATTCATTCATTCATTCACTCATTCATTCATTCATTCATTCATTCATTCAATTTATTCCCCGCCCATCTCACATACAAGGGACTCTGGGCGGGTTACAATAATCAAGGTTAAAAACGATACAATAAAAAGTCTAAAAAATGCAATATAAATAGATAAAATACAAGATGGGGGACGTAGGGAACGTAGCATAGATAGTGTTGCTACGGGGCTAGCCAACCCCAGGAGGCACTACCGCCTCTGTTGTCCCAGGCCAGGTGGCAGAGCCAGGTCTTGAGGGCCTTCCGAAAGGTCAGGAGGGAGGGGGCCAGTCTCACCTCCGGGGGCAAGATATTCCATAGGGCGGGCGCTATCGCAGAGAAGTCACGCCTCCTGGACCCCGCTAGATGGAATTCTCTTGTTGAGGGGGTCCGAAGCATGCCCTCTGTGCATGCACGGGTGGGGCGGGCCGACGTTATCGGGACGAGACGGTCCCTCAGGTACCCTGGTCCTATGCCATGTAGGGCTTTAAAGGTGATCACCAACACCTTGAATTGGACCCAGAAGCAAACTGGCACCCAATGCAGCTCGCAAAGTAGAGGTGTTACATGGGCCGATCTCCTGGCCCCCATAACTGCTCGCGCCGCTGCATTCTGCACCAGCTGAAGCTTCCGGATACTCTTCAAGGGTAGCCCCATGTAGAGCGCATTACAATAGTCTATACGGGAGATGACAAGGGCGTGAGTGACTGTTCGGAGGGCCTCCTGATCCAGGAAAGGGCGTAACTGGCACACAACTCGGAGCTTTGCAAAGGCCCTCCTGGCCACGACTGCCACCTGCTCTTCGAGCAGGAGTCGCGAGTCCAGGAGGACCCCCAGATTCCGCACTGGATCCGAGTGGGGTAGTGCAACTCCACCCAGAACCAAAGATGACAACTTCCCGGATCCAGGGGGGCCGTCAATCCACAGCCACTCCGTCTTACCAGGGTTCAGTTGAAGCCTGTTGTTCCCCATCCAGACCCCCACAGCCTCCAGGCACTGAGATAAGGCATTGACCGCATCACTTACTTCACCCGGGATGGAGATGTATAACTGGGTATCATCAGCATATTGGTGATACCTCATCCCGTGGTGACGGATGATCTCGCCCAGCGGTTTCATGTAGATGTTGAATAGGAGAGGAGAGAGAACCGACCCCTGCGGCACCCCACAAGTCAGGGGTCTCGGGTCAGCTCTCTCCTCCCCTATCAACACCGACTGGGAACGGCCCTGGAGGAAGGAGGCAAACCAGCGCAAAACCACGCTGCCCGCCCCCAACTCCTCGAGCCGCCCCAAAAGTATACCGTGGTCGACGGTATCGAAAGCCGCTGAGAGATCTAAGAGAGCAAGGATGGACGCAGTCCCTCCATCCTGCTCTCGCCAGAGATCATCCATAAGCGCGACCAATGCGGTCTCTGTCCCATATCCCGGCCTGAAACCTGACTGAAAGGGGTCCAGATAATCCGTTTCCTCCAGAATCCTCTGGAGTTGCAACGCCACCACCTTCTCAACCACCTTTCCCAAAAAGGGAAGGTGGGAGACTGGGCGAAAATTGCCCAGGATGGTAGGGTCCAGGGATGGTTTCTTGAGGAGGGGGGCACCAGCGCCTCCTTAAAGGCAGCCTAAAACATTATATGTTTTAATTTTAATGTTATTGTTTTAGGGAAGTGAGAATAAAATCACACAAGCAGACAAAAAGATACAACTGTTTTCTTTATCAATAGAGGATACAATATTTTACATTGTAATGGCTCCCTCTGGTGATAAGAAAAACATAACAATAGTTTTTCTTTTGAAACAGATGAGTAGGCCTTTTTTGTTTCAGGGGCTTTGGGTGGGTTTGAGTCCAATGTGGGGGGATAATAAAGGGCTGGAATGGTATCTTTTAAGGGGCACAATTCACCTATTATCCCATCTCAAAAGTATACTTTTAAAAAAGACACCAAAATTTCCAGTGTCATCCTCTCTAGGGTATTCTGTGCAGGTTACAGAAAGGATACTGGCAGGTTCCTTTTTTGCATCGTTTGCCTCAGTAATCCTTATTCAAAAGCATCTGGAATTGAAATGCCACCATAGATTCAAGCATCATCCCAAGAATAGCCAGTTGGAGAGGTATCAGAAATACACAATTCAACAAGTGTTGAGAGCACATATATCTGGCCTTAAGCAGCTGGTCCATATCAGGCTGCATAGATGAAAAGATAACCATGAAAACAGATACCGTAGGTACGTATATCATTAAGATATGCTACTACCGAGAAATCCAAGTAAATTTGAATGGATGGATGGAACAAACGAAAGAAAGAAGTCCAAGTTACCTGCGGGACTGTCTCATCCCCATGACATCGACCCGTCCCACCCGATTATGCAGAGAAGGCATGTTATGGACCCCGTCTGTAAGAGAATATAACGCTTCCTCGCTTGGGGTGGGAAGGCGAGTAGTCATTCTTGGGGGTGGCTGGCACCTTAGAGCTCCTCTCACCATATCAGAATTTTTTCATGGCCACTTGGACTCTATACTTATTTATATTGTATATTTATATTTGTAAATTGTTTTTAATTTTTATGTGATTTTTATGTCTATGATAGTGTCAATTTTATTGTAAACTGCCCAGAGTCCCTCTTTTGGGGGAGATAGGCGGTGATAAAATTTGAATAATAAATAAAAATAAAAATAAATAAAAAATTGAAGTTGAAGTTGAAACTCAGGATTGCCAGAGTTTCTGTGGAAACCAAACCAAACAGGATTCTTAAACATTAAAAAACAGTGATATTTGAACTTTCTTTAAAAAACTCCAGTTAGGACAGGTTTTCTTTATTTTGTTTGTGGGATTTATATCCCCCTTTTCTCTAGGATAGGAGAAGGAGCTACATGTGACTCTTGAGCAGCCAATATGGGTCTTTCCAAGCCCCCCCAGTTTCTATGGCTGGCTCTTAACCTGTTCCTCATATGGCCTCTTCTGTGCATATTCAGTTGGCCCACTGAAGAACTTTGTATTGTCTGAGGACTGCCAAGGGAACCCCAACATCAACAATTCCCTTACCATTAGGTAGCAGCAGGAGCATCT
This sequence comes from Charina bottae, assembly GCA_023362775.1. NCBI lineage: Eukaryota > Metazoa > Chordata > Lepidosauria > Squamata > Charinaidae > Charina > Charina bottae. The sequence goes on from JALMGJ010000006.1 coordinate 62,987,527, forward strand.
GCAAGGGAGTCAAAAAAGTGGATGAAACTCTTTTAAAAATGTGCATTGGGTGGTCATGGCCACCATTTTGACTTTTTTGACCCCACACAGACACCACTTGCTAGCAACCAAAATGGGGCAGGAAAAAATGGACACACCTGTCCTTTGAAATATTTGGCTGCTGTCAGCATGAACAAAGAATATCTTGAAGCATCTCTCCTCTCATTGCTAACATTCCCCACAAAGGCTTGTTAACTCAGCTTTTAAGCCTTTCCTCGAAACTCCCCTGTATAAATGTCCTTTTCTCTGTTGCCATTCTTTCAGTTGAGACTCACTTTTTTCAGTACTAAAACTTTATTAGCATGGGAAACAGAAGAACTGTTGAGTGCAATACTTGATTCCGTAAGCCATAAAAGTGGGTGGGTGAAGTGTTGCAAAACAGATTTTAGCAGGAAATGCTAAAATGGTAGTGTTGTAGTTGTGTAGTTGCAGTTTTAAGCCTAGCAAAGTAATTGCATCTATTGAATTATTGTTATAAGTGGCTTAGACTAAAGATTTGCATTTAACATGTATTCCTTGTTAGATACAGGTACTTATGTTTCTTATGTCTCTTAAAAAACATGGTAAAACTGCAAGGGAGATGACTGAGCAGAAGAGGGAAATGACTCTATGAGGAGATATGCAAAGAAGCCAATCAGAAAGAGGGGGAAATTGTAAAAGCACCAGCAGCAAAAATTTCCTAGCTGTAAGAGTACTTCTGTTTCAAGCCACTGTTATTTTTTTATAGTTAGGCAGGCAGTAGAATGAAGCAGTAATGTAAAATAGAATTAACTCAGGATACTAAGTCCAGATATATTGTTAAACGCCATAGCGTAAAGCACAAACCAACTAGTTAGTGAGTATAGTTGCCACCAGAAGTTCAAACAAGTCAAAATTAAGACAACAAATCATAGCTTTGTGTTAATTTCCAAACATGCTAAATGAGTTCCATATGCCCCCAAGGTTTTGAGGTCAATATCATGTACTAGCTTTATCTCATGTGGCATATGAAGCGTTACATTGCTCTATGAATAATGCTTCAAGGCTTTAATTGCTGAAACAAAACAAACCCGCTTACATGATTTATAATGTTTCTTCCCCCCCCCCCTTTGTCCAATTGTTATGCTTTCAGGTTGGACTGAAATCTGTAATAGAGCAATTCCCAGGCCAGCTTGATTTTGTTCTTATCGATGGTGGCTGTGTCCTCAGCCATGGACATAAGCAGTTGATGTGTCTTGCCAGATCAATTCTCAGTAAAGCTAAAATTCTTCTTCTTGATGAACCAAGTGCTCATCTTGATCCAATGTAAGCACTGCAAAAATACTGTACTCATTTATATTTGCTATAGTGACGTAATTCTGATTTGCCTGCATTCAGATTTTTATACTACAAAATATACTTACTTAATTTATCAAAAAGTGTGTCTATGCTTTGCCCTATTTATAGTCAAATGCAAAAATTGCTTTCAACAGTTTGGATACTATTTTGCAATTCCTTCCTCTAGCATTGATTTTATTATATACTGTATGTAATGCCTGCTCTCAAAAGACTTAGAGAATAAATATAAAATACATGGCAGCCCTTTGCAAAGATAATCATGCTTTTGACATTATCCAAAACTGCATCTTAAATAAAGTAGACCAATGGAACAAATTTTATTATAGTCTGAATGCCAACCTACAGAGCATGCAATACTTTGACTTAATACTGCATTGCCATGATTTGGAATGGAAGGCCGAGTGGCACTGGACTGAAGCTGTTTGCCAAAAGGCATTGTAACAGATGGGTGATGTAGGGATTCAGTTTTATAAATTTAGCACACCTATGGCATGGAAGAAAAAGTATTCTTCCCTGTGATCAGCATGAAGTCTTCAAAAGAGCAGGACCTGAAAGTGCATCATAGCCAAAACAGCATCTCAGGGCCAGGCAGTGAACAGTTTTTGTCATTATATATCCAAAGTCCTTGTAAGTTACCTCTACCATAAAAAGGAGTACTATATTTTGTTGTGTATTAATTTTTCACTTCTTGCTAGCTGAATTGGTCTCTTGCCATCAGGCTGCAGGAGCTTTGATTTATTATGTACCATCATCACTCTAATTGAGTCTATCCACCTTGCTGCTGGTAACCACAGGATTATTGTGCCCTTAACATTTAGACGATAGGCAGAAGTTGACCAATATCTTCTTAAAGCTAAAAAAGCAGAACTTCAACTTATTTAGGCCCAGAACTACAGAACCAATCTTTGGTACTCTTCAAGCTTTACAATAGTGTAATAGTTTCCAACAAATAAAGGACAGTATGCAATATTCTCTTGTTATAAAAACACTATAGATGTACAGTGGTTTAAGCTAGTTTAACTACTGCAGCTTCTCCACTGAACTCTGGGAAATATCAGCTTGGTAATGATACTGATAACTGTTTGATACTTGTAATCTTGTGCCTATAACTATAGTCCTTGAGATTGCTTTAGGAGAAAAAATAACTTTTAAACCAATTCAACCAAATGTCAGTTTTTCCTGGCTGTAGCAGATTTTCTAACTGTAACTTTCTCTAACTTTCTCAGGTTAAGGCAGCATAAAATAAGCACACACTTAACTGCAGTTTGTATTGCCATGAAAGTAACCATAGTATGTGTCATTATGATATTGAACCTGAACTTTAGCCACCCTAGAACAATATAATAAAAGTGGGAAAACACTGTAAAAATGTCTGTTAAAAATCTTGGCATCACACCACATTTTTATATTGCATTTGTTCACATATTAAAAATTGTTTCTCTTTCAGGACCTTCCAAGTCATCAAAAAGACACTCAAGCAAGCATTTGCAAATTGTACAGTGATATTGTCAGAACATAGATTAGAAGCTCTATTAGAATGCCAGCGGTATTTGGTGAGTGTCTTTCAAAAAGTAAAACCTAAGAGATATCAAAGAATTGAGTGCATCCAATAGAGTTTTACCTCATTTTATTTTTACAGCTGAACACTACCTCTGCAATGTAAGAAGCTACACTGTGTAGTCCTCTCAATCTCTAAAGTGGCTTACCATGTTTTGTAAAGATATATATAGCTGCCAGTTTGAGAATCTCATTCTTGTTTGGGTTCCAACTGATAACAAACAGTAAGATAGCAGTCCACAACATGGCACCCTCTAGATATTTTGGATTAGAACTTCCAGAATTACTAGGTGTGTGGATCCAATACATCTGGAAAATGCCTTGTGGTGAAGGTTGCTGAAGCGGCAGAGCTGGGCCTCTAGGATGAATGGATGGAGGCCTTAAATTTCCTCTCTCGAAGCCCTCTGGGTCTATACTCCCTGGGCTCAATTTTCCGCCTTGGTATAGCTGCTTAATAGGAACTGCTGCCACTACCACTCTTCCAGGGACATACCTTTGCTTAGCATCCTCCTTCCTAACCCTGGTGTGTAGGATGGGTAGGAATCCCATGACCTATTTTTACTGGCAAGTAAAGAAAAAGAAGGCAATAAAAGTAAAATAAATTTTATATCTACCTCCTGGCTCTGTAACATGAGACATGTGACTAGGGAAATCAATCTCCCCTTGCTTGGGAAATAGATCAATCTTACCACATACAGACAAAATTAACTTAAAGAAAAACAAAAACAAAAGAGAAAAGTAAACTCTCTTTCGAACTTTAAATACAGTACTCACAGGCAAAGAGATGAATGGTAGAGGAACTAAAGACAGAGAGCCATGAACATCTCAGGTAGCATCGCAACAGAATCTCCAGTGGGATGATGCAGAAGGAAGAAAGAAAGGGGTGAGCTAACCGTAAGATTAGTCGGTTACCTGAGGCTTACAACCACCAAATTTGCGTAGAGGAAATATACAAGAGAAACAACAGAAATCAGGGATACACATTCCAAAATAAAAGCTATCTAACATAGTATTTCTAGCTCAGATTTGTTACCCAATCCTCAGAGATAAATGAGTCCCTGCAGTAAATATTTTCTTTTTCTTCCCTGGATTTTCCAGTTTCTAATACATTCCATCCTTTAATCAGAGGCTCAGGAACAATGTAACTTAGCTCCTTTTGCTAGCCCCAATACATTGCTTCTCCCCTAGATGTTTAAAAGATAAAAGCTGGTCCTCCACAGGAGGGGAAGAACTGGGAGGGAAACTCCTTTTCCTATGTGTCAAGGTAAGCATCCTTCCTCCGGAGTACCCTGCTTCAGGCAGAGGGTTGTATACTAGGAAAGTCTGCAGTTTCCATGACAGGCAGCCAACAATCTGGAGTACTGTGAAAGCAGGTTGGCTTCACAACAATTGTACTGATAGGTGTAAAGGCACTAGAAGGGTACTGTAATAGGGTAAAAAAATATGGCTGATTAGGTCTTTGAGAGGCCCAACCCCAAAGCCCCTCCCTTGACTATCAGTGTTGACAACCCCATTGGCAAAGTCAGCTTCACCTTCCTCTTGTTCTTCCATTTTGAGGGGAAAAGACAGGGTGAAGGCAAGGCTGGCAGAAGCCAATTGCACAAAAGTAGATTCTAGACAAAATCTGAAGAATTCTTGAATTCAAGGTAGAAGAACAAACTGGAGAATATGACCAAGAGTAACAATAGGAAACTACACACTATTCTGTTTCCTGCTCCCTCTAAAGTTTACCTGGCAAACTAACTAGGCATTCTTTCAAAACAATATTTTTTTAAACAACCATTTCTAAATCTCGGCATGCTAAGAACTGAAATTCTGGAACATAGAGTGAAATAGCTGACAATTTTGAATGCCACTGTTTGCTGGCTTGAAACTGATGATCTTCAAAATGCTTTTGTTTTTATAAAAAGTAATATGTAGAAAGAAACACCAAGTTTTGTATTAAAGCACTAACTGTCCTGAACACAACTTTCCTTTAAAAAAAGTCATAGTTCTACTGCACAACAATTATGCTAGCAACAACATGTTATGTGTAAGTCAGAAACAGCACAAATAGTCTCATGAACTTGTTTTGTGCATACTTTTATTCACAGCAAAAGCATTATAAATCAAACAAGTTGAATTTGCTTGCTGAATGCTTTGATTATATACATATTCCAAGTTTTTATTTCTATTTCTCCATTCTTCTTCTTCTTCTTTTATTACACTGACAAACACAGAAGGGTATTTTTGGCAGAAAAGGGGAAGAATTGCTCGTAATTTCATAACTAGTATTCAGCAATGATATCAAGCTTGTCAGGGCCTTCACCAGTCTCCCCCAGATGAGGTTCTCAGCTGCCCACCGGTCAGGTGGCAGAGTCGCTCTTTGAAGGTGATGTCAACAGAAATGCTTGCAGAAATCTTCTTCATGAGTAGCCCAGAGAAAGCCAGAGAGCTAACAAAGCCTTCCTGTTTGTATTTTCTTCCCCTTCCCTTGAAGCATGTTGGCACTAGCTGCAGTAAAAACAAACCTAGTTTTCTTAGTATGCAGTTCTGCTATGTACATAACCCACAATTTATGAGAGATTCAACGTCTGGGGGGAAAGGGAAAATAGTATGTTATGGACCAGTAGGTCCTTCTGAAGATCTGGGTCTACTAAATATTAATATTTTTCAGCTTATGGACAAGGTAGGTAACATGCTCAAATAAAATAAAGTTGCAACCATGTGGCCTTTGGACCATTGAACAAATACTATAATAAATAAGCTCTAAGCTTAGAGAGAGAGCTTCCTTCTTTGAGGAGATTCAATTTTAGACCCTTTATAGCCACCATAAGAAGTGGAGCAGCTATCAGTTCTCCCATCACTGGGACAGATTAAAAGAGAATTGATTGGTGTTGTATCATGAATGCTTTGCATTCATTCATGTGATTTAAAGTCATTTCAGACTGTAATCTGATCTGGAAAAAAACAGTACAGCCATGAACAATGAGAGGACTCATCCTCCAGAAAAATATCTGGTAGGACAATGAATGCTATTTTTTCCTCCCTTCTGCTTTGTTGGTCCGTAGTCTGAAAAGCATAGGTCTTAGAGATTTAGGCACTTGAGGATTCCATCAAAGTAGGCAAGATTGTTCTGTCTATACATCTTTGAAAACCTAATACTCTTGCATATACTGTAATAAAGTGGGGTCTTGTATTCAAAAGTCCATGACATAATAAAATCTGGTAATCATTCAAGTGCCATAAAACTCTTTGCTTACAAGGTATAAGATGATGATAATGATAATGATAATGATAATGATAATGATAATGATAATGATAATGATAATGATAATGATAATGATAATGATAATGATAATGAAGAATTGATTTTTATCTCATCACACTGTCAAGAAGGCAACAGGCTGAATGGAAGAAATTCTGTGTCAGGCTCTTGGAAATAATCTGAAGATAGTTGACATAGAAATATCTATTTAAAAATCATTAATTTTAATGTTGCTTACTTCCTAGTAATTGAGTATAGAATTGTAGCCCAAAATATTTATTTATGGCAGTTATTAATTGGTCTTGTGCAATATCTAAATTTAAGTTTTCTAGAGATATGAAATATCTCTATTGCACAAAGGGAAGAATACAAATGCAGTAAATAATTCATTGATCATTGTCACTCTGTAGGATGGCAGTTGCTTCCTGAAAATATCAATTCATAAATAAAGTTTATTTTCTCATTCTGATTTATTAGGTAATAGAAGAGAATAAGGTCAGGCAATATGAATCAATCCAGAAACTCCTGAGTGAAAAGAATTCTTTTCGGCAAGCAATCAGCTATTCTGATCGAGCCAGACTCTTCCCAATATATCCTAGGAACTCAAGCAAGCGAAGGTCAAGGCCTAAAATCAGTGCCTTGCAAGAGGAAACAGAAGAAGAAGTTCAAGAAACTCGGCTGTGAAGATGCCTTGAGATACTTTCTCATACAGTTTCCCAGAATTGTTCTGAGACAAATACCAGAACAAATGAGCATAGAAAGAACACCACTAAAAATGCAGGAACAAGAACAGATTAAGAATTTAAATTACTTAATGAATGTGTAATCTATCTGCATAAAAAGCTTCACTGCAAGGGTCAAATTAGGTATCAAGGACATGTACATTAGACCCAATCCCACAGAAATTCTTCAGAAATGTCTTCTTTTTACAGACATGGGATGATCAGGATGGATAATCAGGTTTTTAAGTTTTAAACTGGAGTTTTAAATATTACAACTGTGTTAGGGTCCTTTTTACAGTATGTGAATATAATACAAAACAAGCATAGTTCACACTCATCATCTCTTAAAATTACAGTAAGTCCATAAGCAGCCCTGATTCTAAAGGCCTGGTTTTCTACACAAGAGAACAACCCAGGGACAAAAGTATGTGCCTTTTGAGATCATGGCAGAAGAGGTCATGAACTGTATTTATTATTGTGCAAATTTTAGATACTGTATGTAGACTGTCAGCCAAACTGAACATTTATTCCCTGTGTTAAGAAAAATACAGGAACTGCCAGTGCTTGGTTTTGACAAGTTTGAGCATTTAAGTCTTCAAGAACAATTAGAAAAAATAGAGATTTTTACATTGTTCTTCCTATGCAGGAAAAGGACAAGGGAAAGATGTGATTGAAATTTATATGGTTTTTGTAGTGCAAATGCATGGGAGCTGCATGACCAAAAAATTGGGATTATGCTAATTCATGCAACATAAATTATGTTTAATTTCAAATAAATTATCTGTTATAATAGCCAGGAAAATATGAATTAAAAAGTAGGAAGGTGGAACTAATGAACTGCAGCATTTGTCTTGGCCTGAAATAATTCAACCTTGTTGGCATTTTGTCCATTCTGTTTGTCAGATTAATCTCTTCCTATATGAGGAGAAAGACACCAAGCATGAAAAGAAGATCATTTTTTTATGTTGAACTCGGGCTTATTAGAAAGATACAAAAGCCAAAAGGCATCATTATTTGTCAGGGACTGCATTTCAGCAATTGCAAGCAAGGACAGAAACTTAGAATATGCAGATTGCATAAGTAGAAAACGTCAGGGTGTGGCAGCAAGATATTAAGGGAGAGAGGACTATGTAACAGTGTATCCTTTATGCTAGACTGCTCCTGTAAGATACAGTGGCTGATGATGCTCCATAAACATTGTAGAAGAAAGAGTTAACTGCTAGTCTACTTGTCCTCTATTTGTGGACCAGGAGAAGTTAACGTTTTATTTTTTTTATAGGCAGCAAAATGTCTTGGGAGAGGCAGCCCCAATAAACTATAATGAAGAGACCTACCAAACACAGGGATCTTTTAGGAGGTAAAGAATGATAGTAAGGATTTGAGCATTTCAGACAAGTTCTTCATTTGTTCTAGCAAACTTGTTAAAAGCAAAATTTCTTTGAGACCTGGCATTGTTTTTATTTTTTAGAATTTGTAGTTTCTAGTGGAAAGAAGAAAAAAATAACTTGACTTTTGTGATAACCATCTTTTATACCATTCTATTTTACAGTTAACTGAAATTTCTCTGGCATATTTATTTAATAACTTTATTAAAAGTTACTGTGACACTCCTTTATTATGATAGTTCTATATTTTGGAAATAAAATGTATAACATAAAGACCGTATTTGAATGCAAAGGACTGCCATATATCTAAAAATATTTTTATTTTAAAAGTTGTATACAATTTAGAGAAAAATCTTTAATGAAGAACCCAGGTACTAACTGCTACATTACATATTTTGCTTATTTTTGTTGTCTTAATTTTTTAATGTGCAGTAGTGACATTGGTCCTGATCTAGAGTGTGAGGCTGTGTAATGCAACATCCCGAGATCGGTTTTCCCCTTATTTCTACAGTGAATTTAGCCCTAGTCCTGATTTGGTAGCTGGGGGTAAGATCAGATCAGCAGTGTCACATTTGGCAAGGCGGTTCCTGAGGTGGTGGTGGTGGTTCAGTCGTTTAGTCGTGTCCGACGCTTTGTGACCTCATGGACCATAGCACGCCAGGCCTTCCTGTCCTCCACTGTCTCCCGGAGTTTACTCAAATTCATGTTCGTTACATTGGTGATGCTATCTAACCATCTCATCCTCTGCCGTCCCCTTCTCCTTTTGCCTTCAGTCTTTCCCAGCATCAGGGTCTTTTCCAGTGAGTCCTCTTGCTTTTTCCATGATCCAGCGAAAGTTGGCAATCTGATCTCTAGTTCCTCTGCCTCTTTGAAACCCAGCTTGCACTTCTGGTAGTTCTCGGTTCACATACTGCTGAAGCCTAGCTTGTAGGATTTTGAGCATAACCTTGTTAGCATGTGAAATGAGCGCAATTGGTTCCTGAGGTATCCTGGTGCTATTCTGTATAGGCCTTTGTAGGTAATCTCCAGCATTCGAATTGGACCCAAAAGCCTACCAGCAACCACTGCAATGACTTCAAAACTGGTGATCTGTTTTGTAACATGCTGGCCACCATATTCTGTACATTCTGCAGCTTCTCAGTCATCCGTAGAGGCAGCCCCATGTTGAGTGCATTACAGTACCAAGTGGACATCAGGGTATGATTTACTATTGCCAGGGCATCCTAGTCCCGACACATCTATAACATCTATAACCAGCCAGAGCTGTACAACAGGGCTTCCAGATGCTCCTTCAGAAGAACCTAAAATCCAGTAGGGTCCCCAAGTCATAGATCATCACTTCCAGAGAAGCACAACTCCATCCAGAGTAACTACTGGCACTTTTTATAAAAATATTGATTGCCATGGTTCACCCACACTATTGTGCATTATATGTTAATACATTGAAAGCTTTGTATACAACCTCTGCTATATGGTCATAACACAAATTAAATTAGAGGCTGTTCAAGTGAACAGAGCTAAATGCAAATTCTTGAATTGTCAGTCTACTAACATCCAATGTATGAACACTAAAACCTTATATAAACTATAAAGATTTTGATAAAGTTGCAGGGTAGTAACCTTTTGCTTTCTGGTCACTAGATGGTGCTAGAAAGTTGATACATTTTTATTTGTTGTTCCAGATACTTAATCATAGCAACTGTTTTGTATCTTTTTAGGAAAACATGGTCACAAAGTTTATTTATCTATGGAAAAATACTTTTCAACCATAATCACATTATATGTTTACTCCAAAGGCTAACAGACCTGAGTTTAAAAGATTCTGGATGACCCCTAGAATGAGAGTATTCTGTATCTGTTTTTGTAGCCCAAATGTGGCAGCATTTTAATACCTGGGCATTTGATGTGGCAAAGGAACCTTGCAACACAAAAGCTTCTAAAGATTCAGTCTAGAAAATGGTTTCATTGTTTCATACTCTACAATCTAAACAATGCATGATTCATGTTTATTTGCACAGTTTCCTAGAACAAAAAAGAAACAAGACTTCCTAATATGCTTATGCAAAATTTGGAAGTCTTACTTTTTATTATGCCTATAGTATGGAAAAGAGAGACTTGATGTGTGAAGCATGTGTTTTCCTGATGCTGTTGAACTATTGGCTGCAGCTGCTTGGAGATCTTGTTCAGAATCTCTGGAGCATCACCATGGGATCCAGGGTCTGATACGAAAAGCAGCTGTCAAAGAAATTTTGGTTACCAGGAACCCATACCTGTCCCTGTCCCTGTAATAGAGGCAGTTGGGAGAAATCAAGCAGCCAAGGAGAAGGTAAAGGGAGCAGTTATCTGAAGCAAAAGCAGCCAATACAGGCCCAGCCTGAACCGAGCAGCATGCAGAACAAATCCCACGTGTAAGGATTACCTTTAGTAATTACCTTTAGTTAGTAAGGATTCCCTTACTAACTTTACTCAGACTGAAGAAGCTCCTTGGATAAGGAGTGAAACGTTTCTACTAAGAAAATAGAAATCCAGTTGACATGATTCAAGCCACAGACTGTTCCACCTGGATGACTGAGAACCTTCATCGACATAAATCCCACGTGTGTTTTCAGAAGGATAATTACATCCTAAAGGCCAGCTTAAGTAATCCATCTAAAGCCTGTCTTTCTTTGGCACTGAATATTCGGTCGTTTAGGATATTTTCAGGCTCTGAGAAGATGCTGAGTAACATTGCCAGCAAATTTAATAAGGCGCAAGAGGATCTCCTGTTGTATTCTCTCGTTACTCTGGCTTGCTGTGCCAAAATGCGTCTTTGGAGTTCCCATTTCACTAGGACATGTTCTAAAATTAATTCACAACTGAAGCATGCTCTTTTATAATGTCAGGTTTTTCACCGTGCACCTTCACCCACAGAGGAAAATGGATATCCATTCGTAAAACCTCTGTTAAAAAATATTGATCTTATCAGCTATACAATCACAAGGATTTTTATATGTTTTATTCAGGCATTTATGTGTTGATGATGCAGTGGGGATAAAAAAAAATGATCTGAAAGCTGTAGGAAACTGCATATCCACAGGATTTTATTCAAATTTTGGAGAGAAATAATTTCTTCATTCATGGAACCAATCAAAGGAAAGAGGAGTCAAACTGTGCATCTGTTCAGCCAGCAAAGTGATAAAAATATTGCATAATATGAAGTAATACACTGTAAAAACAAAAAGAAAAAAAATGAAACTTCATACATATACAGGTCTTCATAACACAGGGGGTTGTAGTAAGTGATAAAATCAGTATGATGATAGATAAAGAACAAGAAAATTGAAATCTATAGTGTGTTCATATTTACACTGTTCCAGCCATGCTATAATATCATACTTGTAAAAATCATAATGACACTAAGCATCTTCTCTTGGAGGAAAGATTTTTTTAGACAAAAGATATGAGATCCCATTTAATCTACAGGTATTCCCTATTTAGTGACCATGACTGGGATCGTCAACTTGGTCATTAAGTGAAGTGAAGCCGTGACTGTGCTTATGATCTTACTTCAGCTTTTCTTTGCTTTATGGACCTGCAAAGTTTGTAAATGCGAGGATTGGTCGTAAAGTTACTTTTTCATCACCATCGTAACTGCGAACAGTCACTAAACAAGGTAGTCGCTAAACGAGGACTACCTGTATTCAGTTTGAAAGATAAGGTAATACTTAGTGGTTGAGGTGGAGCAGAGAGAGAAAAGTTGTTTAAAAAGGTTGCTACAAAAGACAGCTGTAAGCAAATGATAAGAAATTTTACTATAGCTGAATTGCTCTGAAACAAACTATATGTGCAGAGGTATCCACAGGGTATAGTAAAAAAAGTCAAGATGGCAGCCACAACATTGTGACTGAAGCTCCACCTGTTTTTTTTATGAGCATCACACATAAAAATTGGGCAAAGCTTCAATTACACCATAGTGGCTGCCATTTTCACTTTTTTTAACCACACCCTGCAGACATGATTGAATAAAGTGCCATACAATTATTCTTGTGACGTGTGTGTGAGTGTGTGTGTGAGAGAGAAACATTTGCAATAATTGGGAAATAGGGGGAAAAGACCCTGAGAACAAACCTAAACTATGACAGTTATTTTCATAGGCTGACCATATTTCAGGATGGCAAAACGGGACGGGGTCTTATGTAATATTCCATATCCATGAAAAAGACAGGGGTCCCCACCACCCGGTCCATGCGATTGGCTCCCGCCTGCAAACCCCTCCTCTGGTCCATGTGATTGGCTCCCGTCTGCAAACCCCACCTCCTGGTCTGAGCAATTGGCTCCCACCTGCAAACCCCGCCCCCTGGTCCACATGATTGGCTCCCGCCTGCAAACCCCGCACCCCGGTCCATGCGATTGGCTCCTGCCTGCAAACACCACCCCCACGGTCCGCGCTCCAGCTCGGATCCTCCTCCTGCGCCATTTCCGCCAGGTTTGAAAAACGGGACAAAATTGAGATTTTTATGAAAATGACGGGATGGTTGAAAAATGCTAAAAAAACAGGACTGTCCCATTCAAAACGGGATGTATGGTCAGCCTATATTTTCAGCAACAATACCACTGTTAGCAGTGAAACAAATATACAATTAATGTTGAATTTTGCTCTATGAAAAATAATCCCAAATGCACAATGAGACAAGAGAAATGCCTTTTTTCTTTCAAGGGTGAAAAATTTATCTTAAAATGTTAAAACAGCAAAAAGTAACAGAAATGGGAAGGGTATAATTAAAATTGGAACAGCAATCCAAAGCCACACCTACCTGTGAATAAGCGGCTTTCGGATGAAGGATGCCTACCACTAATCACAAAGCATTGTTCAGCTCTGCTGTTTTCACAGGGAGGATACAGGTCGAATATGCTGGCCCTCACATAAGTTTCCATGAAGGAGGCAGAGGAACAGCATAATGTAAGCCTACTCTGGAAGCACGCCAAGTCCTTTCACCCAGTGATGCTCATTTCTACCTATTTGGGGAAAGAACTGCATGGCACATTTTTAAAATTAAATACATCACTTAGTATCCAACTATCTGGGAAAAACAAAAGTCAACTAGTCTCTTGAATTCTCAGGAATTTAGATTGCCAGAGTGTAAACATTTCTGAACAACAGTAGCTTTCGGGAGCAGAGATACAATGTACTGATTCTGTTCTCACCAATGATTTATTTGGAAAACACAGTGTGCATTCAAACATTTGAGCTTCACATTCTGACAGAGCCTGCATGAGAAGCAAGCTAATTTTAAAAACATTCAGCCTAGAATGGAGAATGGAGATCACATCAAGACTCTGTTCAGTTAGACCCAGGATAAACAGCTGGTGCGTTCCAAATGTTTGGACCATTCCCATCAGCCCCAGCTGCAGTTTATTGTGGAAGATATTATGCTGTCTGAAGAGTATCGGGTTCCTTACCGTCCAGTGATGACTGCAACGCTGCCTTTTTATTTTCAGAGATCCATGGCAGCATCCTACGCAACTATTACCTGCAATGTGGTTCAGACTTCTGATGTCTTTCCCACAACATTGACTGAAACTGCATTTCTGCATTTAGATGTCTTACTGGATGTTAATAGAAGCACATTGCCTTGAATTGTGACAGCCTCAGCTCTTTTAAGCTGGTATGGGCTGTTGACAAGTAGCATTGATTCAAGGGCTATTTAGTCTCCCAGGTCAATAATAGTGCTGAGTAGCACAACTTACAAAAACTACTTATTTCCAGTGATACCATAAACTTACTCAAGGAAATGACTGGATTGAATTTCAGGCTGGCATACAGAGAAAGCTGCTCTTCTTTTTCACAGGAATTTAAATGAAGGGTGGGTGCATCAGGACTAATGACTGAGCTGTTAAAATCTTGGCTGTATGGCACCAGCCATTTCCGTCATTAATAGAGGTCGAGTTTTAATTAATTTTTCATTTCATCTATTTTCTTGCTACATTTTCCACACAATTATATTATTTCATGCTGATTGCTTTTGTTTAAGGAACCTACTAAGAAGCTTAATTCTTCAAAATTCATAGATTGTATGAAGTTGTACCCAAAAGCAACTTTCAACTCACCTAACCAAATTGTATTGATTTAATCATGAACCCTTGTAGAAATAAAATGTTTTTTGTTAGAAATTATTTTGAATATCCAACCCTGGAACACCAAGGTCTAAAAAGATATAGCAGAGAAACACCTATGGGTCACTTCCAGCACACATGTGGGCTTCAGAAGCTAGTTCCTGTAGTTGCCAAAATTGTTTATGCATTTTCCCCAAAGCAATGGATCAGCACTTGGGGAAGACAATTTCATTCATTCAGCATGGTAGCAATTCTGCTACATTTCTATCTTCTTAATGTAGGAATTATAGAATTATCCTTCTTTTCCATGTGCCAAGTGTCCCCAGGAATGCATTTGACTATCGCAGGGCTTTCCAAACTTTTGCCGTTGGCGACACACCAATGGCCGGCCCACAAAAACCCGGAAGCGCCGCCGCTGGTGTGGCACGCAAAAACCCAGAAGCGCTGGTGGCGGTGCTTCCGGGTTGCTGCGGCGGCAGTGGCTGCCCCTTCAAAAGGACAGGCTCCAGGGACCCCGAAAATGCCCTCGGTTCCGTCAGGGAGGCTAAAATTGCACACGCACGCTGCCGGGCTTCCCGGCGCACAGCTGATCGGCGCAGAGAATTTCCACCCCGGGCGGCCCGGCAGCATGCGCACGCGATTTTCGCCTCCCTGCGGGAACCGAGGGCATTTTCATCAGCGCTTCCGGGTTGTCACGCGACACACTTGGGGCCCCCAGGCGACACAGTATTGTGTCACGACACAGAGTTTGGAAAGCCCTGGACTATCGGGTGGGGAATGTGTGTATGAAAGTATGTGGTTGTAGAAATAGGAAAGCTCAGTGTTTGAGCATCTTCCCACTAATCCAAGCCTCACTCACCAGCATGCAGCCCCTAACTAACCACACAGTACAGCCTTGGGGCATAAGGTTGTGTCAGTCTGTTTTAAAATAAGAAAGCAGCAGCATGCAAAAACTAAAGCTAGAGTCGAATTCCAGCTTTAGCACACAGAGACAGAAAAAAGCTGACTACACAAAAACACATAAGACAGAAACAAGATATTGCAGAAACTGTAGTACAAAAGGTTTTATTGGCATGACAGGTGAAATTCCAGATTATTTAACTTAACTGCTTGATTTTTACAAACTCTCTTGCAAAGATATTGGGTTGAATAGCTTTACAGTATTGTCACTCAGTATCTAGCAATTTCTCAGGTGATCAAGAACCCTTTTCTTAAGGCATCTGTGTCTTTCATAAAGACATCTCTGGAAGAAGGAACAGCAGGGTCCACCATGAATACTGAAAAGCTACACTCTTCTCTATGGGAAAAGAATGCAGAATAGGAGACAGAAGCCGTTTTCCCCAGGGTGAAATGTCATTTCAGACAGCATATAAGAAAGAGGTAAATTCTTCCTTTCCCATGTTATTGCTGCTCCTTTCACTCCTGGTTATCTATTGTGGGTAGCTGTATTGCTGACAAGAAAGAAAATTTTCAGGGTAAAATGCCATAAATTCCTAGCAGATCAATACTGAGGAAATAGGAGAAAGTTTCTATAGCAATTATAGTAAATGATATAATTAGAAGTGAGTTTAGGAGGGGGATTTCCCTCTATCCCCTCCCCCCCTCCTGGATTATCAGAAAAATTACCAGAGATTGCTCATTAGGATGGCTTTGGGAGTCTTACTTTTAACAAAAAGGACGCAAAATCAAAACAACAAAAATAAATGAAACTACCCAATAATACAGGTAACTGGAATATTTAATGCAGTTCATCACTGAAAATAACTGGAGAATAGTCCCAATTCTTCCCATTATTGCCACATTCCATTCACTTTTCAGAAAGTGAACATTTTTTTCGTTTTTTTGTTTTGTTTTGCCTTGACATGTATATTAACTTTAAGCCAGTACTGTACAGAATTGTGCAACCCAATGTATGAAATTTAACACAGAAAATTCAATATATAACTAGATAAAACTTTATTGTCCTAATCCAGTGATCCTGTTCTGTAGGCAACTGGGATGTTACATACATAGATTATACTTTATCCATGAGAAACACCTTGCAGGTTCTCATGATACACAGGAAAAAAAAAAGCAGATCCACTGCTTAGCTTTCCACACAGAGAAATCCACATCAGATCCTACTGCATGGAAATCCCGTACAGACTAGCAAAATGGACCTGCATGTTAATCTTGCAATATGTAAAGTGATGCACATTTACACTGGCTACATTAACAATGGAATATTGATAGACAGCCTTTTGTTTCAAACCAGTTATCTGCATCTGTATTCAGTGGAAACTAATACATCTCCCCTGAAGCATTACATATAGTACTAGTTATCTTATATACAGGTATCTCTGGATTCAAGTCCAATATATTTATTTATATTTTTATCACACACACCCTTACCCACACACACTTTCTGTGGTGATCTCCTGATTATAACTAAACAGAAAAACATTTTCAGATTAAAAAAGCATTTATGAAGCTATCACCATTCACTTCTAAAGATCAATCAGTATAATACAATATAATATTTTCATTATAAACAGCCTGTTCACATAAAAGTAAAACTGTGGTCCCCTAGATATATTAGAACTGAGAAAAACATGTAAAAATTATTTACACTTGTAAATGAATTTTGTTTTCCAAGATAACTAATTAAGGAAAGACGGAAAAGGAAATGAACAGATGGATATCTTTATTTGCATTTTTCAATTTGATTTTTTTTTGTGCATGTTCCAAATTTCTTCTTTTCAATCACAGATTGCCTCTGTTTGCCTTGTATTGCTGCTGCGTTTAGTGTTCTGAGAAGACTGGCTGACTTTATTTCTGGGCACAGGAAGAAATGATTTCACTCTCGAAACGCCGCTCTTGAAAGACTCCATTTTTGGTTTACGGTTGCTGCATTCCATAGATTGATTGCTGCTGAGAGGACAGACCCCAGGATTCCCATCCTGTGAACAGAGTAATGTTTTATAGCATAACATGCATTTGCCCAAACAATAGCAACATCAGTCTGTGACTGAGCAGCCTGAGTTGACACAAAGTTGTCATTTGTGACAGATGTTCTGAATGAGTGAAATGTGAGGGATTTACTTGGTGAGAGCAAGCAAATGATAGTGAGGGCTCCTGCGTGGCAGACATTCAGGGTCTTCTGTTGTGCAAAGCATCAGAAATGTGTACTTGGAAGCAAATACCGTTGTATCCAGCAGAACTTACAAGCAAGTGTACTTAGAACTTCAACCTTCAGCATAGGTCAGCGGGCAAAGGAAAATGGTTAATATATCAAGATTTAATATACACAACTAAGGGAGAGGTTTAATATGGATAAAAAGCTACCAGATATGGAACATGTAATGGGAAAGAATTTATTTATTCGATTTATCACCGCCCAACTCCCTCAAAGGGACTCTGGGCGGTTAAAGAAAGAATGTGGTTAAAAGGACTGAAATTCACATTGTCTTATAACTTAAGAAAGGATTTTTATAAAATGATGTACTGTTGGTCTATGTCACCAGACAAATTATCTAAGATGTATAAAGGTACTTCTAATTGAGGATGTAGAGAATTTTAAAATCAACTTGCAGATGAAACCAGAATTTTTCTTACTAGGACTTACTATCTTTTCTAATTGACTATCTCTTAGTCAATTAGAAAAGACTCATGGATGACTGGCTTTATATATGGTAACGGCAGCAAGGTTATTATATGCACAAAGATGGAAAAAGAAATACCCACAATAGAGGAGCAAACCGTGAAGATGGTAGAACTTGCAGAAATGGCTAAATTGACTTGTTTGATTAGGGAGGGAACAACAACTAATTTTATAAAAATCTGGCAACCCTTTATGCACTTTTTGCTGAAAATGGATAAAAATGAACTGCTGATTTCTGGATTTACCAATTAAAAAGGGCTGTATATGGGGGGAAGGAAACTACGTTATGCAATTTTGAAGGGGGGGGGGGAAATGGTACCAAGCAAGTCTATAGCTGCTGTAAAGAAGATTGGAAGTATCTTTTTTCCTTTTTCTTTGCTATTGTTTTCAGCACTTTTTTCTTTATCTTTTTTTCTTTCTTATTTTTCTTCTGTATTTTTTCATGTTTATATTTTAACTTTGTAAAAAATGTGTACACACACACACACACACACACACAAACACAAAATCACATTTCTATAAATCATTCCATTGGCACATTGTAAAAATCACTAAATACAGTTACTCCCTCCCCTTATATTAGAAAAAAATATATATAAACCTCTTAATCAACTCCTCCCCCAAAGATAAAATTTATTTAATTATTTCCTTCCTACTACTATTCTATACATTTCTGTCTACTATAATAAAAATCAAACTAAAAAACATATAAATTGTCTGCAATTTATAAATGAAGTCTAAAAATTAAAAAGAATTTTTTTAAAAAAATTAATCCCCAAAATAATGTTAAGAACCAAGAGAGCCCGCTTCTCCTTGCTGTAGAAAGCCTCTCTTAGGGTATGTGTACTTAAAAGAAATATAAATTGGGTGATTTAGAAATGGGGTGGCTGGTCTTAGTGTCCCTTTAAGGCTACAGCGCGGCTTGGAAAATGGTGACATCCCAGCCTCCCGGCTGCTCTTACCAGTCGAACGCAAACACTGTTTGTGATCTTCTGGCTGCAAGCTGCTGTCCGGAGGACAGATGGGGTGTTTCCAGGTGTTTTCTTTTTTCTGGAAAAACACTCCTGGGCTTCAGGAAAAACCTGCCTGAGCCCAAAAAAACTGCCACATTGTCAGTTCTGCCTGCTGAGCCGCGTGCACAGCTGTTTAGTCTGCCATGTCCTAACTTCCATTTAAGACTTTTTAGTGGTTTTCATACATACAACTAAGGGAGAGGTTTAATATGGATAAAAAGCTACCAGATATAGAACATGTAATGGGAAAGAATGTGGTTAAATGGACTGAAATTCACATTGCCTTATAACTTAAGAGTTATAAGACTTTGGGTTTTGTGATTGTGAGGGAAGTGACAATAGGGAACCAATAGGTCTATGAAGGTTCTCAGTCATCCAGGTGGAATTTTCTGTAGCTTGAATCATGTCAACTGGATTTCTATTTTCTTAGTGGAAACGTTTCACTCCTTATCCAAGGAGCTTCTTCAGACTGAAGAACTTCTTCAGACTGAAGAAGCTCCTTGGATAAGGAGTGAAACGTTTCCACTAAGAAAATAGAAATCCAGTTGACATGATTCAAGCTACAGGGAACCAATAGGTTAGTGCCACATGGGCAAGACTTTTATGGCAGCTCAGATCATGTTTCTTCCTCTCCCATTCCATACCTCACAGTTCATCTTAATGTCTTTGTATTATAATGCTTGTCATGTTACCACTACTACCAACGGTAGCAACACTATGGAAAAAGAAAGTATAGGAAAACATGAATGGCAGCAATGAGTCAAGTTGAACTGTATATTATATTCTAACTTACATGATTTGATGGGAGTTGTAGTCCAGAAACTTCTAGGAGGCATAAGTTCTTTAAACCTGTGCTTTAAAGAATTGCAATACGTTTTGCTTGCCTCTATATGTAAATGATTAGAAAATGAACAGGATTTCTGCTGACTGATTTCTGGCAATGCTGATTCCCTTTTCTACCATATTTAGAAGTTTAGAAATGAAGATAATATTCCTATTTCTATTTTTGAAAAGATGTCTCCTCTTCCCCTCTTTTGCCATCTTGTGAGTACAGAATATGTTTTGAGAAGCAAGATGGAAGACATATCTAGGTACACCCATCTGCTTTCTGTATTTCTGATTCTTTCAAAGCTCGCCTGCAGCTTTCTAATTTGGATGCAGGAACCTGCTAATAAATGCATGACCTTCACAAGGAAAAGCTGAAAGCTGCTAAATGCTGCTGAGATTTCTTTGCAACAGAGCACAATTCTGGACATGATTGAGGCACATTTTATTTATTTCTTTTTAAACAAGTAAAGTCATTGTAAAGATATGTTTAGAGAGAAGGCAAGACACGGTTCACCAGTTTTCTCACATTATTATATTACGGTTGTTTTGAAACTAATTTTGATCTATAGTAGTTGAAGCACTACTGCAGTAGTAATTAAATATACAAAAATTTATATAGTTGTCACCTCATTATTATGAGATCATGACAACTGTAAATTAAATATGAAATTACATTAATCTCATGTTGTTAGGGCAAGAAATCTTTCAGATATTGCATTGGGAGCACGCCTTTTCCCCAAGCTGAACACAAATCTTCTATTTTCTTGAGATAATCAGCAGTGACTGGAGTATTGTGGCTATCTCTGAGGAATTTTCTTTGTATGTAAAGGACTCTGTTGTCAAGCTCTAATTTCTTCAGTTTAAAGGGGGAGAGAGAGAGATAAAAAAAAAAGACAGCAGACGATTCTGTCAAAAATTCTAGAAAATCACTCTCCCGTCAGATGCTACAGATTTCCCTGACCTGCACATTCCTTCTGGACTCACAGCTCTAGCTTGAGGAGCAGGTGCAACTGTGGCCAGTAGGGCCTTTGCATAACTCCCACCAGTTATGACCATCGCTGCATCAGAAGACCCTGCCTGCAGCCATTCATGCCTTGGTCACCTCTCAGATTATTGCAATGAGCTGTACATGGGGCTGCCCTTGAAGACTGCTGAGAAGCTATAATTGGTCCAGTAGTCACAGGTGCTTCACATTTCATCTGGAGCTGTACTAAAGGCCAGTTGGCTTCTTGGTGCAATTCAAAGTGCTGGTTGTCACCTTTAAAGTCCTACAGTACATGGCTAAGGATCCAAGCAGGACTTCCTGTCCCAACAATCTCTACCTGTCCAATGTAAATGCTAGTTAATTCCCAAAGGCTCTGAGCAGCTCACAAATGATAGAAAAGTGAAATAGAAAGAATTAAAAGGAATCCCTCCCCCATCCCAATAACAGTCAGCTTCCTAGCCACTGACACGCTGATTTGCAGGGAGGGAATCCCTACTTTTCCATTGGTACCCCTCTCCTTTGGAACTGTGAGATGACATCACCACCCAGCCTGCAGGGTGTAGAAATGTCCTCTGACCTGGCTATTTCAGAAACCCTTAGGAACTGACTTGAGAGATGGAGTCTCTCCACCACAGTAAACAACAGATTATGTTGTTTGGGAACGGTATGCCTCTGTGTGGTGAGATGGGAATGATACCACTGGGTTCTTGCATTATAGAAATATTACTCTTGTTTTCATCCTTTCATTGCATGGGAGTACTTGCTGCTTAGAGTTATTTGCGACCGAAGCAGCTTGCAAGCTAAGTAAATAAGTAGACAAATCAATGACATAAACTTCCAGAATTCAACCACCAGCTCAGCCATTGCTGAAAATTCCTGAAGATTGCTTGCCTTTCTAATTGCAACCCTTCTCTCCTCCATTTCTCCTGCTGTTGCCCTGGAATGGGAAAATCACAAGGGCCTCAGCCTTTCAGAGGTTCTGTTTTTTGCAAACACCTTTAAGCTGGATGCTCCTCTTGTCTCCTTCTGCCCTCTTCTTCCAGAGAGAAAGATATTGGGGGGAGGGGGAGGAAAGAGAGAAGCCCTTCAGCAACTCAGCATCTTCTAGCAGCCTTCCTTCTCAGTTCTATTTCAGGCAGTCACTTCCTTTACGTTTTCTTGGTTTCCATGGCAATTGCAGCCATCTGGAGAGCTCACTGCATGACAGCCGGTATCTCAATGGCCAAAACCCAATGCTCTCCTCAAAATGCTGAGCTGCTCAACTGTTTTTCTCCAGAGGGTGTTCTTTTTAAAATTCCATTTCTCATCTCCTTGTGGGAAAACATCTAAGGTCTGAGGCCAATTTCATCTCATTATTCCATAATTTTGTTATAGATACAAGATACTAAGTGGTTCTGGGGTGGATACAGCTTGGCCTCAATTATCAAAATTTGGATAATCTCGTATTAAATTATTACAATAAAGTGCTATAGCAGGGGTCTGCCTTTAAAACAGCATGGAAACAGCACTTAATCCAGAAGAGTATGGTTAGGTTATTAACTAGGATTGGACACTGACTGTATTTCACCCATAATATAGGTTCAGCAGTTATGGTCAATAAACCCAGAACTATACCAACTTTCTCAAGTGTAACGATCTGAGCATGCACTGCAAACCTCTATCACACGCACTGTAGCTTCTCATGTACCTGCTGCGATGCTGATGTGTTTGCATTAATGATGTTTGCCGAAAACACCGGATCCTTCTGAGAAGTGCCGATTGTCAGAAGCAACTCATCCTTTGAATCTATTATCTATGAAAAATGGGTAAGACAAGAAGAGGGGAGGGTCAGTATTGGATTTCCCAATAATGTAAAGCAGAGGTGGTTTTTAATAACAATACACTCATAGAAACATTGTAGTAAAATATATAATCACATGAAAGATTTGTACATTTTTGCCTTGAATTACCAAAGTATTCCTAGTCTTTAATAAATCAGTTTTAAATGTTCTATCAATTTAAAATGGAATGTGTAAAGAACAGGAGTGCCATCATAATCCAATAGCCCATTATTTCATTTTTAAACTACTAGATTTATTTAGTAAACGTCCTGTAAAAATAGACTGAGAAAGTTTGGAATACTGATTTTGTCTGACAACTCTTGGCTCCAGACAAATAAGTCCATGACATCTGCAAGGAATTTTTTGCTGAAATTTAGAATGTTTCCACATTATGGCATCTCTCTGTAGGGTGAGTTAATTTATACTATATAAATGAAATCTGAAACACTGAGGACACAAACACAAAATGTGTTTCCCCAGCCTTCCATATGACAAATGCAATTTGTAAACAAAATTTTAATCCAATATAAAATCTGTGGTTGTCCTCACCATTTACATGTGAAGTACAGGGGGAAAGCAATAAAGGAGTAGGGTGATAAAGGGAGAAACCAATCCAAGAAGGAAATAATAGTCTTTCAGTTCAATTGGGCTTAATTTGGATAGTTGGTAAGGTCTAAGGAATTGGGTCAAAGGCTTCATGACAACTGTGGGTTTTAAGGACAGATTCAAAGGACAAGAGAAGCTAGATTTTGTGGGGATGTACTGTGAAATAGTGGTTAACACATGAACTAGAGCTGGAGAGATCCAGGTTCAGGTCCAGCCATGGACACTCATGGATGACTTTGGGTCAGTCAGGTGGGCTACACTGTACATCTAACAAACAAAGAAGCATAACATCTACTTGAGAAGACGGAAGATGACTTTTGGGGAGTGGTAGATGGTGGAGTGAAGAGCAAAAGATCATGGGAAGGTATATTCTGCTAGATACCAGACAGAAAAATAATATGTAGATTAAAGGACAGGTGCCATGGTCTCGATAACAGAAGAGTTGGCTTATTTTGGCAGAGCCCTGAATAAAGGACAGTATGCTAAGGTCATACAATGGAAACAAAGAGGAGGAAGCTGCAGCTGTCAAGAGGGGGGTTGAGGTTGACAAAAGCATAAATCACCGTCCTTTTTTGAAAGGACAAAATATGTTCTTCAACAGAGAAATGGCATGACTTGAAAGATAGACCCAAGACCTTTCCACATGCAAAGGTGCTGCTGATCAAAATCAGTATTGCCTTTACATGTCCCCCGAATGCCATAGTACTTCCAATGGGCTTTGCGTGCTGAGTCAATTAACTTCTGAAGGTAATTTTCTTTTCTCAATTCCTGCTCCAGAGGAAATAATACAAAGACATTTTGGGGGCAGGCAATTTCTCACAGGTGAGTACTTCCACCTTACTTTGCCTTCCAGGTTTCAGGATTGCTGGTAGTGAAGGTGCATGGTGTCTTGCTACTGCATCTTCCTGCCCCCCACCCCGCAAAAAAAAAAGGGTTATTTTGTCTGTGTGTGTGTGTGTGTGTGTGTGTGTGTGCGCGCGCACTCGTGTGTGTGCCTTCGAGTCATTATTGACTCCTGGCAACTGCCTGGACAAGTCCCTGCAGTTTTATTGGCAAGATTTCAGAAGTGGCTTGCCATTGTCTGATTCCTTGGGCTGAGAGAGAGTGACTAGTCCAAGGTCCCCCAGTTGGCTTTGTGCCTAAAGTGGGAACTCATGGTCTCCCAGTTTCCAGCCTGAAATCTTTAACCACTACACCGAACTGGCTCTCGATTTACACTATCTGTTTACTTGTGGTAAAAATAAAGGCAGTGAGGGAAGAACAAGAAAGGGGTAGAGTATCAGCTAGCTGCCAATTTTGTGTTTTCCTACACTGGCCAGCTGGCAGTGCCCAACAGCACAGAAATGTTGCTTATGGTTGGGGTGGGGGGAGTGAATCCAGTAAGCTCTGCAGAAAGGGCTTAACTATCAGAGCAAAATGAGGGAAAGATATCAAAGCTATGTCTAAAAAGGAAAAGGGCAAAGTTATTGATGAATATGCAAAATACAGTATATGAAGAAAAAAATGGAAGATGAAAGATGAGAAATACACTGTTGGGCACATTGAATTTGACATGATCCTGATGGTAATGAAATGTTTATCAGCTGTCCTTCATTCAAAAATATGAGGGTGATATTCAAAATTGTCATATAGTCCAAAAATACAATTAAAACAAAACAAAACAGAATAGTCACAATATAACTGAAAAGGCAGTACCATAAAAGAACACTAGCTAGATGAAATGGTCTGAATAAACAACATTTTTAACCAGATATGCCAAATACCTAATAAACTCAGTGCTGGTCAGATTTCTATGGGGCGACATAATAGGGAATGATCCTTTTGTGTTAACACATATTGTATGTGAGATACTTTGAAAAGAACTTCCACAGCAGATGGAAGGAGAAAGGCAGGCTGAAGTACAGGGCAAAACAGGGCACAAGGTACACACTATAACTCTATGAGTCAAAAGAGGAATAGGAGAAGGAAGCTGGAAAATAGTTGCAAGCGTTGGAGAAAATAGAAGGAAAAGAAAATGGAATATAAAGAAATTGGTGAAGAAAGTTAGGGCTGACTACCTTGTGAAAAAGGGTAGGCAATACTTACCTTACTGATGTCAGATTCTGATTTGCTTAAACAAATACTCTGAAGTTCCTGCAGAAGATCCACTTCATCATCTGAACCAACAGATAGTCTCTGTTCCAGGTTTAACACACTTAATGGATCACCTTCCAGAGACCTTGGAAAGGAAAACAAAATTATGTTGAAGAACATAACAGATGGCAATCCATAAGATGGAGCTAAGAAAAGGCCATTTATCTCTTGCAGTTTAATAGAGGAAATATACATGGAAGCAGGGCAACTTAATTCAATTCATGCAATAAAAATTAATCCAAACCTATTTTCAGTTGGCCAGAAGTATCTCAACTCTAAGGGCTCATTTTTTTCTAAACAAGTTTCAAAATATAGGATATTAAGTAACGCACAAATAGAGATTAGAGTTTTCAGACAGAAATGTCATGTAGTTAATTATCAATCCAAATGGAATTTTTTGGAATAGGGAGATTGCACATTCTTTACTCAGTATCTAAAACAAGAACTGTGGAGTCCTTGGTGCTCTCTGAGCCTTGTTGTTTTCTTGCAGATGTTTCATTGCCAGACTAGGCAACATCTTCAGTGCGAAAAGGGAGTGGGACTTGCTCTCTGTTTATACACCATGGCTTGTCCTGCTTGTTTTTGGTGGAGGTGTTGTTCTCTCATGTTGTTCTCTCATGGAACTCATCGACCTCTGCCTCACTACTTACTTTTAGTTTGATGGACAAATATACCAACAAATCAAAGGAAGACCTATGGGATCACCACTTTCAGGACTCATAGCAGAGATTGTAATGCAGCATCTAGAAATGATAGCACTTCCACGTAGATAACCCAAAGTATGGATCCGGTACATATTTGTCATAATAAAAAAGGAACAACTGGAGGAAACACATGAAACCATCAACAACTTCTTCAATGGAATAAAATTCACAAGGGAAGAAGAAAACACAAAACACTATACCCTTCTTAGACATCCTCATCAGTAGAGGAAATGAGGGCATTCTAGAAACACAAGTCTACTGGAAATCTACCCACACTAACCAAGTGCTCCATTACCAAAGCAACAACCCAACCTCCCACAAGAGAAACTGTGTAAGAACATTATTCAGACGAGCACTAATGCACTGCAGCAACCCAGAACACAGAAAAAGGAAACAGATCATCTTCTTGCAAAATGGATACCCACGCAACTTTATCAAAAAGTGCCTGACTACCCAACCCACGACAACACAACCAACAGAAGCTATGAAAAGGATACCACTGCGATACATCAGAAACATCTCAGAAACAACTAATAGACTGTTACAACCACATGGCATCACCGTAGCACATAAACCAACCAAAACCCTTCAGAACATCTTAAGTAACCCAAAAGACCCAGTAGCCCAAGAAGAAAAAACAGGAGTTATCTACAACATACAGTGTAAGGACTGTAGTAGCCACTATGTAGGACAGACGGGCAGAAGACTAGCAGAGCGCATCCACGAACACCAACTAGCAGTCAGAAGACACGATGAAAACTCCTTAATCTCACAACACATGGACAGACTCAACCATACTTTCAAACTGTGAGCATCTTAAACCAAGCCAAATCCAAAAATGCTAGAGAATTCCTGGAAGCTTGGCACTCAGACAAAGCAGCCATCAACAGACACATAGAGGTAAACAACATTTACATACCATTCATAAGAGACAATAGAAAAGCCAAAAGACCAGAAGACCTCCTTGCCAGCAATTAATACCCAGATATGCAAAGATTAACACCAAGATTAGCACCAGAGGAACAATCAAACGGCACAATATACTCTAATCAAGGAACTATTAACTCAGTCAATCAACCAAGCAGCAAACAACAGCCTAATCAAGGAACTCCTAAGGAGAGAACAACACCTCTACCAAAACAAGGAGGGCAAAACACTGTATATAAACTGAGAGCAAACACCACTCCCTTTTTGCACTGAAGATGTTGTCTAGTCTGGCAATGAAATGTCTGCAAGAAAACAACAAGGCTCAGAGAGCACCAAAGACAAAACAGTTCAACCCTGAGCTACAAATATTCTCTTCGATTGGTATCTAAAACTGTTTAGTTCTCAAACTTCAAATCCTCTGGAGATCTAAACCTAAACTGGAGTTGAGATTTGAATTCTTCTAGTTGTTTTCCTAATGGTATACACTGAAGAAATACTGGAACCTATCAAAGAGATAGGTTCAACAGCCACTATCAAAGAGACTTCCATTATAAATTTCCATTCTGCATAATTCCTTCCTGTAAACGATTTAAAAGAAAGATGTCCTTTATATCAGGGGTACCCAACCTTTTTGGCACCAGGGACCCGTTTCGTGGAAGACAATTTTTCCACGGACCGGGGGGGCAGGGTTTGCAGGTGGGAGCCAATCGTGCAGACTGGGGGCGGGGTTTGCAGGCAGGAGCCAATCACGTGGACCGGGGGCGGGGTTCGGAAACTGGCATGGCAGCCCGGTTCCTAACAGGCCATGGACCGGTACCGCGGCCCGGGGGTTGGGGACCCCTGCTTTATATGACAAGAAAAGGAAATTATGGAATATTCTTACAGATATGGACTATCCCTAATAAAACATTATTTTCAACCACTTCTGGGATTTTAATAGAGTTTTCCAATATGACCATTCACAGTAAAATCCCTGCATTTCTTCCACTGATTATGTTTTTTCATCTGTGCAATATTTTGGCATAGATTGGAATGATTTTTATGATATTTGCAAAAGGCACAGGGACCATGGTTTTGGTTACAGAATCCAGCCATCATGCTGTAAGTTGTGTAAGATGTGTTTGCTGTCATAATTCCTATGCAACGATGGAAAAACACATGCTAGGTGATAACTACCATGTAATGATTTATTCAATGGCTACAAAATTATAATCTGAAATCTTGAGAAGGGGCCAGTAGTCACACATATACATATAACTTACTTTTTTTCTAAGGATGCCATTTTATTCCCATTTTCCTTCAATATATTATTTGATTTAATACCTACAGGAGAGAAAGGATGGTAAGTCAGAAAGTCATCTTTTATGCCCATCTTTTCTACCTTTGAACTAGGTTCTGCAACTATCCTTGGAAAAGTAAGAAAATGTATGCTCCAACACTGTTTAGTGGATTGTTGCGCAGTTGGTAAAAAAGTAAAAAATGAAAGCCCTTGACTGGGTTTTTTTAATGTCAATAGGGTGATTTCAAGTGACCAAATCAACTATCCCTGTTGCCTTCTGTCTTCTGCCAGATGTTACCTTCTGCATGTCCCTCTGCCTTACTCCAGGGCTGGGTTGATGAGTGGTTTGACTTCTTACGTGGACTTGTGCTTGCTTTTCTCCAAGCAACATTTTCTCCTTTTTTCTTGGGGCAATTCTTGTAGTTTGATACCATGGAGAGAGGAAAGCTTCCTCCTTTAAAATCTGCAATGTACAGATCCATTTCTGCAACAATGGAAAAGAAAAAAGCAGATGACAATATAGTGGTGTGATGTGGTTGCCAAGGTATTAAAGAAGTGCAGGGTGGTTGCCAAGGTATTAAATCTTTTGCTTAAAAGAGTATTTTCCCCACTTAGTTTCATTCTGACCCTAGTTTCACTCTAAGCTCATGATCCCAGGAAATAACAAAAAAAGCTTATACAAAGAGAAGTAAAGATCACAACAACAAAAGTAAATGTTCTAGAGATTCACACATTTACCACCACCTACCTGCTCTGGGAAGAGGACATCCATGCAGAACTGCTTTATTTAACAGGATACTGAGGGCAGCTTTCACTACTGCCTGCTGCCCCTGGCTTGGACTTCTTTTGACTGCCATTTGTCCAAACGTAGGTAGTCTTTTCAGAGAAGCTCTGGAGAGAATTGCTTCTTGAACACGGGGAGCAATGACAGCATTCCACAATTTTGACATCCATCTTGAAGCAGGAGGATAAAAGAAACAGGATGAAGAGATGATTATCATTTCCGGACACTGGTGCAAATATAAAAGAAAGAGTAGTGCTAAGAACGATCTGGCCACTAGTCTGCTGTTCAAATTACAGTTTCATCTATAGTAGTTCGTTCAAGGTAGAAGCATATCTACTTCCAGATATTATTCCCAAGAACAGTGATAATCCCTAAAAACAAAACACAGTAAGGGGGACTCAAAGAAGCAGCATAATTTTGACACAATATCAGTTGCAGTTTGGGGACATAAATCAGCAGCAGAATATTATCTGACTCAAAGCATTGATTTCCTTCAAAATGCTAAGCTCTTAATTGCCCAAAGTTGTTGGGGGGAAAACAAAAGCTCTGATACTGTTTTGGCACAAAAAGGGATGAGCTGTGAAACCCATGAATTATAGAAAAGGAGTATGTTGGTCATCTTTTATTTATTTGAATTATATTCCAACTTTTATTCAGGAGCTCAGGGCCATATACATAGTGCTCCGTTGTTTTTTTTTTTTTAATGTAACAATAAACCTGTGAAGTAGGTGGGTCAAAGAAAGAGTGATTGGCCCAAAGTCAGTCAGAGCACTTCTGTGGTAAAAGTAGGCCCATATCTGGGACTCCTCACTCCAACACTTTAACTGCTCCACCACACTGGTTTTCAACACCAGATTATGACTTTTATTTAAAAGATTTAAAAAGCTCCAGAAAATGTTAACTATGTTTTATTTATTTATATTTATTTATTTTATTTTTATCCCGCCTTTATTATTTTTATAAATAACTCAAGGCGGCGAACATACCAAATACTCCTTCCTCCTCCTATTTTCCCCACAACAACAACACATAAGTAGAATTTCTGAAACAGAAAGCAAGATCTGGAGAAAGAAAGAAAAAACCACCAAACTTAATGCTAACCATATAATCACATTAATTAATGAACTGCCTATCAGCATATTAATGCCAGTATAGTGTCACAGGTCTATTGTATCAATCATTATATAATGTTATGTTATAACAACATATAGCTTTATGTCATAAATTTGTATAAATGAATATGTTGGAAAGACATGAGACCTACTCAGAGCAGACCCAAAGAAACAAAGAATTAGGAAGATTTCAGCTTATGCAGCAGGTGGAAATGTATGAGAACACAGACTTCAAAGAAGACTAAAGTAATGGTTCTTACAACAAAAGATTACTCCCAAATAATAGATGGGAAGTTCCCACGTAAACCATGTTAAAAGCAAACCATTTATCAGCAGCAGAATAGCAATATACACAGTTAATATATTCTAATACAAACAAAACATTTATTCACCTTGCTTCCTACTTTAGTGAATTACTTCAAAAATAAGGAAATATTTAAAAATAGCTTTCCAAACTAGAAAATCAGGTCAGTTATAATCTCCTGAATATCTAGAGTAAAAGTACCAGGGAAAGTTTTAATGAAGTCAAAAGCTTTTCACTGCTTAAGTACCAGAGAAGATACATCTCACTATGGTTGCACTTTCCTACTACCATCTCTTGGCTCTTGCATTTTGGATTTCTTAAATAATTTACAGCAATGTGTTCTCCCCCTTTTGGAGGGGGGGAAGAGTATAAAAGAATTTCAGTTAAAATTAGGGGGAAGTACTAGATTGTACTGTATCTTGAACAAATTTCCCTTCCCTTCCCTTCCCCTCCCCATATCCATTAACATTTCTTTTTCTTTTTGTTTAATTCACAAATAGGGCAAATTAAAGAGAACAGTTAAACTAAACACTGAACTTCCTGCATTTATTTTTCTCCCAACCTCAGTGTTTACAACTCCCTATTTCCCAACTAAGCTTGTGGATCATTATAACAGATACTTTGGGCTAAAATGTTACACATTTGATGAAGTGCGCTGCTGTAAGCTTATGCTGTGATAGATTTATTAGTCTTTAGGGTGCCAGAAGCCTCCTTCAGATAGAGGCAAGCAGTTACATTAACCGTTCCTATAAGAAAGCTCCTTTTGGCTGTGTTTCAAAATATTCCTTATGACCAGCTTATAAATTGAGATTGAAGAAGAAGTTTGAATTAAAGCCAGAAAGAGGAGCACTGAGGTATTAGAACTGAGAAACTAGAAAGGGAGTAAGGAAACTGGAATATATATTTAATATTATCACCCACAGACTTCACATTTGTTGTTCTTCAGTTTGTTCAACACACACACACACTTCCCCCTTCCCATGGAAAAGCTGAATGCTTCTTCCTTTGAAAATCAAAGCACAGTATATCAGCAATGCTGACATTTGTGAGACAAACACATGCTTAGCAATTTTGCTGCTTGTTTATTTTTAGTGTCTTGTTTTATTTATCCAGCAAATGAATATTTAAACAGAGCTATTCATGCCTTGCAGTCTCTGACCACCTTTAAAAAAATCCGTACTAAAATGATTATTTTTTCATCTTCTTTCTTCTGTAACACATTGAGAATTAAATATAATACAATTTTTCATCTTCAGAGCAATACCTTCCAATGGTTCCATCCTTATTCCCAAATTTAAAGACTGAGAATTGAGGCTGACAGACAGGGTTCTGATGACAGCCATCTACACACTAGACAGTTAAGCTATTAATACTGTTGGGAAGTCTTAAAAGCAGTGCTAGTCATGAATAATGGCCAAAAGTAAGCAAGACTTTCTCACCAGCACCATACGTCTTACTAATGGAAGGCAGCAATGCCCAGCACTTTGGAGCAAAGGACTACAACTCATCTCTGAGTGGACAAGGTCAGGCAAAAGCTAGAATTTGATTTAAACTAATTAAATGTATTTAATATGATTACTTCCTACGTATTTTATGTCTTCCCATTGAGAACATTAAAATGTAGCAGCTTAAGAAACATCTGTTGCCTCAGAGCTTTGGTTAAGCTTATCACTGCCCTGCCCATCTGGTCCAGTCTGGCACAGTGGTCCTATTTTTTAAAAAAGTTATTTAATATTTTAATATGTCTAATAATTTTGATGTATCGCAATTGCATTGTAAGCTGCTTAGAGTCATATGACGGAAGCAGCATAGAAGCATTTGTAATAAATAACATGTTTTATTGAATTTTATTAAATAATGTTTTAAAAATAACATACTGGTTTAATGAATTTAATATTTTGGGATTGTTTGTAAGGATAAAAAGAGGTGGGATAAAAATAAATGATAAAATTCAGCAGCAACTTTTAGATGCTCTGGATTACTGGATTTGGGGACCTGCATACGGCTCTGGGGCCACAGACGGTGTACTCTGCTGTAAGGGCTTTAAAAAACTCAGTGAAGTAGCTGAGATTTGTGGTGTGCTGAATTTTGTCTAAGGGGCCTATATCTGCATTTGCACAGAGCTCAAAAACCAATAAAAATATATTAATCAATGACAAAAAGTGATGAAAAACAGTATTTACGATTTTTTTGGATTCCTAAAAAAGATAGAACTTATATCCACATAGCAACTATGTGTTAACTGAATGATGGCAGGCAGTTCTTTAGCACTTTTGTTTAGAAGGATCAAGTTGTGGGAAGGCCTTTACTTAAGATTCTAGATAGCAGCTGCAAATCAAGAGGATAGAACACTGGTCTAGCTGGATGTGGGAGAAGGTAGCTTTCTTTGTGCCTGATATACACAACATGTTCAGGACAATGAACATGGAATTTATGTATGTATGTATGCATGCATGCCGCCCATCTCAAACCAGTGACTCTGGGCGGCTAACAATCGTAAAAAAAATTAAACAATTAACACAGAACAAAAAGAAATTAAATACAAATTGCAGCCAAGAGATATTACAATCTGTCGTTGTCAGCACAACCAGCCCTTCACATACTCGGGACTCAGGAATTCTCCTCAGTCCCTCATTAGAATAATGTTAGTTTAATATATCCATATATGTAATGTCAGTTATAAATATGCATTTATGCAATAATCATCTGGAATAATCTTTCAGTTTGACATTACAACCAAAACCATACTGAACATAAAACAAATAACTACAAATACAAAAATAGTTCCAATTTCCTAATAAAAAATGGGACTAGTTTTGTATTTGTAGTTATATTGTAGACTCTTTGTTGCTAGAAAGTATCAACAAACACCACACAAGTCTTTTTTCATTATCTACTTTCAAACATCTTTTTCTAAATGTTGAATAATATTGAAGAGAGGAATCCCTTCCCAAGGAGATGTAAAGAAAGACCTTGGGTATTGGTCATATTGTTGTGTACACTGGGGCTCCTCTACTTAGAAAGAATTGATGTACTGATGAGCAGACCTATTATTTCTTCTATTTACCACAAATGCTATGAGTCCCAAACTCCTGAAAATAGGATTAGACATAAATGTTGAAATTTAATATTTCCTTCTCTTTTACACGTCATGTGAATATATACTGAATGATGCCCTTAAGATATCTGTTGCTGATTAATATTTTTGTTGTTGTTGTTGTTCAGTCGTTTAGTCGTGTCCGACTCTTCGTGACCTCATGGACCATAGCACGCCAGGCCTTCCTGTCCTCCACCGTCTCCCGGAGTTTACTCAAATTCATGTTTGTTACATCGGTGATGCTATCTAACCATCTCATCCTCTGCCGTCCCCTTCTCCTTTTGCCTTCAGTCTTTCCCAGCATCAGGGTCTTTTCCAGTGAGTCCTCTCTTCACATTAGGTGGCCAAAGTATTTGAGCTTCAGCTTCAGTATCTGTCCTTCCAATGAGCAGTCAGGGTTGATTTCCTTTAGGATTGACTGATTTGACCTCCTTGCAGTCCAAGGGACTCTCAAGAGTCTTCTCCAGCACCACAGTTCGAAAGCATCAATTCTTTGGCGCTCAGCCTTCCTTATGGTCCAACTCTCACAGCCATACATTACTACTGGGAAAACCATAGCTTTAACTATACGGACCTTTGTCGGCAAGGTGATGTCTCTGCTTTTTAATATGCTGTCTAGGTTTGCCATAGCTTTCCTCCCAAGGAGCAAGCGTCTTTTAATTTCATGGCTGCAGTCATCGTCTGCGGTGATCTTGGAGCCCAAGAAAATAAAATCTGTCACTGCTTCCATTTCTTCCCCTTCTATTTGCCAGGAAGTGATGGGACCAGATGCCATGATCTGGGTTTTTTTAATGTTGAGTTTCAAGCCAGCTTTTGCACTCTCCTCTTTCACCCTCATCAAGAGGCTCTTTAGTTCCTCTTCACTTTCTGCCATTAGGGTGGTATCGTCTGCATATCTGAGGTTGTTGATATTTCTCCCGGCAATCTTAACTCCGGCTTGTGATTCATCCAGCCCGGCATTTCTCATGATGTATTCTGCATATAAGTTAAATAAGCACAGTGATAATATACAGCCTTGTTGTACTCCTTTCCCAATTTTGAACCAGTCGGTTGTTCCATGTCCGGTTCTAACTGTTGCTTCTTGACCGCATACAGGTTTCTCAGGAGACAGGTAAGGTGGTCTGGTACTCCCATCTCTTTAAGACTTTGCCACAGTTTGTTGTGATCCACACAATCAAAGGCTTTAGCGTAGTCAATGAAGCAGAAGTAGATGTTTTTCTGGAACTCTCTTGCTTTTTCCATGATCCAGCGAATGTTGGCAATCTGATCTCTAGTTCCTCTGCCTCTTCGAAACCCAGCTTGCAGTTCTGGGAATTCTCGGTTCACATACTGCTGAAGCCTAGCTTGTAGGATTTTGAGCATAACCTTGCTAGCATGTGAAATGAGCGCAATTGTACGGTAGTTTGAACATTCTTTGGCATTGCCTTTCTTTGGAATTGGAACGTAAACTGACCTTTTCCAATCCTGTGGCCACTGTTGAGTTTTCCAAATTTGTTGGCATATTGAGTGCAGCACTTTAACAGCATCATCTTTTAGGATTTTAAATAGCTCAGCTGGGATACTGTCTTCTCCGCTAGCTTTGTTGTTAGTAATGCTTCCTAAGGCCCACTTGACTTCACTCTCTAGGATGTCCGGCTCAAGGTCAGTGACCACACCATCGTATTTATCAGGGATATTAAGATCTTTCTTGTATAGTTCTTCTGTTTATTTTTATTTATTTATTTTATTTATTTATCAAATTTATTCCCCGCCCATCTCCCATGCAAGGGACTCTGGGCGGGTTACAATAAATAAAAATTTAAAAACTATACAAAATATCTAAAAACACAAGCAAAACATAATAAAATAAAATCCAGGATGGACTTGGACCCGCAGAATAGATAGTGGAGCTATGGGTCCAGCCATCCCCAGGAGGCACTACCACCTCCGTCGTCCCAGGCCAGGTGGCAGAGCCAGGTCTTAAGGGCCTTCCGAAAGGCCAGGAGGGAGGGGGCCAGTCTCACCTCCGGGGGCAGAATATTCCACAAGGCGGGCGCTATCGCAGAGGGATATGATTTAGGGATATGATTTAGGTGTATCCTTGCCACCTCTTCTTAATCTCTTCTGCTTCTGTTAGGTCCCTGCCTTTTTTGTCCTTTATCATGCCCATCTTTTCACAAAACGTTCCCTTGATATCTCCGATTTTCTTGAAGAGATCTCTAGTCTTCCCCATTCTATTGTTTTCCTCGATTTCTTTGCACTGTTCATTTAAGAAGGCCGCCTTATCTCTCCTTGCTGTTCTCTGGAAATCTGCATTCAGTTGGTTATAACTTTCCCTTTCTCCCTTGCCTTTTGCTTCCCTTCTTTCCTCAGCTATTTGTAAAGCCTCATCAGTCAGCCACTTTGCTTTCTTGCATTTCTTTTTCTTTGGGATGGTTTTAGTTGCTGCCTCCTGTACAATGTTACGAACCTCCATCCACAGTTCTTCGGGCACTCTGTCTACCAGATCTAATCCTTTAAATCTATTCCTCACCTCCACTGTATATTCATAAGGGATATGATTTAGGTCATACCTGAGTGGTCTAGTGGTTTTCCCTACGTTCTTCAATTTAAGCCTAAATTTTGCAGTAAGAAGCTCATGATCTAAGCCACAGTCAGCTCCAGGTCTTGTTTTTGCTGATTGTATAGAGCTTCTCCATCTTTGGCTGCAAAGTATATAATCAATCTGATTTCGGTATTGACCATCTGGTGATGTCCATGTGTAGAGTCGTCTTTTGTGTTGTTGGAAAAGAGTGTTTGCTATGACCAGCGTGTTCTCTTGACAAAACTGTATTAGCCTTTGCCCTGCTTCATTTTGTACTCCGAGGCCGAACTTGCCTGTTATTCTGGTTATTTTTTGACTTCCTACTTTAGCATTCCAGTCCCCTATGATGAAAAGGACATCTTTTTTTGGTGTTAGTTCTAGAAGGTGTTGTAGGTCTCCGCAATGCTAAGAAAGACGAAACAGAATTTAAAACCCACACACAAGGTGCTGTTTCTGTGACTGCTTTGTCCTTATGAAATGGCCTTCCTTCATAGAACCGGTCAACTTCAGCTTCTTCGGCATCAGTGGTTGGGGCATAGACTTGGATTACTGTAATGTTGAATGGTTTGCCTTGGATTCGAACTGAAAGTATTCTGTTGTTTTTGAGGTTGTACCCCAGTACTGCCTTTCCCACTCTTTTATTGACTATGAGAGCTACTCCATTTCTTCTAAGGGATTCTTGCCCACAGTAGTATATATAATGGTCTCCTGAATTAAATTCGCCCATACCTGTCCATTTTAGTTCGCTGATTCCCAAGATGTCGATGTTCAATCTTGTCATCTCATGTTTGACCACATCCAGCTTACCTTGATTCATAGATCTTACATTCCAGGTTCCTATGCAATATTGTTCTTTACAGCATCAGACTTTCCTTCCACTTCCAGACACATCCACAACTGAGCGTCCTTTCGGCTTCAGCCCAGCCGTTTCACTCTTTCTGGAGCTTCTGGGAATTGCCCTCCGCTCTTCCACAGTAGCATTTTGGACACCTTCCGACCTGAGGGGCTCATCTTCCGGTGTCATATCTTTTAGCCTTTTGATACTGTCCATGGGTTTTCTTGGCAAGAATACTGGAGTGGTTTGCCATTCCTTCCTCCAGTGGACCACATTTTGTCAGAACTCTCCATCATGACCTGTTCTTCTTGACCTGAATTCATTGAGTTACGCAAGCCCCTTCGCCACGACAAAGCAGTGATCCATGAAGGGGCTGATTAATATACTTCTCTTAATAATATTTAGTGACAAGTATTAGTATTTTTTTTTGGTACCTTTGAGCCAGTCTTGACTCCTGGTGACTTCCTGGATAAGTCTACGCAGTCCCTTGGTAATATTTTTGGAAGCGGTTTACCATGGACTTCTTCCTAGGTCTCAGAGAGTGACCAGCCCAAAGCCACCCACTGGCTTCCATGCCCAAGGCAGGACTAGAACTCACAGTGTCTGGGTTTCTAGCTAGTCCCTTTAACCCATAGCTTTTCAAAGTGTGTGTCACGACACACTACTGTGTCGCCTTTGGTGTCTTGGTGTGTTGTGCTAAAACCCGGAAGCACTGATGGGGGGAACCGGAAGAAGCAGCACCCCCACCAATCAGCGCCGCTGGCACCGCGGTCATGGTGGCGACGGTGGCGCAAGCGGTGCTGATTGGCGGGGGTGCCGCTTCCCCCCATCAGCGCTTCCAGGTTTTAGCGAGGCACATCAGGACACCTCAGGCCGTGCTGCTGCCACCGCCGCCGTTGGTGTTTGTCGCCAACGCGAAAAGTTTGGAAAGCTCTGCTTTAACCACTACACCAAACTGGCTCTCATTAGTAGGATTAGGCCATATAATCTCATGTTTTTTCTTTGTTCCCTCAGTAAAAGAGCATATAGCATGTAATTACCTTAGAAGGAAGACCTACCTAAATTAAGAGAGCAGACCTATCGTGTTTGTTCCCTCCCCACCTGACCCCTCCCCAGGTTTGATTGAACTCGGGGCAATTCCACATGGCAGCCTAAGCTGTCGGTCCCTCCTGTTCCTCCCAGCTATTCCTGAAGCTGATTTTTAAAAATACTGTCCAGATTGCAGTGGTTTGGCAATGCATTGGTGCTCAGTCTGGACTATCCCACTGCAGACCTGACTGGTCATTCATCTGCTTTTTGCCCTTCCTATCAATGCAGGGAAGGCAAGCTTTGTTGTCTGGTCCTGTGTGGGTGCGTGAACCAGTGCCTGGTTTTTGTTTTCGTAGGGATTATTCCCTTTTCAGTAGTCCCCATCCTTTTCC
The DNA here is from genome assembly GCA_023362775.1 of Charina bottae. Lineage (NCBI taxonomy): Eukaryota > Metazoa > Chordata > Lepidosauria > Squamata > Charinaidae > Charina > Charina bottae. Next base: position 63,025,938 of record JALMGJ010000006.1, read on the forward strand.
TTTGCTCTCCAAGACGTTTATACACATACCCCTTTCCACCATTCTTGGACACTGATGCAGACCCTGCTGTAATGCCACAATGATCAAAGCAAAGGAAACAGGTTTTTCCCTGCAGATCCACAGAAACATTGTAGCAACGAAGAATGAGGGTGCAGCTCCCAATCAGCGGGAAACACAGCAGCCTGGCAGCCCAGAACGTAATGGCTACACAGGGCAGCAACCAACCTAGAAGAGGCAAGGGGGGTGGGGGTGGGGGTGGGGGTAGGCAGCCAATCTGAGTTGGGGCTGTCACTAGATTGAAAGGAATGAAGCAACTTGGGCAAGTAATCTGTTTGCAATGGGCTGGGGATGGGTAAGAGATGACATCATATTTTCATGAACTCAGGAAGCAGTAAGTAGCCCATAGTTGTGATGGAGTGAGCAGAAAGAAAGAGTGGATCTGCTCTTACTGTCTGATAAGTGTATGCACAGGGTAGTAATTTAAGGAACAGGATCTGGTGCTTTATATGCACTTAGTGGATGTAAGTCCAAATGAATTCTTATTGTATAACTGCATCAGGAATGTTCTGTTCTATGGGGTTTATATTTCAGGGGATATATCTAAGATTGTTCTTCAACATTTATTATCACCAAATGTTTCTACCTGTGCAAAGGTTATATACCGGGGAAATGATTGGGCAATGGATGATTAAATGGAGGACTGAAACATACTGGAGATGGAAGAGTTTTAAAGGGTGTGATGGCATTAATAAGAATTAAATAAAAGACATACTTCACTGTTGCGTGACTGTGACCAGGCACCACTGGACAAGAAAGAAAATGCCTAGGCCCAACAAGAGCTTCAGGTGCACCAAGCCGTGATAAACATGAGTTCAGTTGATCCCAAACTGCAAGAATCCACTCAACCATCTTGCACACTGGATCACATGGAGGCGGCATTTGTCCCCTGAACTGCACAGAATAGAACAAACAGTTACTTTGGAAACCTTATCTATCTCTTTGAAGAAAGGAAACAATTTCCAACTGCATACATTGCAAATAAATTGAAGGTTTCAGAAAATAACAATTTAAAAAAAGAGAGAGAGAGAGATTGGGGGCCATTTATTACCTGGATGTTTACTGTTTGATAATTAGCTTCATGTTGTGATTGCTTGTATAAACAGTCTCCTTTAAATTACAATCCCCGTTGGGGGAGATGGGCGGTCATATAAATTGAATAAAATAAATAAATAAAATAAATTTGAATTTAAATTGTTACAAATACTGTATTTATCCCAAAGGAAGAGGAGCCTAAATTTAAAATGATTCGCTATCTGCCCCCTCCGCAATGCTAAGAAAGACGAAACAGAATTTAAAACTCACACACAAGGTGCTGTTTCTGTGACTGCTTTGTCCTTATGAAATGGCCTTCCCTCTAAGCAAGACTAGCATAATCCTTCTTAATGTTCCATAAGCTCTCCCTTTCATAGAGAGTTTGGTGAATAGATAGATAATTGTTGCTATTTTTTAATTTTAATTCAACTTTGTCCATTCTTGTATTTTTGTTGTGTTATCAAGTAACTACTACTTCTACTGCTGCTGCTGCTACTCTGGGTTGCTTACAGTTTTGATTTTAATTATGTTTATCATGGATGTTTTAATTATCTGAATGTTTTATTGGATTGCTAGAAACTGCTATGAGTCTTTTTATTTTGGAATGAATGAATGAATGAAAGAAATGTTAGGCCCTGCCTGCCTGCCTGCCTGCCTGCCTGCCTGCCTGCCTGCCTGCCTGCCTGCCTGCCTGCCTGCCTGCCTCCCTCCCTCCCTCCCTCCCTCCCTCCCTCCCTCCCTCCCTCCCTTCCTTCCTTCCTTCCTTCCTTCCTTCCTTCCTTCCTTCCTTCCTTCCTTCCTTCCTTCCTTCTGGCACTCCATGCATCTGATAAAGTGAGCTGTAGTTTAAAAAAGCTTATTCCTTTTAACAGAATCTGTTATCCTGTAAAGATGCTACAAGACTTCTGATTTTTGACTACCCTAGTGTAACTTCAAGGACTGGTTATAAGTCCATTTTTTCATCACTGTCATAACTTTGAACAGTTGCTGAATGAATGGACGTAACCCAAGGTCTACCTGTATGGAAATATGATCCTCTTGGAGTTTTCTCAAACAACCAGGCTGGGGCCAGGCAACTGTGATTCCAAAACCCCTGACTCCCAGGTTTATTTTTTAAGGTAATGCAAATTCAGCTCAAAATATGCAATATAATTTTGTAGATGTTAATGTGATATAAACTTATTTAATGTAGTCCTCACTTAACGACCCTAATTGGGACTGGAATTTCTGTTTCTAAGTGAAGCATTCATTAGGCAAAACATCATGTGACTGCACCACTTAGCGATGGCAGTTCTGGTAGTCCCAGTTGTGGTCCTTAGGCGAGGACTGCCCTGCTGTTAAGTGAGGAGCTCACTGTAATGGTACGTGAGAAAGACCTTGAGAAATGGGGTGAAGAGATGCTGCCTAGGGAACGGTCAGATAAGAGAGGGCATAGCCTGTGGCTGCATAATGGGAAGAGAAAGAGGCTCAGAAGGGAGCCTCCCTAACTTCTCAGGCTGTAAAGGAGGTGTACTTTCAGACTTGCAAGATTCTGTTAAGGTAGCCTTACAATAAAGTAGAATTGGCTCATCTGGTCATGTTTCCTGTCTACCTGGGAAGACTGACATTCACGCTTTTCCTGACAAGCTGCGCTCACCTCTACTTCAACTCCCCCTACCCACCTATGCTCCCCCCAACTCTGCCCGTTTGGCCGCCCTGCACTCCACCTCGCGAAGGGCCAGCAGCTGCCTTGCCGGGCACGCCTCATCAGCAGCGGGAGGAAGAAGATGGTGAAGGTCAGCTGGGGGCAGTGGGGGCAGCAGGGGTAGGGCAGAGTACAGGGTGGCTAAAAGGGCAGAGATGGGGGGAACATAGGTGGGTGGGGGGAGTTGCAGCACACCCTGCAGTTGTAAATGCGGGTGACTTTGAACGGTTGCTGAACAAATGGTCCTTAAGGAAGGACTACCTGTATTTATATGTATATAGCTAAAAGTATAAGGATGTTGTTTTGATCTGCCAATGATAATAAATGAAGAAAGCAAGCCCTATAAGAATGGGCAAAATTTGTACAAGAGATAGATTCTTGCTCATTTCAGTGGGAGTTCGTATCCCACTGGACTGGATCCAGAAACAACGCGGTGTAATAAACACACAGTGTCAACAATATTTGAAACTATTGTGCTAAATTCCCAGTAGAACCATTACAGAAATGTTTGCTATATAGATTTCCTACAACTGACACGCCATCACAAGAGGAAACAGGATATAATATTACACACAGTAAGAAGCAAATATATTTACACAAATGATAACTTGCAGAATGTACTGTTTAAATCATCTTGATGAGATGATCTTGGAGAAAGTGATTGTTGCACATCAAACTTTATGCAAAAATAAAAGGCATTTGGGATAGGAACATTCTTCTCAATGACCCTTTTGTCTATTCACATTATTATAATATTACTGGCAAAAGTACTTAATTTAATGATGTGGAAAGTTTTCATGACATTCATATGTTGAGTTGTAAAATCATTTGCTCAGATCCCAAATGAGCTTGGGTCAGAGTTAGCCCAAATGGAGGTGAAGGCAACTTCTAAAGACAATAGTCAAAGTAGGGAAAAAAGTGGTTTAATGCAAAAAGAAAAAAAACCCACTCATTTAACTAGGAAGGTTATGTTGCTTCAGTGTAGAGGGAGAGTCAAGCTACTTATAATGGCAGTGTGGAATATACTACATTGGCTCAATTGTTGAGAATTGTCAATTTTAAAAGTGTACAAGTCCATAGCATTTTTACTAGAGAAGAAATATGAACTTGTAAATATCACTGACAGAAGATTCTAGACCCCTGCTTCCTGAAGGCCAAATACTGAGGATATATGATCAGCCTCAGCATCTGACAGGTATGGTCAACTTCCAGGGTTCCAGAACTCCTCAAGGCCACTGACAATGGTCATCCTAAGGTCCTCCTTACATCTAGGTTTCTAAATTTCTCACAAGGACCCAAGGGTACTATTGCTGTACTCAGGAGTACTATGATCAATGGAAGGCCAGTTACCATGCACCATTGCCTAAAGCTCCCCTCAAATTTGGGCCAGTCCTGCTGACAAGTATTTTTATAGTAATAGAAGCAAATCAGTATGAAGGGTATGAAAGCCCAATAAAGAGAATTCTGAAGCTCAGATCTCAGTTTTGCATGAGCTGATCCATTATTATCAATAAAGAATTAAATTTCTTCCTCTGCACCTTCTGGTGATGCCTCCCTTAGTCAGCTGTAATAATTTAAGTGAAAATTCCACCATGTAATTCAATTAGCTTGCACCTAAAAGCACGGTTACTTTCAAAGTAAATAATCTTATGTCTCCTACAAAACTGAGTCCTCTTAAATCTGTAACAACACTATTAAGAAGCTGCCATGAACTCACATTTTCACATGCTGTCAGTTGGCTGCTATTAACAACTTAAAATTATTTTAGTTTATTTATTTTATTTTATTTATTTTCTATCCCACCTTTATTATTTTTATAAATAACTCAAGGCGGTGAACATACCTAATACTCCTTCCTCCTCCTATTTTCCCCACAACAGCAATCCTGTGAGGTGAGTTGGGCTGAGAGGGAGTGACTGGCCCAAGGTCACCCAGCCGGCTTTCACGCCTACGGCGGGACTAAAACTCTCAAGTCTCCTGGTTTCTAGCCCAGCACCTTAACCACTAGACCAAACTGGCTCCTATTCATTCAGTTTTGAATGTGCTGGCTTGTTAATCTGCTGCAGTGATAGGCACATGTATACACTTGCCTGATTTGGCTAATTTTCAATGATAGCATTTGTACAAAGTTGAGAGCACTTGAGAGAGATAACAAAGATAGAAACAAAGTCCAAAATGTGACAGAAGAACCTGACTTAAGTGTTCAGTTAAGGTATAATGCCATGATTTGAAGCAAGAGCTATGAAGGAAAATCCTTTCAAAAAAAGGAGGAAAAAAACACCCTTCTAATCTCAAGTTAGCCAGTGTTTTATAGCCCACAGTCACATTGGGAAGACCAACTGTAGAAATATTTTTATTTTTTAGTGCTGAGTTAACTTGCTGTTGGCATTTTAGTGAAACTGCTCTTAAAAAGATAATGCACTTAGCATTGTTGTGTACATCTGGGCTTTATAGCTATACTATACTATACTATACTATACTATACTATACTATACTATACTATACTGTTCTGCAGCAAGTCAGCCACAGGCAGCACCACGAATGAACCTTGTGAATTAAAGAGATTAGCTTTTTTAAAACACACACACACAGACACACATTTTTTTCAAATTGATCTTATTGAAGGAGAAAAAAATGTGTGTGATGCAGAGCTCTGCCATGGCAAATCCCGCAAAGCAACCTCTGGTTTTGGAGTCTTTAGCTAACAATAGCTTGGCTCACATTTAATATTAAACTGTATGCGGTTTTTTTTTGCCTGAATGTGATACAGAAACCTACCACAAGAAACAAAACATGGTGATATTTCAAGGTTTATTTGGCAAGGTAAAAAACCTAGAATTAAATATAAATTACTACAAGATGCCAAGGAATGAGGAGGTTTAGGTTTGCTGAACTTTGAATTATACTTTGATGCTTGCTGTTTTCTCTGGATGAAAGATTGGATAACCTTAGAAAATAAAAATAAAAACTATTACAATTAGAAGGTCATGAATTAAGATTTGGGTGGCATGCTTACATGTGGTATGAGAAAGTTAAAGTTAACAAAGAGTTTAAAAATCATTACATTAGGAATGCCATATTCCGGGTATGGAATAAATATAAAGCTAGATTGTCTCCAAATGTACCTCTATGGTTATCACCCCAGGAAGCATTTTTAGACGAGAAAATACAGGAGAAATACAGTGGTTAAAGTATGAAAATTTATTAGCTTTTGAGGAAAGTGAACCAAATTTCAAAACAAGAGAAAAATTAGAGTCAGAATGATATATGTTTCATTGGTTCACCTATATGCAATTGTTAGAATGCTTTAAATTGTAAATTGTAGATTTGCTAATGAAACAACTTATCTAGAAACTCAACTTTGTAAAAATGAAGAACATGTCATTACTAAAATGTATAAAATGTTGTTACAATGAATTTGGAAGATGAGCAAGTTAAAAAATGTATGGTTAAATGGGCTAGAAATTTTGGGTATAATATTTTGATGGAACAATGGGAAAATATGTGGATTAAGGATTTAAAATTTACGTTGAATTATAATTTAAAGGAAAACTTTTATAAAATGATGTATAGATGGTATCTAACTCCAGAAAAGTTATCTAAAATGTTCAAAGGAGTAACGAATGTTTGTTGGAAGTGTTTGCAAGGGGAAGGAACTTTTTTCCATCTATGGTGGACTTGTGATAAAGCAAAGAAATTTTGGGACCAAATATGCATTATCATCCAAAAGATCCTTAAAGTGACTATAAAAAAACAACCCAGAATTGTTTCTATTAGGTATGATGGAGAAAGAACTGGAAAAACAATATGGGACTTTACTTCTATATATGACTACTGCGGCTAGAATACTATATGCTCAGTGCTGGAAGGATCCTCAAATACCCACAATAGAAGAATAGACAATCAAATTAATGGATCTGGCACAAACAGCAAAGTTAACCACTCTGATAAGAGACAATACAGTTTCTAAATTTGTAACCTTGTGGAAACAGTTTTTGGACTACTTGCTCACGATAGAAAAAAATGGAAGTATGATTGTGGGTTTTACTGATTAGTAGGTTTGTTTGATAGAAATAATGTTATTATGGATAAATTAGTGGTAAGAGATTATGTTATTTAATTATATAATGGGACGCGGTGGCTCAACTGGTTAAACAGCTGAGCTGTAGGCTGCTGATCAAAAGGTTGGCAGTTCGAACCCCGCAGATGAGGTGAGCTCTCGTCCTTAAGTCCTAGCTCCTGTCAACCCAGCAGTTCGAAAGCCTTGCAAGTAGATAAAATGGGTACCACCTTAAAGTGGGCTAATTTGCTGGTGTCCTGTCGGGAAGTCAGCTCCACCGGAGAGGAGAAGATCAAAAGATCGGAGGAAGATCAAACAGCGGTGGTGACGATGGACCCGGATGTGACGGCTACAGGACGTCAGCAGCCGGCTCAAGGCATCCTGGGAATTGTAGTCCAGAGCCTAAGAGAGTCGGTTCCTTTACCCCTCTCCCTTCACGAGCGGTGAATTGTATATATTTGGAATTGATGTATAATTGAATTGTATATATATGATTGTAAGCCGCCTAGAGTCCTCCACTAGGGAGGGGATAGGCGGGGTATAAATAGCACTATAAATAAATAAATAAATAAATAAATAAATAAATAAATAAATAAATATGTTTTGAAGATAGTCAGAAGTCAACTATTCGTTTTATGTTCATTCGATTCTACACTTATAGTTTTTGTCTTTTTTCTTTTAACTCTATCCTCTATCTTTACTGTATTACTGTTCATATTTTAATTATATTTCGAAAATAAAAAGTTTATAAAAAAAGAAACAAAACATAGTAAACCAGCCACAGTGGTTGGCCAGACACATCATGTTCAACTAAGACCAAACAGAAGCATATTATTTTTTACTGTGATGTGACCAAATCTAATACCCTGCAGAGGTACTGAACTACAGCCATACTGTCGAGTATGATGGGAAGTGTTGTCCAACACTCACAAAGAGCACTAAATTGGGGAAGAATTCAATCCCAACTTGATTCTTCAATGTTTCTTTCCTTGCTCTCCCATTCCTTCTAGGCAGAGGCTAAGACAGAACTATTTTTTCCTTTCTTTTTAACTGAAAGAAGAATGTGGTCATATTGTAGAGTTAAGTTAAACTGTACTTGAATTCTTGATTTCCCCAGAGCATCTATGGGTCCTCTGGGGGCTAAAGACCCTACAGGATATCAAGACTTCAGGTACAGCTGTAACTTTATCCCACAGTGCAGCCAACTCTACTGTAAATGCTTGTAAAAAGAAATATGGCAATGACATGTGGGGAGTCTTCTAGGCTGTGAGGCTCGACTCCTATACCTAGTAATTCCTGGGATGCCATTGCATATGCTGGTTTTGGAAAGCATCTAGTTTTGTCTGCATTTTCTCAACAAAAGTTGGGTTTTATCCAAGAAAGCTCTTACCTCCCCTTCAGTTATTCTTTATCTCCTGTTCAATTATCTGAGTATTGCTACTTCAACAACCCAACCAGGAGAAGAGTGCAGGTACTCCCTCTCCCTTTCCTTGCATATAGTTGTAGTGCAACTTTCCACCCCCATTTATTTCACTTTCAGTTAAAGGAGTACAAGGGACAAAGAGAGAGAGGTTGGAAGATTGTTGTTAATCAGATTCGGGAAAGGGAAGAACAAACTGAGAGCCAGTTTGGTATAGTGGTTAGGCTCCAGGCTAGATACCAGGAGACTGTGAGTTCTAGTCCCGCCTTAGGCATGAAAGCCGGCTGGGTGACCTTGGGCCAGTCACACTCTCTCAGCCCAACTCACCTGACAGGGTTGCTGTTGTGGGGAAAATAGGAGGAGGAAGAAGTATTAGGTATGTTCCCTGCCTTGAGTTATTTATAAAAAATAATTAAGGCGGGATAAAAAAAAAATTGGCTTGGTTTTTTTGGCTCAAGATCAAATGCAACACCAAGAACTACTGTAGCATTGCAATCCTTGTCCCTCATTTGAAGCAACCATTGTGAAGCCCCAAAATTTTTAATTTAACATTAGGAATTTTTTTTAACTTCCTTCTGCAAGAAACTGAATTGAGACCCAGGAGGTTTCAGCTTCAGTATCAAACTGCAAATTATTGCAATTACTTGAATTGAGCCTACTTTATACACACTATGGTAATGATTATTGTAACAATATTTGTGCTTTGAACATTCTAAAGTGGAAAATGTAAATGTCATAATCACAATAAGCTTAGCTTTTTTAAATAGCCAGGCACAGATTTATAAGTAGCTTTCAGTTGCAATGAAGAGACAACCTTGGAGTTGCCATGTTTTAATAGATGAGCGGATGTCCTTCTTCATAGTTGCAGGCATGGCTACCTACACTCCTTTTGTGGAACAAGTCAGAACAATAATGCAAGCTCAAGAGCATCCTTTTTGTACTAGGTGCTGGCATTCCCACTAACTCTATTAAGCAGCAATATTTATGACTGTACTGTATGTTGAAGAGAAGTTGATGCACCATCTCTCACTGGCTAGACCCGAGGATTTGGAGCACTCCGTACTTGTGAAAGGTCTGCAGTTAGCAAAAAACATGCTGTGGAGTTCAACCCAGAGCTACATACAGTATATTCTCTTCTATTTGAAAAAAAAACTACTGCACTGCAGTAGGTTCTGACTTACTGCCTGGAGACAGTCTTTTATCCTGTGGTTTTAGTATCAATCAAGATAAAAGATAAGCCAGCATGGAATTGTTTTAAAAGCAACAACTGGAAACAATCCAAGAAGACAGAAAGTGTCAGCTTAACATAGCTTGACAACAACACTGATGATCCATAATCCAATATTGGCCTGCAGCTAGAAAAAGTACTAGTCTGCTGCTGGGTCCTAGAAAATCTCCAATTGATGATGATGATTACTACTAAAATTTATCCATTAAAAATAAAAGTTTATTTCTACAATAATTTTCCATAATAATGTATTCATTATATCACTAGGAGTCAAGCTTGATTTAAATGGGAGTTGTGAACAATTGTCTCAAACTCAAACATGTAAGGTTCCTACCTTGCTTAAAACCTTCCTTCGCAAGAATCTTTGCAGGAGGCCATGGATTGGTTCTCCATCCCATCTTAGCTGAACCCAGAGGAAATGTTGCTGAACCATCAAGTCAGAGCCCTGAAGCCGAGATTTTGCAATGGTCCCCATAAGAAAACAGTTCTCATGGAAGTAATATGCATATGATACTCCATTGGCTAAAAATAATTTTAAAATGTAAGAAAAAATAGAAATATATATTTTATATTGTTCTAATGTAAAGAATCACAACCAAAATATAAATCTATGAAGGTTCTCAGTCATCCAGGTGGAATTGTCTGTAGCTTGAATCATGTCAACTGGATTTCTATTTTCTTAGTGGAAACGTTTCACTCCTTATCCAAGGAGCTTCTTCAGTCTGAGCAAAGTTGGTAAGGGAATCCCTTACCAACTTTGCTCAGACTGAAGAAGCTCCTTGGATAAGGAGTGAAACGTTTCCACTAAGAAAATAGAAATCCAGTTGACATGATTCAAGCTACAGACAAAATATAAATCATTTAAATGAATTAAAAATCACTATAGGACTTTAAATGGAAGGAAAAAAGGACAAAATGGAATCCTATTCTTTTAATGTTTATTTTCTCTTCAACTCCTGATTACAACCAATCCAAATGAAACCAATATACCTTTTTTTACAGTGTAAAGGTTATCCAAGCCACGATTTTCAAGGGGTTGAAGAAACTCCCCGAGTAATTCTGATAATGACGCCTTTTCTAAATTTTCTAAAATGATGATGATTCTGTTGCTTACTGAAGGCTGTTTCACTGGAATCAAGCAACCTGGAAATACAGAGATAGATAATTGTGGCTGGCAAAATAAATTCTGGGTCCAAAATCCATTTTACATGTCTAGAGGGAGTTTTCATTATGCTTTGGGGGGGGGGGCTGAATTACAAAACATGAAGGGCTGATACATATATAATGATGGGCAAAAAAAGGGAGGGATAGATGATTGCTTCAAAGGTAATACATAAACAAACAAAATTACATGGTCCAGAGGCTGAAAAAAATGTCAGTTATTCTAATTATAATGAATTACTGTCAGGAAAAGAAACGTAGATGACTCAGAAGGTTAATGTCCATATAATATTAATATATGGTCGCTCTTTGAGTGAGATGGGTGGGGAATAAATCATTCACACACACACACACACACACACACACACACACACACACACACACATATATATATATATATATATATATATAAATGTTTTCAACATTATACTCTTTAGAACAGTTAAAGTATTACATTTAATAGATAAGTGACAATCCATGAAAAGGTACTAATAGCTCTAATTGTACCTTCCTTTTTATTTTGTTTTTTTGAAATATTGTGATAAAAACAGTGCAGAGTCCCCTATTCGGGGAAATGGGCGGGATAAATTGAATAAATAAATAAAAAATAAATAAAAAAACAGTGCTTTACAATAGAATCCATTCTATTAGAAATAAGTCCCATAATGCTCAATGGAGTGTGCTCTCATATAGCTATCTATGGCCTGCCACACTCTGATTGTTGGGAGGTCCCCTTGAGATGACTGGGTTTTTTAGAGTTGGCCTATCAGTATCAGGGAAAGAATGGTGTGGGAAAAGTTCTGATCATAGAGAGGAGAACCTTACAATGAATAACCCTCCTTGCCCCACATATCTCCATGGCAGAACATTTCTCATGCTGGGGGTGGGGGAGCACAAGAAAACATCCTAGGGACAAGCCATGAACCCATTGACTTACTCTTTTCCAGACCCTGGGCACACCTCTATCATTAGAAAAAAATATGCCAGTTTTGGAAACAGTGTAAAGGATCAGGGTCTCCAATGAGAAAGGAAACAATCCTGCCTAAAAAAAATGCTTCCCTTCCATTTTGTCAGGCTTTGTCAGTCAGATATCTCAGAGATTTTCTGAGTTAAACAGTAGCTCTGCCAGTATAAGCACCATTAAACATGTGGCTTAAAGTCATAAATCATTCTTCATTGATTTATTAATATAATCATACCGCTGTTGATGAATACTTCTGCAAGTTGCTCCTTGGATAAATCAGCACCTATCTTCACTTGGACTATATCACAGCAGAATCCTGCAGCCAGTTGCTTGTGCTATTTCAAAAATTTACAAATTTAATAAATGTTTATAATATGTTCTTTCATTTTTCCAAATGCTGTACAGTTTTATCTTCCTACCTTCAGACAGAGGGCTATCTGATAAGCCACATAATCTTGCAAACTTCCTTCTGGACCATGAAAGATAATATTGCGATACTGCTCTACCTATGGAGAGACCCAATAATATACGTATATTTTTTTAATCAGAATTTTATTAAGTTTCAAGCAAAGATAAAAGCTACAGAAAAACAAAAAACTACAAAGGAAAAGAAACTAAAAAAGTGTGAAAACAAAAGATAATTTTTTTTAAAGTTACAAAAAGAGGTGACTTCCGACTTTTAACAGCAAGGATATACAAAAATTTCCATAATCAATCCCTTATTCTTCAGTATATTAAACCAAAATCCAATTATTTCTATAAATCATTCCATTGGCACTTCGTAAAAATCACTAAATACAGTTACTCCCTCCCCTTATATTAAAAGAAAAAAGAAAAATTTATATAAACCTCCTAAACAACTTTCCCCTCCCCAAAGATAACATTTATTTATTTCCTTCCTACTACTATTCTATACATTTCTGTCTACTATAATAAAAATCAAACTAAAAAACATATAAATTGTCTGCCATTATACTTGATAATATAACAATTGTAATAATCTTAATCATATTAAACCTAAAACCATCCAAATAGACATATATTTTTATTATACCTTAATAATCTTAATCCAAATCATTAAAGATAAATGAAATCAGCCAAACCCTAAAAGCAATCCAGATAAATATTCTTTAATCCTTATCCCACCTCAAAATAAATCAGAGCATTTACATATCCCTACAATGCACACAGAGCTTTTTTCTTAAAAAAAATTGAACAGCTCAACTGCCCCCCTCAAAAACTCAGACTTCTCTTCAGGAATCCTCCCATACATAATAACCCCTTCTTTTCCATGGCACTCCATCAGAAGATCAATTTCACTTGTGGCTTGCAACTTGCTCTCTCTCCCTTAAATTTCTCCAACTCGACTATCCGATCTTCATCCAGCATTTCAACAGAAAACCTGATCTCACTCTTAGAAAAAAACATTTCTATCGCTGTTAAATTCCTTATTTTCATCCATGACATCCCCAACCAGATGACACATTTTAGACCTCATATTTTCCACAATGTCCTGAATGTCTTGCATAAAAAGTTGGTAGGAGTCAGAAAGAATCTGTTTAAAGTCTTTGTGGAAGTCAGAGAAGATCTGTTTAAAATCCTCCATGTCTCACACAGTAGATTATGGCACCCCCTAGGAGCTTAACCAGCTGAAGTCGAAGATATGGAAGAGTTCCAGAATGTGTTTACACAAGCAAAAGTGAGATATTCATACCGTTATCAAGGGAAAGGAGAAGGAGAAAGCTGAAGGTTCAAATCAGCCGATTAAACATGTGGAGAAATTTATTTATTTATTTATTTATTGATTGATTGTGGTATTTATACCCCGCCTATCCGCTCCCTAATGGAGGACTCTAGGTGGCTTACAAGCATATATATACATTAATTATACAATTTTTACAAATCACCATTTTCACCGCGCGTGACGGGAGGGGGTAAGGAAATACCAATATCTTCAAATTTAGTACAAAAATAATAACAGGGAGACAATTATTTACTCTCAATCCTCAATCTTTTGTTTTTTCAAAAGCAAATGTTGGTAGGAACAGGGCTTCCTAATTTTAAGGAAAATAATTTTCCTGTAACATCAGAAATGGAGCACTAGGCAAAATAACTGTCGGTCTCCGTAAACAGGTGAACTCCTTGGTGGTAGAGCCAAGGATACAACATCTGGTTAGATTTTAGGAGTTTGTTAGGAGATTCAGCCTGATTGGTGGAAGCCTAACATAATTAACCTTTACTGGGAAGCCCTAGGAAGAAGGAATCTGCCAGTAAGATTTTAAGTTACCACATTTCCATCACATACGCTTATATACCCTTTTAAGCCGATGGAGCCATCAAAATGGACAATCACTACGGGCACACTTAATGCTTTGGCATGTTGAATGAGATTGCTGAACTTTTTCCTTTAAACTGCAGGTTCCCGTATTCCTGCCTTATAGATGCCACAAGTGTTATGACTTCATATTCTGTTGCAGAACATGGAGAACTGGTATATGTGGGCTTCTCATTGAAGCACTTTGTTGGAAAGAGACTGCTTGGAATCTTGGTCTGATCCAGCACAGTTTTTCTAATACTCTTAGAACAGTGGTGGGGAATCAATGGTTCACCAGATGTAGCTAAGCTAAGCTTCTGCTGTACTTGCATATAGACTATGCCAGATCACCAATCTCTCACTGGTGACTTTAGGGAGAGGTTAGCGTTTTGACTCAAACAGAGCAAGCAAGCAATTTAGAGTATGTTCATAAAAGCCAAATATCCGGGGGGAAATGATGGTCTGCTGACACAGCTTCTGCTTCTCTTGAATGGCTGCTTTCATAATTTATTCTAAGCAATGAAATGGATTGATTGATTGATTGATTGATTGACTGACTGACTGACTGACTGATTATATGCCATCAAGTCATTTTTGACTCCTATATATCTCTGACCACATATATAGATCTTCTGCATGATGGATGGATGAATGAATGAAATGGAATTAGGAAGGAAAATAAAGTTTTCACAGCCAAAGGTTGTAAGGGAGAGAAGTAGACAACCACCTTCTGACCTCAAAATAATTTTACATATTCCAGCCACAGTTGTTCAGACAATTACAGCTAAATAGAACTTTGCCATTACTTTTTGTTATGAACAAGCTGCTTCCTAATACAATAAATGATACCCTAGAGGGAAAAATTAGTTTGTTGCAGTAGCTAAGCCACTGATTTTCTTTTCCTCAATTACATCAGGGGGTCTTGAACAGGAGCAGATATCAGTAGACCTTTCCCAAATGCTTAGATAGGACATGAGAGCACTTTATAGAATTTGACTTCAGCATACAGTATTTATAGAAATGGCATGTCAGAAAGGGATAAAATATAGTTAAGAAGAATTAAGCATCTCCTTACCAGCCTGAGATAATTCTGTAAAGTTTGAAGATGGATCATAGATGCATAAGTCACACTGTGCAGATATCCTTCTTGGGGACCTATAAGAGAAAGGATAATGAATACTATTCCAAGTTTGGAAGGGGCTAAGTATTAAATTACACGTTTGGTCTAGTGGTTAAGGTGCTGGGCTAGAAACCAGGAGTCTGTGAGTTCTAGTCCCGCCTTAGGCATGAAAGCCGGCTGGGTGACCTTGGGCCAGTCACTCTCTCTCAGCCCAACTCACCTCACAGTGATGTGAGGAAAATGTGGGAAAAATAGGAGGAGGAAGAAGTATCGGGTAAGTTTGCTGCCTTGAGTTATTTATAAAAATAATAAAGGCGGGATAAACCGCCCAGAGTTCCCCGTTGGGGGGAGATGGGTGGTCATATAAATTAAATAAATAAATAAAAATAAATAAATAATAAAAATTAAATAAATAAGTAAAATAAATTAATTAATCCCAACTGTCTTGAAAATCTTCTGTATGAGGTCTTCTGGGTCTTCTGGACAGCAATGAAAAACAACAAAATTCTGTGAGTTCTGAAAAATCCAAAGCCCTTTAGGTACATGATACACCTTTATAATGATTATGATCTATCTGTAATGTAGGGGAGGACTATTATATCCATATTTCAAAGGGAGGGGAGGCTAAAAGTGAGAAGGCCACCATGTGATGACAGTGGGGATAAAACTTTCATATAGCACATTTTATTTGTAGCAGAAAGACATATCAAATAGTAGCTCAAAACAAATAATTGCAAATAATTTGCAAATGAAATGCATATTAATGAAGATGACAATCCATATAACTTTTCATCAACATGTTTATGTAATATACGATGCCAGACGGAAGTAAATGAATTTACCAAGTAAAAATATGATTATACGTTCCACCTCGTTTCTTTTCAAAAATTCCCAAGGTGGCTGGGGAAAAGTCTGACCTACTGACCACGAAACATTGCCTGTTAAAAAGAGGAAAAGGAGTTCAGAGGCATACACAGAGCACATAATAGTTCTATTATGATGCAATTTATATAATAAATCACATGCTTTTATATTTTACCACAGAGACTACAGTATAACCCATTTGGGGGACTAAATGGTCCATTTTTTTGCCCATTATATTTGAACAATGAAATAAAGTTCACGTAAAAAAATGATAATTGAATTTGTTAGATTTCTGGAAATAAAGGTATAGTTTCTACCCTGCCTTTTACCGTAACTATTTTTGATTCATAAATTGGCATTCATCTCTCTTATTATGCAAAGATTAATAAAGACCAAAGAAAATTATTGACTGAATTATAGTCATGAGCTGGAGACAATACATATAAATCCAGTTTGCATATTGTTCTTACAGCTTTGCAGCTGGGGCAAAAGACTTTTGCAATGCTGATTTCCCACACCAGTGTGTTCAAACATAGACCACATGAGTTGTATAGATTATGCGTACATTCCACATGCATTATCACTGACAACCTGACTCCTACAGTAGACCAGTTTGGTCTAGTGGTTAAGGCACCAGGCTAGAAACCAGGAGACTGTGAGTTCTAGTCCTGCCTTAGGCATGAAAGCCGGCTGGGTGGCTTTGAGCCAGTCACTCTCTCAGCCCAACTCATTTCACAGGGTTGTTGTTGTGGGGAAAATAGGAGGAGGAAGGAGTATTAGGTATGTTCCCCATGTTGAGTTATTTATAAAAATAATAAAGGCGGGATAAAAAATCTAAAAAAAAAAAGGTAAACTGAGCTGTAATTTATGATACATATAATATGTTGTTCCAAATTTGCTGTAACAGATAAATAATACTTGAAAAAGTATTTAGGCCCCTAATGTGCAGATATGAGTAGCTAATCAAACTGAAACTTGTTCAGCCTTTTAGATGAAAAAAATAAGTTTATACCCATTCTTATACCTTTCCATAAAGAATGTTTGGATGGAAGGAATGTGCCTCAGTTTGATGCAGTGTTTGATGCCATTTATTTAGTTACATCCTAAAGGTGTAAGTTTGATTTTTGGAGTAAAAGGTAAGTAAAGGAGCTTCATTGTCCTTTGCATATGTGATTCAAAGCCAAGATATCACTTCTGTTAGTTCAAGTGAAGTTTTAGACTCACACACTGCTGTCAACTCTTTCTCCTTCATTGAGGTAAGAAAACAAAATAAACTATGACTCCATTTCATTCTCTCCAACTCCTAATTTGTCCTGATATGCTCACCAGGAATGAGGTCAAATCAATTGCCAAGTAAGCCAATAAGCCAGAAATTGGAGGGAAAAAAGGAATTAATCACACACCGAGGTTCATACATCATGTTAAAACATGGTGTACTGAATAAATCACAGTTGGGTTCATATATCACCCTAAAATATGAATTATGCTTTACAAATCACACAACTGGGTTAATACAAGACACTAAATTAAAAAAAAAAGCCAAACATCAACATTATGGCTGAATGTGATGTTATATTGTAGTTCCATTATCATTCAGAAGCAGGAAGGAATGCATAAAGCCAAGTTTTGCTTCAGGTGAGTGTGTTAAATCTGAAGACCGTCTTTATATTCTACCTAGCTCCTTGCAACTGGCTTAGATTTAACCAAGGTACATTTTACATGTTGTGAAAGAACTGCAAAACAACAGTGCTTACCCAGTTTGATGGATAATATACTGCTTGCAGTGAGGCCGATGCTGAATTCTGTGGTCTTATTAACTGTCAAGTCTTCCAGGCTTCTCCACTCATCAGAGGTGATTGCTTGGAAATGGTTTGTCACTGCCTGAGTCACCACTTTTGAAAAATCATCCCAGGTTGTCTGTTTCCGTATATTTAACATGCATACAATATTTTCCATTTCAAGATCATCTGTACCACAGCAAGCTTGCTCGATCTGGGTAACAGCAATCCGTAAAGGGATTTTAAAAGCATCTGTTTAAGTAGAATTAGAAAACTGGAATATAACAAGTCTGCAACAGTGGCATAGCATTCACCTGTACATTTTCAAATGCTTTGCATTCCTGGATCCAAGAGATAGCTCTGCAGATACATTAAAATATGGATCCAAGACAAACAATGATTGTTTTTCAAAAATTATTTCACTTTACAGAAAAAGCTTACTCAACACAGGTCTCGGATCTACTTTCATAACCACTGATTATTATATGATCCTTTTCTTTAATTATATGAACATCTAACATGTCTAAAATGCCTCAAGTAATAATAGAGAGTACAGTAGCCATTTGAGCTGCACTTTAAAAACATTATGGCTGGGTATATCACATTATTATTATTATTTTATTATTTATTTAATTTATTCCCCGCCCATCTCCCATACAAGGGACTCTGGGCGGGTTACAATAATTAAGACTTAAAAATTTAAAATATTTAAAACCATACAAAGTAGAAGATGTATAAAAATAAATCGAGATATAAAATAAAATAAAATAGAATCCAAGATGGATTGGAGACCGTAGCATAGGTCTTATTGCTACGGGGCCAGCCAACCCCAGGAGGCACTACCACCTCCGTTGTCCCAGGCCAGGCGGCAGAGCCAGGTCTTAAGGGCCTTCCGAAAGGCCAGGAGTGAAGGGGCCAGTCTCACCTCCGGGGGCAAGATGTTCCATAAGGCGGGGGCTGTCGCAGAGAAAGCACGCCTCCTGGACTCCACTAGATGGAATTCTCTTGTTGAGGGGGTCCGAAGCATGCCCTCTCTGCACGCACGGGTGGGGCGGGCTGACGTTATCGGGACGAGACGGTCCCTCAGGTACCCTGGTCCTAGGCCATATAGGGTTTTAAAGGTAATCACCAACACCTTGAATTGGACCCGGAAGCAAACTGGCAACCAATGCAGCTCGCGTAGCAGAGGTGTTACATGTGCCGATCTTATGGCACCCGTAACTGCTCGCGCCGCCGCATTCTGTACCAGCTGAAGCTTCCGGATACTCTTCAGGGGTAGCCCCATGTAGAGCGCATTACAGTAGTCTATGCGGGAGATGACAAGGGCATGAGTGACTGTTCGGAGGGCCTTCTGATCTAGGAAAGGGCGTAACTGGCGCACAACTCGAAGTTGTGCAAGTCTTATTTAGATTTGACAAAAGGGTGAAATAAATTTATATTTTTATTTCATGCTTTATGTGCTGTTTGAATCAGAAATAAAGAGAGGGTGGGCTATTCCTAATAGCCTTGTTAATGTGGGGCAGTGCAACTGATTGGAAATACTTTGTATATCTATATGGTTTAGGAGAGAAAGTTGCAACAGATGACAAAGGTAAATACCTCTAAATTATTTTCTCCAACGCAGCCCATATTCTGCACATTCTTTTTTTTCTGATTTAGTGGAGAAAATCTATTTTATTCCATCATTTAAAATGCTGACTGTGGTTTGCTACAATAGATGCTCTGGTAAGAGCTTGAAGATACTTTGCTGCTGCATAAGCCAACTTCTCAATTGATGTTAAAAGGTTCAACTTAATTAACCCTTCCATTTAAAGTTCCATGTGAGAGCGCCTTGGGGAAAAATCCATGCCGTGTTAATTTAGGGGTCTAGATATGCTACTTCACTATGCTCAGTCTTTAAATGGGACAGAGTGATTAACACTGGAGCTCTGCCAAACCTCAATACTCACAAGGGTGACTACAAAAAGAGTGTATATGGTGAATTCTCCATGACTGGCTTCCAATGTCCAATTTCCAGATAACAGAAAAACAATACCCTTGGGAAAGGAAAAGTGCCATTCTCTTCAAAGGACACAACTCATGTTTTCAGCTGAGTACCATGATTACAAACTGGCAGGAAGCCATGAGCAATGCAATTGAAAATGATCTCAGTGGGAAACCCTGAACAACTATTAGATTGATCTGTAAAATTGGAATAATCTCACAGGATTATTTTGAGAAGATACAAATATATGGCATGTGAAGCTTGAATCATGTCAACTGGATTTCTATTTTCTCAGTGGAAACGTTTCGCTCCTTATCCAAGGAGCTTCTTCAGTCTGAGCAAAGTTGGTAAGGGAATCCTAAATATGTTTCTAGGTAGCTGTGTGACCTTACACCTGGGGCTAGGTCATGGTTATATTGAGATGTTATTTTTAAGTCCTTTTATCATCTAAAGGAGGATCGTTAAGATCACCATGCTGCTGTTGAGCTTGTGAAATGGTCTTAATCTTCCTAAGCACAGAAGACAAAGCAGGGAGGAAGATTCAAGCTACAGACAATTCCACCTGGATGACTGAGAACCTTCATAGACATGGCATGTGAAATAATAGCGATTTATGCAACTTTTCTTTCATGTCAAGAACTAAGTGATTAGTGCTAAAATTATTAAATGTGATGAATAATCAACAGTGCTCAAATGTGCCTTCAGTCTGTACTATATATGGCTAAAAATTATGACAAGGCAAGTCTGAAAATCTTTGACAAAAATGACTCAAGAGAAATGAGTGCAAACACCATAAAAAGAGTTACATGGTGAATGCCTGAAATGTAACAGGACATTTTACCTCCTAGTTACAAAAGCAGCTCTTATATTTAAAATATTTAGGCCATCTTTACAGGAAATTAATAGGGCCAGTGAATGTCCATGGTTGAGAATGGACCTGGATCTGGGTTTCCCCATCCTTGGACAATACCATAACCACTACACCACATAGGCTTTCTACCAGAGTACATTCTCTATTCTCCTGTTACAAAGAAATAGGGAGAAGTCTTAAAATCTGTAATTAGGATTTTCAGCAACATTTTGGAATTGCACTGAATTTGTGGGTTTTACAGAAACATTCAGGTACCCATGATAACTTACTCAAGTTCTCTAGAAGATGTTTACAATCATCAGTAGCAACATCATGTAGTGTTCGGTTGCAATTATCTTTTCTTTCAGCCTCCAGTCCCTCATGGCTACATAAGACTTCTAGGCAGCTCTGGAAAGATAATCATAATATAGTCTGAAGGTTGCAAGGAATCAGTAGATTCAGCTGGATTCAGCTTTTACAACCTTTTAAAATAAATGCTTCTCATCACTGAAACAAATTATATGTAAAAAGAACTGGCTTTCCTTCAGACAAATTTTACCATGAGATTCCATGAGTTTATTTGAACAAGTATCTGGCAAGACCTTAAAATTCAGATATGTAGAACAAAATTACATAAGATTACAAGCAAAACATACTTAATACTTATGTAGATAATAAATAGACTGGATTAGATTACAAGCCTCATTATCCCTAATGAGTGAACATACTGGGTGAACTTTGGAGAATGATGGAAATGGTAGTACTTTACCAAAAGGCACTGGGTTGAGGAAGACTATGGCATAGGCTTTTTATGGCATAATTGAATAGGAAGAATATATGTCACAGAACCCAGATTTGAAAAAGTGATTGTCTACAGTACATTCATTCACTTTAGAGGGGAAAGATGATTTGTTGATGTACGTAGCTATGTATCTCCTTGCCAAAAGCCCAATGAGTTGATTGTAATAAATCTGATCAATATTTATCAACTTAAAAGTCTAAGAAGAATATTGCTTTAAGGTGGAAACCAGGCAGCTTATAACCAGGCAATTTTCTATTGGTATTCTACACAGATAACCATTACTACTGCAGGATCCATTGTAGTTTATATAATCAGCAAAGCAGTCCTCCAGTTTGAGTTGCCTCTTTTCCAGGGCTACTGTATGTGAAGGGGCAACAGGAATACAAGATCTATGACTTTGCAGACCAAAGGTCCGTCTAATTTAGTGTCTTCTTTCCAACTATGCTCACCTAAAACCTCCTACTTACTGTATGTCCATTAGAAGATAAGGAATAGCACAGAATATTTAGATAGTAATCTTATAAGATTTAATCCCAGTATCTGGTATGTATTCATTCTAAATAAATAGGTTATATTTTTAACTATATGGCTAAGAGTAATCCATAACTATGATTTCTTTAATACACTTGTCACTTCTTCCATGATTTTGTGTTTTCTTTTTAAAAAGTATTCAAGGCTCCATCTAGCTGTTTCTTCAGTAGTACAGAATCCATCACAAAACCATCTACTGCATGCATCCACGTGCTACAGTGAGTGTTAATATATTCAATGAAGCCATCTACTGAGATTTGAAAACCATGGATTATGTTGTACTGTACTGAGGGAACCTAGCTAATTGTGGCTTCTTCAATAAAGAGTTAACAAAATTGTGTCTGGGCAAGCTTATTCTATGATAAGGTTTCATACTGCTTATATGAATCATGTTTTGTGAGATGGGTGACTATATAAATATGATAGATAGATAGATAGATAGATAGATAGATGCTGATAATCACACAGATGCTTCCCACTTCACCTGCAGCAGTCTAACAGAGGTGTAATGATGACGTGGCAAGAACCCACCAAGTTGTGGAATGTAAGAAAATATGATATGAAGCCAACAATTGAGTTATTTATAAAAATAATAAAGGCGGGATAGAAAATAAATTAAATAAATAAATAAATAAACAAACCAGCAATCTCTATTGTTGGTTTCACAAGGTACAATACAGGCCATGATTGTTAAAACACAATCGTGAATTAGGCTAATACTAGTTGCTTTATCTTCCTTCGGTGGCAATGAATTTTATATGCATTATGTGAAAAAGAATTTTCATGTTTGTCTTTTGGCAAAATAAATTTGAATTCTATAATGCAGGGTTTTTATCTTAACCTTCATTCTGATCTTAAAACTGTATCATATTCTCCTTCATCTTAATTCGTATTTTTATCCCCAAAACTAGCCTTGCCCCTTTTTAAAATAACACCCTAAATGAAAGTACAATTTGGCCTCAAATGTATCAACCACACATACAAATGCAATTGTCATTTAAATCTGATCACTCGTTATGATAAACAGTGTGCTAGAAAGACAAACTGACCTTAAAGCCTTTTGATGCTGCTATGTGGGCTGCAGTCCAGCCATCTTTGTTCACATGGTTGATGAGATCTGCAGAAACAATGGGCTTTGCTTTATGGCTAAAGATGTCTACTTCACTCTCTAAGTTACAGATGTATGCATTAGCATCTATTTCATTCACAAAGCTTCCACCTCTTGACTTTCCATAGTACATCAAAAACTTTAGGCAGTCAACATTATCAGCATCAACAGCAGCATGAAATGGAGTCCAGCCATCCTAGATCAATTAAAAACAAATAAAAACAAGCTCAGAACCCCAGATAGATGAATTAGTACCATGAATGAATGAATGAATGAATGAATGAATGAATGAATGAATGAATGAGCAAACATTCTCTTAAACCTGCTGTCTTCTAAATATCTGATGCATCTGGAAGTGTTTCACTATAATTTTGGTAAAGATCACCTCCTGCTACCTTCCATATATCAGGATCTAATAAGGAAAGAAAATACTTTATCTGACTTTTTAACCCTAGTGGTAAAAGTTGCTGTTTTAGAAAGAGACCATAAATTAGGGGATAGGGCAAAATGAGTGGAATCAATCATCTGCAAAGGATGCTTTTAGCTGTATGTAGCTAAATCATAAAAAGAGCATGGTACAGAAAGCTCATTGATAAGAATGTCTTGACTTCCTAGGAAATGTAGAAAAAATACCACCACATGGGAACATTGATGCATTTATAAATACATGTTTACTATAGCAATTTCTATTGTTTGGATAAATACATTTTCCATATTTCCCCCCTCAGCTTCAACTTAATTTTGATGCACCCTCCCCCAACCTCTAGGAATAGGGGCTATAATCTTTCATATGCCCCTGCATATAATGCACTTTAGCTTGCTCCTGCAAGTAAACCAAAAATTGTAGCAGCTATTACAGTTACAGTTATAACAGTTTCATAACATCTGTGCTGGTTCTATTTTTTTTAAAGCCAATTCTTAGGACCAAAACAAGTGTTTTAATTCCTGCCTTCTCTTAGACATAAATGTGCAATCTTCCCCCCAAAAGACATTGTAACTCTACTGATTCACCTCTACTACCCAGCTACAACAAGACTGAAGTGATAAGAAAGTATAAGAAGGCCACTTGGAAGCCCCCTATTTGTCTTGATTTTTTTCTTTCCAATTTTGTAGTAGTTTCCTAGGAAAAACTGACAGTTCCATTTTGGCAAAAGTAGAGCTAGATCTAGGGATAAAGCTCTGGATGATTCCTCACCATGCTGGCTGGAAATCTTAGGAATTGCATTTTAATCTCTGGAGAATACCAGTTTGAGAAGGGTTGCTGTAAATCACATGTATTTGGGGCAGATTTAAAACTTATTGCTCTGTATTGAATAAAAGAAACTATCTTGCTAAGTTCTGCTATTTGGATCATATTTTTCTTGATAGCAGAACAACTTTCAATAACTATTGTTATTGTTATTATTATTGCAAAAACATTTATATAAGTATGTGCCTATTTTTTGGCACTATACAGTGCCAAAAGTGTTCTTCTATGTTAGCATAATAAAGGAAGTACAGCTCTGGAAAATAATTTTCAAACCTTAATTTTGTTTGATTTATTTCTTTTAAACAGCCAACATCTGAATGCATCTATTTACTTTATTACTATACTCTGGGTTCTCTTCAAGTTATATAAATCTTCGAATTTTTATTACTAATCCCTCCCCCTTCCCCAATTAGTACATTTCAGCTGACAGAACAAGGCTTCTCTGCCCTTAAATGGCAAATTATAAGCATGTACCTAATTTTCCAGTATTCTTTATTCTAAAAAAGAAAAATGCAGCCTGCTTCTTCAAAACTCAACTGCCTGGACCAATTTGTGTTTCAACCAAGGTCAATGGTCAAGTGGTCAAGATCAATTAGGCAATAATTTTGCCAATTAGCTTTTTTCTCCTGTCACAAAGGCAATTATAAATAATGGAGAAAATAGAATACTATTGATACTACTTTTAAAGATCCATTTCAAACCAGTTCTTTATGCCTTGTGGATTATGCTCCCAAAGTAATTAGAACTATAATTATTCACTGTAGCATTTGACTGAAATTCAGTGGAAGTGAATAAAAAACAGGATACCATGTTTTAATGGCATGACTGACCAAATACATCTTGCTGCCTGAACACCATTTCCCATGTCATCACTGTTTTAATATCTGCAGCATAAACTACCAGCACCTCTCTCCTTTTCCTGGACATTAAATGTTCAATAAAAACAAAACAAATCATTAACAGCTTGCTGCTTTTTCATGATAATTGGCAGGCTTGCTAATTGTAAAAGGATTTTGCTGTGAAATTGTGCTTGTGCAAATTAATCTACTGATCAATAATATGTATTTGATTATACCACAGAGGCTTTAGAAAGAATACTTAAGTTTTGAGACGGAGGACAGGAAATTAAGAAAAACAATAGCAAAAAGGTCTAAACGAGACAACAGGAACTGGGTTACTTAGAGATTATTTAGAGAGAGTGAAGCAGGCAGGCAGGCAGGCAGGGGGAATCTTGCTATGAAAATACACTGCCTGTTGTTTGAATCATAGGATTGCACTTTTGCCACATTGCACTTCCCAAATTCTGGTCATTTTTATCTCTGTACATTTTCAATAAGAATTCTGCACAATATCTTCCCGGGCACACGAAGCACACCAATCTCACGTAGATTTTGCCTTCGCCCTTGCAACCTTTCCCTCTATAACCCTATTATTCCAATTAGCAAACACAGACAGTCTTCAAACACATGTTAAGCAAGTCTCAAAGCTATTTGACAAATCAAGTCACATCCAAATTTTAACGTTTCTCCAGTTACCTTTGCCATCCAACATGGCTTTGATCAACTGAAGTTTTCACATGCTTTTTAGTAAGATAAAGCAGCAGCAGACTGGATTAGCAGGCTTACTTATACCAGTGCCACCTGCAGCATCCCCAGCTAATATCTAAGTACAGTAATGGCCACTTTTGGCATATTTTGAATGGTATGCTACAAGTGCAACCAAAGGCAATTTTATCCTGAGCATGATCCTGCAAGATAGGATCTCTAATCCAGAGATTACCATGTAGCTAATATACTGCTGCTCATATCCTACCAAATAGGAGGTACAGCATATGCTGCGTACTAAAGCACTCAGGATATTTTTGATTTACTAATCCGTGGTTCACTTACAACAGGTTAAATGGCTCATACCACAGTATATGTTAATGAATATACTCTAGGGAGCAAACTTACAGTGAAATTCTATCCATGTTTACTCAGTGTGATGATTGGGCGTTAGAAATGTCAATCAAAGCAAGGTAAGGTAGGGTACTTCCAGTTTATATTCTGGAGGGAGGGGGAACTGAGGAGAGAGAGATTTGGGAGGTGTGGTGGGGAAGGATGGATATGAGGGAACTTTGGAATCCTTGCCCTAGGAAAACATCTATCTGTCATAGTGATGTGTTCATGAGTATGTCTTTAGGGTCAGGAAAAGCAAGAATTTACAGTCTATAGATATGTTATAAAATAGTAAGGGAACCTATTTACAACTCATTTTAAATTAAGTAATAAAAGTTAATTTGATTCCTTGTCAACAGTATGACTGTGCTGTTCTATACCTTCCCCATGTTCTACCTCGTCATATTATTTGGTGTATGTATATGTATACTGTATGTATATATGTATGTTGGTGTGTGCATGCACACATACGTGTTTATGGAAATAGAGAAGGAAAATGATGGTGGGGGAAACAAAAACAGATCCTTTAGAGATATCCCTGGATTCACTGAATTGCACTTGAATTTTGAAGAAAAAAGAAAAGGATCCCCACAATGGGGAGCATAGGCAACACTCACTCAACACCTCAAGGAAACGTGAACAAGATTTGAAATTCAAGTTTCAACTCTTATTTCTCTGCCTTGAATAACTGAAATCAATGGATTTACTTCTGAATATTTAAGATGGCACCATCAGAGCATTACAAAAATGCTCATACATGTAAGATTAAACACTGTGTTACTTAAGAACTCTGATAACTATACCATTTATAACGTGCAACAAAATCAGATTCTATCAAGCCTGCATGGTATACAATGCTACTTTGTGAAATGTGATAGCCTACCATGAAAGCCACTGTAGCCACAACCTACACACATGCACACACATGTTTAAGTGCATGTGCCTAGATACAGACACATATACTGTAGGGAGGGGAGAATATGGATATTAAAAGCATTTGACCCATTATATATTGTACAGTACGGCACAACTCCCTTCAATGGAGCAACAATTCATCTGATCCAAGATTCACTTTTATTCCCCATGTACTTTGTAACTATAGCTTTAAAGTGTGGAGATGTCTTCAATGTTTCTTAATACAAGATGAGTAACTCCATGTAGAAAAGGATGGCCACCACCTTCAACTAAGACAGGGAAGGTTTAGACATACTGCAAGGCAGGGGAGAGCAACCCACCCCTTGTCTTACTGTGATGAGGTGTCAAAGATTTTGCTTCAGAGGTAAGACAAAACTCTACCACACTGAGATCATGCAAGCAAAGGTGACAGAAGAACACCGGGAACAATGTCACTTCTCATCTTATGGCTGTCAAGTGTGAGAATAAGAAAGATAATTATTTCAGGAATCTTGGCGGGAAATAACCAATTGAATGTTGTTTAAAATTTGTTACAATAATAACCAGCCATATGCAAATGAAATCTTTCTTTTATTCCAAAACTTTCATGGATTAGGTAGTTATAATTATTAGCAGTTACTCTCTTTCAGCCCAACATATCTTGCAGGGCTGCTGTTAAGGGGAAGAAGAGCACTATGTAGATGTGCCTTGAACTCCTGAACAAAAGGAAGGATATAAGTCTAACAAACGAACCAACAAAAAAATAAGATACGTCTCAACAGAAATGTTGATTGAAAAAGACTTCAAACTTACATGGGTATTTGCACTTCTATCCGCTCCAGCTTCCAGCAAGAGTTTGACACATTCAATATTTCCATTTCTACAGGCCAAATGTAAAGGAGTCTCTCCTCTTTCAGCAGCATGATTAACGTTGGCATGATACATGATTAATAATTCTGCAGATCTAAGGATGGAAAAATTGGCAAAAGCAGGTTAGGAAAAAGAAAAGATCTGGAAAACACCTGACCTTTACAATGTCATTCAGCTACAATCCCTTTTAAGCATACACACATTTAAACTGGGTCAATTAGTTTATATAAACTGGCTATATAAATCCAATAAATAAATAAATCACGGCATGGAACAATTCAGTCTCAAAAAAGCAGTGCATCCAGAAGATATAAAAAGTAAGCATAAATAAAGAACTCAAAACAAAAAAACTACACGAGAGCAAATATTTAAAAATGCATTGTTTGCAAGAATATTTAAGGACATTTGTAATCTTAAAAGCATATATGGAGTCTTAAACATCCATGTTCAATATTTCTGTCTACAAAAACATTTGTATAGACAGACGTAATTTAATATAAGTGGAGTTTTTTTTTTATCCATTCAGTCTCAGAGACTGCCTGGACAAGTCCCTGCAGTTTTCTTGGCAAGGTTTTTCAGAAGTGGTTTGCCATTGCCTACTTCTTCCTAGGGCTGAGAGGGAGTGACTGGCCCAAGGTCACCCAGCTGTGCCTACGGCGAGACTAGGACTTACGGTATCCTGGTTTCTAGCCTGATGCCTTAACCACTACACCAAACTGACTCTCATAAGTGGAGTAGATGAGAGCAAAAGAGTCCTTAATTCAAGACTCTTTGCTATTTCATTGCTGTTCCACCTCTGTAAGCAAAGATTACAATTAAATTACTGTACTATGTTGCACTTAAGGGGGCGCGGTGGCTCAGCGGTTAAGCTGCCAGGCTTGTCGATCGGAAGGTCGCAAGTTCGGAGGTTCGAGACCCTAGCCCCGCGTGACAGAGTGAGCTCCCGCACTTGCCCCAGCTCTTGCCAACCTAGCAATCCGAAAGCATGCAAATGCAAGTAGATAAATAGGTACCACTTCGGTGGGAAGGTAACAGCGTTCCGTGTGTGTCATGCCGGCCACTTGACCACGGAAGCATCTTCGGACAACACTGGCTCTTCGACGAACAAATGGAGATGAGCACCGGCCCCTAGAGTCGGACACGACTCTGCGGGGGAACCTTTACCTTTACCTTTACTTATGTTGCACTATTTTATATGTTTGGAGAAGAATAGACAGTAAGCTACACTATAATTAATTACCACTCATTCATTGTGTACTTTTTCTAATTTTCTTAAAAACTTTCAACCACACTGCTTCAAGAGAAATAGCAGACTTTGATAAAATGCAGTTTCAAGGAAGTAGTTCCATCTACGAATTATTTTTCTACAGAATCCTAGATGACTGGCTAAAATAGATTTGAAGGAAATATTATGTCATAAATAGTTCCAAGCTTACTCATTGAATTTAAATCAGAGGTTCTCCTCCATATTTTTTAAACTTTTGAGACAGCCTGTTATATTTAATATGAGTTTTGCAAAATATTGAGGAGATTCCTTTGATTTTAAGATTATTTATACTTCAAATTTAGTCACCGCCCATCTCACTCACTAAATGATAGTGATATACTCTGGCTGGTTAAGATCTCATAAGGTTAAGAGGACTGAGAAGACCCCATGAGCTTAAGAAGGAAGGAATTTTTGACCAATTCCTCTGCAAAATATAATCAGCAAAAATAGGTTTCCTGTCAATAATTAATGTAAGAATATTGGAAATAGCCTGGCTCCCTCAACCAGGCTTGGGAAGACTTAGGGCTAGTTCACATGACCAGCTTGCTCCTGTGCAAGAATGGGCCACTGTGCAGGTTTGCACAGCATCATCCTTGGTCTGTACCCAGCCCATCAGGAAAGCAATCTCTTTCTGCTATGGATCAAAAATAATAGTTTTTGACTTGAGCTGGCTCAAGCAGTGCTGTCTGGTTCACCTCTTGAATTACATTTCATTGTAGGCAAGCCTCTCCATTCCAACTGGTTACTATGCCCTATGGCAGGAAGCAGGGCTGCATTAAGGCCAACTAAGGCCCTAAGTGCAGCCTAACAATGGTGCCCCTTGGCCCTTCCATTGCGTAACTGACAAGACTTTATGACTCATTAAGTGCTGAAGGTGAAATAAGAGATTAAAAATTCAGTTTTCTTCCAGGTTGTCTCTCACACTGGACCCTACAACCATATTAAATATAAACTTTTTTTAAAAAAAATATTTAACACTAAATAGCAGTAAGCAATATAAGCAAATTATTTACTTATAACTAGGACAATAGAAAAAATGCAAATTTTCAACATTTTTAATGCATTTTTAAATAGTTTTAAGGGAAAAATGCAAATACAAAAAGTTATTGGAAACTGAAGTTGAGTGTGGCAGTGAAAGAGTTAAGAGCATGATAGTTTGGGGGGGGGGAACTCTGTGGTGCCTCCCTTCCCTTGGTGCCCTAAGCACATGCTGATTTTACTTAATAGTTAATCAGAGCTGGCAGGAAGGCCCCCTTCCCTCCAGTTGCTGGCTGCTGTCCTCCATGGCTATGTTCTTTTACAAGTCCACTAGTGGAACAGTGGAAACCTAGGTCGAAGTGGTGCCTACTTCTTTGTTTTTCTTCCAAGTTTGCTGATGGAAGAGGGAAATGGTGGATCTCTCCTTTTTTAAAATAAACTTATTTATGGAACAGTGGAAGAAAAAGATGGATCTTTTTAAAAAATAAATAAATACCCAAACAGTGAAATTGACAAGAGTTCTGCCACTTTTCCCTTCAAGCCCAAATGACATGGAAAATGGTAAACCTGTTCCTTCCTTCCCTCCCTCCCTTCTGGGGTAAACAAGCAGGGGGATCCACCAATAAGGTCTGCAGTCCAGGCAGAACATCACACCATCACTGTAGCCCAGAGCACAGAAAGGAGTTGACATCTGGAACAGGGTTTCTTAAGTTGGCTTCACTTCCAGCAATGAAAGCCGAGCAGCTTAAAACTGCAGTGCACACACACACACACACAAAAATCTTAGCTATAGATGCATGACAGAAAAGCAGAGACAAAGAGAAATGTAGCCCAATTAACGTTCAACTGTCTCTTGCTTCATTATGACCACTGTAATGGTAAGGACAGGAACACTCTACACCAACTTCACAATTACTGATCTTGGTCCTGAAAAGCAAGAAACATTGAAAACAAAAATATCCAACAGCAAATTAAGGACTGACTTTCAAAAATAAATTAAGCTGGATTAAAGAGAGTTTTCTGAGAGATAGTGGCTCTGCTGTTTGCATGTCCTTCTCAGTATGAGAGCATCAAATATGAAAGTGCAGAATGGAAACGTTGTGCCTATAGGCATCTGTTGGTTAAAGTAAGCATGATAAAGCACATGTTAGTGGCACAAAAGCAAATCCCTCTGGCACAGAGGAACATTTCACTCTGGCTCCAAATATGGCAATCCTAGTTCTCTCTGAAGCTTAAGCAAAACCCTCTCCAGAATCTTCTTAGTATAAGCTCTAAACACTTCAGCTTTATTACCTGGTCTCTCAGCCTGAACTGACTACAACTGAGACATTGGATAGGAATTCACAAGGACTTGTTAAATAAATGCACTGTTTTCAGATTATGCTTCATAAGAACTATAGTTAAATACATTTCAAATGGTTGGAATCCATTTCTACTCTGTATTTGTAATTTTTGTCCTCCTCAAAGACTCCTTTTAGTTACATGGATCCACTGGGGTGGGGGTTCTTAACCTTTTTCTGTCATGGACCCCTTTGAAAATCTGGTGAAATTTCCAGACGCCTTCTCAGAAAAATGTATTTAAATACATAAAGTAAAATAATGAAAATTATGTTGTAATTTTTTTCCCATCCTAATTCATGGATCCTCTGAAATCGGTCCATGGACTCCCAGGGTTCCATGGACCCCAGGTTATTGGTGATATGTGCACACACACACACACACACACACACACACATTGCAGCTCCCTTCTTTGATTCAGTCATAAAGAACTGAATTCCATGAACTAAAGAGCAACTTAAGTGTGAGTCTGCAGAATACGATTGGGTAGAGAAAGAACAAGCAGAACCAATCTGAATTAAGAAGTTTAAGATGAGATAATAATCATGTATGAAGCAGAGAAAGGGATATCTATTATAGCAAGACAATTTCAAATGCCCTAAAGAAGTACAAGAATGAGGGACGAGCTTTCGAATTATCAGAGAATGGAGATAAGAGGAAAAGCAATGAAAGTAATAAAAATGAACATATGGGGAGTTTTGGGGAGCAGCTGTAAAGGAGATTACATCTAAACTGATGGGAGGCAGAAATTAATTCAAAATCTCTTTATAATTTTGTGATGAACTCTAATAGAAGTGACAATCTCTGCTAACAGACCATCATCCATAACTGGAATATAAACAGGGTTCTTACAGGTCAGGAATCAGGCTGGTAAAACAGCTCCACAGAAAAACCTGCACCATACCTCTCTGAACTATGCACAATTCCAGCCAATATTTACAGCCTCTCAATGATTTGTGATTACAAACCTTTATAATGGCCAGAAGGATAGAAAAGACTACATAGAACACATACATCTTACAAGATAGATATAAGTAAAATGTAGGCATAAAAGACAGTAAAAAGGTAAAGGTAAAAGTTCCCCCCGCACATTTGTGCAGTCGTGTCCGACTCTAGGGGCCGGTGCTCATCTCCGTTTGTTAGCCGAAGAGCCAGCGTTGTCCGAAGACGCTTCCACGGTCATGTGGCCGCATGACGCGCACGGAACACAACATGTTGCCTTCCCACCGAAGTGGTACCTATTAATCTACTTGCATTTGCATGCTTTCGAATTGCTAGGTTGGCAAGAGCTGGAGCTAGTGCGGGAGCTCACTCCGCATGCAGGGCTAGGGATTCGAACCTCCGAACTTGCGATCTTCCGATCGACAAGCCTGGCGTCTTACCCGCTGAAAGACAGTAACATTCCATAATAATATTAATGTAATACAAATAATAGTGGTGATCACCAAGGTTAGCACTAATCTTCAGTCGTAGGTGGGATGAATAGAACAAATAGAGGCACAGAATTGGACAACCTAGGATCTGTGGTTTAAATGAAGCAGCAGTGCCAACTATTGCAGAGAGATGTTGAGGAAAATGGGCATCAGTCTGAATTTATGCATGATGTGATTGAATTATCAACAAAAAGCAGGTCTTTGCAAAACTGTGAAGATTATTAAAATCCTGGTCGATGGATATCGGAGTATTGAAAAAGAGCAGATACCAGCTCTATTTCTCTATAATCCTTTATTTAAAAAGTGATCAAGAAATCCATTGAGCAAGAAGTATAACACTTTCTGATGAGAAAAGCAAGTCTAAAGTCACTTGTTGCCACTGACAGTAGCATCCATATACACTGCTCTGCAGTGCTATACACCCCGCCTTTTTTTTTTTTTAGTTTAGAGTAGTTCAGACGGAATGGGAGCGTTTCTATTACTACAATAAGTATATTGAAACCAAATAAAAATGGGTTGCAACTTGTCTACAGATGCAGTTGACAAAACATACAGCAATTACTTTTGAGTGTTATAATTTTAGTTTAGGAAGAGAGACTTCTAAAACATCTACTATTACAATAATTGTAATGTGATGTGAGAAAGATTTCTCCTCTTTATGTCAGAGCTAGAGATTGCCTGAACAATGTGTAAACAATCTTTCATTTTGTTGCTAGAAGTGATCCTTCTAATACAGACATGCACAAACAAATTTTGTGCTCCTAGATACAGTATTTTAGTCTACAGTTCCAATGATCCTTGACCTTTAGTCATGCTGGCTGAGGCTTATGGGTATTCTAGTTTAAACATTTGTAAGGCATCAGCCTTAAGAGAGGTAACATGATGCTCTTAATGTTAATTGTACTGTTTTTGAAGTTTAATCAAATTTAAAGAGAAAAACAAACAAACACAACTCCACTCAACCCCCAGCTCTCATTATTCGTTTTTAGGAGCAGGAGCAAAGACGCCATCTGACAGAAAGCTATAATGAGTGACAGACGGTGCCTGCTTTGGCAAATGTGGTATCATGAGGTTTCCATTCTGTTTCATTGTAAACAGGAACCCTTCCCTTAACTGATGCCCTTCATGGGGGGAAATTCTGGGAATTATAGTTCAAAACATCTGGGAAAATCTGATACAGAGGAAATCAAGGGAAATGGTCAATGCGGCTGGATCATGACTTCCTTTTCTTTTCTTACTGCCCTCTAGAAACCTAAACATCCAGCTACAGTTACCCATGCCTTAATTACATGCTCCCTTGGCTGTCACAATGCACTCTGCCTGGGGCTGCCCTTGAGACATGTTCAGAACTTTAATTGGTGCACAGGCTGCTAACTGCTATACAGCACTGGGGATGTATGACACCTGTTTGTCAATCAGGCAGAGTTTAAGGTGTCAGTTTGACTTTTCAGGCTGTATACTGCTTGTGGCCCGGGTAACCTATCTCATCTATCTCAAATAAATTTATCTGGACGTTGATGAAGCAGAAAAGGAAAAGGAAGCTTTTAAAAGATGCCCTCGCCTTTCGATGTCTGTCTCTGGTGCTCACAGGAGAACTCTCCTCCTCTTTTACTTTCAATTTATGCCAGGTTCTCTCTCAAGAGCTGCGCTCAGCCCTTGCTCTCTCCCCTTTTAGAAAGGGAGTGACGATGTTCCTCTTACGACTGGCTTTCAGTAACCAGAGCATTTTAGATGTTATTGGATTGTAACTGTTTATGGATGATGATGATGATGATGATGATGATGATGATGATGATGACGACGACGGATAGCAACACTGAGTGCTCTCTGGGCAAGGCGGCAGGATGCAAATCGAATAAACAACTCTTATTTATTTAACTCGTCCAGAATAATGTTTGATTTTAATGAATAGGTTCCATTCACCTAGGCAACAATATTTTGTGTGTCTGTAGCTTGAATCATGTCAACTGGATTTCTATTTTCTCAGTGGAAACGTTTCGCTCCTTATCCAAGGAGCTTCTTCATTCTGAGCAAAGTTAGTAAGTAAAGTTAGTAAGGGAATCCTAAATATGTTTCTAGACAGAGAAGTTAGGTGGTTTGAGAGAGGGGTCAAGGAATCCATTTATGCCAACTTGGAAAATCCTTCCTTGAATAGAGGTGGGGGCCTCAGGCACAATCTTTCCCCCATCTTCCTCCCTGCTTTGTCTTCTGTGCCTAGGAAGATTAAGACCATTTCACAAGCTCAACAGCAGCATGGTGATCTTAACGATCCTCCTTTAGATGATAAAAGGACTTAAAATAACATCTCAATATAACCATGACCTAGCCCCAGGTGTAAGGTCACACAGCTACCTAGAAACATATTTAGGATTCCCTTACTAACTTTGCTCAGACTGAAGAAGCTCCTTGGATAAGGAGCGAAACGTTTCCACTGAGAAAATAGAAATCCAGTTGACATGATTCAAGCTACAGACAATTCCACCTGGATGACTGAGAACCTTCATAGAAATATTTTGTGTGTTTTAGAAGTAAAACCAATGCAGGCAGGGAAGTTTCACTGAGTTTAATGGAGTTGATGCCTAAATAAATATGCACAGGATGGTTATTGTGTCTCATAAACTTAACAGTGACCTTTATAGGAAGTTGCCTGTGTGTTTTAGAAATCAGTAGTTTATAATGGATATTTTAATTAGGGCATAAGCTGTTTTAAATATAACACATGTACACATGCAAGCAGACCAATAGCAACTCCAGCATGGTGATATCAAATATTCATCTTTATGAATTTCTTTAAAAGGTTAAATATTTCTTCATTCGGTCACTCTTGCAAGCAGCTTATACTTTTAGGCAATTTCTCGCAGGTTTTGTGCAAAATGAAATACCCCACCCTGTTCTATTCTAACTCTCCACAGTTAAGTGGAGTTGATGGCAGACTTCGTCTTCTAAGCAGATCAGTTTTGAAGGTTCAAAGGGAAAATCTCTATGCATGTGATTTCTTCGCTGGCTGCCAGTAACCACCAATGCTTTCCATTTAATCTTAATTTGTACCTGCAAAGAAATGTCTGATAAGGGTCTCAAGAAAAATCAAACTATAAGTCAGTTCAAAGCCCCATTTTAGAGATGTACTTGAAGAAAACAAGGCACAGAATCCCAATTTTTCTCTCTTCTACATAAATATGAAAGCAAGAACATGAAATATGTGACGGGGGAGGGGTCTACAACCTCAAATGTACCTCTGCACTTATACATGAAAACTAGTGGTGTACAGTACCTGGATCCAACATGGGCCCCTAGTCTCTATTTTTGGCTGCTCCTTAAAGAAGCCATGACTTGTCCTTGGCTTAACGGGTACCTATGTGGGTATGGGGGTGCTCAGGAAAATACATATTTGAGTTAATGAGGCACCAAGGGAAGAGTGATATTTTTGCACCCTGTTGCCACCTGCTTAACTCAAATGCGATTTTTCTGATTCCATGAGCTCAGGAAAAGGTACAACTTCTTTAAGGAGAAGCTGACCGATAGAGAGAGAGATCCAAAGCCCCTTTGCCCAGATGTTGTACACCTCTAATGAAAAAAAAAACAATTTTAAGCATGAGTTCCTTGTAACATAATCATTTAAAAAAATCCTAAATCATCTCAATAATGTATACTGCAAGAAAGAATTATAGGCAGGGCCAAGCCTTTCAGTGCATTAATTCCCTCTCATAATTTATACATTCCAAAGCTGAAACTTAAAGAATATATGCCATTTTGCTTGGCAGGAAACCAACACATACTGTAATTGGCAAATTACTTACTTGCAATGTCCCTGAGCGACTGCTGAACACAAGGGAGTAAAGCCGTTTTTATCAATAAGGTCAACTTGTGCTTCTGAAGTCAGCAGCAATCTTACGCAATCTATGAATTGAAATGTACAGAGTGGGGGGAAATGGGAAGAGGGGGAAAAGATTACAATTAAGTTTAATACAAATTCCAAAAGTCTTTGCATACCAAAGCAATTTTTAAAATCTCCTGCAGTGTAATTCTACAAAAGTTTTTGAGATATAAGTTTAACAGGCTTACTCCTAGGTAAATTGGAGCTGTCCCACCCAGAGTTCCATTTGGTAGATGGGCAGCCATATAAATTCATGAAATACTGTAAATAAATATATACGTTGCTTTGTAGCAGCCTTAATGAAGTATGGGCACTGCCACAAGAATTTATTCATCAGCAACGTGAATTGGAGATTTCCTGACGATTAAATTTTCTGCCATAAGATGTAATAGTGACCTTTATCTTTAGACATTAGACAAATGCATAAAGAAAAAGTATAACAGATGATTACTAGTTATAATGGCTGACTAGAGCTCCAAGATTCAGAGTTCTTGCTGATTACTGTGTTTTGGTTTTGCTTAAGACTTTCCCAGAGACATCAGAATTGGCCTCTGTGGGAAACAGGATACTGGATTAGATGGATTGTTGATCTGGTCCAACAAATCTCCATTTTTGTTGTCATGGCAGTTACCCTCTTAGCCGCTGCGTTCCTACTGAACCACTAAATTACTTTCTAAGCCTTCTTTATTCAGTGCTGATGAAGAGTTCACAGCAGTCTGAATTAAAGGCTACAACATTTTGAAACAAATCTCTATGTGACATGTCCTATGCCAAATGCAAAAGGTTTTAGTGTTAAGAGTCCTCATGTCTTGTTCCTGTACAAAAATTGTGTTGCTAAATAGCAGGAGCTGTTCTTGTTACTAGAAGAGGAAGCTACACAGCCTCTACATCAGTGTTTCTCAACCTTGGCAACTTTAAGATGTGTGGACTTCAACTCCCAGAATTCCCCAGCCAGTGCTGGCTTGGGAATTCTAGGAGTTGAAGTCCACACATCTTAAAGTTGCCAAGGTTGAGAAACACTGCTCTACATGGTCATATAAGATTTTATCATGCCTTTTTTTAGCAGGATCACAGAATAATGCTTATGCTGGAAGCTTAACGCACCTTTTTTTTTTTTTTTTTACAAATACACAGTAAAAAATCACACTGTTGATAGTCACAAATTTCAGCAATGTAATTTTGGTGGTTTTGAGGGCTGCAAAAACCAGTCTGTGCGCATATGTTGCCTACAGGCTATAGGTTACCTACTCCTAATATTTAAAGGTGAAGGTTCCCCTGCACAGTCGTGTCCGACTCTAGGGGCCGGTGCTCATCTCCATTTGTTAGCTAAAGAGCCAGCATTGTCTGAAGACGCTTCCGCGGTCATGTGGCCGGCATGACGCACGTGGAATGCTGTTACCTTCCCACCGAAGTGGTACCTATTTATCTACTTGCATTTGCATGCTCCTAATATTTAGAACTGCAATATTAATTACATCAATTTGAAAATAGTATATAGACAATGGGCAATAAAATAAAATATCTGAGAAATTCCATACCTGTATGTCCATTCCTAGCAGCAGAATACAAGGCAGAACAGCCATCTTCACAGGAATCATTAACGTTCAGACCTTCTTCATTAAGCAGCATTGACAATAAAGTGACATTTCCCTGGGCAGCAGCTTGGTGAAGAAGGGTGGGCCTGCCACCCAGGGGAACAGGACCACCACTCATTAATAAAGGGGTTAGGGAGGAAGACCAGCCTGTGAGTTAAAAGCAACATCAGTTAGAGAGAACACACAAGAAGAAGTTAAAGCTGCACACTTTGCAAGTTATTAAACTTATTAAGCTCAACAAAATGAAAACTCTGCCATTTTGGCACTGTAAAAATTGAGCATGGCTCTGCGTTATTTGAAATCACACTCAGCTATGAAAAGTCACACTCAGCTATGAAAAGTTATATTTACTGTTTATTAAAACTCAAAAGATACTTATCCTCTGTGAGCACAAGGAAACAATCAAGAAACTTCCTACATGTTTTTTTCATTGAATAGCCAATTCAAAGTTTCTCTGGCTTTAAAGTTAGCCAAATTTAGCAGGAGGACTTTGATATGTTTCACACAGGATTATGCCCCTTCTTAAAAACTCTGAAATGTCATGTCTTATCAACAACATTTAAAGAAATTCCACTTTAGATCTATACCAATGTAAAGGGCATTTTAACTGAAAGTGCATTTTAAAAGAAATGGCTGAAAGCCCTATAGTTGATGCGTACTTGTTTTTCTACTGGTCTAATCACTTTACAGTGTCATTTTTAATTTTCTGTGGTGTTTTTAAAAAGAAGGCTACAGTGCAGCAATTAGTAAAAGTCATAAAACATTACTGGGCAAAGCGCCACATCATCCTTTAAGAAAGGCAACTGACAGAGCAGAATTTTAGAAAATTATAAAGGTTATCTTGGTTAGACATTCCAGGTATCAGACGTTAGCAGCTTTAGAGGACAGCTTATTAAGGACATGAAGTTTGCTGTATATGGTGCGGAAAACTTTGTGAACTCTTCCTTGATCAAAAGGCTGCAAAAGGAAATAGAGAAGAGGGTTGAAAATAAAGAACTTTGGAACTGTGAATGGCTCACTAAAATTGAGTAAGCACAAAGGAATGTTTGCTCCTTATTGAAGAATATTCATTACATATTAACTGTTCCTATTCTATACCAAAGAGGCCATGAATTTCTTTAAGTAAAGCATCATGTACGGCAGCCTTCCACAACTGGATGCCTTCCATGCATGTTGAACTTCAATTACCATAAATCCTGGCAAACATCTGGAGAGTACCAGGATAGGAAAGGAAGGTTTACAGTAATGTTTGCCCTGCAAATTGGAATTTCTACTATCAAATTTCAATGTAGAAAATAAATTATAACTTTATCCATATTATAATTCATTATTAATCAATTTCCAAGTAGAGCTTTTTCAATGTATTTATACTTAGGCTGCCATTCCATTATGAAAGATCAGTAAATTCCATTAAAGGTGGCATGTTTACAATGGCTAAAACAGAGAAAAAAGATATTGGGCTTGGAAAAATAATGTGAAACATCTACATCCAAAATCCATATAAAAAAGTAGTTATAGCAGTATCTATATCACCTCACCTCTAGATAGTGGAGCTATAGTAGGTCCCCTTGCCCTTGGATAATATTTAGTGGGCCAAAAGGGAGGCACTGAAAACTTAAATAGACAACAAGGCTCATTAAAGGATGAAAAAGAAGATACAGCAAAGGAGAAAGTGATAAAGGAGGGTCAGGAAATAAGCAAGAAGGCCATCAGCCCCCTGATTATGTTTACCTTGGGATCAATGTTTTGCTACACTGACAGCATTCGTTTCTTACTTACTCCACAAATATTGCTTTTGTCCCTAATTAATCTATGCCATCCTGGGGCTCCTTCTAGAGGAGAAAGCAATTCTAGAAAAAAATTAAAGAGAATAGATCTATTCCCAAGCCAAGATTCCAACAGAGGCCTTAAGGTCAGGCTAGTGATCGATGGTGGAAGCAGAAGACCACCAGCTTAGACTTCTCGGTAGCACATGATAGTTGGCTACTTGCTTGCGGCATCTATGGCAAGCCACAAATGAATCCCATACCAAGGGATTCTGATAAATATGTTATGTTCTGAAGTACCGAGTTCATGCAGAGCATGCCATCATGTAGTTTAAACTAGATTGCTTCTCTTGATAGATCACTAACTAGAAGTTTGATGAATCTCTCTCAATTTTTCACTGAGTAGTTTAGCTGGATTGATTGAGGCCAGTTTTGTGGAGACAGAGAGTTATTTTCTTCATTTTAAATATCAGAATTTTAAAGGCCTTTTTAAAGAAAGTTTGGTGTTTCATCAAGGAAAGGAAACGATAAAGAACTGTATCATATGAATTCCACAATACTTCTTTTATCTGCAGAGCTACAAGCAATTGTTGAATGCTTCTATCATATATATTTTTAAAGAGTCAAAATAATTATTAGCCATAATTGAAAACAGTATGAAACAGAATATACACAAAAAAATCAGGTGAAAAACCTTTGTAATTTAACCTAGGTTGCTTTCCTTGATAGATCACTAACTAGAAGTTTGATGAGTAATTCTCAATTTTTCATTGAATAGTTTAGCTTGATTGATTGAGGCAAGTTGTGTGGAGAGAGTTATTTTCTTAATTTTAAATATCAAAATAGAATTCATGTTTTTTCTCTTTAAAATATAAATAATAGAAACAGTTATAGAATAATTGCAACTTTTCTCCACTTCCTCAAATTATATTGGCACAACGAGGGTAGACTCTTCAAGAAGTAATTAAGAAATCTTTTATCCTTCTTACCACAACCCTCACCTGTATTCTTCATGAAACAAAATGGACTGAACATGGTACTGGAAATTATTAAAGGCATAAGAGTCTAAAATTCCTCAACAATGTTTTGCCTGTTTGTAATTGACAGATCTGCACAGTCATTGGATTTATTATCTTCTTCTCAAAACACTCCAGTTTGGTTCTGAAAACATGGAGGCGGGTACTGAATTGACAATTACATAATTTGATTTTTTCTTAAAAATGAACAAACAAGGGATAGAGAATTCTAGGTAACATGGTTATTGTGGAAGCAAACCATGCTTGTTATGGTGATATTCTTATATTCTTACCAGTAAATCAAAGCAGGTGCGGTAGAAGAATAGATCAGCCCATTTATCATTCTGCCACAGACTTAATTAATGACTTTATTTTTTATGAACTGGATTTAATCATGAATTCATACCTACAATTTTAA
Organism: Charina bottae; assembly: GCA_023362775.1. Classification (NCBI taxonomy): domain Eukaryota; kingdom Metazoa; phylum Chordata; class Lepidosauria; order Squamata; family Charinaidae; genus Charina; species Charina bottae. The sequence goes on from JALMGJ010000006.1 coordinate 63,067,533, forward strand.
TGATGCTTTTTCTTTAGATATCAGAAAGGGGAGAAGAAGGAAATGAACTTCCAACAATTAATATCTTAATTAGCACTATTTTGGACTGTAGCAATGAAATGATAGCATGGGCTTTGGAATAGTGGCAACACAGAAAACCATTTTGAGAGTAAAGCTCTGGAAAAGATTTCTATTTCAGGAGTATAGCTATTCATTAAAGATCAAGTGAGTACTGTGGACTATCTGGTTATTAATGATATTGCATTGTTCTTCTTATCAATGCTTACATTTCATCTTCTTTATAACCTCATTTGCAATTAACAGGATTCTAAAGTGGAAAGCTGTATCTCTGAAAAACCCCGAAACCCCACAGGTAGATTGCTATATGCAAAATTGGGCACAAATATATTTTGTATAGGGAACCCAAGGGCACTGTAGGGATGCATGAATGAAGCACCCCCATTAGGAGCCTTAGAAAGTCTTCTAAAACAGCATATACAAATTAAGCAGTAATAGTTGCACTGCATATTAATTAAGCATAATGTTTAATCCATACTGATTTCAGAGATCTTATAAACAAGCAGGAGCTTTGAATTCACTGAGGGAGTTGTCTAATAACATTAGGAAACATGAATAAGCTTTGTGGTTTCATATGCAAAAGTTAGTAAGCATGAAGCATCTGGAAAAGAGAATTGGGCATGCAGTGATGAAGAATGGAAGGAACAAGGGAGAAAAAACAGCTTCTGGCATCAGCTTCAGTTTGTGGAGATGGTTAATAAATAATTCATTACCAAACTCTCGTGTACCCATTCACATTACAAACAAACCACATGGAATCATATAGATTGATTGAAAGGATTTTTTAAAAAAATAGAAGAAAAAGGTAGAAAATATAAGCTCAGGGGCATGGGAAATTCAATTGGTCAGAGCATTATAAAAGTTCTGTTTCTAGATTATAAACCCAATGGATATTCATTGGCTTTAAGAAAGTTTATGCTAATCTTCAAAACAACTTCCATAAAAAAGTCTTAGGCAATAAGTACTAAAGGTATTTATTACTAAAGATAATTAGTACTAAAGTACTAAGGTGATGTCTGTTCATAAAGGTGTAAAGAACTACAAATTCTTTTCTTTTCTCTCCCCCCATCCCCCATTTTCTCCTATAATACTAATAGTTTTGGTAAAGACTAGAGGACAAAGAAATTCATTTATTCCAGATCAGTGAAACAAAGCCTCCAACAACTTCATGTACAACTTTTGGTGGTGCAGAGAAATGCTACTGGACACACTCAACATAAAGATAAAATGTGGTCTTATTGCCAACCTCATTTTAAATTATCACTGAGAATACTCAATTGTGTTCAGATACAACCCTTAACGCTGAAAAAAAATGTATCTTGGACAGCATGTGGAAATATCATACCCATAAGTCTATCAAATTTTCACCTTGATTGCAACAAATCTAAGGGTTGGCTGCTTTTCTATGTAAGTAATTTATCTTGAATTCAGAGCTGGGAATATGTGGCACATACCTGCTTGTGACAGTCATGCCTCAAAACTTTCATCTGAATGTATTCAGGATCAGTTTACATGTACAGTGGTATCTCTCCATCCTTTTTTTGTGATAATCTTGAGCTTATGTGCAAACGGCAATGCTGAATCCCTGTACTAAATTGAGTTACATGACTGCATGGACTACACGGGGCTATGGTGATTGTTGGGATCATGGTGGCACTTTAGAAAGACAAGAGCACTCATTTTAATCCTTTTTCAAAATATTTCTGTCTTATCCCACAATATGTCTATGAAGGTTCTCAGTCATCCAGGTGGAATTGTCTGTAGCTTGAATCATGTCAACTGGATTTCTATTTTCTTAATGGAAACGTTTCGCTCCTTATCCAAGGGGCTTCTTCAGTCTGAGCAAAGTTGGTAAGGGAATCCTAAATATGTTCCTAGGTAGCTGTGTGACCTTACACCTGGGGCTAGGTCATGGTTATATTGAGATGTAATTTTTAAGTCCTTTTATCATCTAATGGAGGGTCGTTAAAAACACCATGCTGCTGTTGAGCTTCTGAAATGGTCTTAATCTTCCTAGGCACAGAAGACAACACGGGGAGGAAGATGGGGGAGAGTTTGTGCCTGAGGCCCCCACCTCTATTCAAGGAAGGATTTTCCAAGTTGGCATAAATGGATTCCTTGACCCCTCTCTCAAACCACCTATCTTCTCTGTCTAAAATGTGAACATTAATGTCCTCAAATGAGTGTCCTTTTTCTTTTAGATGAAGATAAACTGCTGACTCTGGTCCTGTGGTGTTATTTCTCCTGTGTTGTGCCATCCTCCTGTACATAGGTTGTTTGGTTTCTCTGAACTCTACATTGGAGAAACCAAACAACCTATGTACAGGAGGATGGCACAACACAGGAGAAATAACACCACAGGACCAGAGTCAGCAGTTTATCTTCATCTAAAAGAAAAAGGACACTCATTTGAGGACATTAATGTTCACATTTTAGACAGAGAAGATAGGTGGTTTGAGAGAGGGGTCAAGGAATCCATTTATGCCAACTTGGAAAATCCTTCCTTGAATAGAGGTGGGGGCCTCAGGCACAAACTCTCCCCCATCTTCCTCCCCGTGTTGTCTTCTGTGCCTAGGAAGATTAAGACCATTTCAGAAGCTCAACAGCAGCATGGTGTTTTTAACGACCCTCCATTAGATGATAAAAGGACTTAAAAATTACATCTCAATATAACCATGACCTAGCCCCAGGTGTAAGGTCACACAGCTACCTAGGAACATATTTAGGATTCCCTTACCAACTTTGCTCAGACTGAAGAAGCCCCTTGGATAAGGAGCGAAACGTTTCCATTAAGAAAATAGAAATCCAGTTGACATGATTCAAGCTACAGACTTATCCCACAATGTACACTTTTGGTTTTAGTTGACCCAGGCCTAAGGAAGCAATCATATAGCACAAGGACAGAGCATATGATCAGCATGCAGTGGGTCTCATATTCAATCTCTGGCAATTTGAGTTAAAAGGAACAAATAGTTGATGATATGGAAAACCTTTTCCTGAGACTGCATGGATGAAAAAGCAGCCAAAATGCACTCCTGTAAGCAAGTGGTATTGCTTAAATGCAGACTGTCCAAAACACAGCATCCCAGCTTTTTTTCTGGACACTTTAATAACTTAAGCTAAAGCACCAATGGGCAATCTTTATTCTGCCAAGTCTCATTTTCTCAGAGGTAGAAAATTCCATAGTGGATGAAGTCAGAGCCCAAAGTGGATGGGAATAGCCATTATTTCTCTGGTAACTCTTTTTCACTGTCTGACATCCTCTTATTTCTTTTTCTCAAACTGCAGGGGGGGAAAACCTATCTTAAAAGAACAATACAGGACAGGACCAACCATCTCATGAAGTTGGGTGAAACCCTCGGCTCATGTGACATCACAAGTGAGGGAATGGATCACAATGCCTCAAACCATGTGGAATTACAATCATCACATGAAAAGTAAATATAGTATTAGGGTGAAAATGCAACAATGGTATTTCACACCCCCAGAGGGCCAGTTAATATGTGAACCGTTTGGTTATTAATTGATGAAGAGGAATTTTAAAAGTTACACTATCCTGGCTTTATCAAAACTAAACAGACTCATAACTACATTTAAGTCTGATTTTACCACTGAAAGTTGAGAAGCAATTGCTCAAAAACATATCTGACTTATTAAATTCCTACCACATTCATAAATAAAAATATGGCAAAACATTAAACCCAAGCATAACCACAGTAAATTTACTTATGGCTATCTGATTAATCTAATGAATCCTTTCAGAATGATTAACTTATCTTCAGTTGAAAAACACCTGACATGTAATGAAGTGCTAGAACTTTACAATGAGTTTTAACAGTTTGGAACTGAACTGTAAACCATTTTAGACTGAAAAAATAATTGTGTTTAATTGAAGCCAGCAGTTACCGTTAATAAGTTGCAAACTAACCAGATAACTAGCTGGTTAGCTGGTTTCCAGAAGCATGAAATATCTGGCAGGCAAATGAAAACAGCATTTTCTCAGAATATTGCACACTAAAAAAAAGTGTGTGGGAGTGTAAGGATTTTGTGAATAAAGTGGCAAAGAATAGTTATGGCTACAACCCTATAGCCATTTTCAGTTGCACTATAGCAGACTGTTCTGTAGATCTATTAGTAAATTTATTAGTAACCGCCCAGAGTCTACCATGGTAGAGATGGGCGGGGATAAATTCAAATAATAAATAAATAATAAATAAATAAATAAATAAATAAATTTCCATAAGTACTATATTATAGTACTAAGTACTGTATACAGTGATTCATAAAAATAATACGACCCATTTATGACCTGTTCTAAATGTTACTAAATCTTGATAGGGACCCCAAATGCGATCTATCTTATCACACAGAAGAAAACTTTAACAAACTGTTACTTAATTTTATTTACTTTATTGTTTCTATCTTCCCAAAGAGTTTATAAGAAACCAAATGCATCATACACTGAATCAGACCATGGATTCAATTCACTCAGTTCTATATTAACTGCAGCAATTCTCCAACCAGAAAGGCGGAAGTAGAAGCCTTATGCAAGAAAAGCACATGCCCTCCCCTGGTCTGTCGTTACAGAAAATGTAAACATGACATTAAATTATCAGTAGAAATGGTTAGAAAACGAAGTGCTTTCCTGCTTCATTTCCAGTCCACCAAAAGCTGGTTGATATTAAAAAGTCCTGCAAGGCTTCTAAAAGTCCCACCATGAAAAAGATGTGTAATTACAACAAAGCCGCTGAATACTTTCTTATATGTCCCTATTCCCATATACATTGCCCAAATATTAGAGCAATCCTGCATATTTTAGAGATTGTTCTCCAGTTGTATCAGACCCTAGGCACTTAAGAGTCATGCTGCCTATGATTTGCTGTGCAGCATCACTTTCCAGATTACGATTGGAACTTGCTCTTCATAAGAGGAGTGGTAATTTTTTGACCTTTGAATTGATATTCCAAAATGTTGAGGATTAGGGGCTGGATGTGCAGTAAGCATGATCAACTTAGTTATATGTATACCATGCTAAACTATAGAACTATATTTATTCTTAAAATTGTAAAACTTCATTCAGAAAATTACATTGATATAGCACTAATAGAGAAAAGGAAGGTTTCCTCATAACAAATATTTGTGGGATAGCTTCTATTTTACAAAAATCCCCAAGTGACTCTTCTGGACCCACTCAGTAAGGATGCTAGCTATTGCAAACTTGACTTTCAGTTCAAAGCCAAGGGAGGCTCATTAAAGCAGACACTATTATGAAACACAGGCTGCATGATCCTATCAGTGCCCTGCCCAAAGAATAAAGCAGAGCTCAAGCTATAAGATTTTTTTTTCGTGTCAGAAGCACCAAGGCGCTTCTGTAGTGAAAGGATTTGCCGGTGACATCACCATTGCCCGCGGGATGCCTGAGGAGGCTCCTTTCATCTCCCTGTGATTTTTCCCACCGAAGTGGTACCTTTTTATCTACTTGCATTTGCATGTTTTTGAACTGCTAGGTTGGCAGGAGCTGGAACAAATTGCCGGAAGCTCACTCTGGCACGCAGCTCGCGCTCTTGGGATTCGAACTGCTGAGCTGTCAGCCTTAATGACCTCTGACTCAGCGTATTAACCACTGAGCCACCACGGTCCCGATAACCTATAAGATGCTTGCCACCAATCAAATACCTGGTGTTCACAATATCTTTCAGAAATCTTTCAAGCCACTAAGAATATATGATGTAAATGTGGCCTGGTTGCCCTCATTCCCCTTAACGCAAATCTCCCTGGGGAACTACACTGACTGTGTAATGATATAGAAATAAATTAAATCAATGGCATTACAGAAAAGTAGAGAAAACACACCATAAATAAAACCAACAAGGTATTTTCATTAAAAAAAATTCCCTACCTTATCCCACTCAGGGAATGTAATCTTCCCTTCCTTTGCTGTTTTTAAACAGTTGCTAAAGATTTATTGCAGACAGCAGAGAACAGTTGACTTTTTCTCTTTGGCCAATTTGTTTTGTGAAATTGTCATTTTTAAATGCTATAACTGACTCAGGAGCAGTACTTCTTCCCCAATAGGGCAGGGTATAAATGTTTCAATCATAGCTGAAACATCATTATGTTTCTTGGCAGCTTTCTTTTATCAGATAGAGCAGTTAAGGAAGATGAAGCAAAGATTGGTGAGGAGCAATAAACGGTTTTCTGACCTTTCTCTTCATTTGGTCCATTTTTTTGCAGGGAGAGATTTTTTAAAAATGGCCTGTACCCTCAATTCTTAGGGAGGAAAGAACTACAAAGGGATGGATTAAAGAGCCAGACCTCCACCCACACTCCAACACCGAGCATCACATGAAGAATACTTCTAATTTTAAGACAACGCCGCTAAAACATTTCTTCAACTTCTTTGAAAAAAGGAAAAGTTTGGCCATGCAAAATAACCGGAATCTATGAAAGCGAATGAATTTCCCATGCCCCTGAAACTTAGAAAGGCATTAAGTGGAAGTGCAACATGACACAGGAAAAGGGGGGGGGGGGAGAGAAAGGAAAGGCAAAGGCAAAAGAGAATCTTAGGGAAAAGGAATCTATGGAGAAATATATATTTACAGTATATGACAACGTAAAAAAAAGGAAGGAGCTTAGAGGGTATATCACCCTTTACCTGATGCTGTTACCAGGAGGCTGTCTGAATCACATGGTCTACAGGATGAAGCACTAAGAGGGTTTATGGAAGAACTACAGGCAATGGTGGTGGGAATGACAAAGGAGCTTTCGGAACATGCAGGTTGGCTCAGTCCAGGGGACTGGGAAGGCCAGGCACCCACCTGAGGCATGTCCATGGATGGGATGGCACAGCCTGCAGATGCCACCGATAAATCTATTGTTGGTTTTGGTGGCAGCTGTGGTGAGGACCTAGACATAACCTCTTCATTTATTACCCTGATTCCTTGAGGCGAACAGGAAGAAGGTGAAACCAGGATTTTGCCCTCAGTTTTGGCACCTACATTAGGGTTAATTACTTTAAGCTGTGGGTGCGGCGGAGAAGGAGTCTGTGAAAGGCCTGGCTTTTTGGGAGGAATAGGCGGGGGGTTTCCTCTGTCAATCCTTGAAACACTGGGAGTCTTTAAACCCATTCTACTAATTGGGGGAGGATAAGTGCCAACATCTATTGAATGTGACATTCCTGGACGTCCAGGTGCCACGCCCTGAGGACTAGTGAATCTTGACAGGACTTGGGTGACTGTATTCCGAGCCAGCTGCTTGGCAACTAGGTTGTCTCGACTTATGGGTGAGGCATCTCTTGATGTAGGGCTTTGAGTTGTGTTTCCATTTTGGTCTTGATCATTAGCATTGGCCTGAAATCGAAACCTGGCAGCCTGGACCCGTGGGTTCAGACCTTGATGCCCAGGAGCGCTGACGGACGGAGAACGTGGAGAAGGAACAGACGATGCTTGCAGGTAGCTTTGAGGTGCAATACTGGGAGTTGGAGAGGATGCAGCGTGGTCCGGAAATGGGGAAGGCAGACTTGCTAAGTCGGGTGAGGCCACTGGTCCGTTCTCCTCAATTCGGGTTTGACCATGAGATAGGTTAGAAGTTATGGGGGATAGGAGCAGGTCGCTGCAGGAAGAATGCCTGTCAATGATGGGCTTCACAAATGCTGCATTGGAGGATACATTCGCTTTTGGGTGCCCTGAAAGCAAAGGGTGGATGGTTGAAGGCTTTATGGGTCCTGTTAAAGGCAACTTTCTAACACTTTCAATTCCACTGTCTATTAATACTGCATCTGTCTGGCAGGAAAGTGTCCTCAAAATTGGTCCCTCTGTTCCAGTGGAGATAGAAACAAAGCCTCTCTCTTTATTCCTCCGTGGAAGGGAAAGGTGGAGTTTCGCATCACTTTCCTTGTTCAGCTGCTCGATTGTCTTTCTCATCCTCTCCCTCTCTTCTTTGAGGTCACTCGTGTGAGCTTCTTCTCTGCTAAGGCGGGCGTGCAGCTGCTGCCGTTCTGTGTCAAACTCAGAGAGCTGCTTTTCCATTTGGGCTTCCATCTGTGTGCTCCGTTGTTTCTCCACAGCAAGAGATTCCTCCAGCGCCCGGGCTTTCTTTTTCTCTTCCTCAAATTTGGCCATGACTTCTTCTAACTTCTGGGCCTCTTCTACCATTTTGCTGGATAATTGTTTGCATTCTTTCACTAGCATCAACACAACGTGCTTGTTCTTGCCACGCTCCTCCTCCAGCCGAGCACAGAGCTTCTTATGTTCCATCTCAAGTGCTTGTAACTGCAATTTCTCCATTTCCAACTACGAAGAAAGGCAGAATAGCCTTATTACCACAAGAAAGATTCAAGGTATTTTGGGTGCATGCTCATAAACATTAATGGAACTTGAACTAAAAACTTGCTATACTCCGTTTTCAAATGAGTTTAAATGAGGGTGGAAGATTTGGTTATGCTGGTTTTCCAGAATGTTCAAACAGATAAGGAAAAAACTTATAAAAAATGTCTCAGTGCTCTCTCTGTGTTCTCTTACTATTTTGATTTAGTAAATATTAAAAATGTACTATTCAAACCAATACTATGAACCTATATTTTTAGTTGTGTCTCAAATGTATATCACCCTAAGGAGTAACTGTACCTCAGGATTGCTAGCAGTTACCAGAAGTCTCCCAGGACTATCAAGTTATACCTCCAGATAAGATGGTCTGTACATGGCTACTCCAGTTCTCACAATGCCATCGTCATAATAGGAATCATGGTGCCATTATGTGGAAATACTGGCTGACATTAACAGTATTTTCAGCACTGAGGCTTGGTAACAGATTCCTAGCCCTGCACTCTCTGAGGGTCACATCAATTTCCTTAGTCTGTCATGGTAGGTGTCAGGTTCTCTGAGGTATCATCCTTCACAAGTGCAAGAGCACATTAATAAGTGTGACAGGGACACAAAGTACAGGTAGTCCTCAAGTTATGACAGCAATTGGGACAGGAATTTCTGCTGCTAAGCAATGTGGTCATAAGGCACAACATCACATGGTTGCATCGCTTAGTGACAGCAATCCCAGCACTCCCCGTTGCCGTTGTTAACTGAATCCCACCAGTCATTAGCCAAGGACCCACCCCGATCCAAGCTATTCCCAGCTTGGTCCTTCCCAGCTCCTAGCCTCGGTTCTTCCAAGGTAAGGGACTGCCTTCCCTTCAACTCCCCCCAACCGCCTATCCCCCCCCACCTCTGCCCTTTTGGCCACCCTGCATCCTGCCGTGTGGGGCGGCAAGCAGCCCCAGAACTGCGCGGCTCTGGGGCTGCTGGCCACTCTGCGGCTCAGGGACTTCTTGGCGTGCCGTGGCTTTTGATAATTTTTAAATAATTTATTTAAAAAATGAAACTCAGAAGGAAAAATTGAAAGATTCCTTACTCCCCATTAAGGTGTTCGCAGTAGTAGGCTGCATGATTGATCTACTTTAGTTTTGCTTTTTTCCAATGGTTTTTAACATACTATATTGTGAGATTATTACAGACTGGGTTGAGCACCTTTTTATATGTGTCTTGTAACTGGATTGAGAATGAAAATTAGATTATATGAAAAATTTAATGTGATGTGATATAGCCAGATCACTAGGATTGACCGGCTACCGCAACTTCGAAGCTTCAGGTGTTTGCTTCTAAGTGACCGTCCTTTAGAACCACCCAGGGGACATGATTTCAATATCCACAACACGTGGAAACAACATTGGCTAGGAAACTGCCCTCCACAATGTCGAAGCTTGCCCTGCATCTTGGAAAAACCACCTGGATTTGACCAGCCCCGTGTGATATGGACAACCTTGAACCAAATTCGCACGGGTCATGGTAGATGTGCAGATGCCCTTTATAAATGGGGCAAAACAACATCATCGAATTGTGACTGCGGGGCCGAAAAACAAACTATCCAACATACAGTGACAGAGTGTCAAAACCGAGCCTACAATGGAGACTTTGCTGATTTCCTGGCTGCGACAACTGAAGCAAAAAACTATATTTGTAACCTAGACTTACATTTGTAATTTTCCTGTCTATATTTTATATTTATTATGCTTTATGCTTTATGTTTTTATTGTAACGCGATGTGAATGTGCCATACGATAAATAATAAATATATGAAAAATAACAAGAAGACCTAACCCAAGAGTCAATTTTATCCCCTTTTAACCTACACGGTTGAGTCTGAACTAAATACATGTATCCAAAAGGATCATAGATCACAAATATGCGTTTGTAATACTAAACCACCTTGCGTTCACCTACTAGATTCCATTACAGAAAGAAAGATGGGTTTGTGAAATGGGTAAGTGGCCATTTCTTCCATTTTACCTTATACAGATTTTGCATTACACATGAAGTAACCTTTCCAGTTGCCTGATCTTCTGTATGATTGAATCAATATTTTTATGGATCTAATTCTATTCCTCTCTGTCACAGAGAGTTTTGATCTCAGATAACTGATCCCAACAAGGACAATTCTTTCCAACCTGGATCTTGCCAGATGTTTTGACACAATTCCAACTATCCCTATATAGCATAATCAATGTACAGTATATAGGGGTTGCAGTTCTAAACAGCTTGGGAAAGACTGATTTAGTAAGTTCTGGATCTTTTCTTACCTATCAACCCATTATCAGACTTACAGTTCAGGATGCTCAAACTTCCTGCTTTCATATAATCCAGTCCTAATATTAACCATCTTTCTAGATCAAACCTTGGAAACCCTCTATTTGGCTCATGCCTGTTTAATCTCTCTAATCCAGAGAAGCACAGAGTGTTATATTTTAGATGTTAGCCATTTGAGTCTTTGCTTTATTAGTAGAACTGCAATGCAGCTATCTGCCAGTATACAGAACAGTGTATTAAGCATGTTTGTCTTTAATAACTTGGCAAAATATACATACATAAAGTCCAAAGATAGTTTGGCTTCAGGTGTCACACAACTGATCTAATTTCGTTGAGCTGTCAACCAACAGCAGCTATATCAGACATATTGTGTTATTGTTAGTTCTCAGCTTGTAGCAAAGCTATGACCTTAGCCAGGTTCAAAAAGTGGTCACTTTGCCTTCTGCCTGCCTTCCAACACTGTTCTTGAATTGAGGGCTGCAACTTGACTACAGATTATGAGTTCAAAAATCACATGTGCTGTACATGAATTCCATTTGTGAAGGGGTGAAAAAATGCAGGAAAAACATATTTTAATTTGCTTTAGAAGATGGCAGAACCTTAGGATGGGAATAAGGGAAGGGAGAATATCTTTTTTGAGATGTAATACTTAGATAAAAAAAAATGTTAGTTCCTTCAACATTCAATTTATTAAATTAAAGATTGGATGTCATTCACAAACTATCATTCTCCACTCTTTTCCTCACTGCATTAGGAAAAGGCACATTAACGAATGAAGGATCTTCCTTTTTTGTGCATTAATGTTCCCTTTGATAATGGGAGTGGGAAAATGGGAAGTTAATTGATAAACCCAAGGCCTTCCATGATCTCTAATTCAGAAGAAACATTTTGACAGCTTGAGGTATTTTGCTTTTCTGCATCTTTGTGGTAAGGTATCTGGACTTAGAAGTACTAACACTTAGAACAATTATTTCCTAAAATTTAGAGCAGAACTGATGAAACAATGGCTGTCCAGATGCTTTTGGACCAATTACCATCAGCCTTAGCCTAATGGTCAATGATGAGTGATACTGGGATTTGTGAGTCAGTAGTTGGCAATTTTATGGAGAAAATCTATATACAGTATCTATGTGATTGCTAAGATTCAACACCAACTTGATGGCACATAATCAATCAATCAAAGTTATTAACTGGAGTTGTAGACCAACACATCTAAAGGCCAACAGGTTGGAAATGTGATTTGTTCCTTTATAGTAGAGGAACACTATAATGTCATCCCTTATCAGGCTATAAGCCAAGAAATTTTCACTTCCAATGTGCTATACAGGTAGTCCTCGCTTAGCGACCACAATTGGAACTGGCAACTCCACCACTAAGCCCCATGGTTGCTAAGCAAAACATCATGTGACCGCGATGTCCATAAATGTGAGGATTGGTCACAAAGCTGGTTTTTTTCAACTGTTGTAACTTTGAACAGTCGCTTAACAAGGCATTCGGTAAGCGAGGACTACCTGTACATTTACAAAAAGGTGGCGTTTAAGAAGATACTCTTTGTCTCTCAGATGTAGTACATCTGCTATGATCTACTAAATAGGGATGCTGACTTGTACAACAAAATTACATCTGAAAGATCTTGAAGGGGTACACTAATATGCCATCTATAATTGTGAATGATAGTAGTTCTAAAATTATCTCAGTAGCATTATCTTCTTAGCTGTAAATTAGACTGTACCTTTCCATTAACACCATCAATAATAAAATACATTTAATATCACTAAAAGGGAAGTTTATTTTGATATAAGTAAAAAGAAACCACCTATTTTTCCAGGTAAACATCTAGAAAAGAAAACAATAGAAAGGATACCTTCTTTTGCCTGTTTTCTGCAGTAACCAACTGAGCTGCCATCTTTTCTTGCATTTTTCTGCAGTGCGCCATAACAGCTTCCAAAATAGAGAGTGGATTGGTACAGATGGACTTCTTCTCTCTAGCACCAGCCCCTGCTTCATAATCTCGCTGCAGAGCCAAAAATGGGTCACTAAGATTAAATCTGCCATACCGTTCCTGGATAAAAACCTCCTTCCTCCGTGCCTGAAGTATTAAATAGAGAGATAAACACAAATAATTAGAGGATAGTTAAATGATATGTTCACAGACTCAACAACGGTATATACCTGCTACTATAGGGTAATCAACAATTACACATTCAGATGACTACAAATTACCTCAGTGTCTTTAACAATAAGTCAATGCATTTTAGAATATGTATGTTTTATGACAGTTATCTCTATAACAGGTCATTCCTTTGAAGCATGCTAAGTAATACTAGGAAGTAAAAATAGCTATTAACAGAGAGACACTCACTATTTTATAAATGGGATTTTTTAAAGTATCAATAAAAAGTGCTCACAAAACTTCTCAAGATTGTTAAAGTAATGCTTATGAAGTCTGATTGCTCCTAAGGCAAATAGATTTTCATCCCTTTCCCCGTAATCTTCAAATAAAAATGCTTATCATTTTCTCCATTTTTTAAAAAAATTGTGCAGACTGAGGTTTTTTGCTAACATCACAGAGAATGACCAGTCACTCCTGCACAACTTGCACTCCTGTATCCTTGTAGAACCAAGATTTTTAAGAGTATTCATGAAGAAAGGATCAGCATATTTCAGTTGGAGTCAGCAGTGTTTTTTAATCAGTCTTATGGATATAAAAATAATTGTTCTCCAGTTGGTAATTTCAAAATATGAGGAATGGAATCAAATGCTATTAGGATATGTAACATTCAGTGTGGGACAAGCAATATGTAAGTATATATCAGCCCTTCAAGGTAGGCCAGGTCAGGAAATCGAAACCACAAGTAATACTAAATTCTATTAATATAGGCTTTAATAACAGAATCTTGAAAGCTTGGCAGCATTTTCCCTTCCTTCCCTCTTATACCAAAGAGAGTCAAGGTGGGGCAATCTTTAGTTTCCTTCTCACACTTGCTTGTTTTCCTGGGCTAAGCTCATGTTTTACTAATGGTTGCCACATATTTTCTCCAAGGTCATCTCTGCTCCTCTGCAGTAAACTCATTGCAGGCAAATTATTTTTTACATGCATAACACACACACACACACACACACACACACACACAGAGCACACACACACAAACACACCAAAAACGGACAAATACAGATCAGTCTGCATGTAAGTCTGCAGATCAATCTGCATGTAGCAGGCATCTTCACTTCCACAAAAGGTCTGCTGAACTTCCTGGTTCTCCAGAATGAGTGAATTAGGGAGATATAATGCCAGTGTGGTGTCAGCATTTGAAAACTAGGACTGGTGAGGAGGTTGTTGGGAAAAGGTGTGGTGGCACTAGGATGGGTTAGATTTGGACATGGCAGGATAGTGGGTTGGCAGAGTTCAACATAAACACTGTTTGGGTATTGCTATTACCGATGATGTTGTGAGGCTCTGTTCTTGTGGTAGTCCAGATACAATTTACCACATAATCTTTGACTGCTACTTATTTGAGTCCTTTCGGTATGAATTACTTTTAAAACCTTTTCAGGGTAAGTATCTGTTAAATGCTGTAAATACTGTTTCATCTTGCCAATATCTACTGAGTGATGTTGTATTTGAAACCACCAGAAGAGTAGCTAAATTCTTAGATGAAGTACTTAAAAGAAAATGTAAACAAATCTCCCAATGAGTATGGCTTTTTCTCTGGCTACTCTCATGACAAGTTTTTTGTATTTTGTTCCTTTTGTTCTTTTAATGCCAATAAAGGTTTTGATTGATTGATTGAGGGGGGTAGGCAACCTGGAGCTACATCAAAGAAGCCTTCCTTATGCTTGGAACTACAATTCAAACAAACTAGCTGTGATGTCTAGGAGCTAGTGGAAATGTCATCCAAAACAACTATAGGGAATCAGGATGCTTCCCAGATTCAAAATTCATAGGATCCTCTTGATATTTACAACCATGTGTAATCAGGATCTAAATCCAAGGAGTTTACACATCTAGTTCCCCTCTATGGAACTGCCTCCGTGGAATGCCCAGACAGTTGGCACAGCCCCAATCTTATAAGATTTTTAATAAATCCAAAAGGACATGGTGGGACTTTTAAATAAAAATCAGAATTTTATAGCCAACATTTGGACTTTTCATAGCCGTGGAATTCTCCCCATATCTGCAGAAAGCAATAACCAAATGCAGTTTCTGGAATCTAAGACCCAGTCCTTACTCCCATTTGGTGGTGTTGGTCATTCTGCTTCAAGCATTTTTCCCCAGACTTTTTCTAGTACTCTATGAACTCTTAGCTTGGCCATAATTAAAGAAGATCACACAGCTGGCAGGAAAACCAAGGGCTCTGCACTCTACAAAGATGGATTCCTCTTGCAACAGTAGGACCAACCTGGGCCCTAAAGAGCTACCCCTTATTTGAAAAGCATTCTAACACTAAGTGTCCAGAGCCTCAATGCTAAACAAGAGACATGCATTGTTATGACCTTGACATGAAAATCCAGCATCTGTTTGCATTTATGAAATACATGTCCAGAATGCTTTGCCTTCTACATGTGGTAGAAAATTTAATATTTCCTTGAAATTTCTTTTAAAAAAAGAAAAGAAAGATGTCAGCCAAACAATTGCTTGACAGAGGTGGTGCAGTGATTTAAATGCTGGACTATGACTGGGGACACCCAAGTTCAAGTCCATCCGGAGCCACGGTGGATTACTTTGGGCCAGTTACCAGCTCTCAACCCAACCTACCTCACGAGGTTGTTGTGGGGAAAAACTGGAGGAGGCAATGCTATATACACCACCTCAAGCTCCTGAAGGAAAGGCACAATATAAGTCTAACAATCAGAGACAGGGTAGGAAAAGCAGGTCACATTTCATCAGGTTAGGGAGGGTTTTGCACATAAAAAAATAGAGAAATTGCAGTCTAAAAACTCCTTGCCTTCTTAAAAATACTCAAATGTTCCTCTCTTTGAATGCCAAGATCTAAACCCAATGCTTCCTTCAAGATCAACATACAAATTTAGAACTCACTGGAAACTTCCTGAAACACTGTCCCTGCAAATAGCTTAAGGAACATTTTCTAGTGAAAACATGCTTAGTTTGTCTTTTTATAGTAATAACATCTTTGGCTGGCTCTAGAAAAAATCAGTTTTACATGACTCACAAGCACTTTGTGTTTCGAAAATCTTAAAATGCTTCCCATCAACTAGAAAGCACGTTGATTTTGTTGCTGACATACTAGACAAAAATACCATAAGAGAGTAAGAACAGCAGAGCATTATACCAAAAGGTCCTGACATTTATAATTATACAAGCACATATCTAGTTTATGTAGTCTGGCTATTTCACAGTTGTTTTAGTCGTAGAATAAGCAAACAGCTAGAAATACATTTTTCTTACTGAAGCTTGAATTATACAGTTAGAAGAGTCCAACCAATAAGAAATTCACTGCATAGAAATATACACTAGTTCAGAAAGGTAACAAATTCATGTATAAACTTGAATATATTTATTTTTCCACTGTACTGTTCATATGAGTTTCGGTAAAGAATTGCCCTTTAGAGCAAAAAGAAAAAAATAAAGAGGAGGAGGGCAGCAGCTACTGAATTGCTTCTTAACTGATCCTATTTAACTGGGAATCTCAGTGAAGAATTGTAACGTTTTGGAGAAGTTTTATGTCTTAGATCAGGCGTGTCCAACCGGCGGCCTACGGGCCGCATGCGGCCCTGTACAGCTAATAATGCAGCCCAAAAAAATCGTAAACTTTTAACATTATTTTGAGATTTTTTTGGTTGCCATTCTCTCTGTCTTCTGTTTTGCAGCCAGGCCCATGCCAAAAATAGACAATCCTGGTACATATCAGACAGTAACAAAGCTCAGGGTAGTTACATTGCCTGCGTAGAGCATCCGCTTCCCATGCAGGCAGGCAGCGGCCTTCCGCCAGTTTGCGAGCAGCCGCCAAAGCCAGTTTTGCAACTTGACTCGCAAGCCAAGCGGAGTCTGCCGCTCTACCATTAATGTGTCTGTAGTTAGTAGGCGAAGATTGGCAGAGGCTGCCGTTCGGAGAAGAGCCAAGATGCTGAGCGGGAACGGGAGGCCGCCAGCGGCTCCGGCAGAAAAACGCACCATTAGCAGCAGTTGCCAATGGGTGATGGTTCTCCCAGGTAAAAGCTTATGAGCACCTTGAGAATCTACAATTCTTCACTGAGAATTGCAACCACTTTCATCAAACCAGACATTGATGCATTAGTTTCACAAAAACAAGGTCAAATATCCCACTAGTTTTATGTTGCCCTCTTTTTTTAAATTTTATAATAAAAAATATAAAAACGGCTGCAACTTTGAAGACAGGTCGAAAGTCTCCTTGTTCAGTGCTGTTGTAACTTTGAACAGTCACTGAACAAGTGGTCGCTGAGCGAGGACTACCTGTACTGCTTTCATGAAGGTCTGCCTCCCTCACCCTGCCGTCAGTTATCCTCAAAATACTATTCTAGCATTGATAGTTTAGGTCAAACTCCTTGGGAGTTGTAGCCCAACACATATTTGAAATTATCAGGAACAAGCTGTGGGAAGATCCAGTCTTTGAACAGGAAAGGAAAAGTGGAAAAACTTCTATCTCCATTACAGAACAAACCATAGTTTCCTATTTTTGTCTGAACTTGAAAAACTATTATTTGTTCTTACCCTACAAAATAAATCAAATCAGGATCAAATTCAGATTTCAAAAGAAGCAGAGATATAAAGAAAGAAGTGCCAGGAGCTAAATTTCTAAAGAAAATGTGAGTCTAAGATAATTAACACTAGATTTCAGTTACTGTATCTGTCATTTTCCTTTGTTAGCAGCTGAGAATCAGAGGCCATTTTCCAGAAAATGTATTATCCAATCACATACAGTGTCAACTTATTTGCTTTGAATATTTGATTTAAAATATATGTTTTGGTCATGAATAAATGTTTTCTTGTTGATCAAAGACAATTTCCATGATATCAAGCATAAGAGAAAGGGAAAAAATGCACACTTTTCAGCTGTTTTCCCTCTTTCATAGCCAAGACTGCTCTGAAGTTCTACAAATACACATGTTTTATCACATTTGCTTCCATAGTAACAGAATATTGCTACATATACAATTATGATTTCACTGGAGAATTAGCTGGAATAGTGGTCGCCAAGGAAACCTCCTATATTCAAAAAGTTTGCTTTTTTGAAGTACGGAGGCAGTAAGAAAAATCAGGTTATGCTTCTTTAATACTTCTTTCTTAATGTTAATTTTGAATTTTTAAAATCATAATTATTAAATAAGATATTGTTTGTGATTATTACAAGGATATACACAGCTTTGCTCTGTGATATATGGCACCATGACATCATAGCTTCACCTCTGAGGACTGATCTCCAGTACAACAGGTTTTGATTGATTAACTACGTATGGGTATTCAGCTGAAGGCATGACAACAAAAAATGAATATGGAATCTTTCATGCAAATTCCCCAAATATTTAAATCTCATGTGTATTCCAACAAATATTGATTGAAGCCCTTTTCAAGCCTTTGCGCTCAACACACAAAAGTCTAAAAAAAAGCTCATGGGGAAACTGGATGCAAGATTTGCACATGTATTTTTCCCTTGTAGACTTTTAATTTTGCATATTCAGGCAAATATGCAAATAGCTGAATAGAAATACTGTATTATGGACTCTGGCATTAGAGTTCTGGCTAAACATGAGCTAGGCTATCCATTCCAGTTTCATCTATACATACATGCCACAATTATGCTGGCCTATGACCGTAATAAAGATTAGATTGATACATGCCACAATATACAAACATTCTTGTTAGAGAAATGAAAAGTCCCAACTGAGTTAGGTTAGACTTTAGTTTATATGCAATTGTTCCCCAAAGGAAACTGTATTCAAGGTAATTCACAATAAGCAAAGTAAATGATCAATAACAGCTTGATTCAGAATTTCAAAAACGTATTTTAAACATAATACCAGCATTTCAACCATGCATCAGTAAAACTTGTAAAATGTTTTTCTAATTATCAAGTATGCCTTCATTAATCAACCTTCTAAGAGGAATTGTCAAACATTCAATACATTCTTTTGGCCACACCCAGGTTACTTTCCCTTCTCCATTACCTTGCTAATATTACATATGCTCTCCACCTCATATGAATTTTATACCCTGCAAATCCACTGTAGCATTTCCTTCAGCAAAATTGTATACTTAAAAGCAAGCAAGCTAACAGTACTATCAACGACATTACATATTTCTCAATTTAGCCAGAACAGTTAGCAATTTTCATTTAAATTAACACATGTAGGAACTGCCTGCAAATTGTTCTCCAGTGCTCCAGGATCAAGGAAATCTGAGCTGTGTGAAGATTAGCATCTACAGAAGACATGGATAAAGTAAACATTCTAAAATGACATGACTGGTCAAGTACATTTAGGGGATTCCTGATGGTGAACAAGACATGCGAAACAAAAGCCTAACTGTTTAAAGAAATAGTTTAAAAAACAGATGGCAGGACTTAAAGAATCATGAAGAATCAACGTAGTGAACCATACTGATAATTCACATAAAATAAATCATATCCTCAAACTCTAATTCAGAAAGATTATTATCTAAACTGACCATTGATAGTGCAAGTCTCAGACAAGCCATTAATCTGATCCTGTATGTCATGCATGAATTACCAGGTGACTAGGTATAAAGTCTCTACAAGGGCTGGATCCTTTTTTCATAACTAAAATAAGACTAAAAATGTCATGGGTTAATAATTTGTATGGATCTATTTTGAAGGATGTGTCAATTATAAATACTTCTAATCACAGGTAGTAGAAATAAGAGGAGGCACTTTCCTCTATTTAGCTGGAAAACAATGAAATATATAATCATCTCTCTATAGTTACAAATGCAGGTGTCTCTTGACAGTAACTGAGCCAACACCCCCCATGTGAGAAACAATACAGATATCAGCTTGAGGCGGATGAATTACAAGATGTGGAGTACTACAGAAAATGTGGGAAAATAACACTTCAAACAACCCCTTGGAGACTGCTCATGTCTAAAAGCTGCAGAATACTAAATGCCAGTTGGAAAAGGAAAAAGAATGGCCAACAGTGATAGAGAACGGCCTGCTACAGGAAGGGGTGGTAACCTGGTATCCTAAACAGAGTTAGAAGTTAAGAGTTCATTTCAACACTTCATTGCAGGTGCCTCCTGTTTTTATATATCAGTAGCTTCAGAATAATTATATAGTTAATTAGCTTGAGATGGAGTTTGGGGATTTTGACTGAGCTTCTGTATGTGCAATTAGTAATTTTGGCCAAACTTCACTGCATAGTCAAAACTCAGTTCTGACTTTATGGTCTGAACAACCCATCTTCATCTTTTCATATAAAAGCAATGCCAAAAACAACAAAACCATTATAAATACAAGAGCAAATTGGACTGCTTCCTACAGTTGGTGATCAACAACTCATTTTAAAATTTCTTGCAAAGCAGTCTTAAACAAAATAAAAATAATTACAAATCTATGCCCTTTATTCTAATTGCTACACCTAGGCCACCAAATATGGGTGGAAAGGTAGATCAATAGCCTCCAGAAAAATTAATAGGAAGACAATAGATGGGTAGATAAAGGAAGGCACACAATTGCACTGCAAAGTGTTGTTGTTGTTGTTATTATCTATTTATTTTAATAATGTTATGTTCCTTACATATATCTTTATATTTACTTCAATTTGTTTTTAATAATAATTTTATTTAAAAAATTACAACTACAATGATAAAAACTAATACAAATTTAAAAAAGAAAAAATAGAAGATGCAGAAAAGAAAAAGAAAATAGAAAAAATATAAAAGAAAGAAAAAATAAGAAAAAATAAGAATATAGAAAAGAAAAAGAAAAGAAATATATAAAGAAATTACTTTCCCCTTCATCACAAGTATAAACAATTTTAGTAACTTATCACCTTCTCTTAAAATACAACAAATAATCTCTTCTTCCCATATCCCATCTCTTATCTATAAACAAATTCTTAAAAACCTTGTCATTTCGGTCCTGATCAGCAAAAGTCCTTTAAGGGTTACTAGAGACAACAACATATCTATTTTAACCTTGATCCAATAAACCAAGTTCATATTCCTTCCTTTTATTTCTAACGATCTTGATCTTTAGTTCTTTCAAATAATGTCCTAGAACTTGATTTCTTTTCATTTTTTCTTTGTCCGTTCTCACAATTTTTTTCAAAACTTTAACAAGCCTCTTTTGTAATGTAATATAGGAAAATTATCCAGGTCACTCTCTTGGTTTGTTATTTGTACATCCCTTTTAATTATTAAGACATCAGCCGGTTTCTTTTGTATGTCCAGTATAGCATCTTTCCCCATGTCATTCTTGTAGCTTGTCATTTTTAAATCCACTTTCAGATCAGTCTCTGTCTTGTCCAGTAAAACTTGTTCCTCTTCCATAACATCTTTTAAACACAGTCTATCTATGGAGGCAGACACTCTTAAAATTAACTTCTGGGTCCATTGTTCAAAAATATCCTTCAATATGTTGAATGTGAAAATATTTTGCTCCACTCTGTATTAGTAAGTGAAATTTAAGTGTTCTCCTTTAATTGTAATCTTTAGTTCCTTCTAGTTTCCTCAGCATGGCCTGAGTAGGCTGGAAATTATCGGAACTGAAGTCTAATATATCTGGAGGCCAACAGATTAAATGAAGCTTATAAATTATCACAGTGGAAAAGTCAATTCTAACATTTTGTTTCCTTACTTGTGTTCCTGTAAACCATCCAGAAGAAGACTCTCATCTTCCCTGCCCTGTCCCAATAACATTTATCAGGAGACAGGTTATTCTCTTGACTGAATAAAAAATGACTCAAACTGGCCTTAGTGCCTGAACAACACCTGTTCATACAACACAAACCAAAGAAAAGGAAACGACAATAATTCCTGAAATCTTGCCCAGAGTTCTTGACAGATGGCCTTACTATTCTTGAATGTATGTCAGTTTTTACCCTTATTAGATCTTTGCTTTCCCTTTCCTATAAACTGAAGTCTGTATTCTATAATCAAGTAGCAAATTCATTCTTCCAGTTGCAAATTCAACTACAGTATTCATCCAAGTCTGTATAACCAAAATAACCCCGTCCACATGTTGATATAGCACTGGCAAATATCAGCAGGCTTGGAGAAATCACAAAATTTGCAGAACAAAACCTCTTTAAGAAAGAAAAGGGAAAGAGTCCGGAATAGCCTACACAGGACTGAATGTGACCAGATGATACAGAGCACTGACCGTTGGGGGTGGGATGAAAAATACTAGAGGGAGGGAACGGAATGGAACATCTGTTAGATGATATGGCTAAATAAAATTTTGTTTATATTATATGTGCGCTTACTTACTTTGAGGAGTCTATGAAATAATTTTGATTGTTAACCACCCAGAGCTTTCAGGAATGGGTGGCATATAGGATAGGATAGGATAGGATAGGATAGGATAGGATAGGATAGGATAGGATAGGATAGGATAGGATAGGATAGGGAATTGCTCTTGCTGAAAAGCTATGTGATATAGACCTGTAGTGAATGTACAAAGAATCCTGTCAGCAAACAACAAGACTATCAAATTACTATCCATTGTCCACCAGATTAATCTTAACAATTCCATGTTTCCTATTTAACAACACTGAAAGCACCTCAGGGTTTGGGATTCAGCAGTCAAATATTCTTAGCTATTCAGTCTTTATATTATTCTTACTGAGAGGGGAAAATGTATATAGCAAGCCTTGAAGCAATATTTGAGCTACTTTGATATCATGTTTTCTTGAAAAGCAATTTAGAGCTGCACTACAGAGAGAACCAAAAATAAACTATGAGTAATTTACGTGTATTCAGGAGACATTTACATACAGTATGTGCTTGACATTTCAGGAGCTGAATTGCAGGCGTTCTTTCAGCCCACTGCCCCTGCATCAATAAACCATACTTCTAAATGCTTTAGAGCTGATCTGAGCAAGGGTCCACCTTCCCCTCTACCAATCCAGGAGATCATTACTCAGTGTCTTTCATGAGATACTGTCATCAGCTACACCTTCTTCTTGGTATCCAGAGAAAAATATAAATAAAATGTAAATATTTTACAGGAAAGTCTAATTGCAATGGTAAGCCTTCAGTGAGAATCCTTCCCTCCTACTCCTTATAAGCAGATGTTGAAAACCATCTAATCCCATGCACACTGGGTGGGCTGCCTGAGAACCCTAAGAAGAGAGCTGCTGGAACAGACAAAGGAATCAGGAGTAAAATCACGTACTGGGTTAAATACAAATCAAGCACTTATCCACAGACAACAGTTTGAGAACTATTAAATGACCCAGACTCTGATGTTACGGGAGAGAAAAATATATTCTCCCTGGCTACCCCTCCCCACATCATGAATAAATTTTAAATATTTAGCGTATCACCACTCTGTTATCTTTAACTTAGGTTGAACAACCTCCAATGCGGTTTCTATACCTTTTTCTGAGTTCAGTCATTCCGAATCATTGACTGTATTGCTGAAAGGGCTGCATCATGGGTTTCCACTATGTTGACCCTTTTATTTTTATTCCCTGACTTAAAATAAAAAGTAAAGACCTGTTTGAGACAAGCACAACTCCTTGGTGACTACATGTCTCTACAGTACATGTAGCCTTCTTGATAGCAAACCAGAACTGCTTTGTCAGATGTTTTTTCAACTGCCCAGACATCTCTGGTTGTCCTCCACCCAATTCCCAAACTCTGCTTGACTGATCTCAGAATCGGTCAAGTTTGCCTATTGCAAACATAGACATAGACATAGACATATAATACATAGAGTCCCTCCCGTGGAGGGAGATGGGCAGTGATAAAAATTTGATAAATAAAATAAATAAATAAATAAATAAAATACCCATTCTCAAAGCCCAAGGGCAGAGTAAGTAAATTTAGTTGAAGTAAGGCAAAATATTTATACAATCTGAAGAGAAACCAGAGTAAGCACTGTGGAACATCTTCCTCCCAGATATTTATTTATTTATTTATTTATTTTATTTTATTTATTATTTGGAATTATCACCGCCCATCTCTACCATGATAGACTCTGGGCAGTTTACAATCATATTATAAAAAGTTAAAAACCCATACATCTAAAATCTACTATAAAATAAATAAAAAATCCAAGAGATGGTGTGTTCTTAAAAGGAGGATTTTTATTACTAAGCTAACCACCCTCAGGAGGAACTATTAGATATAGAGTTGTTACCTAGTTGATAACCGTTTATCCATCTTAACCATGAGATGGTGATGATGATTGATGATGATGGAATCTGTTGTAATGCATTCCTTGAGGGAATTAATGTGTTCATCTGAATTCCGAAGACCTATGACTAGTACAAGGAATGATGTATGTAAAGAGTGTGGGGCCCACGTATGTCCAGAATCACCTGCTTTCACACAAAGAAGACCAACTACTACTGCTATCTACTGAGGCCCTGCTCTGTTTCTCCCACCAGTGAACTTGGCAAATGCTGTAGAATAGGCGAACACTATCACTGAGGCAGTAAAAAGCTTGAAGAATTACTCTAGGGAGATCTGCCTTTCCCTTATTCCTTAATTTCATTTATTAGGTTAAAGCAGTTTTATTACTTCCAAAGAATAATTGAGTAAAAGGGTAATGATATATTTTATTGCTAAACTTTCAGTTGAATCCTCTATTTCGTTTTGAATAATAATTAAATTTGTTAATACTTTTCTTTTTTACTGGCAAGCTCTTGTGTGAGGCAGTCTCGATTTTAAAATGAACATACTTTTTATAAACAAAAAGTAAAACCCCTTGAAGAATCATTGATTTCAGTGGGATTTTCAAGTTCCATTTGACTGTTGCAATTATATTTTGTTTGTTACTGCAGGAGATAATTGCTCTGTTTACCTCTATATAACACTAAAAATGGTTAGGCATATTTTGCCAGAGTCAATGATCTCTCAAATTTAATTTGACTTAAGAGTTCCTATTCGTATACCATGAAAGACAGGTAGCAACTACCTTGGAAAAAGAATATTCAAATATATGCATATAAAACCCCTATATATTGCTTGAATCATTTCCTCCACCCCAATGTAGTTGCCTCTGCCAAAGGGCAGATGCCAGTTAGAAATGAGAAGAGGAGAATGAAAGCAAAGTTCATGAGTAATTTTGGCTGCCCAAGAAGACAGATTATATTACAGCAGGTGCCTTAAAAAATCAGCTAGAGAAAGCATGACATCAAATAATACGTATTTGGGACACAGCTCATGGACAGGTTTCATGAAGTCAACAGAAAATGCAGTCCATGAAAGAAAAGGATTAATAAAAAAAAACCCAATGAAAATCCTAATTAGTTAAATATAAGAATTGTATATTATTTTTCAAATCAAGGGCTAAAGCAGGGTATGCAACCTTGAGACATGCCAGGGCCATATTTCAAAAAGGAGTAGGTATGATCAGGACCAAAACTAAATTTAATTTCACATTATTTCCACTAAATGTAATTAAAGCTAAATGTGGACTCCCTGGTGCTCTTTGAGTTTGCAGACGTTTCATTACCTGACTAGGTAACATCTTCAGTGCAGTTAAACGTAGTTGATGTGATTATTTCCCAATCATGTATTTACATAACTACATAATTTACATTATTTTACATTAGAACTTGGTAACAACTTTCTGGGGTCTCTGGAGGCCTGTGCCAGAGTTTTTGGCAGACCCAAGTTGTGCACCTCTGGGCTATCTTATATAGGAAGGAAGGAAGGAAGGAAGGAAGGAAGGAAGGAAGGAAGGAAGGAAGGAAGGAAGGAAGGAAGATCCAGGGTTAATTAGAGACTATTTTTATCAGATCAGTGAAAGTAAAGCAAAGTAGGGAGCCTATATCCTCCATAGTTTGGACCTCAATTCCCATCAGCCTCAGCCAGCATAGCATGGGAGTGCTAACATTTATATGAGGATCATGTATATACATGTGGAAAGTGTACCCCTGCATGTGTGTGCCTGCATACATCATATATCATCATACAATATATCATCATACAATAGTAAACTACAGTTTTGAGGTCTCTAGATGGTAGCTTTATCCAGAAGTGCCTTTCATTTCCTGTTAAGTGCTTATATGATAAAACGCTTTCCAGAGCAGCAGCTGTCTACTGATACACACACACGCACAGTATATACACAAACACACACACACATATACTGTATGTGTGTGTGTGTATACAGATACAGATACAGATACAAAAATAAAAATAAAGGGACAAGCAAGAATATCTAACATCTGTGCTACCACAGCTGACTGCTTCTTGGTTTCCTGATCCAATGCATGATTCTGATTTCAACCAGTAAAGCTAATGATGCTCGCTCACAGATACCACTGCACCATATTCATGATATAATCTTTGTACTCTGAAAGATTGTAAAGAATAGACAGACCTTTCACTCTTGGCTTCCTGTGACAAAGACCTTAATTTTGTATTATATGAATCCTAAAACCAATGCATGGCTTGTCTTCTAGAGTTATTGTAACAAAGGCATCAATAGTCATTCTGCGTTTGTGCATGCATTAATTTATTGAGATATGCTTTGAAATGCTTGAGAAAGGAGCGATTTCAAATTTAAAACAAAGCTACTCAAGGCAGGGAAGAATGTTTCTAAACCGTTCATTAACAGGTTTTCAGTTTTGCAAACCAACAAGGAATTGGATATGAATGTTGGCGGCCACTACAGCTACATTTCTTTGCATGGTGTAATGATCCAGCGCAAGGCTAGTCCTCTTTTCTACCCCATTCTAAGCCTTTGGATGATCTCTTATTCAGAAAGGACTTACTCATGGACACATCCCAGAAACACTGCATGACTTTCACATTTACCAATGTGGGTAAATTTAGCAAAAATAGATTCAAGTTATACTGAACTTTAAACTGAAGGTCTGTATCTAAACCAGAGCTTTCCAAACTTTACATGTTGGTGACACACATTTTAGACATGCATCATTTTGCGACACACTCTTACAGCAGGGCACAAGGCAGGCACTAGGACCTGCGCGGAATCCTGGCAGGGCTCGGAGGCAGCAGCAGCCGTGACACACCCAGACACTGCAGCCGACACACTAATGTGTCCCGACACACAGTTTGGAAAGCTCTGATCTAAATAGTTAGAGTGCACATTTTGTATGTAGGTCTCCAGTACAATCCCAGCATCTTCATACAGGACTGGGAAAGACTAGTCCAAGTATCAGTCCTCAAGGTAGATCAGACTAGGTATCCAATGCCATGTAGGCCAGTACTTTTATTTATATTTTTTATGATGTACTTGTTTTTATGTTTTTAATCCCTTGTTATTTTAACTGAATTGTAAACCGCCCAGAGTTGCTTGCGAGATGGGCGGTGTAGGAGTATGAGAAATAAATAAATAAATAAATAAAATCATAATTGTGCAAGTCTGAAGGCACTTCCCCCCTCCCTCTCTTTATCTGCCTGAGAACTAGGGAAGGGCTTGTCTGAGATGTTTACTCATGTTACATTCCTGCCCTGGACTCAGTCCTCTTTTTTCTGACTGTTGTCTTGGTAGTGGCTCTTCCTCCTGTCCCTCGTGGCCTCTATACCAAGCCCCTGCCCTGTCAGTCTAAAGCAGTTTTCCAAACTTGTCTGCTTGTCAGAGGTGGACAATAGGCATCATCTCTTGCCAGAATGGCAGGACATACTGGCTGGCAAAGGTGAGAGCTATTAAGCAGATTTAGCAGTGTTCTAACTTGGTACTCTTAAATTTTGGTAATGTTAAAAAGGGACTGAAATGCTTACTCTCTGGTAGTTGCCCCAGTCCCTCCTTAAAAGAACAGCTAAAACAGGGCTTTCCAAAGTACTGCCGCTGGCCACACACCAGCGGCAGCGGCGGCACGTGCGTGCACGGTGATGGCGCGGGGGGGCGTGCGGCGGTGCGGGGGGTGTGCGGCGCCGTGCGCGCACGACGACGGCGCGGGGGGGCGTGCGGCGGCGCGCGCGCACGGCGACGGCACGGGGGTGTGTGCGGCGGCGCGCACGCCCGGCGGCGACACGGGGGGCGTGCGGCGGCGCGCGTGCCCGGCAGCAGCACGGGGGGGGCGTGCAGTGGCGCGCGCGTGCACGGCGGCTGCCGTGCACGCGTGCGCCACCGCTTCCGGGTGGTGTGGTGACACACCACGCTGTGTGTGGCGACACACTTTTGTGTCGCGACACACAGTTTGGAAAGCTCTGAGCTAAAATATAAAACCAATTTTGTGACCTTGGTATGTTCTTCTGTAATTGATAAGAAATTAACAACTGTACTAAACACAATGAACAGGGTTACTTCTTCATAATTTGTTGATGGCCATACAGGTAGTCCTCATTTAGCAATTGCTTTGTTTAGCAACCATTTGCAGTTACGACCGTGATGAAAAAGTAACTTTACGACCAACCTTCACATTTATGACCTTCGCAGGTCTGTAAAGCAAAGGAAGGTGAAAGTAAGATTATAAGCACAGTCGTGGTTTCACTTAGCGACCGAGTTGCCAGTCTCACTTGTGGTTGCTAAATGAGGACTACCTGTATAATCTGTAGCTGGTAAGCAGCCATTTGAAGGCCTGTTTTGCAGCCTGCTTTTGTAGTCAGGATTTTCTCTCTTCATCATCAGCACCTTACTTTGTAGCCTTTACTTTGCAGTAGCTATCATTCCTAGAATATACAGTAGCTACCAATGGAGCCACTGATACACTGAGAATGTCAGCTGTCAGTGCAATACCCCCAGTTGGACTGATGGCTAACCATGAAGCCCTTTCAGAAGGGCTACCAAAGAAACAACTAAAACTGCCTCTACAGGCTCTGTGAATCTTAGTTGCTCAGAAAACACTCTATGACGGAGGTGGGAAGGAGAGGGAAGGAGAAAAAAAGGAAGTATCTCCTTTATTAACTTTATTATTATCAGGAAAGCAATCCTGAGTGCTGGGTTGGAGGTCAAAGCTTCTTCCTATTCCCTAGCAATCCTGTGCCTGAATGAAACATGCATGGGGTGGATGGGGTGTTACAGAGAGGAATAGTCTTGATTATGCCTATGCTACAGAAGATGACTTATTTGGAAACCTTTTCCCAGTCCTGGATTAGAGTTTAGGTTGCCATGGGACACTTCACTGCAGATCTATCTCTTCTTTCAAAGAGTTCAGTAGAGCAGGGCTTTCCAAAGTTTTCCCACGGCGACACACCAACCGCCGTTGGTGTATCGCCGCGGGAAAACCTGTAAGTGCTGCCGTTGCGGCAGCGCGCAAAAACCCGGAAGCGCTGCTGCCGCTTTCAGCTTTTTGCGCACCGCTGTTGCTGTGTCGCCGTGGGAAAACCCGGAAGCGCTGATGATGATCAGCGCTTCCAGGTTGTGTGGCAACACACCAGACTGTGTGTGGCGACACACTTTTGTGTCGCGACACACAGTTTGGAAAGCTCTGCAGTAGAGGAATCTGACATATTATTTCAACAATCTACATGGGAAGCATCTCATTTCCAACTACCAAATAAGCTGAACCAAGGTCAACATACTCAAATATCTAGGTAGGCTATAGGACACTCTCAAGTGAGAACTTTCAGTTCTAGTAATCAAACAAGAAGTTTTGAAGTAATTTCCCTAGCTGTCTGCCCTAGCTATTTTAAAACACAGTGCTATCTCTGAGCAAATTCCTGAGAGCCTATTATTTAGCTTGGGTTTCAGCAATGATTTGTTGCACACACAAACTGTGATTTTTAATACATACACTTCATTTTTATAAACAACCAAAGCAAAGATAATTGCAATTAATGCCACTTGCTGTGGGGACAAAATATTTTAATGTAAACTTAACCAGAAGGACAAAATGTCCTAACTGATTTTGATAACCCTCCATAGGTACAGTATGGAGCTACCCCCATGACATTTTGGGCCATCTTGTCAAAATTGTGTTAAAATGTGCCATTTGGCATTCATGCAGATATGCACCCGTATTTATTCATGACCATTATTTTTCTATAGCAATGCCTAAAACTGGCAATGTTTCACTGTTTGCTTGCACAAATAAATGTGTCCACCAAGAGCATGCTATTATTTGCAGTAACTTCCATGATGACAGACTCATAACATCCAGCCTTTATGATTACCTAAGTCTGGGAACCCAACACAAGAGCCATGGACACCAATTTGCCTGTAGGAACTTCCTTTTCATGGCTTTCTAGCCCTCCTGATTTTTTAAAAGATTTTTCTTGGGAGGACAGAAAGCTGGAAATGTCACTTGTATCACCAAGGATGCCTCTGATTCATTATCATCCCCAAAATAAAAATGGTTGATGGCTGTAACCCAATGTGCTCTTTCAAAATTTGCCAGCTACCCTAAAAGATTCATAAAAAATCTTTAAACTTTGAAGCAATTTAATAGATGCAGTTTTATTGTCACATGTATGTATGTATGTATGTATGTAGATTTGCACTTCAAGCTATATGTATCTTTAACCTGTTGCATAAACCTGTTGTAATAGCTCTTCCTGGAGATGGCTCGCACCGTAAAGTTTGGTTCGTAAACATCATATACAGCCTCTTGGATTTTATATTTTTTATATTTTTTATATTTTTAATTGATTGTATAAAGTATTTTATATGTTTTTAATTGATGACTTGATTGTAAACCGCCCAGAGTCCCCTTGTGGGGGGAGATGGGCGGTGATATAAGTTAGAAATAATAAATAAATAAATAAATAAACAAACAAACAAATAAATAAATAAATAAATAAAGGCTGCCTGCATCCTATTTTTACCATATTTAATTAACAGTGTTCTTCATATACTGTACATCAATGTTTTCCCAAGTAAAAAAGGTAAAGGCCCCCCGCACATTTGTGCAGTCGTGTCCGACTCTATGGGCCGGTGCTCATCTCCGTTTGTTAGCCGAAGAGCCAGCGCTGTCCGAAGACGCTTCTGCGGTCATGTGGGCAGCATGACATGCACGGAACGCTGTTACCTACCCACCGAAGTGGTACCTATTCATCTACTTGCATTTGCATGCTTTCGAATTGCTAGGTTGGCAAGAGCTGGAGCTAGTGCGGGAGCTCATTCCGCACACACGGCTAGGGATTCGAACCTCTGAATTTGCAATCTTCTGATCGACAAGCCTGGCATCTTACCCGCTGAGCCACCACGCCCCAATTTTCCCAAGACCTATCTTCATAATAAATTATCTAACTGTATCAACAAATGCAGTCTGGATAAGGAGGAAGACATGAGGGAGGAGGAATTAATGGATTTTAAAGCAACATACAACATCTCTCTAGCTTTTTGCAGAAGAAGTGGTACATATTGCAAGTCTGCTTAGAACTCTGGCTTGAAAACTGAAAAGATTTTCACAAACATGCTCATAATTTTGAATGAAATTGTAGGAAGTTCACACCCATCACTCTTTAAATCACGTTCTAAAAGATAAGAAGCCATTTTTGGAACCCTGAAATCTTACCCCTCAGCACTTATTTTTTATAAATTCCATTGAATTTCATCCTCTCTTCTTTCCACTCAACCAGCACAGAAAACTCAACCTGGACTTCCAAGTGGGAAAAAAAATCCTTATACACAATGAGTTGGGAAATTATCTGAGCAGCATTTCTCACACTTAGCAGCAGTGCACATGGAAGTGTGGTTAAAACAAGCAAGTAAAAGGACAAGGGCTCTCTGGAGTATATTTCTGAGATTATTTCCCAGTTTACAAATCAGAATTTGCACATAACCAATCAAGTTGAAGACTTCGACATTTTTACTTTACTGTTAATATTGGACAAAGTTCTGGAGTTTGCTTATGCTTCAAACAATTAAATTACAATCGATTATCCCAGAAAAAGGCTGTATAATTGTCTATGTGGATTGTTTTTATGTGCGTATCTTTTACTTCAGTGATGCATCTGATTTCAGGATTTGGGTCAAAGTATTTGAAACTCTTTGCAATTTGGTCTTGATATTAGATTCTGCTTTACATCAAAAGGCAGACTCAGAGTAGCTTATAAGTAGACTTGGTAACAATATCTTGGACAGATACTATCCAAAGATTAAATATATTATATTTATTTAAATCAATATAGAAAAAAAAAAGGTAAAATTGTTCAATATTCTTGTATTCCTACCACCACCAAGCAGTATATTGGTAGTCATAAAACATTTCTTCTTGTCTAATCACATACCATAAAAACTAAACAAAATACAAGCTAGCTGCAAAGCGTGGAATGTAATATATACAGAACACGACCATGTACAGTATATATGCAATGCATGTTATACAGTATATGCAATATTGTTTTCATTTACTTATTCTCAGACATTATTACACACATGCTATTTCATTAGAGAAACATAACCAATTATGGAACACAATGTATTTTGAGTGGGCTACATTGATCTTCAAGTATAACACTGAAACAGCATTCTAAAGCTTCAGATTTTCTGACAAGCTGTTTGTGTTTTATAGGTTGCAGTGTCAGCCACAAACCATTCTTTTTAATTCAGAAGGCTTAATATCTTTAAACAATAATATTTTCATTTTTATGCTCAGTTGGTGGTATTAATATTTCTATTAATTCTGGCAAATGGAGTGAGATTTGGAAACACTCTTGCTTTTACACAAAGAATGTGGGAATATGGCTGTGCATCTCCATGTATGTCTACACAAGCACTGCAATACTTCCTAAGTAAGTTACAGCATTGCTTGAGTATTGTTTTTAATGCAAACAGGAAAAGACATCTCTATCTGTCCATTAGCTGATGAACATTGCTAAAGTTGAATGGTAGACGCTAAATTGGATCAAGCTGAGAGAACAATACTAACTTTCTTAGAGAATTCCATCTTAAGGAAGGAAGCACCCCTTGGCTTGGGGCATGGTGGCTCAGTGGGTAAGACACCAGGCTTGTCGATTGGAAGATCACAAGTTCGGAGGTTCGAATCCCTAGTCCTGCGTGACGGAGTGAGCTCCCGCACTAGCCCCAGCTCTTGGCAACCTAGCAATTTGAAAGCATGCAAATGCAAGTAGATGAATAGGTACCACTTTGGTGGGATGGTAACAGCATTCCACGTGCATCATGCAGCCACATGACCGTGGAAGCGTCTTTGGACAACACTGGCTCTTCGGCTAAGAAACAGAGATGAGCACCACCACCTAGAGTTGGACACGACTGTGCAGGGGAAAACCTTTACCTTTACCTTTACCTTTACCCCTTGGCTGACCTAGAAAAGGTCCTAAAATGTGGCATGGGATCAGCAGAGATGATTTGGAGGCTTAAGGACTGAGCCTTTATTTTCCCTTGTGATGGCACCAGTCAGGAGGAACAAGTATGTCTAGCCTGCCTGTCACTGTTGTCTCCAGGAATCCTTTGGAATAGGCAGGTGATCTGTTACCTGACCTTCACAAGCATTGCATCCCTGCAATCCCCAGCCCCTCTTGGAACAACACCAGGAGTTAGTTGCAGTCGTCCCACTGATTTAGTTTATAAGGGAATAAAAGAGTAAGTCATTTGTTACTTATGAACAGAATGAACATTCTTCTCCATCTTAGCATTAAGACTGCTAGGTTTTCTATTTTCGGAAAACAATTTACACTGAAGCCAGTCACTACCTTCCTGCAATATAAATGGCGTTATTTCTTGTCACCTGATATAAATTTTAAGTCCATGAGCTCTTGTACTGAGTGCCCAATGCAGTCTAGCTCCTTTCCTCTAATTATTTGCACAACAGGGGTGAACGGGAGGTGAAACCTACATTTATTTTAGGAAGGAACAAATACTTTTTTGCCACCTCCAGAATTTTAAAAAGGCAAAAGAAATTAGAAATGAAAAAGCAACGAACAATCTCATCTAAGCTTGGATGTAAAAATAAACCCGAATAAAGTAGTTAATGACTTAATTATTCATAGAAAAAAAGGATCATCCACTGTATGTATAAACCATAAACATCTTAGAACAATAACTTAATCCAATCCAAAGATAATGTGTAGACAGTTCCTCAGGTTTCTTCCTCTTTTTCCATGGCATTAGGGGGGAGGGTGTCAGACAGACATGATAAGGTCTATGCATGGCTTCATTTTCTCTATCCAAATTCTACTAGGTTATATCAAGCATTAAGCACATGAAGCAGCAAGTCAAATCACATCTAGCAAAGTGGCATGTATACAGATTGGTAGCAGCATTTCTGAGTTTCAGGCAAAAGGTTTTTTAGCTCCATTTAAAGATAGGTAAAAGAGAAGGTAAAGGTTTTCCCCTGCACAGTCGTGTCTGACTCTAGGGGGTGGTGCTCATCTCCGTTTCTTAGCCGAAGAGTCAGTGCTGTCCAAAGACGCTTCAGTGGTCATGTGGCCGGCATGACGCGCGCAGAACCCTGTTACCATCCCACCGAAGTGGTACCTATTTATCTACTTGCATTTGCATGCTTTCGAATTGCTAGGTTGGCAAGAGCTGGGGCGAGTGCGGGAGCTCACTCCATCACGCGGTCTCGAACCGCCAACCTTCTGATCGATAAGCCTGGTGTCTTAACCACTGAGCCATCGCGCCCCTTTCATTTAAAGATACCATTTAAAGATACCAGTTATTAAATCTGGGATTTCAGCATGAGATGTTCTCAGATCACTGATCTGCCTCCATCTCTCCAAAGCAAACTGGAGCTCATGTTCTTGACTGGGAAGAGTGGAGAGAGCTAGATATATGAAGGCATGTATATACACATGGTTATTATTTCTAATACCAGGCATGATATGACTGGTGGCTACTCACAACAGTGATAGCGGAAGAGATGAGATTCTACTATTACATGCTACTTGGGGATTCCGTAATATATAGCTGCTGTAGCTCACAGAACCTTATTGCATGGGAAGCTTTTACCAACCTGGAGCCCTCTAGAAAGGATAAACTACAAATTCCAGATTTCTTAGCAAGCTGTTAGGCATGCTACTAGCAATTGCAGAGACTGCAGCCAACTTAACTACCAGTGCTGCTGTGTGAGCCACACTGGCTCCCAGTTTCTTTCTGGGTACAATTCAAGGTGCTGGTTATCACTTTGAAAGCCCTGCATGGCATGGGTCCAGGCAATTTGCAGGACTGCTTCTCCCTGAGGGTATCTTCCCAATCTACCAGGTTGGATAGGGTGGGCATGTAGCAGGTCCTTTCCCTTAAATGTTGCCCCCTAGCAGGGTGCTTTTTCCATAGCAGCCCCTGCCCTGTGTGACACCCTTCCTCCTGGGATCCAGCAGCCTGCCCCCCCTTTTAGACTTCCAGAGGGCCATAAAAAGCTGGCTGTTCCCTAGCATTGGGATAGGGTGAGGTTGGAGCCTGGGGAGTGTATTTGTTGATGTATTGGAGAGTGTTGGTTGGGGTGCCAGGTTCTGGTTTTACTGTTTCTTTCGTTTCTATTGTTCTTTGTGAGCCACCCAGAGTTGTGGCATATAAGATGGGTGGCTATATAAGTCTTTTTAAAAAATAAATAAAGCTTAGGAACATTAGATGCATTACATTCATGTGCTCTTTATTCACAGCATGCATTATGAAAATCTGTCTACTCTTAGCTCAGGCGTGTTCAACCCGTGGCCCACGGGCTGCATGTGGCCCTGAACAGCTAGTAATGTGGCCACCCAAAAAATCGTAAACTTTTAACATTATTTTGTGATTTTTTTTGTGACTCGAGCGCGCGGTGCTCGAGCGCGGACTCCATAGGTAGAAACAATGGAACGCTGTGTAGGGGAGGGGGCAGTGCAGTACTAACGCCGCCACCCACTACACACGTCAGCTTGTGGCGACTTGGCATTATATATAATATTTCAACCTACCTACACGTGTTCTGTGACGACAGGCATTTATTGTTGTTATTATTAAGTAGATATGTAAGTTTTCTTATTTGATTATTAAACTTTGCTTTGCTTATTTGCCTACCTAACAATTTACTATGGGCTTGTTGTGTTATTTCTTAAAAAAAATATTTATTCCTAAATAAATTTATTCCAGCATGGCTTCAACGTCATTTCAACAGAAAACAGAACCCAAAAAAGAAAAGAAAAAAAGAAAAATTGCGGATGAAGGAAGAGTATTCAACAAAAAATGGACAGATGAGTACTTTTTTGTCGAGACAAATACTAAAGCACTATGCTTAATTTGTAGGGAAAATGTGTCAGTTTTCAAAGACTACAATTTGAAAAGGCATTGTATGGAAAAACATGCTGCTAAATTCGAAGCATATCAAGGAATTTGTTGTAAAGACAAATTAGCAGAAATGAAAAAAAAGTCTGTTGTCTCAACATTTTTTTTAAAAAAGTCACAACTCAAAAGGACTCCATTATAAAAGCTAGTTATTTGGTAGCAAATCTGATTGCAAAAATATCAAAACCATTTACCAATGGTGAGTTTATTAAGCAATGTATGGAAAGCATGGCAGATATAATTTGTCCTGATAAAAAAGGTGATTTTTCTAAAATCAGTTTGTCTCACCAGACTGTAGCCAGGCAAAATGAAGAAATACAAAAATCTATCGAAAGAAGTTTGAAGAGTAAAGCTGCTAATTTCAAATTTTATGCTTTGGCGATGGATGAAGGTACTGATGCTACAGATATGGCTCAACTTGCCATTTTTATTAGAGGTATTTATAACAAATATAATGTCACTGAAGAAATGGCTTCTTTGGTGCCATTAAAAGACACAACTAAATCTCTTGATTTGTACGAAGCAGTAAAAATGACATTAAAGCGATTTTCTTTAACCATTGTCAACATATCTGATATATCTACTGACGGTGCCACGGCGATGGTCGGTAAAAGTGAGGGACTTACAAAATTGATAGAAGACAATGCAAGTGCTGCCGGCAACTCGTGTTTGATGAAGTATCACTGCATTCTACATCAAAAAAATTTATGCGCGAAAGCTTTAAAAATGGATAATGTCATGCAAATAGTCATCAAACAGTGAATTTCATAAGGGCCAAGGGATTGAATCATCGCCAATTCCAGGAGTTCCTTAAAAGTATGGATGATTATGGGGACATCATTTACTTTTCTGAAGTAAGGTGGCTAAGTCGGGGTAAAATGCTGAAAAGATTTTATGATTTGCGAAATGAAATCAAGTCATTTATGGAATCAAAAAGAAAATTTGTGCCAGAACTTGAAGATGAAAAATGGCTCACAGATTTAGCATTTTTGGTGGATTTGATTGCTCATTTAAAAGAGTTAAACATGCGTCTTCAAGGTGAAAACCAACTTATCACTGCAATGTTTCAAACCATAACAGCGTTTGAAATGAAACTTAAAGTATGGCAAGCTCAAGTTATGGAAAATAATTTTATACATTTTAATACATTGGCTAAACACAGTCCTGTGAACAGTGAGAAATATGCAGCCTTGCTTTTCGGTTCAAGATTTCTGGAAAAATCATCAATATTTTGGTATATTTTTGACTCCATTTTCAGTCGACATAACTAAATTACCTCCAAATTTTCAAATGGAATGCATAGAGTTGCAATCGGAATCGGACATTCAACTGAAAAGAAAAGTTTGATCATGTCTCCCTACTGGACTTTTATAAGACCTATCTTCCCAGAGAAAAATATCACTCACTTCACAATCACGCCTTATTTATGACATCCTTTTTTGGCAGCACGTACATTTGTGAGCAACTATTTTCAAGGATGAAGCACACGAACAGTAAAATTAAAATTAAAATGTCTGACAAGCACCTTGAGAACTCACTGAGAATTGCAACCACTTTCATCAAACCAGACATTAGTTTCACAAAAACAAGGTCAAATATCCCACTAGTTTTATATTGCCCTCTTTTTTAAAATTTTATAATAAAAAATATAAAAAAACAAATGATGTTTTATTACTTATATTCATTAACTATATTATATATTTTATGTGTGGCCCAAGACAATTCCTCTTCACTCAATGTGGCCCAGGGAAGCCAAAAGGTTGGACCCCCATGTCTTAGCCTCTCATTCTTCATAGGGTATCTAAGATGATAATGATAATTATCCTCTTAGATACCCTATGAAGAATGATAGGCTAATCCTAATGTGTATGAGACAGGAAAACTGTTTAGATATCACACTGGGTAGTCTGGCATCTCCCTTATAGTATCCTTGTATGAACATGATCCAAACATGGGAGAAACCTTACACAGCCTTCTAAACCAATGGTAATTCACAACCCATATGGACTCAAACTGAAATACTGTCACCCCAAAGTGCAAAATTCCTCTGAATCTTACTGTCAAACCCTTTACTGCAGAACATAGTTAAGGAAGCAAGATCCACACAGGCTTTCTTTAATTTGTTTTACTGCCAAGAATTAGAGGGTAGAGTACAGAATACTGAGGACTGAGGCAGAAAACCTCCAGCTCTCTTTCATTAGTGAGTTCATTAAGGTCTCTTTGAAGCTTTTACATTTCTTTTTCCCAGGCTGTTTGCATGACAAGCTAAGAATTGGTTTCTTTGATAAGCCATAAAAGACCTCTCCCATCTGCTGATTGTTTGTGTCTAGAGATATTCCTCCCCCCTCTCAACCTCAACCCAATCTCTCACATTTACTGATGATCTGTTTCAAAATGAAACCTTCATGAAAAGAAGATTCATGTGAGTGTACCTTATGGTTCTTTTTACAGAAGGATATAGAAGTAGGAACGGCTTAAGAAATTCCCTAAGTTAAATTCCTTGTTAACTCTGGAAGAACTCTCATTACGTTCCATGGGACTTATCTCAAATATAGTATATAACTCCAAAACAATTAAAACCATTTATAAACTCAGAATAACATATAACTGCCTACACCCAATTGTCACACTCTGAGTATCCTGAGGTCTGAAACAACTGCCATATTTTATTTATGAATGAATGAATGAATGAATGAATGAATGAATGAATGAATGAATGATTCTTCTCACTGGCAGATAGCATTAATTTGGTTCCTAAATTTATTGTGATGTTTGTGTTGGCCTTTTTGGTTGCATAAATAAAATTAAAAATAAAAAACTATAGAAAATCACAACAGAACAGAATCAGATAATGTCAGTGGTCACCTCTGTTAAGTAAGAAAGCTTTTGTTTCCTGTGCAAAAGTGTTCAGGCTGTGGAAGGATTTCTTACAGAAGATTTCAATCTGATGGGGATTACAATTTAGAAGAAATTTATTTTGAACCTAACAGGTATAGAAAAGTGAAATAATGATACTTGAAGCAGAGAGTTCAGAGATCACAGAGGATATGAAAAGGAATTAAAGGCACATGATGTATTACAGTATATCATTTAAAAACCAAGATGGAGCAATCAAATCCAGGCAGATAGAAGCAGCTTAATTCTCAGTGGTTGGGATCCTCAAGTTTAGTTCTCATTCTAGCCTTTATTATCTCCTTATGAGTGAATGGTTTCTATTCGTTCATTAAAAAATGACTCCTCTCCCCCGCAAAAGGGTTCACCTGGTTGTGATGAAATGCCTACAGACCTTGGAAACATAGAGGGGCCACTAAGACAGTTCAGGTAGGCAACAAGGCCATTACAGAAGAGATTCTTGAGTCTAGAAGATGGGAGGACTCTGAGAAAGAGACTTAAGTTGTGTAGGAAAATTATTTTGGTAGGCTTGCAAGATACATTACCTTACTAGATTTTTCCAGAAATCCAAGTGGTTCTTGTTTCCTGACCTTTGAGCCTCAAAGGGCTTGACCCTGGTAAAACCTGCCCACCACATTGTATGAATTGCCAGTGCATTGTCTAATCAAACATATTGCTGGACAATCTTCTGAAAGATCTTGCCCCAACACCATCAAGGAGCTATGCCAACAACCCTGGAGCCTGAACAAAGATAGCAAGGTTCATCAAGTACCATCCATTCTGATATTGAAATCAAATTATTCATCTATAATTACTATAATCATTATTATATCTGAGCAGTACTTTGTTTTCTTTTTAAAAGCAACAGCTTCCACTTATATTTAATGTTCTAGATAGAGAAACATTTATCCAAAATAAATAAATAAATAAGCAACATACCCTCAAAGCTTCAATCACAAGATCTCGTGCTTCCAACTCCCCTTCTAA
The DNA here is from genome assembly GCA_023362775.1 of Charina bottae. NCBI lineage: Eukaryota > Metazoa > Chordata > Lepidosauria > Squamata > Charinaidae > Charina > Charina bottae. Next base: position 63,107,347 of record JALMGJ010000006.1, read on the forward strand.
AATACTCAGAAGCATCCTCAATTCTGATTTGCTGAGACTGTCCACATCAAACTCTCTTTTCTGCAAAATAAAAATAAATCAATGAGGTTCAATGAAGCAGTAAAATTAAAATATTATCATTCCTGCAACATGGTTCATTTATAAGTTTAGTGTAAGGAAGGAAAAATAGATGTTTTCCGTAAGAGTCAAGCATCTGCACTACAGCAAACAAGAAATTGAACAAAAGTACCAAAATGATCAGGAAACTCACCAGGAGTTCAGCTCAACCTGAACAACATTTTACTTTTTCCTTCTTTATGTTCAGCCATCAATAATAGTAGCTACATAGATGCAGATGTGTTTGAGAATGTCATATATTCTGATGGGTTCCTTTTGACATAAGTTGTATATCCACCCCACAGTGGAAGGCATGGATTGATTTATTAACGTCTTACCCTTTAGGTTTTAACACTCCTAGAAACAGCAAGTAATCCTACTTCTATCATGCATCAATAAAGCTCTCAATAAATACAGGAACTAATCTCTGCTCATCTTCCATGTAGGAGAGTATAAAGCTAAAGGTTCCCCCCGCACATTTGTGCAGTCGTGTCCAACTCTAGGGGCCGGTGCTCATCTCTGTTTGTTAGCCGAAGAGCCAGCGCTGTCTGAAGACGCTTCCGCAGTCATGTGGCCGGCATGACGCGTGCGGAACGCTGTTACCATCCCACCGAAGTGGTACCTATTTATCTACTTGCATTTGCATGCTTTCAAATTGCTAGGTTGGCAAGAGTGGAGAGTATAGGCGCATGTGTATGTGCATGCGTGTGTGTGTGTGTGTGTGTGTGTGTGTGTGTGTGTGTATATATATTTTCCAAGTCACCCTCTTTCTAAAAAATAGGTATGCAATTTGAGGTCCCATGGCCACATGAAGATCTCATAACCCTTAGATGTAGCCCCAATGATAATTGCCAAATATTACCAATTTATAATTTTAGAAGAAGAAGAGAAACATTATATATATATTACTACAGTGTCATGCTAATTAAATGTAAATGAAATTAATTCATATTCACATTTCTTTTGGTCTCACCCACCATTTTGGAGCATGAGCATAATAACGCTCTCGGGATTTATGGACTACGGATTGTTGAGACAAGACAGACCACCCCTGTGCCAGGGCGGCAGAGAATTGCGGGGTCTCTTGGTGTGAGTGTGGTTTCCCTCCTGAGAGTGAGAGTCGCGGGAGGGGGTCCATGAGTGTGTTTATGAGAGTACCTATCCCTGAGTGGGAGACAGGGTAGGTAGGAGTGACTGTTTTGCCCCTCTATGGCTAGTGAGAGAGGCCACAGGGGGCATAGTGAGTGATTGGATGGCGAGTGTAAGGGGCGGTTGGGGCTTACCAGCGCCGAGAGCTCTAGCTGGTTGCGCTGGTGGCCTTCGACTGCCCAGGATGATTGGGAGTGAAAGGATGGATGGATGGGAGAGACCCCCGCTTAGTCCCAGGTTTTCAAGGAATCCGGGAGTGGAGGTGACCGGGTCAAGAAACTCTGGGGACTATAATAGGGGCAATCTGATCAAGGTGGTGACGGGCAGGAGATATTGTGACGGGAACCGGAGGACAGGCCATCTCCAGGGAAGGCGCCCCCGGTGTTTAGTACCGGTGGCACGTTCTGGTCCTCCGAGTTCAACCCCAGGTTCTGGACAGCAGATCCTTGAGGGCTCCAGTTTTCGACTGCTGCTGCTTAACGCCAGGTCAGTAAACAACAAAGCCCCTCTCATAAGTGAATTAATCACGGAGAGAGGGGTTGACCTGGCGTGTATTACTGATACCTGGCTGGGCCCAGAGGGAGAGGTAGCCCTCTCGGAAATGTGCCCAGCCGGGTTTCAGGTGTGACACCAGCCGAGATACCGGGGTAGGAGAGGAGGGGTGGCAGTTATCATCAGAGAATCTTTGGTGGCTTTCAGGGGCCTTGCTCCACAAGTGTCCGGATGTGAGACCCTGTTTTTCAAGTTGGGTGCCCGAGAACAGTTGGGAGTGTTGCTATTGTACCAGCCTCCCTGATGCGTAGCAACCTCCCTGCCTGAGCTGCTGGAGGCCATCTCGGGGTTGGCGGTGGAGTTCCCCAGGCTGATGGTCCTGGGGGATTTTAACCTGCCGTCCCTGGGGCATGCCTCGGAAGCAGCTCGGGAGTTCATGGCTACCATGGCAGCCATGGGCCTGTCCCAGATTATTCGGGACCCGACTCGAGACAGTGGACTCACTCCGGATTTGGTTTTCTTGTCTGGGCAATGGCAAAGTGACCTGAGGGGAAAGTTAGATCTATCCCCATTGTCATGGTCAGATCACGTCCTGATATCTCTAGGATTCTCCTATGCCGCCCCACTCTGCAGGGAGGCGGGACCTATTCGATTGGTCCGCCCCCGGCGACTTATGGACCCAATGAGGTTTCAGAGGGAGCTGGGGGTAATACCCGAGGATGTGCTGCACGGTCCAGCGGAGGCATTGGCTGCAACCTGGAATAGGGAGTCTGCCGGTGCCTTGGACAGGACCGTGCCAATGCGACCTCTCCAGCCCCATTCGACCCGTCACTCCCCGTGGTATACGGAGGAGTTGAGGGTCTTGAAGAGGTTGAAGAGTTGTCTAGAGCGCCACTGGAGAAAGACGAAGACGGAATCGGACCGAACACAATCTAGAGCCGCTATTAAGGCCTACCTTGTGGCGGTAAGAGCGGCGAAACGTGAATATTTCTCCGCTCTTATTGCATCCGCAGAATGCCGTCTGACGGCCCTGTTTAAGATTACTCGATCTCTCTTGGGTGGGGTGGAATCGACCACCCACCTGCAGGGCCGTGCGGAAGAATTTTCCGAGCATCTGCAGGATAAAATCGCTCGGATTCGGTCTAAGTTGGACTCCATGCGTGAAATACAGGCTGGGGAGATGCCGGGAGCGGGGTCTTGCCCTATTATCTGGGAACGATTTGATCCTGTTGGACCTGAGGAAGTGGACAGGATCCTCCGAATTGTTAATTCCACCACATGCCATTTAGATCCCTGCCCTTCCTGGCTAGTAAAATCGGCCAGAGAGGTGACATGTGGATGGGTCCAGGCAATGATTAATACATCCTTGTTGGAGGGGGTGTTCCCAATTGCCTTCAAGGAGGCATTGGTACACCCCCTCCTCAAGAAGCCGTCCCTGGACCCTAGCATTCTGGACAATTTTTGTCCAGTCTCCCACCTTCCCTTTTTGGGAAAGGTGGTTGAGAAAGTGGTGGCGTTGCAACTTCAGAGGACCCTGGATGAAGCGGATTATCTAGACCCTTTCCAGTCAGGTTTCAGGCCGGGATATGGGACGGAAACTGCATTGGTCGCGCTTATGGATGATCTCTGGCGGGAGCGGGATGGAGGTAGTGCATCCATCCTGGCTCTCTTGGATCTCTCAGCGGCTTTCGATACTATCGACCATGGTATCCTTTTGGGGCGGCTTAAGGAGTTGGGGGTGGGCGGCGTAGTTTTACGCTGGTTCACCTCCTTCCTCCAGGGCCACTCCCAGTCGGTGGTGGTAGGGGAGGAGAGATCCAGCCCGCGATCGCTCCTGTGTGGGGTACCGCAGGGCTCGGTTCTCTCTCCTCTCCTATTCAACATCTACATGAAACCGCTGGGTGAGGTCATCCGACACCATGGGGTGAGGTATCATCAGTATGCAGATGATACTCAACTGTATATCTCCATCCCAGGTGAAATAAGTGATGCAGTGATCACCCTGTCCCAGTGCCTGGGGGCTGTGAGGGCCTGGATGGGGAACAACAGGCTTCAATTGAACCCTAGCAAGACCGAGTGGCTGTGGATTGATGGCTTAGCGTCTTCTGGGAAATTATCATCTTTGGTTCTCGATGGGGTAGCACTGCCCCATTCAGAACCGGTGCGCAACTTGGGGGTCCTTCTAGACTCACGACTCCTGCTCGAAGAGCAGGTGGCAGTCGTGGCTAGGAGGGCTTTTGCACAGCTTCGGCTGGTGCGCCAGTTGTGCCCGTTCCTGGATCGCGATGCCCTCCGGACAGTCACTCATGCTCTCGTCATCTCCCATGTAGATTACTGCAATGCGCTCTACATGGGGCTACCCTTGAAGACTATCCGGAAGCTACAACTGGTGCAGAATGCGGCCGCGCGAGCAATTTTGGGTGCACCAAGATCTGCACATGTAACACCACTGCTCCGCGAGCTACATTGGGTGCCGGTTTGCTTCCGGGTACAATTCAAGGTGTTGGTTATCACCTTTAAATCCCTACATGGCATGGGGCCAGAATACCTGAGGGACCGTCTTATCCCCATATTATCGACCCGCCCCACCTGATCATTCAGGGAGGGCCTGCTACGAGCCCCATCAATTAAAGAGTGTCACCTGATGGGGTCTAGGAGACGGGCCTTCTCTGTAGTTGCTCCTACACTGTGGAACATCCTGCCCCCGGAGTTGAGACAGATCTCCTCCCTCCCGACCTTTAGGAAAGATCTGAAGACCTGGTTCTGCCGCCTGGCATGGGAAGGAGGAAGGGATAGTTCCTCATGGGAGTGGCTTGTCCCTTAATCCTAAAAAGTCCTCCCTTTATCATTCTTTCGTCCATCTGGATTTTATTTTTATAATTATTTATTATTAATTGTATGAATTGATGTTTTATATTGTATGCTCTATTTTAATTCTTTTTTTATTGTAAACCACCCAGAGTTCCCCGTTGGGAACTTCCTGACTTTGGCTGCCAGCAAAGAGGCATCCTGGCACCTCATGTACCTTCAGTCCCAAAGAGTGCCTATCCCTGAAATATTTATTTAAATATGTACCTCCACCATTTTGATTATATAGGCACTCAAAGCAGCTTCTAACCTTATCTGTTGATTTGTTGGAGTCAGCGAATGGGAAAAGAAAAAATTCTACCTCACCAACCTTCTTCCTTGGCTGTAAAGGATACAGATGTGGTAGTGCATCTTCCATTGTACCTGTCTTCTTTATATTAGCAACTAATGCCAGAATTCTTGTCTGCTTGATTTCCTGGGTTTTACAAATGCTATAGAACAGTCTGTAATGGGATGGACATTTTTTTATTATTATAGTTCTTTCCTACTTATTGTTCTAATTTAAAACTACTTGGTTAATATATATTGCCTGGACTTGTCTCCTTCCTTCAACCGTTTCGGTAACATGCTGTTTTAAATGTTGGGAGGGCAGGTGGGGAGGTGCAGTAAATCAAAGTCCAAGCTTCCCTTGAGTTAAATACAAAAGATTTTTTTCAATACGAAATATAAGATTTTGTAACTGCTAGAAGATTATTTCATTTGCATGCCCAAATAAGAATAAACTTATAAATTTCAATAAAGTCAATCCAGTTCCATTACACTTTGATTGTATTTTTATTTTCTTACTACTTATATTTGTAATTCAACATTCTTAAGTAGACTGGTTTAAATCTCATATTCATACTGATTGATTTCCTGGATGTTACTTGTTCACATAAGGATCAATATACCACATACAATAAAGATTACATTTTATCAAGTCGATTTCATCACACATCTTCAAACTTAAACTGTCCACACATCCACTGTTGCTCACTACCATTGGGGTTTTTTTTTAATCAATTGATCAGGTTTTTGTTTTTGTTTTCTTTTTTTTATCAGCTTTCCCCAATCCAAGGAGGAGGAGATGGAGAAGATTTATGGTAAGCAGTATGGAGCAAACTTTAAGATAGTTAGCCAGGGACTGATTTGCTATAAAGTTTTTAGAGTTCACATTTTAAAGCTTCCTAAAAGCATATTTATGAAGAACATCCTCTGAGCAATCTTTTATATCTTACATTTGTCTTTTGCCTAACTTTTTTGGGGGGTGTATGCAGCTGAATCTGGGTAACATTAAAAAGAGTATTTTTAACAGATACTGAATTTCAAAACTAAAGTAAAAAGTCTACTACTGATGTTATGTCTACTTTGTCAGGAAACAAAAATCCTTCCAAGCACACTATTGAAGAAACAGTGTGGAAATAATATCTTGGTTAGGATTAGCATTATATATACCATGTCACTATCCAGCAATGGTGTATTCTAGGTTTAAATATGTTTTTAAATATGAAGACTTCATAGGGTCTTTGTTCCAAAGGATCATATATTTGTTGGCAAGAAAATTGGGAAAACCACATGATAGACATTTGCAAGCTTAGAAAGTTTAATCACTCGCAAACATATACATTTTCTGTTCAAATAGAAAGAAGTAATGTGGGTAGACGTTTTCCATTAAGTTTCTTTACTTTTTTTTTCATTTGTAATCTACTGAAAAACATTATCTAGCAATTTTCGTTTAGACTGGACTTAAAAATTTGTTTGATTTGTATAGCCACCCATCTCACATACACAACTCTGGGCGGCTTTCACAGTTAAAAATCTCAAAAAAACCAAAAACAAATACAAAATCATTTGTATTGGTCATGCTTGATGGCATTATTTAACATTACTGGATGGCATCCAGTAATAAGTAGCGAGATCACTAGGAATGAAGCTTATATCCCTAAGTAAAACGGTATAAAGTGTCTGCATTATTGTAAAGGAATATGAGCATACAGTATATGAGAAAACTGCATAAACAGTTTAACAATATAGTCTTATAATGTGTACCCAGAAGTAAGTCTTATTGGCCCTGTTCCTATAACACATGGCCCACCCAGTCAAATCCTCTTACCAGTGGTTTTGGCAGCCCACAATTACCATAACTGGGTCAAAAATCACAATTTCTGGAATTACTAGATCCTCTCTCTGGGAAGCATCCGCATCCCACAAACTCCTGCACTAAGGAAGTTCTGCTAAGATTTCATGGCATCATCAGCCCTTCCCAACTGATCACAAGGGCAATGTGGGGGCTGAGGCTGGGAGGAGGCCAACAATTCCCAGGGTAAAGATGGTGATCATGTAAAACTATCTCAACCATCCAAGACCATTAAGTGATCTACTTAATATTTGTTAATTAGGAAGGGTGGGAGAAAGAAACCTAGTGTTTAATCCTCTGAAAAAACCTATGTGCATCTTTAACATCTTTGCACTATAATGAGCAATCAACTCGGAGGCATCATTCCTATATACAAGAAAGATTGTTTAGCTGTGTGAGAGTTGGTGATAAAAGAATTGAAAACAGATCCTTAAAAATCTATAGGGCTTCAGAAAGATGGAATCTACAACTTTTCTAAAATTCTGGAAGAAAAAAATTGCATTCACATAGACATTTATTTGGATATTTGAAAACATTCATTTCAAAATCGACATTTCTAAATATACTTCGATATCTTTAACTTTTATTTTCACTGGAACATTTATGAAATGGAACATTTTAACTCGACTGGAACATTTACCAAATGGAAAAGCGGGTGGATAACTTAAAGCTGATTTGCACATTAGCCCTGGAACTGTAGATTGAATCATTTCACAATTTGCAAAGATGAAATTTCACAAGCCTTTTGATTTCAAGGACTCAAGTTAATATGTCTAGAAACCTAAACACACTTGCTCGGGAGTAAATTTTGTTGAACTCAGTGGAACTGACTTCTGAATAAACCTACACAGAATTTTACATTTACATGCATTAGCAACAGAAATGATCAGACTTGCAGTCCACAGCATATGGAGGGCACCACGTTGCCTTGTCCAGAGCCAAGACAGCTGTATCAACAAATGCAAAGGATCTCTGGCCTGCTCTCTGCAGGGACCTGTATTTGCTCTTCTTGTCTTTCAGTACACTTTAATTTTTTTCTCTTCATGTTAGCTTTTGGGTGATTTGTGGTACTGTAGCTACTATAATACTGGTTGTATTTCACTCTTTGATAAAAATATATTATGTGGGGCTGTTAGGTAATATTTTCTGTACTACTATGTTTTAGTTGTCACAGCATTTTATGTGATACAGTATATACTATTCAGAAAAGCAATCAATATTTGAGAAATAAATATATAGATATGGTTTCGTTAGTAATCTGATACCTCCTGGTGACACCACTGCCAAATCTTACAAACACACACAAATACATCAGCAATTTATGACAACATAACTGCACCCATGTGACATGCTATTAGTATTGGACAGGGGTAATAATTCAGATGGCAGATTATCACAATCTTTGAAAATCTCTCTCTCAGCAGTTTTATTCATGTTTGCTCAGTAGCAAAGTCCATTAACTTCAATGGGTTTATTCCAATCATGCATGTACATGGATGGCAATATGAGCTTTCTTCTCATAGCAACCTAGATTTGCCCACAGTTTATTAGTGGAGAGAAGTCTGGGTCAACTCCCTTAATATGCTACATAAATGACACATTGCACACTACAAATCTGTAACAACATAGTCTTTTCAGATGGGTGAAAAGTCTGCGTATCCATAAGGAGAAACTGCACTTATAGCTACCAGATCTGGGCTGTAAAACTCCAGACAGCTACTGTATGACAGCAAAGATTATTGCAAAATCTCTAATTCAGAGTCTATTCTGTCACCCTGAATTTCAGAACAGTAGATATCAGTTGCTTAAGGAAAATAAAATAAAACAAAAGTTCTCCACTTTCCAAACCTATTCTTTTTCGGGATATCATTTTTTCCTGGCCCCTTCCACCAAGTTCTTTGACAGGTCGTTCCCAGGACCTCAGAAGTGGCAAGAGAGAAGCTGCTGTTTTGAAACTGCCAGAAATGTGTGGTAGGTAAAGTTTGTTTATTTATTTATGTTTCGACTTCTGTCACCGCACCATCTCCCCCAAGGGGACTCTGGGCGGTTCTTGAAAAGGAAAGTAGATGCATTTATAATCACTCTTATTCCCTATGGGAAGGTCTGTTCCTGCTCTTGAACATCATTAAAAGCTCACTTGTGTAGGGGGAAAAAAAATCAAAGTATGTTTGCAGCAAGCACTGTGCCAATATAACACAAGGATAACATCTGTGCCAGAATCAGCCTGCCTAGAAAGTCCCAAGCATGTTAAAAATTTAACATTGCATGGTCTTCATAAGAAATCTGAGAACCCTACGTATAAAGCTAGTAGACTTCAAAAGAAAAATCTGATTAAAATGTTCAACTATACATTTTTACCCTTCTGCTGGTTCTATTTACATTTATAAACCATAGCATGAATAATACTAAACAGGTACATTCTCAAGGTCATTGAAGACTCAAGATTGGCTGTTAAAAGCTTTGTGCTCTCTTGTTATATTCACAATGAAGTAGAAAAAAAGAGTTTCCTTCCTGCACTACCCTCCTTTTAAGAACATAAAAAAATGCTGTGCACTGAGTCAAATCACTGGTCTATCAAATGCAGCATCCTGGTGGATGCTGATGTTTCCTATCTGCAGTTTCTGGTAGCTGAACCAGGGATCCTTTGCATATAAAATGCATATGCAACCATTAACTATAGCCCCAAATGCATTTCAGTGCATTCTTCCTGGGAAGGGCAAACTCTAATCTGAATTGCATGTGTTAGATTGGGAGAGATAGCTGCAGTCAATGTATTAGGAAACTAGCACTCATGATTTTTATGTGACATACAGTATATATGCAAGAACATGTTTGCTGGTGAAATATCTAAAAACATATTTACCAGATCTGAGTTGCAAAAACCTGGATGACCACCAGATGGCAGGCTGGTGGCCCTATATTTGTGGAATATAAGAATATAACCTTTAAGTAGCTATTTATTTATTTAAAATAAATCAGAAATTGGATACATAGTTCTCTTCGATCGATACATAGTTTGACCTACCAAAGTCTCGCCAATGCAACTCTGTTCAGTGCAAGCTTACAAACTACATATAAAGTCCCTGTTGCTAGCTGACCTAATTAGGTGTTTCAAAGCAAGAGCAAAATCAAAACAACACATCTGCTCTTCCATGGTGCAACTTTGTAGTGAATCCAAAGTAGATGTCAGATGTACTCCAAGTCTGCATGACACTTCAAGTATACTGTAGTATACTACCAATGTGTCAAGACCACCTTTCATGAAACCAAGAAGCATTACATGCAAAGTCTGTAACTGTACACGTTATGTAAATGTCTGATGGCATGGATGCAGGAGGCAATAAGATCACAATATTGTTCTCATTATATTTAAAACAAGAATGAAAAGTCTTGCTTTCTCCTAAAGTAGATTGACTGCTCTCCTGCTGCTTCCTGTATGGCCCATGAGTAGGGGCCATATGCATATTATTTGCAAGATTAATGTGTGCAACCCACTGTGTTCAAATAAACCATGAAACCCTTATCAAGAGTTCCCTAATGAGTGTATAAATGCCATGAAAAGAAGCTTGCCCACCACAACATTTTTGCAAAGATCAACTGTAGGATAGCATATGGTATGGTCCAGATTATGTTCTCAGTTCAATGCCCCTGTAGACTTGATCTCTGCTCTTCATGAAGCAGGAATTTGCTGGAATTTGCTGCCATCAGATGTGATGTTGGCCACCTCTAAAAAAATTTCAAAGGGGGACTAGACAAATTAATGAGGGAAATGCAATCATTGACTCTTAATCTAGATGGCTGTGTGCCACCTTCTGAATCACAGGCAATATGTCTTAAATATCAGCTACTGGTGAATATCAGCAAAGAGAACTATCATTCTCCTTTTCATTCTTATGAGTTTCCAAATGCATCGGACTGACCGTCATGAGACATAGGACGTAGGACCAGAAATCCCCTTGTGTTCTTATAGTAAAACGGGTTCTAGTATACATCTCGAATTTACTGCAACACAATCAGATTCCGTAACAAAGCCCTAAGTGTGAGACTGTAAAATAAGGATCCTCAAGACAAAATCTGGGGGAAAAAATGCAGTTCACAGATCTGTACTGTCTCCAAAAGCACCTTTAAAAAGTTAAGACCCAGAAACACTCACATTAACCTAATAGTGAATTAGCCTAATGTAAACTAATTAGCATCAACTGACAATGCCTGTGAATCCAGAAAGCAGCAGCTGTTAAAGGCGCTATGGACTTTGAAGAAGCAGGAGTACAGGGCGAAAGGGAAAAAAGAGCTAAAAGGAAGGCACGTCAGGCAAACCCTCATCATGACCGTCTCCCACCCGGAAACCTATGCCCTCATTGTGGGAGGTTGTGCGGATCCAGAATTGGCCTTTACAGCCACTTACGGATCCACTGTTAAAATTTTACCCTTGGAAGACAATCTTACTCAGCTACGAGTGATCGCCAATGATGTAATATAATGCCTGAAACAATCCTTGGGCTGTGGCTAACCAGTGGCTTCAGGCAGATTATTATATTTTTAATACACATACAAACCATGAGAAAAAAGTTCCTTGAAAAATCTGTAGTGCATAGCACAGTCACTACATATGTACAGTGGTATCTACATTTTTGAAATGAATTTCACCTGGAAGGCAGCAGCAGTAGCACAAGTTAAGAACTTTCCTGTGCAATGGGACAATATTTGGTGTGGCTATTACTCAAGAAATGTGACTTCATGAATCACATGAAGGTTATCCTATCAGCCCCAGCCAGCACGGCCAAGAGCCAAGGAATGTGGGAGCTGAAGTCCCAAACCTCTGAAACACCAAAGGTGGCTCACACAGCCTATACAGTATGTAAAAATAGGAATCAGTCTTGTATGAAATCCAGTTACTACTGTTATCTACCTCCTTATGGTCCACTCTACTGCAGATTCCCTAATGTCTTGTAAAAAGGCATCAGGAAGGCACCCAATTTGTGTTCCTTTTGAGAGGGCAGAATCTGAACCTGTGGCTTTCTGAATGTCACGGGTACAGTACATCAACCCTTTAGGACGGCTTATAGAGATGCTTCTCTGAAAACGTGGCTTGGAGCTTCATGTAGGTGTGAGGGGTGAATCATGCCAACTGCCTTCATGTTTTCCCCTTGTCAGTATTACCATGGCAACAAAGCAGATACTAAGGTTTGCATCCCCCTCCCCCCCCCCACCCCATGCCAACTAAGCTTTGCTTAGTTCAGGAAAAGACAGAATGGGAAGAATTTTGGCTTCATTCCCAAATATGTCTATTAAAGAACTTTCTTCTTCACTCCTCTCCCAGTCATAAATTTCCTGCTGACATTCAAAGGAAGAGTTATTTTTTCATAATATTCTATACATTTTTCCAGCAAAAGCCTGCCAACGTTGTTGCTAAAACTTACTGGGTTTTGTTTTTCCTTTAGTAATATGTTCTGAAGCAGTAGCTAGAATAAAACATTGAAGGATGAATTTAAAATGGCATTCTTATCCCAAAACTTCAACAACAAAAGAATGGTGCTGTTCAACAATTGTTTATAACAATTGTTATATCCCTTGTTTATAACATGATTTAGTCTATGTTTTGGGGTCTGTAAAAACTAAGCCAGATTTCAGTTCAGTTGAAAGCCCAATGCTGGAAAGCTAACTGCTAAATTACAAATTAATCTGAGACCTGGGCAATAATGCAAAATCTATCTGTTAATAAAGACACCAGCTTTTCTTCTTTATAAAACACCAATCACTGTTTTATAGTCCAGCCTTATGCACATTTAGTGAGATGCAAATTCCACTTGTGGCAATCAGGCTTACTCCAAGACGTGTACACAGAATTGTTAACTTCTCTACAGCTTTTCCTAAAACATCCTTATGGCTGGGGCTGGACCTCTTCTTACATTAATTTATCATAATAAAGGCACCAGTTATAAGAATGAAAAGTCTTCCCTGATCAACCTTTTAGTAGGGAAACTGCTTATAAATAGCCTTCCGGGGATTGGATCTAATGATACCTGGTTGCTGATAGATAAATTCCCCATTCTTTGCAGCCCCCACATTGGCTCCAGAGGATGGTAAGCTTCTCCAGAACAGATCAGAAGACTTCACTGGGAGGGTGTGGGTGGGCTGTAGGGGCAGGAAAACTCCCCTGTATGAGCGGAAATCCATTTCCATAGCTTGGGATTTAACCTTGGCTTCCCATATAAAATATGTTGCTTGACTTTTGAAAAATGGAAAGCATAAAAGCAGCCACACACAGGTTTCCTGCATTTGACTAGAATTTTAAACAAACCACTTTTCATAGTGCATTGCTAATGCTTATCTACATATAAGTTTAATTCATTCTGCAATCTGGGCAGGGACCTTAGTTTAGTTATAGGGCACATGCTTTGATCCCAAGTTCAATTACCAGCATCTCCATGTAGGACTGAAAAAAAATCCTGTGTGAAACCTAATCCTGAGACAATAAGCAGTGATGGGCCAGGTGGACTGGACAAGACGGATCATGAGTTTGAATAAGTGTAAGGCATTTTCCTCTTTTCCTAGGTACTTGAATATTTATTTTATGAAGCTTGCCTCACTTTATGCAGGAACAACCGATTCAGCTGGGTAACTGTCTATTGCCATGCCAGAATCTATTCAGCAGATCAGTATGATTTCAAGTAGTTTAAATCATTTTAATCAAAATTTATTTATTTATCGCATTTCTCCACCACCCATCTCAACAGTGACTAAATACATACAGTGAATTACACACAAAAAAACTTAAACTTAGGATTTCTTTTACATCATCTCCAGAAATTATTCTTTCAAACAATCGGTGTATACATGTTGCGGACTCCACATTCCAATTTAGTTTCTCAAATTCATGGATGTAGTACGAAGGAGTATACACACATCATAATGTTCACATGCTGTGTGCTTCTACAGAAAATACTGGTGTGACCTGCATTTCTTTTTGACCGGGTTTTTTCATAGTCTCAATCACTGCCCTAGAGTTTTTGTCTAAAGGTCAAGCTCTATAACCATCTTCTCATCAGACGTCAGAGACCTTGAGCTATAAGGGCAGGATTTCCAGACCACACAGGAATCTGGGAAGTTGCTCCAAGACATCTGAAGAGAACCAGGCTGCTCTGAAGTTATTTTGCTTTTTTTGTTTTGTTTTAATTACTGAAAAGTGAAGAACCAACTGGAGCAAATGCAATGGTAATTCCAAAGAACCACCTTCATACAGGGAATACGCCTCACTCTGGGTTACTTCCTGTCAAAGTGCTTAGCAAGCAATGCTAGTGAGAAATGCCTTTTCCAACTTATGGACAAGCAACACATGCTGCTCAGCTGACAAGGGGGTTTTGATTTACAGCTTCCAGGGGAATCATCAAAGCACGGATTTTTCTGTGCAGTTCCACGGAATCACCACCAGATTAAATCGGCTAAGCAAGTGGACGAGAAATTGACCTCAGAATTATGGAATTATAAAGGGCATGCCTATAACATTGGGGGCGTGGGGGTGTGGGGAGGGATACTAGATGGGAAAGACTGCCAAACTGGATATTTGGTGAAGTAACAAAGCCTAAAATTATCCGTACTTTGGGGGATTTTGAAAGAGTACAGTGAGCTTGTATTCGCGTGAGAGAAAGCCTCTAGCAAAGATATTTAAAAAGATAGATCATTCCAGCTCTGCCACTTTGAAATGTGTGCGTGAGGCTGTATGGGGAAAAGAACAAGGGAGAGCCGGAGCAGGCGGATTCCCTGTCTGCCTGCCGGAAGCACCTTCTCTCCTACTGAACATACCCTTTTCCAGTTGGAGTGATCCTGCTTCAAAGAGGTCAGGAATTCAAAGGCAACGCCGCGCTCCAAAACCTGGAAGGCTTCGCACAATACCCCAGGCTTGACGGGGCGGGAGAGGCAACGCGTATGGAAAGGGAAGGCAGGGCGATCAACCCTAGGCAGGACTATGGAGGATCTACCATTGACAGCTCCTTGAGACACTCCGATAGCCCATCCACCCCGGCGGCACGGCAGGTTGGGGACGTCCCACAGCACCGTCCCATTGGAAACTACGAGGAGGTCGCGTGGGCAGACCTACATACACACCAGTAGAGAAACAATAGGGAGCCGCCTGGGAGAAACACCTTGGGGTCTAGCCTTTTCTTCCGAGGAGACCCTCACCGGCCGCCCCTACTGCCGGATAGATCGAAAGACACCCGGGGAGGGTTACCGAAGGGGTTTCAGGTGCCCACCCATCTTTCCCAAAGCGCACTATCTATTCCCCACGCGTGTTACGGCGCCCGGGGTCGCCTCTCCAATCGGCTCTGAGCAGGGTCCCGCGCCCACCCTGCTGAGATCGAAGCGGGGGGGGGGGCACGAATGCGGACCCCCCGCTCAGCGTTCGCCGCGGCTTCTCCTCCTCCCCAAAACGTCCCCCAGGACTAGGAGCAAGCCAAGCCGGCGCGCGGTCCTCTCAGCCCTTGCTGGGCCCCGCGCGCCTTCCCTCGGTCCGTGCGCTCTGCCTTCCCAGCCCCGCTCGCTGGGCGCGAAGCCTCCGGACACCGCCTCCCGCCTTGTTCCACGCCTGCCCTGCCGCGGCACATCGACCGAGCTTGGCTGACCGGGAAGAAGCACGCGAGCTCACCACCCCGCAGCGCCACTCGCCTCTCCTTCGCCTACCGCTGCCGTCGGATCCTCCCGACCGCCGGAGCCGGGCTCCCCTCTCGCTCCCTCGGTCGCCATTTTCCCACTGGCAGAGCGAGCCCCGACTCAGGGCAGAGGAGAGCGGCGCCGAGCCGAGCGAACGGCGGCCCCCGCAGCAGCAGCAGCAGCAGCAGCAGCAGCAGCAGCAGCAGCGGCACCCGCCGCCACCGCTTAACTCCTTCGGCCCCAGCGCGGAGCGCCTCCCTCCGGCCCGGCGCTGCAGCCCGGGAGGTGGAGTCGCTGGTGTGTATTTTCCGTGCTGGTGTTTTTTCACTCCTGCTTTTATTTGAAATGGCCTCTTGAATATCTTATAATATTATCCGCATGTCGGGTGTTGTGATCTTATGTTACATGCCGCCTTGAGAAGAGGGACTTAAAAAGCAGCTACGAAACGGAAGACTGGGAGGCTGTCACGCTTAAGTCGCTGCAAAACAATGCTGACAGAACACTTGCCAGTCGGTGTCCTAGGGCGTCCATTCAGAACCACTGGGCGCCAACGGCTGCAGTCCTGATTATGCGTGTGCAGCCTGTCATAAACAAAAGGATTTGTTTATCCCTCTGTTTTTGCTTCCCTTTCATTAGCTGGTGGACCACCATCCGCCAGTCAGGCACCATAGCAGGAACCAAGTGGGTCTTCCTGAAGTAAGTGGTTCCTTAGCTCTAGGTTCCTTCTTGATCTGTTTCCCCCTTCCTACACCCCATTTTGTTGTAGTTAAGATTGAAATGGAAATCAGAAACATCACTTATATTTAGGATTTCCTTTCCTTTCTTGATACAGGCAACAAATATAGTCATTCAGATCCCTCCATGTTCTGTTTGGAACACAGGTCCCATTATTATGCTATATCAGCCTTGTGCTAAACCTGTATGGACCATGGTGTTAAAGCATAATACTTCTGGTTGAGCCAGAAGGTTCTGGTGCTACCATAATAGACCACCCCTTAAATTCACCAGCTGCTGATTGATTCCGACCATTTTGAAGAGAATGTGTCATACCTACATAGGTAGATGTGTGCTTATGGTAGAAAACTATTTGTGGAGTCCTTAGTGCTCTCTGAGTTTGGTTGTTTGCTTGCAGACATTTCATTACCCCACTGGGTAATATTAACCACCCAGAGTCGCGGTGCAGAAATGTGAGAAATAAATAAATAAATATCAGTGCTGGTAAGTGTGGGGTTGGCTCCCTGTTTATATTTATTTATTAAATGTCTCTACCGCCCATCTCGCATACAATGACTCTGGGCGGCTTCCAATAATAAAAAAGGCAAATTGTTAAAAATAATTCAATATAACTATAACTATAAAATATAAAATATAAAAATATAAAATATAAAATATAAAATTCAAGATGGGAAATAAAGTCTTATCCTTGGCACCCTCATGGGGCCAACCACCCCCATGAATAGCTGTCCCCCCTCCCATCCCAGGCCAGGTGGCATAACCATGTCTTTACTCCCTTCTGAAAGGTCGGGAGAGTGGGGGCCTGTCTTAACCCTGGGGGTAGCCTGTTCCAAAGGGCAGGTGCCACGGCAGAGAAGGCCCTCCTCCTGGACCCTGCCCATCGGCAATCCCTCATGGACAGGGTCCGTAGCATGCCCTCTCTGCCTGAACGGGTGGGACGGGTCGATGTAACGGGGGTGAGGCAGTTCCTTAGGTATATACCTGACCACTCAACCCACTACAGCACAACCAACACAAGCTATGAAAAGGATAACACTGCCATACATCAAAAACATCTCAGAAACTACCAACAAGCTATTAAAACCACACGGCATCACCATAGCACATAAAACCAACTAAAGCCCTCCAAAACATCTTAAGTAAACCAAAAGACCAGTAGCCCAAGAAGAAAAAACAGGAGTCATCTACAACATACTGTGTAAGGACTGTAGCAGCCACTATATAGGACAGACAGGCAGAAGAGCACATCCATGGACACGAACTAGCAGTCAGAAGACACAATGAAAACTTCTTAATCTCACAACACATGGACAGACTCAACCATAGTTTCACCTGTCACCATGCCACCATGACAGACTTAAGTTTGAGCATCCTATAGGTAAAGGTAAAGGTTCCCCCCGCACATTTGTGCAGTCGTGTCCAACTTTAGGGGCCGGTGCTTATCTCCGTTTGTTAGCCGAAGAGCCAGCGTTGTCCGAAGACACTTCCACGGTCATGTGGCTGGCATGACGTGTACGCAATGCTATTACCTACCCACTGAAGTGGTACCTATTAATCTACTTGCATTTGCATGCTTTCGAATTGCTAGGTTGGCAAGAGCTGGGGCTAGTGCGGGAGCTCACTCCGTCACACGGGATTAGGGATTTGAATCTCCGAACTTGTGATCTTCCGATCGACAAGCCTGATGTCTTACCCGCTGAGCCACCATGCTCCTTGAGCATCCTAGACCAAGCTAAATCCATGAGGTGAGCTCTCGTCACTAGCCCTAGCTCTCTGCCAACCCAGCGATTCGAAAGCTAATATAGCAAGTAGATAAATGGGTACCACTCATGTGGGGCAATTTGCAGGCGTCCAGCGGAGGGTCGTCCTCGATCCAAGAAAGACCTGGAAGAGCGGTGATGACGGCAGAGGACGACGGATCCGGAAATACCAGCTTCCTGGACGTCAGCAGCCGGCGCGGAGCGAGGCATTCTGGGACTTGCAGTCCAATGCCTGCAGCTGAAGAGCCGGTTCCCTTCCTGTCGCGCGGAAAAAAAATTGTAAATGATGATGTATAATTGGATTTGATATGTAATGTTGTAAGCCGCCTAGAGTCCTCCAGTAGGGAGGGGATATGCGGGGTATAAATAAGACAAATAAATAAATAAATAAATAAATAAATAAATAAATAAATAACACTAGGGAATTCCTGGAAGCTTAGCATTCAGACAAATCAGCCATCAATAGACACATAGAGATAAACCACATTTACACACCATTCAAAAGAGACAATAAAAAAGCTAAGAAGGAAACAAAAAGACCAGAATGCGTCCTCTTGAGCAACTAACACCCAGATAAGCAGGGATCAACACCAGTCAAACAATCCAGCAGAAAACAATACCCTAATCAGGAGCTACCAAGGAGAAAACCACACCGCCACCAACACTAGCAGGGCAAGCTACTGTATATAAACAGGGAGCAAACCCCACACTCACTAGCACCGATGATGTTACCTAGCTGCGTAATGAAACGTCTGAAAGCAAACAACCCAGTTCAGAGAGCACCAAGGACTCCACAGTTCAACCCTGAGCTACAGATATTCTCTTATATTAGAGAAGTATTTGCATGGAGCTAGAGCAGAAATGCCTGAGGAAGAGAAAGAGAACCTCTCTGCCAGAAAAGTATAGCTCTCTCTCCCCTGCACAAATGCAAAGGATCATCAGCACAGGGTTTCAGTGTCTAACTCAGAGCTTTCCAAACTGTGTGTCAGGACACGTTAGTGTGTCGGCTGCAGTGTCTGGGTGTGTCACGGCTGCTGCTGCCTCCAAACCTGCCCTGCCAGGATTCCACACAGGTCCTAGTGCCTGCCTTGTGCCCTGCTGTAAGAGTGTGTCGCGAAATGATGCATGTCTAAAAAGTGTGTCACCAACATGAAAAGTTTGGAAAGCTGTGGTCTAACTCTTCAGAATGGTAGTAGATGAAGCTGACCAGAGGGGCCATGTTTGCATCACTCTGAAACAGCCAGTAACTGTCTCTGATCCCATGCAGGACTGATCATCCCGCTTTGCCTCCAACAGAAGAGTTTTTATACCCCTTGCAAATCTTGCTAGCTGCTGGGTGGGTGTGGGAGGGGGGGAGACACTACTTTACCACTGGTACGGTTAAAGACAACTTAAGCCTGTCTCAATCATGGGTTGAGGATGAGATGCAGCCCAAGTCATGAAGATGTGAGAGATAGAAGATGTTCACAGGACATGTTTGTACCGTGGTTAGATATAAGTGGGACAGGCACATAATACCCAATGGCATATTACTTCTCCTAGGGCAAGGGTCGGAAATGGCGGCTCGCGAGTCAGATCTGGCTCTTTGGCCCCTTGACTCTGGCTCTCTCTCTCTCTCTGCCGCCCGACATCCGGAAAGCCGGTCTCCGGAAGCAGCAGGCTTCAGCCCGCCTCTCTGCTCTCCTTTGGCGCGCGCTGATTGGTGGAGGCGTCCTTCCTTCTGAGCCTCCACCAATCAGCGTCTGTTTCTTCTCCAGGAGAAGAACCCTGGAGAAGAAACAGAGACGCTGATTGGTGGAGGCTCAGAAGGAAGGACGCCTCCACCAATCAGCGCGCGCCAAAGGAGAGCAGAGAGGCCACCGCCCGCAAACCCCGCCCCCTGGCTCTCGAGCATTTCAAAATGTGCACGAGCATGTCAAAATGGCTCCCGGCATAAAAAGTTTGCCGACCCCTGTCCTAGGGTTTCCACCAGCCCCAACTTGTCGGATCTACAGACTGATAAACAGGGCTTTAGAGATCCAGTCCTAGGTTTTTTATTCTGAGAGGCTCTATTCTTTTTCAAGGTGATTGAGACAGTTTTTTCTATATGCTTGCATCAAATTGGTTGGCTCTCAAGAATCTTAGCATCCAAAGTGCCAAGATATGCAGAGAGGATTATAACAGAGCAGCTGACTTTGGAAATAATATAAGGAACCTTGCTAAACCCCTCCAGGGCTGGCCCAGAGAATTTTGCTGCCTGAGGCCAAGATAGTGACCCTCTTCCATTCCCTGAAAAAAAATTGACTGGGTTTTGACACTTGTGTTCAGAAGCCTCCGAAAGAAAGGGACAGTGCCCTCCATGGGACCTGAGTGTTGTCAACTTAGAGGTATTGACCAAGCTGTCCAGCAGGCAGTGTCTTCCTTCAACACTTTGCTTATTCCTAGAATTTGCTTTATCTCACTTTATCTAATGCTATCATTGTCACTAAACTTATTTAAGCAAGCATAAACTCTTCTTGCTTCCTCACTGCCACTGAACTGAAGGTGGATTGAACAGCAATAGCAAAATAAACGATTCACTTGGTTGTTAATAATAAACTGGGCCTTAGTTAGGAATTAGTGTGGTGTCCTCCCTTTATATAGAGAAAATCCACAAAGGCACGAAACACAAAGCCTAACCCTAACCCTGAGTTTAGAATTATTGGCTTTCCCTTTCAAAATTTGGAATCTGGCTTTAACACTTTGTCTGTTGTCTCCTCAGTTTGACTTTCACTTAGGTATTTTCCAAACAACTTATTTCTTTTTTTAGGGCTAGGGTTCCCAAGCAAACCCCTTTTCTACATCTGGGACTAAATGCCAATCTAGATGTGATACTGAAATATGTTAAATTTAATAAACTATGCCTTACAAAGCACAGTGTCTTTGTGAATACTTTATAGTAAGTCACAGACTCACCAAGGATGATGATGATGATGATATCCATTTAATCGTGTCCGATTCTCTGCGATTCTATGGAGCAGCTCTCTCCACATTTTCTGATCTTGTACGGCTTCTTTTAGTTGTTTTATGCTCTAGCTCAGGGGTGGGGAACCTTTTTTCTGCCAAGGGCCATTTGGATATTTATAACCGGGGACCAGGGGGGTGGGGGGTGGGGTTTCTGGGATTTCCACGGACTGGGGGCCGGAGTTTCCGGGCAGGAGCCAATCAGAAGCACTGGGGGGCGGGGTTTGTGGGCGGGAGCCAATCGCGCACAAGAGGTGAGGTTTGCAGGCGGAAGCCCCACGGGCCTTAGGCGGGAGCCCCGCAGGCCTTATATGGCCTGTGGGCCTGACGTTGCCCACCCCTGCTCTAGCTGGTGTTGGCTTTGATAGTGTCTAGCCACCGTGTTTTTTGGTGGCCTCGTTTCCTTCCTACCGTTGACCATTCCGAGCATAACTGCCTTTTCCAGAAAGTTTGATCGCATGACATGGCTGAAATAAATTAGGCTGAATTTTGTGATTTTGCCCACCAGCGATATGTCTGGTTTTATACACTCCAGTACTTGCTTGTTTGTCACCTTTGCTGACTAAGGAATGTGCAGGAGCCTTCTCCAACACCACAGCTCGAACAAGTCGATTTTCCTCCAGCCTAGTTTTTTCATGGTCCAACTTTCGCAACCATAGGTAGCTATGGGAAACATGATAGTGTGGACTAATCTGCATTTAGTTGCCAGGCTGACGTCCTTGCTTTTCCATACTCGATTCATGCCCATCATTGCTGTGTGACCCAGTGCAATTTGACGCTTTATTTCTGGACTGTATTTACTGCTTTGATCAATCTGCGAACCTAGGAAAGTGAATTCTTGCACACATTCAAAATCTTCACCATCAATTGTTATTTTCACCAAGCATACCAGAATAAAAACAATAAGATAAAATTCAGGAAAATAAGAAAATGAACAGAAAGGCAGAACTAAGATAACAGTAAAAGAAGGTAAGAGTGATCAATACAGTCTTCTAAAACTCTACAAAATACTCTGCTTGACATAGTCTAATCCAAGCTCAATCTAAAATTAATTTGTCATTAGTCAAGAATGAATTCTGCAGGCCGCAAATGCAAACTTAACCATGGTGTGGGTCATCTTAGGGTCTTTGTCTGCCAGAAGGAGAATTTGATAAACATCATTTGGTTGGCTGGAGAATGGTCTGATGGGGGATATTAAGAGCTCACTCCCCGTATCTCTGTGGGAGATATAACAGAGTAACACATGAGCTTTGATGAGATTTGATGCTCACAGTCTGACAGGGACTCATCCTCTTTGCAACTTGCCCTCCAGTACAGCTGATGTGAGAGGGTTCTTTGCTCTCCAAGGACTGGGCACACCACAGCATAGCAGATCTGTACACAATGCTTTATTGCAGCACACACCTTCCCCAACAACAGGCTTTTCCTGTGAGTTAACTCCACTTCTTCTCCACAGAAAGAATCCAAATAGGTAGACTTTTGCACAATCACACCCCCAATTCTAGTTTGGAGTGTCGCCCAGTTGTTTGGAAGAGTTAGAAGGGACACACAGGGCTAAAGGAGAAGTGTATCACACATGCAAATCTTTCATCTAGTGAAAATAGACTGATCACAAAATGGACTCCTATGTCACACTCTAAACACCATAAAAACAGAATATTAATAAAATATTAATATAGAAATGATGTTAAAAGATATGGGAGAACAGAAATGTTGTTGGTTCCAAACAATATTAATGAAGGGGCCAGGTGACAGCCATCTTAACTGAGGTAAAAAAAAAGTCTACTTTGAGTGGAGTTCAGTTGCTGCTGACTTCACAAACGCATTCATCTAGTTTTCTTGGCAACAGTATGGAACTGATTGGCCATTGCCTTCCAGGATATTCTTTTGACTTACTAAATCTTGGCTATAATCCTAGCATTTCATAGTAGTTTCCCATCCAAGTTCTAAGCAGTTCTGATTTTACTCAGCTTTTGAGAATCATCTGGCTGCTACCACTTAGTGTGGCAAGAAGCCACCACTAAAAGGGTCATCTCCTTTGAACTTCAGATTAAGGAGACATTTGGTGTAAAATTGGCAATGAAAATTCATGGTCATCTCATGGAAAGCAGCCAATCAGCCTTGGATGGATAATGACTTACATATTATAGTTCTGGGAGTGTTTTTCACATTCCTGCACCATCTCAGAGTACAAAGTATGTTTGAACCAAGGTATGAAGTTCCATAACTTCACAGCCCTTTAATGTTATGCATGTAGAGTGTTGTTACAGCATTCCAAAAATAATTAAATATCCCTTAATCAATACTGGGACATATATACAATTATTTGTTGTTATTTGCTTGATTACATACCAGCTTTTATTCAGGAACTGAAGGCACAATGCAATGTTCTCCCATTTTTCCCCACAACAAACCTTTAAGGCAGGTTGGGCTGAGAGACAGCAACTGGCCCAAAGTCATCCAGTGGACCTCCATGACTGCGGGTGGACTTGAACCTGGGTCTCTCCAACGCCAATTCAACACATCAACCACTAAATGAGCCAGTTTGGTTTAGTGGTTAAGGCAATGGGCTGGAAACCAGGAGACTGAGAGTTCTAGTCCCGCCTTAGGCACAAGCCAGCTGGGTGACTTTGGGCCAGTCCCTCTCTCTCAGCCCAACTCACCTTACAGGGTGGTTGTTGTGGGGAAAACAGGAGGAGGAAGGAGTATTAGGTATGTTCCCTGCCTTGAGTTATTTATAAAAATAATAAAGGCAGGATATAAAATGAATGAATGAATGAATGAATGAATGAATGAATGAATGAATGAATGAATGAATGGTTAACTTTCTCTGAACTCAAAGCTGCATCTTTATTCTTTTTTAATTTAAAGTTATTAAAATATGATGGATAACATTGCTATTAAAACCTAGCTAGTGCAGAATGATTTGCCTATCCCCAGGATTCATTCCACGGCTTTACCTACATCATATATTTCCTGTCCCTGAACACTGCATAGCTTAGAACAGGAGATGGCTAAAAAAAAAGAGTTTTTTTTAAAAATTATTGCTAGCCTTAGTGCATGACAACTATCATAATCCAAATGAATATTTCATTTCTCTGCTCATTACTGAGACTTCAAAAATGTTCTTTTCCCTTTCTCATGAGAAAAGGGATTTAGAAAAATAATTTCTAATTCAGAGAAAGGCATCATTTTCCAATCTAGCTAAAGAGACATTAAAAGACTAGGTGAACCAGCAGGACTTCAGCTAAATTCCACCCCCAGAAAACTTGCTTCTAATATACTGTATAATCCAAGTGTTGGAAATTATTTAACCTGTTCTTGTGACAGAAATAATCAAAGGCATTTTCATCTAGAAAGAAGATAAATTTCTGTCTCAATACATTCATCAATGCATTATATCTGGATTACATCAGATAATCAGGGATGATATGTTATAGTCCTACATCTTGAGACTATACAGTAGATGCCCTAGAAGAAATTCCTATTGAATTTAGTTAGGCCAACTCCCAAGTTAGTGGCTGTGTTTGCAGAACACACCCATAGTTAACCATGATTTACTCAACCCATTTTTCTGAGTTTGTACAACAAACTGAACCATAAATTAACAGTTAGTTGTGGGTTTGTACAACATGTGAAAGACAGGAAGAGAGAAAAGTGATTCTGGAAAGCAGTAAATCCATTAATTAAGGGTATTTAAATTTGATCACATATATAAACTAGTCAAATATGTCTATCACTGTGTTTCACATGCATAGTTGCAAACTCACCAGTACCTGTGTAAAAAGGAAGCATATTAAGTAGGACCCCCGAAATGATTCAGGGCTCAGTTAAATTCTCTAGCTCTAGAGCATAGCTTTCCAAACTGTGTGTCGCGACACTTTAGTGTGTCGCGACAAAACCTGGAAGCGCTGATGGCGCGCTGCCGCCACCCCAGCGGCGGGTGTGGCGGCGGCAATGCGCCATCAGTGCTTCCGGGTTTTAGCAGAAAACACAAGGACGCAGCCGCTGCCGTGCACACCACCGCCGCACGCACCCCTGCGCCGCCGCCGTGCATGCCCCCGCGCCGCCACCGCTGCCATTGGTGTGTCACCAACGGTGGGAGTTTGGAAAGCTCTGCTCTAGAGTTTAATGAAGAAATTAAGCTAGGCC
Source organism: Charina bottae (assembly GCA_023362775.1). Taxonomy (NCBI): domain Eukaryota; kingdom Metazoa; phylum Chordata; class Lepidosauria; order Squamata; family Charinaidae; genus Charina; species Charina bottae. The sequence continues at coordinate 63,132,346 of JALMGJ010000006.1, forward strand.
TTCCATCCAGGCAATTAATGCTGCAATTCTATGTGTACCAGTAAAGGTTTCTGGTTACACCTCATGTTAAACCATGGTTTTCTGATGATTAAAAAGGTTTGAAATACATAAATACATATTTTAAAGACTACATGGATAAAAGAATTGGAGACCCCCATTTTATCTAAATAATGGGTCTTAATGTCTGTCTCAAATATTTCAGTAGATCTTAAACTATGGCTTACTCAATAGAAAAATAATATTTCAGACTTTTTGTACCCTATTGCATTTGTACGGAAGAGGAATAAGTAAACCATCATATTGTTAAAAGTGCAATAATGTTTCACTCAAACACATGTTTTTGCAATTCCTAATATTGTTACGTTCTGGGAAGAAGTCATTACATTATTAATTTAACTTTCAAACAGGTTTTAATATTTTCAGATACTCATATTCTTTTGAATTTCATATCTGCTACATGGAAATTGAGGGCTGGACAACAGGAGTGGATTATCCACACCTTTCTTATTGCTAAGAGATTTATTGTTTTTCAAAATTGAAAAGATAAATTAATCGTCCCGGTTTTTCAATGGAATGAAGACCCATAGGCTGTATATATACAACTGAAATGAAATATGGTAATTCTTTATACATTTTTTGTGTACCTCTCTCTCTCTCTCTCTCTCTCTCCCCCCCCCCCCCATGCATGAGATCTCACACACATATAGACATTTTCTTTTCTTTTCCTTTTTGGTTTTTGTTTTCCTCTTTGTTCTGTTTAATTAGACAAAATAAAAATGTTTAGTCATGGTTTGCTTTAGCCATGATTTGTTAAACCAGACATTATGAAGTGGTTCAACATGGGCCAAATGCTGATTAAGGATGCTTCAGTGGAAGAATTAAAATTGGAAAACACTGAGCAACTGAGGAACATTGAACTAAACCTTGGTTTACAGAGATTGGCTTCATAACAGATTAAATCATAAATTATGATTTACAAATTCAAACAGCACATGAAACCGAAACCAAACAAACCACATTATACCTCAGCAGGTACATGAAAGGTAGAGTAGGTTAGTAACAGCACTGTAGAGGCATAGTATTCTAACTTATCAGATCTTGGAAGGTGTACAAATCACCTCATTTATTAAATTAACCAAACCAAACCAAACCAAACCAAACCTAATTAACACAATTGACAGTTGGTGCTAACTTACACTTAGTTTCATGCCTGACCTCACAGGAAGGAACACTGGTGATGTGAAATAAGGTTTTGTTTCTCACTGGTGATTCTACTGAGTCTCCACAAAGATGTGGTCTTGAACTGTCCTGCTGCTGACTTCAAACTCCTGGGATGACATTAGCAAATCAATCTCTTTGCTGCCAAAGACTCTTACCTTTGAGAATCAATGTGTCTGCAACTGGAAAAGAAAGGCACAGCTCTATTCAAGGCAGGAAGTACCCCCAACTGCACTATTCAGAGAGGTACCCATCTTGTAATGCAGATGGTGACAAGATGCTATGGAAATAGGTCTTCATTCCTCCCCAAACTGCATTATTGGGAAATTAATTCCATTACTAAGGAAAATAAGATCTCCAGCAGCGTTAATCTCTTCCACTGTAAAGAGAGCTCTTTACCACTGAAGAGTTAACTCCCTCAGGTCCAAGTTTAAACCTTGCTGCTAGAGAGCTGCTTTGATAATGAAGCACTATTTCAGTAAAATAGCTTCATGGGGGAAAGGTTTACTTACTAATGAAATTATTTCACTGGGTTGTTAGTTTTATCACAGACACAAAGGAATGGCCTTTTTCTGCCACAGAAAAACGGAAAAAAGTGGACCCCTTCATGGATAATCCTGGTTGAGGCTCTCCTGAAGGATTCGAGCAGACCTCCAAATTAATTGCTTTGATTGGACCACAGCAAAAAACTGCACCCTTTTCCACTGATAGACTAAGCCAATAATATTGAATGTTCTAAATTGGAGTTGATTTCTGCTCAAAACGTGTTTGTTCTTTCTCTCTTTCTTGATAATACTCATCTTATGCTTTTGTTTTTCCAAATGAACAAAAAGGTTGCCTTTCATGCCAATCTAAAAGGCAACAGGCTTCAGATAACTACAGCAGTCTCCCCCAGTATAGATAAGTGGAATTCTCTTTCAGTTCTGTAACCCATTAAAATCATGGGATGATAGAATGGCAATACAGGGGCCAAGTTTGACTTTAATTATAACATAACCAACAGGAGTTCGTACCCAGATGGAAGGGAATTATCACTGCTCATTCAGATGGAGGACAAGTGAACTATTGTTTGGTCTCATTTACATTGCAAAGCCAGCAAGCTTCAGAATTTACACTGGAAATTGCTAGTTATTTCCTAGAGGGGTAAAAACTGACTGAAGAAGGAAGCTTTGGAGAGGCAAGTGTCCAATCAAGGCAGTATCTTCTCCTATATTTTGTGAGACCATTGATAGTGATAAGTGAGAACTTATCACTTCAATTAAAGATCTAGCAAAAAGTAACTCAGAAGCATTTCCTGGTCTGAACTGTAGGAATTAAAGCCTTTGTTTTGAAAATGCAACGGTGTAAAACTCTAACTAGCTTCTAGTCCAATCTGCATCTTAAAAATAAAGAAAAAGTGGGTGGGGAAAACATTTTGTTTCACTGAATTATATATTTCAGGCTTTCCACTTGATTTTGTTATTTTGTTTTTTTTATTCCACAAGCCCAGAACTTGACTTCTGATAGAGAAAAAAATTCTGCTTGAAAGGAAAATGGATCAGCTGGTATGGGGAATGGGGTGAATGCCTCTCTTGGTTTAAATGTCTCTCTCCTTTCTTTTCTTGCCCACTGACAGGGCTGTGATTTGTCGGTTGCCATGCAACAACCGAAGCAGCAGCGTTTAAATGCCATTAGGTATTAATTATCGTCATGGGTCCTTTTTCTATTGCAAGTTCTGAAAATACAGATGCTGAAGCCAAGCATCTTGCAAGACACAGCTTGATGGAAGAGAGCAATTGATATATGCAACAGCAAAGGTTCTTGGGAAATTTCTATCTGTCCTTAAGATATCCAAATGACACTATTGATGTTTTATTGTGTACATTAGATAATTATTCAACAGCCAGATGAGAAACAATTACAAATATGTTGAAGTTTTTGTACAGTTCAGGAGTAACAGGAAGATATTATGTATATTAGCCAGCTGATTAAGTATGTGCCGGTGTTCTGCTGTATTCTTAAAAAGGTTGTATATTTTGCATGGTTTAAAAAGAATCTCTTCTTTATGTGCTACAGTAAAGACTCAAGACGTTAGATACCCAGGCATAACATTAACATGAACATTTATAGCTGCTTTTGGTGCATGAAATTTAGGGCCAGCCCTACCAATGGGCAGAATGGAGAATTTCCTTGAAGCTATAGAAGCTGCATGGGAGGTTCTACAAAGCCTTGATGACAACTCCTTGGCTATTCTTTTCAAGATCTCAGGCATTTCTCTCTCTATAGTATTCTGTCCATGATGCTCTTAAACATGATGCTCTTAAACATGCAGGAAATACTGTCCTGTTGCTGGTGTTACTGTAAAATTCAACTGCCAGTGCAGCTAAATTCAGTATGTGCCAGTTCTCTTCACCCTGGGTATGCCCCAAATGTGTGCACTTCATCTCCCAGAAGTCTTCTTAAAGGGCCTGTTAGCTGGGAAATGCAGTGAAGCTCACAGCACATAGACAACACAACAAATGCATTCACCTATGGCACAGAGGCATGGGTCATAAATACCCAGAAGGCATAAAAGAACTGTAGAGACAGCAACTAACAAAGAAGTTTGTAGTGTTATCATGCCCTGTGACAATAAAACATGACTGTGTATTTGAACTAAATTCACAAGCACAAACTTCCACAAATGAGCCAAAGCTTCAAAATCAATGGCTCTCATACACGGTGGCAGTTCTGGTCCAATGAAGGGAACCATATCTGGAGGGAACTAGTTTATTTTTCAAGAAATGCCCTCACTTGTAACCATAGAGTAAGAGTCAATTTTGTAATTGTACTTTTATTTGCTGCAAAGGAAATTGGAAGCTTCTTTCTACAGTATTTCTTTTCTTTCTGCACTTTTGCTTTTTTTTCTTTTCTTTTTCTTTCTTTGCTTCTTTTACTCTTTATTAGTTTGTGTTAGTTTTATGTTCTTTGTAAAACTTTTAATAAAATTTATATATAAAAACGATATGCTCTCACTTAGCTCATGTAAGTCCTCTATTTGGGGAGATCGTCGGGGATAAATCTGAATAATAAATAAATAAATAAATGTAAAATGAAAGATGCTAATCAGTGAATGCCTGTATGCAGCCCAATTTCTTCAAAGAGATCAAAGAACAAAGTAAAGTGCAACAAGGTAACCACTTAGTAGAGTAGTTTTCCAATTACATACCTGTACTCTACTAAGTGGTTACCTCCGTTATACTTTATTTGGTTCCTGCACAATAGGAATATTGTGCAGGAAGGTCTCTGTGCCAGTTCAAAAGAAATGAAACACATTCATGCACTATTTGAAGGCAACCACGTACCTCAAACTGCAGCTCTGAATTTTGAATGCAAACTATTGTGATATATAGAACCAGACTAGGATGGAGACAGTTCTGACAGGACATCTACCAGTGGTATTTGTTTTTGTTGGGAAAGGAACCCAGCAGAACAAGAACAAAACCGATTTCTGTCATGCTTTCCTTGACAAGAAGCAGAGTATTTTGCAGCAGTGCAAGCTAATCAAGAATTGACTTAGTTTATGCAAAGAGCTGGAAAAGCAATGAAATACCTACAGTGGATGACTGGATTATAAAATTAACTGAACTTGCAGAAATGGTGAAGCTGACCAGTTTGGTCAGAGAGAAAAAACGACAAAGATTTTTTTGAAAGACTGGAAATCTTATATGGACTTTTTGCTGAAAGAAGAAAAGATCAAATTAATGATGTAGGGATTTGGGAATTAAAAAGGGACAAAGAGGATGGGGAAAAGATTAAGATAATTACTTGATAGAAAGAAGGGTGGAAGGCATAGTTGTATCTTTTCTTTTCTTTTCTTTTCTTTTTTTCATTTCCTTCCTTTTTCTCACTTTCTATCTTTTTTGTTTGTTGTGTATACTTTTACTATACTGAAAAATTCTAATTCTGTGTTTGTGTGTTTGTATGATTTAGCTGATTTGGGTCTAGAACAACATCAGCCTATGCAGACCTTGGATGACAATCATTTCTGTATTGCACTGAAACAAGAACTTCTAGAACAAAAACACATAGATTTAAGATAGCATTTTAGTCACAGGGACCAGGATTTGCAGACTTACAGTACTGTCCTATGGAAGACTGGAAGCAGATGTGCTCACTAATCATCTAATACGAGAGAGCATTGCAACCTCTTAGGCAAAATGAATATGGTGCACTAACCATTAATTGTTGAGAAAGGTTGTTGGGATATGCAACAGGTTATGGTGAAATGCCCCATGAGCTAGTATAGGTGGTGCTGTTATATAGAGAAAAAGGGAGGGTACTGGAACATTTGTGTTTGTACTGCTTCTCTTTCTACAACATTTGTTATGTTTGTATAAGTTACGTAGATCTTACCATCCAAAGTGTTCTTTCAAGCTACTAGCTGGTTCTATTATTAACTGATGCATGAAAGAGTTTATTCTGCACCAGTATATATTCTCTATACACTCTTCTCTCCTAAGAAGGCAATATGCTGCTCAGTTTTACTTTTCATAACATTTGAAAAGTGAAGTCAGTGATGCATGGATTCAGCGATTACTAAAAACACTGGATTCTAAATCTGCCTAAGTACAATGGAAACAGATGTTTGAAATTTTCCAAATGCACCCTTTTTTAAGGAGGAAATTTGAAAAGGCACTCTGGTTTGAATCACCTTGCTCCCAGTTTACAACATACAAACTAAGCACAGTTTGGCCTGTAAAAACAAAAAGGGCAGTTCAATCCCCCCTGATACAAAAACTAAAGCTAATTTGTAATTCTAAGTTTGTATTTTTGTAAACATTGTAGCCACAATGTTATGCTCCTATTTCGGATTTCACAGGTAATCTAAGTAGTCTTATTTGGCTCTAAGAAGCCCTGAAATCAGTAGCGCTTACTTCAGGGTAGCCATGCTCCTCAAAGTGCACAGGAAGGGAATTTTAGGAATAGACTTTTGGGTAGTTGCTTCTGTATTTCAATATAAAGGAAAAAAAATTCTGCCGAGTCCTTTTTTTCAATTCTATTTCTGAAAGAATACTTGCACTTAATTATACCTGTAAGAACTAACAATCTTGGTGCTACAATTTGCAAATTGAAATGAGAATCCTTGCATCAGTTTTGCATATACACAAATAGAAAGTGTACTGGGAAACTAAACAAATGCCCCTGCCTTTTTCTACTCCCACTTGGTAACAATCGGTGCATGATGAATTTGTTGAACAGCCTTTCCCACAATTCATCTCTTCAGTGTGGTTGGACTATTGGTCCCATCATGCCTGGTCAAACACATATTGAGGGCATCAGGTTGGTGAAAGCTGCTATAAAAGAATTCCACCATTAGGAGAGGTTGATAGACTGCTGCTATTAACCTGTCTAGTCCCTATCAACTTTGGCATGTCTTTCTGCCTGAACAAGTCAATTTCAATTGTTTAGTTGTGACACTGAGAAAGGAAAAAACCAGTCATTTCCTGCCACTCAAGACTAGCAGTCCCTCCATTCTTAGGTATGCATATACCTATATCTCATGGAAAAATGCAATTTTATTGTAAATCAGATGGTCCACAAAAGAGCCATAGCTAGAGAACGTGCTGCTGAAAAATTGGAAATTACTTTCATCTGTATCTTTGGGAAGAAACATGGTCAGTACAATGCATATCATGGTACTCCACAAATGGGGAACTAGATCTAGTCAAAGACTGTGTTCTTCTCTTCATGTATTCCAGCCTAACAGGAACTATGTGGGCAAGACTTTGGGCAGGAGAAGCTAAACATGTGTGGCTACTTAACCTGAATCATACTTGTAGTTGGAGAGCCACAAGCACGTGTTTCACTAGTTTTGGGTTTCTCTTGTTATTTTTTTTCCTACTGGAGTAGAGAGAGAGCTGATATTTTAGAGCAGTGTTTCTCAACCTTGGCAACTTGAAGATGTGTGGACTTCAACCCCCAGAATTCCCCAGCCAGCCATGAATTCTGGGAGTTGAAGTCCACACATCTTCAAGTTGCCAAGGCTGAGAAACACTGTCTTGGAGGATGAAATGCGCCAGGTTATCCCATGAGTTAGGAGTTCCCTGTTCCTTGTGCTTGCTTGTAGGGGGAATGTTAGATGTGCAGTTGATGTCCACAGCATTGTTTATACAGTATGACCCTGTAGCCTAAGCAGAAAATAATAAAAATATAGAAACTTGATGTCTATGAAGGTTCTCAGTCATCCAGGTGGAATTGTCTGTAGCTTGAATCATGTCAACTGGATTTCTATTTTCTCAGTGGAAACGTTTCGCTCCTTATCCAAGGAGCTTCTTCAGTCTGAGTCTTACTAACTTTGCTCAGACTGAAGAAGCTCCTTGGATAAGGAGCGAAACGTTTCCACTGAGAAAATAGAAATCCAGTTGACATGATTCAAGCTACAGATAGAAACTTGATGTACCGTTTCACTGGGCCTTCCTAGTATAGTATCAATAATAATTACAAATTCCATTTCTTTTCTTAAAGAAATGTGGATGCTAAAGAGTCAACAGGTCATTTGTAAAGTAGATGAGAGAAAAGGGAGAACCGAATGAGCAGAAAGTAAAATGTCTGACATGTGACTTTGCAAACATCATTCTTGAATGGCAAATCCTTTGCAGCTTACCGAATCAACACACAAGGCTAGAATAAGGGAAATATCCCAGTCCCATTTAAAGTGGAGCAACTTAAAATTTCTTCTTTATATGGCAAAACAAGGCACCAAAGCAGCTAAAAATCAAACACATATTAGCAGTCATGTAAAGCAGAGACTTCTGAAAAGAAATGTGCTCCCATGCTTATTTGGGGATGAGTCCAGAAAGAACATGTACACTCATGAATTTATTAAATATGGTTCCCTGTTTTCTCAGACGCAACTCTATGCTTTGGGAGGGTTGGACTTGCTGTTCAGTGATTCACCCATTTTTTTAAAAAAAATACCACAACAGCAATGGTTTTGAAAATAGTGTAGTTTTCTTCATTTATTTTAATCCTTCATTACCTTTTCTATCAACCACACAAGGTATATGTACCTGGCAAGCTACTCAAGCTAAAAACAAATTCTGTAGGAATTAAGAACTTTGGTGGCTTTACGTCTCTTTAAGCATCCACGAAACCAAGTTAAAATGTGCTAAAGGTGACCAAAAGTCTGGCCTGGCAGTGTGCAGGCACAGTTCTCTTACACCTCTCTGGTGACATTAATTGTTGTGATTTCTTGAGCGTCTATTCTCAAATTCCTTCCAGGTTTGTGTTGTGTTTTGTAACTAGGCAAGATGTACTTCTGATCTCCTTTTTCCAAAGTACATTTCAGTACTTTCTTTCAAAGCCTGTGCTCACGCATGCATCTCAAGTGACAGTGTATGTGTGAAATGGCTGCATACTCTCAGTGATGCAGTGTGGGCCCATTCAGACAGGACTGCTGGAAGAACTTTGCTTGGCATCCTTGCCAGCAGAACTGTGAGTGAAAACAGCACCACATTCCTAACTTTCTAACACTTCCTGCTACCTTACAAAGACAGCAGATTAATAAAATAAAAACAGAGCATTTATGGACCTTCTAAATAAATGTGAGGCATCAAGAAGGTACTGTGGAGCTTTTTTATCTATTCTACAGCTGGAACGATAAAATTACCAGCTTATTTTAGGTGTTAACTTTCTCTGCTTCTTTGCAAAGATGTTCCTCTTCAATGATTGCTTGGATTACTGTCTGCATAGCTTTCAAGTCAGCTTTTCACAAAATCTTACACAGGGTTAAAGAAATTACAGATAGTTTTCATTTAATGCAACATATTCTGGAATCCATGTCATTACTCCCTGACATTCTTTGTAGGATGTTCTTTGCCATTCTATTTTCTTTGTCTTTTTTTTTTCTCCTGGCAGGTGCAAATAGAACCCTTCCTGTAATTTTTATATTTCAAGAATAATTTTGGGACCTATCATTGTTAATAAAGCTGATGCTAAAGGCTGAACTTACCACATAAAACCACCAAGTCAGGGAGGCAAGATGCTTGATGGATGCCATGGGAGAAGCATAGTCTTTAATATGGCAAGTATGTCGCATTTTAATATGCTATACCAGAACTTTCCAAACTTTTCATGTTGGTGACACACTTTTTAGACATGCATCATTTCGCGACACACTCTTACAGCAGGGCACAAGGCAGGCACTAGGACCTGCGCGGAATCACAGCAGATTTGGACCTGCGTGGAATCCTGGCAGGGCTCGGAGGCAGCAGCAGCCGCGACACACCCAGACACTGCAGCTGACACACTAACGTGTCCCGACACACAGTTTGGAAAGCTCTGTGCTATACTGTTTTAAATCTATCAGTTTCAGCAACATCGTGCTATCATAATATATGGCACAGCTGAATGGCCTCATTCAAACTATACTGGTATAAAACTTGCTGCCCTGATTGCTGAGTCTTATTCTGTCTTAGTTACAAGGCTAGCAGTTATTTTTTGATCTCTCAATATGTTTCTATAACTCCGATCTTAAATTAATAAAACTACAAAAGGCAGGTGCTTCAAAAGGTGTGTTTAGTTGCCTGAATAATCTTAGTCACGGGTGTGGAATTGCTTGGCACTTGTGAGTTAGTTCTGAACACTGGGTCTGGTGAAGTAGGAGAGAACAACTTAACAAATAAGTTCTGTCCTCCCTAGTGCTGCAGAGGAATGGTGGTGCTTGGCAGCGAGTCCTTTTCTATTCTTGTGGCTGGAAGCACTGGATGTAACCTGTCAATAGCCACGGTACTCATATGGAGTAGGCAAAATGGCACTCCGTCCTCCCAGGAATAAACACTGTAGAGAGTACAGAAGAAGAAGCGGAAAACCTCTAACGCACTCAAGGGTGACAGAACAACACACCTGAAAGAACCTGATTCTCTTTCCTGGTTGAAATCAACCTTTGTTAACTTGATAGGACTAGAGCAGTGTTTCTCAACCTTGAGAACTTTAAGATGTGTGGACTTCAACTCCCAGAATTCCCCAGCCAGCCTAAAGATCCCATTTCTGACTGCCTCAGCAATCACACATCAATGAAAAATCACCACAGCAAAAATTGTGTCAGGAGAAAAAGAAAAAGCACTTTAAAAATTGGACAGCTGAGGACAACTGCATCACCTGTGGGCTGGTGACAAGATCAGGATGACCTGCCATTAAAAAACAGTTACCAGGGAATGTTCATGCTTCAGTTATTGGGGACCTGAAGATGAACTCACAGAGAAATCAATTATTATAAGCAAGTACAGAATGCTTATACTTTGATAAACAAATGTGGGGAACTTTATACATTTGAAGGACTTTTTTTCTTGTACTTATTTCAAAGCAGGGTTTACACTGGCATTAAGTGTGAATGTGTCAAACTGACCCTGCACAGTTCCCAAGCCTAGGCAAGCTTGTCCAGTTGCTGCCATCTGGAGGGAATAGTAAAAGAGTGAACAAACAAAAAGTGACAATTCGTTATCAATAGTAGGATTGAGTAAAACAGTTGTTGACTTACTGATTTCTAAATTACTTTAAATGGATGTAGTATGATTAGCAAATTGGTATATTAAGAATTCAGCATGTACCTAAGTTGATTCTGGAAATTTCAGAAAGGAAGCTGGGCAAACATCTCCAGTGGATAAATTTAAATATTTGACCCAGTGTGTGTGAAGGTAACCTCTAATCCTTTCCACCTATCCTTGGAGATTGACAACCAAGTGGCTTAATAGGGGTCCTATGAAGAAGATATGATACAATAACTTGATTGCTGTATAAGGTGGTTTCCAGTTCTCGTATTCTGTGCTTTTGCTAGGAAACTGCTCCCAGTGATTCAAAAGACCATCTTTCCAGCTTGAAAGTCAGACTGTATAATCAGAAATCTTGAGTATATGGTCTTCAAAATTGTGGTAATTGCTCAAAAGTCCTATTAAACATCCCATCTTATTTACTAACCAAGTCTATCCTCAGGCAGTCAGCTTCTCTGTCATGCATGATAGAAAACAATATTATAGCAGTTGAAAAAGTTTATAAATGAAGTTTTCCTTCCTTTGGGAAAGATGTATCATTGTAGCCCTGCTGAATTGATAAGCCACTCATGGTTTAAATTAGGGATATAGGCTAAGGAGGACATTTGGTCCATGTTGGGAGTGCAGACCAAAGAGTAGGGCAAAGAAGTGATAGGGCCAAGACAATACTATTTTCTGTTTAAATTACATTCAAATTGAATTACAATACATACAGCAATGTGATTATTTCCCATGAATTTATCTGCACCTTTTACATTAAAAGTTAAATGTTGGTGACTTTTAGGAGGGGTATAGTGGGGGGTGGGGGAGATGCAGCCCTGGGTCCTCAGGCTGAATGTGCCTAGTTTAACTTGTCTCTGGATCCATAAAGGGTTCTGTGAGCAGGCTGATATAGATAGGGAAATGGGTTGAAAGAAGTGTACAAGAGTATCTTGCACACTAGTCATGGGTATATCCTATCCTTGAAAAACAGGGTTATCCTATTTAGGCTTCAGAATGCCAGGTAACTACTAGGGTTAGTCAACTTTGAATTTAAGACCAGGATCAGCTGATAAAGGTATCATATCAATAATAAGCATGACCAAGCAAGTAGGAACTGTTCCAAATTTTAAAATTATTTTTAAGATAGCCCTTTAAATTTTTAAAGGGCTATCTTAAAAATAAGATAAAATTTAAATAAAATTTAAATCTACATCTCTCTTCACCGAGCTACACAAAACTGGCTTTACCACTGTGATTATAATCTGGGTAGGTAGGTAGGTAGGTAGGTAGGAAGGGTGTACACCACGAGCACACTGACAAGCTGGATAGGAAAGACCTGGGCAATTGGCTCCATCCTGAGACTAAAATTTTTATTTTCTGTGTCTCTCTTATAATACAACCCAACACAACCCAACAACACACACAAACACATACTGTACATATACATATACATGGTGGGGAATGTTTCCTTCCATTCATCTCTTTCCTACTGCAAATTCTTTTTCCATCGAGGCCACATTCACACAGAGATAATCTTTTGGGAGCTGTATGGAGAAAAAGCAAGTAGGAAATGGGACAGAGACAAAAGCGGATTGGAATATTTATTTCCTCTGATATTCCCTTTTTCTCTGACATATTTTTTCCTTTTTTTCCATTCTCTTTAAGGCATTCTTCTCTCTCTGTTTCGAGTAGCAGCCTGCAGGAAAAGGGCAGATATCTTTTTTGATATCCAGCCTGACCTAGTTTCTTGAAGAGAGATTTAAAATTAGGCCAACCACCACATGAAATTAGGCTAAGGGCTCCATAAAGTCCTAGTGCTAGTTGCCCATGGCTGCCCTATCAGCTATTTTTCTCTCTATAGAGTACTAGATATGTCTGTAAAAGCCCATTTGCCTTTAGAGAGGAGATGTGTAATTGAAGGGAATATTAGCAGAAAATCAGAAGGCAGGCAAGAAGTTAAGCACCATAGATACAAGCACACGCACCCCCCCCCGAAAATGCTCTGAACCCCAATCTGCTTTTTCCTAAGAACAAATCCTAGTATTTAAATTTGTATTTGAACATAAGATATCATTCATCCTCGAGAATTCCACATTTTCCTGTATTCAAACAACGCAACAATCCACATTGACTCAGAGAGGTTTATTTATTTTGCATGTCAAGTATTCTTGTTGCTGGATTTCGATGGGAGTGATTTTAGAACTCTCTCCCTCCCTCTCTGTCTCCCTCCACACAGAGAGAGACACACGCAGAGAAATAATTGATGTGTCTTAATACGTTTCTCCCCCATTCTGCTACCCTTCTGCAGGAAGAATTATACCCCATTCTGCTACCCTTCTGCAGGAAGAATTATACAATGCGTTGGGTTCTGCAGGAGCTTCAGCGGAGGTAGCCTTATTTGGTTAAGAAGGACATGGCTCTCCAGTCACACAGGAAGGGGTATATTAATTGCATATTGCTTTATTTAGTCAATGCATATATAGCTGCTGTGCCTCTCTACCTTAAATATAAATACATCATTTGGCAGCATAAATGATTTCCTAAAAGAGAAGGAGGAAGGTTAGTGTTCTTGACATAAACAATAATAATAATTCTGAAGTGGAGTCAGCATTTTCTAGTGCTTGCATTCCTTCGTTACTGACAGCATAATACATTTCACATATATAAAGTGTAAAAACAATCCAAGTGAGATTGTGATAACAAAAGACCAGTTTGTTGTCCTGATAGAATATTCTCAAAAGTCAGAATGCCATGAAGAAACACTTCTGAAGTCAATATACCTTTAAGTCCATCATAGGCAGCTAGAAACAAAAATGAATGACTCCAGACTTCTTCCAAATCTAAGATATTCTGCATTACTTAGAAAACTGGAGAGATTCAATGAGTTTTGTGCTGAACCAGAAGCAAAAACAATAATAAGAGTTGCTGTGAGACATATGGACTGCTCTGTTATTCAATAGCTAGAAATGCAAAATAGATCCCCAGTGAATTAATTGTTGTTGAGAAGGAAATTAAGCAGGTTATTTTTTCTTCCGGCAGAAATAAGAAACAATCCTGCTTAGAATGGGAACATATTCATTTATTCAGTGCAGATGCAATTTCCTATATAAATATAAAACTGGGATTTCCATTTTAGTTAACAATTACTTAAATATTTTATTTTTTAATAGAAATTTTATTAAAAATACAATTACAACAATAAAAATGAATACAAACTAAAAATATAAAAGAATAAAAAGAAAAAAATAGAAGGTGCAGAAAAAAATAGAAAGAAAAATAGAAAAGAAAGAAAAAATAACAATATAGTAAAGAAAAAGAAAAGAAATACATAAAGAAATGACTTCCCCCTTCATCACAAGTATAAACAATTTTAGTAACTTATCACCTTCTCTTCAAATACAACAAATGATCTCTTCTTCTAATATTCTATCTCTTATCTATAAACAAATCCTTAAAGCCTTGGCATTTCAGTCCTGATGTCAGCAAAAGTCGATTAAGGATTACCAGAGATAACAACATATCTATTTTAACCTTGATCAAATAAACCAACTTTATATTCCTTCCTTTTACTTCTAACAAACTTGATCTTTAGTCCCTTCAAATAATGTCATAGGACTTGATTTATTTTCATTTTTTTCTTTGTCCTTCTCACAAGATTCTTCAAAGTTTTAACAAGCCTCTTTTTGTAAATCCAATACAGTATAGGAAAAATACCCAGGTCTCTCTCTTGGTTTGTTGTTTGTATATTCCTTTTAATTATTAAGACATCAGCCGGTTTTCTTTTGTATGTCCAGGGTAACCTCTTTTTCCATGTCATTCTTGTAGCCTGTCATTTTTAAATCCACTTTCAAATCAGTCTCAGTCTTGTCTGGTAAAATGTGTTCCTCTTCCATAACATCTTTTAAACACAGTCTATCTATAGAGGCAGATACTCTTAACATTAACTTCTGGGTCCATTGTTCAAAAATATCCTTCAATATGTCCAAAGTTAAAATATTTTGCTTCATTCTGTAATCGTAAGTTGACTTTGAGTGTTCTTCTCCTTTAATTGTAATCTTTGGTTCCTTCTAGTTCTCTCTAGTGTCCAATTTTTAAAGTCTTATCTCATATTTTTTAAAAAGAATTCAAAACAAAAGCATTTTCCCATGGGAAGGATTCTTTATAATTAATACCAACAACTTATTTCAAATTTATCTGGACCCTTAATCTGTTTGTAACTTTCTAAAATCAAAGTTTTAATCACCCTTTTGCTGTTTATTAAAAAAAATTGTTAAGTCCATAAACTTGTATTTAAATCTTCTTTTGCTAAGGATTGAAGGAAACTCACCCGGTGCTATAAAACTTAATAGCCAAAAGCAGTTAACATGCAATTTCCAAAAGTGTTTAGAAAAAGAAGTATGCGAACCCAGTGTTCTTTCAAAGGTGTCAACTGTGGTTTGAGCAAGATGGCTATTCCCTTGCCTCCCAGCACTCTAAACCCACTGGAGACTGCTGTCTTGTGGCCTCCTCATGAGGAGCAACTGTCTGGAGCACTTGTGGGTGACAAGAGTCTTCTCCAGCACCACAGTTCGAAAGCATCAATTCTTCGGCGCGCAGCCTTCCTTATGGTCCAACTCTCACAGCCATACATTACTACTGGGAAAACCATAGCTTTAATTATACAGACCTTTGTCGGCAAGGTGATGTCTCTGCTTTTTAATATGCTGTCTAGTTTTGCCATAGCTTTCCTCCCAAGGAGCAAGAGTCTTTTAATTTCATGGCTGCAGTCATCGTCTGCGGTGATCTTGGAGCCCAAGAAAATAAAATCTGTCACTGCTTCCATTTCTTCCCCTTCTATTTGCCAGGAAGTGATGGGACCAGATGCCATGATCTGAGTTTTTTTAATGTTGAGTTTCAAGCCAACTTTTGCACTTTCCTCTTTCACCCTCATCAAGAGGCTCTTTAGTTCCTCTTCGCTTTCTGCCATTAGGGTGGTATCGTCTGCATATCTGAGGTTGTTGATATTTCTCCCGGCAATCTTAACTCCAGCTTGTGATTCATCCAGCCCGGCATTTCTCATGATGTACTCTGCATATACGTTAAATAAGCAGGGTGATAATATACAGCCTTGTCGTACACCTTTCCCAATTTTGAACCAATCAGTTGTTCCATTTGTAGTTCTAACTGTTGCTTCTTGACCCGCATACAGGTTTCTCAGGAGACAGGTACGGTGGTCAGGTTGTTGTTGTTCAGTCGTTTAGTCGTGTCTGACTCTTCGTGACCTCATGGACCATAGCACGCCAGGCCTTCCTGTCCTCCACTGTCACCCGGAGTTTACTCAAATTCATGTTCATTACATCGGTGATGCTATCTAACCATCTCATCCTCTGCCGTCCCCTTCTCCTTTTGCCTTCAGTCTTTCCAAGC
The DNA here is from genome assembly GCA_023362775.1 of Charina bottae. NCBI lineage: Eukaryota > Metazoa > Chordata > Lepidosauria > Squamata > Charinaidae > Charina > Charina bottae. The sequence goes on from JALMGJ010000006.1 coordinate 63,148,461, forward strand.
ATCAGGGTCTTTTCGAGTGAGTCCTCTCTTCACATTAGGTGGCCAAAGTATTTGAGCTTCAGCTTCAGCATCTGTCCTTCCAATGAGCAGTCAGGGTTGATTTCCTTTAGGATTGACTGATTTGACCTCCTTGCAGTCCAAGGGACTCTTAAGAGTCTTCTCCAGCAAGGTGGTCTGGTACTCCCATCTCTTTAAGAATTTGCCACAGTTTGTTGTGATCCACACAATCAAAGGCTTTAGCATAGTCAATGAAGCAGACGTAGATGTTTTTCTGGAACTCTCTTGCTTTTTCCATGATCCAGCAAATGTTGGCAATCTGATCTCTAGTTCCTCTGCCTTTTCGAAACCCAGCTTGCACTTCTGTTAGTTCTCAGTTCACATACTGCTGAAGCCTAGCTTGTAGGATTTTGAGCATAACCTTGCTAGCATGTGAAATGAGAGCACAATTGTACGGTAGTTTGAACATTCTTTGGCATTGCCCTTCTTTGGAATTGGAACGTAAACAGACCTTTTCCAATCCTGTGGCCACTGTTGATATTTCTACACGATTCCTACATCTGCCTCTTTTGCTCTATTTGCATGCAGAGAGTCAATATATTAGCAGTGGATGATGGGTGTGATGATGGTGATGATAATCTGTTTGAACACAACAATGCTGTTGATAGCTGAGCTGAGCTCATTAAAGTGTTTGGATTAGAAGGTGCTGATATCTTCCCAACTGAGTGCTGGATTAGGGCCAATACAATTAAATAACTTGCCCAAGCTCACAAAGGCATTGAGCAAAAAAGAATTAAATCCTTATTGCCAGCCCTTGTCTAGTAATTTCACTATGAATGCATCCTTCAATTAGAGCTAAGTGGCAACATAAATGCTTGGAATGTAAGCAATGGGGAGATGATTATAACAATAGCTAGCCCTGCCTCCTCCCCACACACAAAGGTGAAGGCCTTTGACTACAATAAATCTGTTCTGTTTTACTTGCATATATTTTCCAAAAAGGGGTAATATCCTTCCCTTTAAAAAACCATTCCAAACAACACTTTGGAAAGCTCAGTGCAGTACGTCTCTTACCATCTAGGCTTTATTGGTCTTTGTGTGGCACTAGGTCTATAAAAGAAAGGATTTTGCAGAGTGAAACAAGGCATGCTGTGCACAATGACATTGCTTGTTATTTCAATCTCTCCATCTTTTCAGTGGCATTGCTGGGGATGGGGGGCAGGGGAAAGGGCTAAGAAATGTTTGAGGCTACAGCAGAGAGATTGCTATGAATGAATGGTTTCCTACTGGGCTTCATTCCAGCTGGCTGGAATAGCTTTGGACATATCTTCACATTTTAACAACAACTGATGAATACCTATGTGAATAAATAAGCTGATGACTTCTGGTTATGCTTCATTGATAGGCAAGAACTTCAAACAAATAAAATACCATCCCATGAATATATAAGTCCATGCAGAATCTGATGCCTTTATTGATTCATATGTGAAATGGGTGAGTAGATCAGTTTTCTGTTGAGTTCTCAGGAGTTTAATGCTATCATATGCTCTGAGCTGTATTTATATATGGCAAGGATCTGGAGCCTGTATACAGCATCCTTCCTCAACCTCGTGCCCTCCAGCAATCTTTGTCAAGCTCTGTGTAGCTGGCAAAACCAAGGAAGCAAGAATGACATGGATTCTAGAAATGTATCTTCAGTGCTAGTCTCTTGAAAACTGTAATTAAATCCCAGCTTCAGTTAGCGTGAATCATTAAGGCAGAATCTCTTTGAAATTTCTTCTTCCCAGTATTTCACATCTGGCCTGAGTTGCCACTTCTTAGATAAACCAAACACTTTGAGCCTCACTTTCCCACAATCTCTCATAGTCTTAGAATTTAACTGACATAACTGCATGCTGCCTTGGCATTATAGGAGCCGAAGTCCAACCTATCTGGAACGTGCCTGGTGAGGGTTGAGGAAGGCTCCTGGTGTATACCATTACGATGACTGTATTGTTACAATTTTAATTATTCTTTTCTATGCAGTTTTGCATTTGTGGATCATGCTAAATCCATTTTTTTACTTTCTTAGTTTTCAAAAATTGTTATGAACTCATTAATGCTGCTCCCATTATGAAGTTAAACAGTTAAATGAGCTAAAAGCAAAATTGCTTGATGTTCACTATTTCAAGTCCCAAAGTAGTAGAAATATATATAGTTTAAAATGATTTGAATATACTGTTCATTCTATGCTTAAAACATTTTTCCTTCCAAATTAAGCTCATGGGATCTGAGCTTGTGAGTTCAGTATGCATCTCCCTCTCATTTTACAGTAAGGATTGGAGGATGCATTGCTATTCATTTCACATCTTGCACTGCAGATGGCAATCACACTGGATGCTTTATGTCCAGATATGGTTCCAAAAATAAGGAAATTACATCTGGACATCCATGTATATACAGTATTCCTATTTCCCTAGTTGGAGGGAACAACCTCACTTCGATCTATATGATGGCATGAAAATGAAGATTCCCTCAAGTTGAAATTCACCCCTATTGCTGCCTGGACACATCCTTACAGTTTTCTTGACAACAATATAGCAATTTGCTGATTTGCTGACCCTTTGTTCCTGGATTTTTTTTTTTTGGTCAGTTTATAACCCTGGATTTCCAGGTGTTCTCCCATCTAAATACTAACCAAGGCTAAAGCTGCTAAACTTTTTCAAGATCATCCAATGTTGCCTAAGTGCTGTCATTTGCTTTGATGTACCAGGACACTTAGGGGGCGTGGTAGCTCAGCGGGTAAGATGCCAAGCTTGTCCGATCGCAAGTTTGGAGGTTCAAATCCCTAGCCCTGTGAGCGGAGTGAGCTCCCGCACTCGCCCCAGCTCTTGCCAACCTAGCAATTCGAAAGCATGCAAATGCAAGTAGATTAATAGGTACCACTTTGGTGGGTAGGTAACAGCGTTCCGTGTGCGTCATGCCAGCCACATGACCACGGAAGCGTCTTCGGACAATGCTGGCTCTTCAGCTAACAAATGGAGATGAGCACAGGCCCCTAGAGTCGGACACGACTGCACAAATGTGCGGGGAGAACCTTTACCTTTACCTTACCAGGACACTTGCATTTTGCCGAGAAATATTTCTGAGTCTAGGTTTAAATGCTACTGCTTCCTGTCATAGCCCCCCCCCCCCCCCAAAAAAGATGTTTTCCTCTTTTGCTAAAGCTTTGCTTATGTTCTCCTGACTTTAAACAATGGGGGTAAAGTTTCTATGGCATACATGCAGTGCACATGCCATATGCATTCTGAATTTGAATTTTATCAAACCTGCTTAGGACCTTGTGGCTTTAGTGCAATCATTAGCTAAACTAGATATGTACGGAATAAAATAACAGAGCATCTTCTCTGGGTACTTCCGGATCATCAGCATTTTCATGTCCCAAGCTTTCACAACATACATCTGGGTAATCCAATTTGGAATACTTCTGGTTTTCAGTTCTATTTAAATTCTGCAATCATAGACAAATCTACATTTTATGAGCCTAGAATTTACAAAGAAACCTCAACCAATGTTCTCCTTTGCTGCCTCCAAACTATCTCTAGTTGAATGTCCAACCCTCAAAGCTTCAGATGACAAATTCAGGAGAAGCCCTTCAATCCCCTCCTTAAAAATAAACTTTCCAGTTCCCCACTCAATAGTGCTTGTGTTTGCCATGTGTCTTGTGAGTTGCAGGAGCAACCACCACAATAAAACCTTTCCGAGGCTGCTATACGGAGGTGGGAATGGGGAAGAGGGAGTGTAAAAGAAACAAATGGATTCCATGAGTTCCAGCACCAGCATCATTTACATTGTGACTTAACAGTAATATTGAATGGAGAAATACTGAATGAGCACAGTAATGATGATATGAAGGCATTCTATCCATCCTTCTTTCTAGAATGAAAGAAAGAAAAACAGGGAAAGAAGATGCTATTATGTGGATCCCGATATGATCCCGTGAAATAGGGTGATTTGCACAATAAAAGCTTTATTGGAAGCATTCTGTATTAGGGAACAATCAATATCAATAATAAAACTAGTGTAAAGTATCCTCAGTTTGGTATGTGGAAGTATTACATATCTGGAGAATTAAGTTGAACGCAGCAAGGAGGTACAAGTATGTTGAATTTTTCTTGAGTGGCGTTTCGGGAAAGCATTTCAGTAAGAGCCTAACAGATCCATGGGAGAAAGATGACTGTATGTCAGTAACAACGATGACATTTCCAGTCTTCTGCTTCTTGGTATTGCGTGTCTTTTATCAGGTAAATTTAAATAGATCAACTTCCAGAAGTAATTTAATTCACCTGAGGGGAAAGTATCAAGTATCCTTTCAGTCTGTATTTATAGGTGTTTGTGTATATCTACTTGTATCTTTGATGTGCCACTAACAAATGCAAAGACTTCATTAATAATATTATATTGAAATGTATAATTAATATTATGTTCAATACCCGTTTCTCTCAAACAAAAAGGATGAATTTGTGACTCGGGAAAAAAATATACTAGATTCAAGTGTGAATATTATGCACGTTTTCTTCATTGTATAAGGCTATATATATTTAGTCATATCAAATATGCTATTTCTGATACATTCATATCTAAAAAAGAGAAGATACACAATTCTCTAAACAGCATAAACCTTGAAGGAAGAAGAACCTAGGAATATATTCAGTGTGTAATTAAGAATAACGATGTTTAATTAAAAGAAAATTCAAGCTGATTACCATGAAATGAGATGTATTACAGTATGCTATACAGCAGAGAACTGGAGATGGCCAATTAGTGGTCTATTTCCTTTTTATTTTAATTTATGTAATAGAATGGTGGAGGTATGTAACAGAAGAAATAAGTGTATATGGTTGTAAATATACTATACATTTGTATTTTTTTAAAAAAATCATCAAAACAATTTCCAGTTTGTATTATTATATCTCGTAAGCATCTGGAGCTGAGTAAATCCATTCTTGCCTAACAACTAACTATCTCCCGTATCTTGTTCAATTAATCTATTTTCTGAGAAGCTCTTGATGTTTCCCGATGGGGGGGAAAACACTGTCCATTTCACATCCCTCTTCTCACTTGCCTTTTTTATCCACTGTTTCTATTCTGAAGAGCAGTGTCCTTCCACATAGTCTGCATTTTCAGTGGCCAGTGCACTGGCAGAAACACCCCTATTCTGAAGCAGGATTCAGATTTACATCCACGTCCCTTGTGACTGGTACATGGGAGAAAATGGTTTTTCTGGTAGTCCACCTTTTCCTGGCTCCTTGGGGCAGGCCAATGAAGTGGGTTGTTGGAGGGCTAGCCTTAGTAGACCATGACTAAGGAAACCGTGGATTAGCGTGCAGTCTGTTTTGTCTGGCAGCACTCATTTTGTCCCATAACTCCAGTAGCAGAAGTTGTTATACACAACATTCTGTTTTCCAATTATCCCCACAACAAGCCGGTGAGGTAAGATGGGCTGATGGAGAATGACTAGCCAAAGTTACCCACTGAGCTTCTGTGGCTGAGGGTGGGCTTAAATCTGGGTTTCTCCAGTCCCAGTCCAACGTCTCAACCACTAGATCACATTAGTGTGGTGATTAATACGATGCTTAGAAGGGATACTCCTGGGACCCAATCCTGGTGGGGTAATATCATAGATTATTATGTGATTTCACATAGGCTTATTCTCTATGTCCCTACACAAAAAGTGACCCCTTCCCCTCTCCCTGGTTATTCAAACAAGAACCAACAAAACCATGTACTGGAGCAATTCTTTCTTTATCTCTTAATAGGATGCATAAAAATGTGATGGTTCAAAAAGTTGAAGAACAAAACCATAGATTACCTTGGCATAGAAAATGTTCATTATCTCTGATCTTCTACTTTAATAGCTGAGTCACCTGAATCATATACTCCCTTTCCAGAACTTATTGAAACTATTGACTAGTGAACCCTAATGCTGGCTGTTCTTTTTTACATGGGTTAATCAATTTACTTAGATTCCCAAAGACTGAGGTTAAGCAATTGTCATTCCCACACCTAGAAAAGGGGCCACATACAAACCCTCTAACTATGAGCCCATTTATTTGCTGAGGCAGTAGACTTCATTCAAAGCATCTTGTGATTGAAGTTGGATTGGATGGACCATGAAGATAAATTAGCTGAAGAATAGGCAGACTTCACAGCAGGTTTCCACTCCTGTAGACCAGTGCCTAATTCTACAACATATAACTGAAATATATATTGTCAGACCACAAAGGGCAAATTTGCTGCCTTTCTTGACTTTAATCAGCACTTGACTCTACAGTATACCCAGAGATAGACTGTGGCAAAAATGGGATGCATCCTCCACCGATTGCAGATTACTTTTTCTTATTTATGAATTACACAAAAACAGCTGTTTATAGATAAGGTGCAATTTTGCCATGACTAGATTTAATCTCAGAGAGAGGTGAAATAGGGTGTATTTTGGCTTGTTTGTTGTTAGATTTTATATACATTCAGTGGTTCAAACACTTTTGGTCCTGGTTTTTGTTTCCAAAATTGGCAGATCATCCATTCCTGTGTTTTTTGCAGACAATACAATTATTCTATCCTTTGTAGCAATCTCATTAAGAAGGGCCCTGTGGCCTTAGCTATTCATTGCCTAGAAGGAAACTTACTATAAAGAAAATAATTAAGTTTTTTTTCCCTAGAAGCCAAATCAAGCATAAGTAGCAGATCAGTGACCATGATACTGAATAAAGACATGGAAGAAATTAGTTGCTACATCCCCCCAAAATGATCCCTGGGGGGCACAGATACCTTATGCTACTGAGAATGCTCAGAGAAACTCTACAGCAGATGGGAATGTGTGGGCTTTTGGAATGTTAGATTCATATTTTATCATTCTGCAATTATCTTGGTTTTGTTTTTTCTTATATGCTGGTCTTGGAGTGTGAAAAATGATTGATTGGGTTAATGTGCTCTACGGAGACTCAAACTGGTCTTTTGCATTGTTCTGATCAGTTAACCACAAATAATATTTAGCAGAAATTAGCTTCAGAGAAGGAATCTTACCCATACTTGACTGGCCTTAATGACATGGTGGTTTTGTCTTCAGAGTATCATTTTAAAGCAGGCAAATTACAAGCATTTCTGGACCAGATGTTCAAGTGGAAAATCTATTTTACCATTTACAGGAAGCTCATCTTTTTAGAGATAGATTCCACTTACAACTATCAACCACTTACAACTTACAACAACTTCCACATACAATAATTATTAATAAAAGATATTTCAGACTGAGATTTACTAAGATGACACCATTTGTTATAAAGGACATTCATATAATGGTAATAATGCTAATGCTAATAAGAGAATGGTAAGTGTGTAAAGTAGAATTGTCAGGTGGAGTGTCCTTTACTGCCCACTGATCCATCACCTAAGTGTCCTTACTCCTTGGATTTTGGTTATCTAACAATAACCACAAGATTGGGATCATATGTATGCCAATATGACATCTATTCCTATTTTGAATAACCAGTGTACATATTAGATTGTACCAATCAAATAGAATATTTGTAGCTCAGGGTTGAACTGTGGAGTCCTTGGTGCTCCCTGAGCCTTGTTGTTTTCTTGCAGATGTTTCATTGCCAGGCTAGGCAACATCTTCAGTGTGAAAAGGGAGTGGGACTTGCCCTCTGTTTATATACCCTGGCTTGTCCTGCTTAGATTGTTTCCAGAGCATTGCCACTAGAGGTACACAGAACACTGTTATAATGTGATTATAGTACCCTCTTTTTAGTTTATGGGTTATGTAACAAGTACATTGATTGCAATTCAATTCTAGAGAGAGCCTTGTGCAACAGAACAAATCTAATTTAGTTATTAGCTAATTTAGCTAATTGTGATGAAGATCGGAAGTCACTTCTTTATATAGTTCTTTTCTTTATCTTTTCTTTTTCTTTTTCTTTGTACTTTTTATTCCTTCTTTCTATTTCTCCTTCTTTCTCTGAGTTTAGTTTGTATTTGTTTTTACTATTGTAATTAAAATCCTCAATAAAAATTATTTTAAAAAAAGAATAAATCTAATTTTTAGGGAATTTGGTTTAGAAGAAATGTTTTGGAGTACCTGGGAGTCTGAGCATAGCAACTCACTGCTTATTTATTAAAACAGCTGCTACTTTTTCTAGGGTTGTGCAGCTATTGTAGAAGCCTCCCAACTGCAGCTGCATGATCTTGGAAAACGATAGCGCTACTTGAATAAATCACCAACAGATGCTGCTAAGGCACCTCTTCTGAACTGAATTTAAAGCCTTGCATAGCTAAACTTTATCATTTAATAAATAAACTTATTTCTTTTTTAAAGTAAGAAGTATGACTTCTTCTTGGACAAAACAACATAATACTATGAATCATCTAGCTTAATACTGTCTGTGCTGACTTGTCAACAACTGTTCAGAAATATAACCTTTCCTAGTCCTGCGTAGAGATGCTGGATATGTTGGGGCACTTTGCAGTCAAAGTATGTGATTCAAAGATACAGGACTTTCCAAAGAAATTCATTGACTATAAGTGAAATTGATCCATAGTAGTGATGGCACTAAATCTTAACTAGTAAGTCTTTGTAGATGCTATACTAAAGTAATGAACAATACTTCAAATTTTTTTTAGACAAAAAGGTGTGATATTTCCCTTCTCCTGAGAGATCAAGGTGTTCCCATATAGCAAAACTAATATTCTTAAATTCTGGGAAATGTTAATGGATTCTTTATAACTTATTCTAGAAAGTAATCAGTCATAAGCATCAGTTGAAGACTTCCTAACTAAAACGTAATTTTATAAACAGCAAGCCATTGTGTTTAAGACTATGGTCTGTGGTACTGACTTAAAATGTCACCATATTTTTCAGGAAGTTCAAGGAACCTGCAACATTGTTCACCTGGCACAAATATTGCACTCACTAGAGCTTTTGTTCAAAATAAGTTTGATTTAAATTCTGTTGCACCCTGTGAGTCTTTCCTAAATTACCATTTTGAATACCAAAAAGCCTATGATTAATCACAACTTCTCTTACCACTCAGAATCATTCTTTTCTTCAGTCATCTCTACTCTTATAAGAGTCATTTTATCAGGATATATGATTAAGTTCTTCATGTGTAGATTTGCAAAATACCATCTGCTAGTTTGGAATAGGATTAACTTATTACCCAAGCCAAGGCACTGACTCATATTCTAAGTAACCAGGGAGACCAGCTTTCTCTAATCTGCTGGTTTTGAGATCTGTAGATTTCAGTCCCTACTACTAGTTGCTTTGTTGGCTATGGATTAAGGGAACTAAGGTCTAAGTGGAAGGAACATTGAAAGACCTTAATAGAAATCAGCTGTTTGAAGAAGTTGTATTAACTCACCTGTGTTGGTTCATGTAATGTTTTATAAACACCCACACACACACCCCAGTACTCCTGAGGAATGGTAATTCTGGGACTTGTGGCTTAACAGACTGGATGGCATCAGGTTGGGGGAAGGCTGCTATATAAAAGATGAATTTATTTCAAAAGGATAAAAGCGTCACATGATCCACCCTTGCCAACACATGTGAATACATCTTCTTCCAACAGACAGGATGGACTATATTGAGACCATAAACTTCTACTTTCCCTTTAAGGGTTTCTTTATGGCAAAACCCCTGGCAACAGTGTGATGCTGTATTTACAATGTTGGACTACAATGGGGGAGACCCAGGTTCAAGTTGACACTGAGCCATGGAAGCTCATTGGGTGATTCTGCATCAGTCACCAAATCTCAGCCCAATTTTCCTCACAGAGTTATAGGTATAAAATGGAGGATGTCCTACATATGCTGGCTTAAGTTCCTGGAACACCAATGACATAGAAAGTTAAGGAATAAAAAGTATGAAAAATAAGATAGTACCATTTGACAACAGAACTGGCATAAGTTGTTTTTGGGGACAGCAGCCAAGTCAGATGGACTTCACGAACCAGGTCAATGTAGTTAGTCGTTTCTAAAGCCTCTGGCAAAATCCCTGTGGAGATGTCATACTGTGCTTCTTTTAAAATGACAATTTGCTGAACAGTGAAGCAAACAAGAATGATCAGGCTGGGACAATGCAGCTCAATGGATTTCTGCTGGCAGCTCCTGAGTTGTTCCAGCTGGTATAACTTCATAAAGCAAAATGTGTTCTATCAAAAATGAGCTTTGATGCTTTTAATCTTCATGTGCGCACAAAGTGTGGCTCTTTTCATTTTTATTCTTAATGTAGAATCCACCAACTGCTGGGAAGCACATTGGGGCCCCTGGTAAAAATATTCTGTTCTATAAGAGCCTGGGGTTTCCCATAGTTTTCCAGCTCCAGAGGATGCCTTCAATGGCAATGTGCGTATCTGCAGAGCAATGCAAGGAAAACTGTGCCACATGTGCCAACCATCTCTGGCTTACTGTGTAATCGGCTCAGATGCAGAAGCACAACTACAGAGGGTCTTGGAAAAGTTACTGAATGGGCCACAAAACTCTGCATGGTCCAGCTGGCCAGGAATAATATGTTCTAGCTTCTGGTCATATAGCAAGCAGAGGTCTGTCTAGAAAAAAGTGTTCTTCGTCGGGTTCAAGCAATATTGCTGGAGAAAAAGTTTGGGGAAATATGTGTACATAGCAGAGAGGGTCGCATCACACTGCAGAATATGCCTATCGCATGTGTTGCTACAACACATTGGTGCGAAGGCAAGATATGCAGTAAATGGAAACTTAGATCAAAACTTCCTTGTAGATTCTTCTGCTGTTTTACTAATACTCAGATTGTTATACAGTAATGTGAGATTTTGAAAAGCAAAGTGGGAAAAGCCAAATGCTGTTACCCATTTTTCTCTTTTGTATATTTTCTGTCATAATAGCAGAAAACTTTGTAGTGGAAATGTTCCAGCCAGAGGCATCCTTTCTCCCAAACTTTGGGGGATTCCAGATAGCTGGAATGATTCAGACACATAGGCTGTGTGCTGCTCAAGTCTTTGGGTTCTTAATTTTTGTTGTTTTCTTCCTCCCTATAATTTTTTTTCTTGTGGAATGAAGATATATTTTAACTTCAGTGGCTTTGGATTGTGTAGGTACAGCAAGAAAGCACAGCAAATCATCTGTACTGAGAACAGACTTTATTAAAACCAAATCAAACAATAAATAGTAAGGGGATCCCTTCAACTAAAATATTGTTTCAGTGAGTGTCCAAAAATGGTGTGATAATAAGAGGTCCCACAGCAAAGGGATTATTGCTGAACTACCACCCACGAAACGGACTCTAAAAATATAACAGTTCTCTGATGAAAATCTCCTGAGAACACTGCAGGGTTAGGGTAAGAAAGGAGGTGCACAATCTGAGAGTAAATTCAAATACAAAATAGAAATTGTATTCAAGAAATTGATGAATACTGACTGAACTGAGTCATTTGTAAAATTAAAAACTCAATCTAGTCTTCAAACTTAAGAGAAAATATTTGATATCGAAAACTAAGAGAAGCAAAAATCTGCCTGTTTGTGCATGTCACAGAAAGATAAAAAATTGTCTCTGTGCCACAAAATGAATAAAACAGACGAAAAGCAGACCGTAGCAAATCAAAAGAAAGTGTTCTTAAGGGGAAAAAATGTGAGCTAATTTAACATCTGCTGTCACTTCCCTTTCCTCCCTTCTGAATGTCGCCTGCTGCTGCAGTGCTAGTCCAGAAGATCTAATAATAAAGATCTGGGACTCAACCCTCCAATTCTCTTCTTCGACTTGCTGGGAAATGTGATGACTAGAAGAATCACAATTTCTCCCCCTTAGTTATTTCTCTCCTACAAAAGAAGAGTACTACAAAGAGTCAGCCTTTGGCTGACAGCTCAGGCATCCCACCTTTGTTCTCTAACAACTTCTCACTTAAGTTCTCATCATGTCCAGCCCAGCCAAGAAAAGTTCATCTTGACTTGCCCTGACTTGTTAATACTCCTTCATCTCAAAACAATTCCACCTGGATGACTGAGAACCTTCATAGACATATCCTTCATCTCAACCACCATAACATGTACTCAGGCCCCTGCTCCTGACCTTTCCCATTTTCTTCCTCTTCTTCACTGCTTCAATGAAAAAACATGTGCATTACATCCAGTGTGGAAAATGGGTCTGTAATTCAGGATGGAAGTGGGCATGGATTTGGGGATATTAACTGAAATTTGACTATGGGTTTAGGTAGCCAAACTAGTCAAAAAGCACATTAAATGATAGTCAAGAGCTATTGCACATGATTAGAAATTGCTACATATTGTATAAGACATACTAAGAACTAGATCTTCACTTCACAGATGTCTGAAAATCTTAAGAAATTCAAAGTTCCATATATCTTAAGAAATGGCTCCAAACTTTCCTGTGAAGAAAATACGGTTAAAGCCACAGGGATTTATTTTAGCAGATGCTAGTAAACAATTGTGCCCAAACAAGATACACCACTTGCTAATGCTGGAAAGGTTTACTAGGAATTTTCCAGGACTGCAAATCACTAAGAGAAATAAGAATATGCCATAATTGCTGATCTAGCCTCTGGCAATAACACAGAGATTATATTCAGCATAAGTATATTTATTGGGATGAAATTATTATTTTATAGTTTATAGCAACAATACTTTAAACCAATATTCACAAGGCAAAGGACTTATTTAAAATGACAATGGTGAGAAAGAGAGAGGTGGATATACACACTCATGTGCACTGAGCTGGAAGAGTGCTGTTAAAAAAATTGCACGCAAATCTGATTCCAAATCTCAAGAAAGACATATTTTAATATCATTGTTGTCTGGAGAGCTCATATAGTCTCTGAAGATTTTATAGATCTCTGATGGTTGAAGCTACGTTCTTTGTGCAAAGGCAACTAAACCATGACGTGCGCTAATAAAAGTCTAGGGAAACAATAGTTCTGGACATACTTTCCACACTTTTTGCTTGAACTAATTACTGATACTTAAGACTGAAATATCCAAACTGTTTGTGACCATGAGGCAGGAAAGTATTCTGGATAGGTACAAAACCCAGGCAAATTTAATTTTAGGTTGAAAAACTGGAATATGTAGGATTACTTATGTGATTCAAGCATTATTCATGTACCAGTTTTAAACCCAGTTCTCAGGATATATACATATATATATATACGTATATATACACAGACAGACAGATAGATAGAGGATATACGAGGATATGCAGCCTCGTGTGGCGCAGAGTGGGAGGCAGCAGTATTGCAACCAAAACTCTCCCCATGACCTGAGTTTGATCCCAGCAGAAGCTGGTTCTCAGGTAGCCGGCTCAGGTCGACTCAGCCTTCCATCCTTCCGAGGTCGGTAAAATGAGTACCCAGCTTGCTGGGGGAAAGGTAATTACGACTGGGGAAGGCAATGGCAAACCACCCCGCTCTATAGTCTGCCAGGAAAACATCGTGAAAGCAGCGTCTCCCCAGGGGTCACATGACTCGGTGCTTGCACAGGGGAACCTTTCCTTTTTTCTCAGGATATAAAGATGGATCATATGCCTGAGGCCTACTGGAATGGTGTTAGGAAACAGAAGAATAGCTTTAAACAAATGGTTTGGCCTCAACAACACCTATTGCCATTGTCCTCATCTGAAAAAGACAGGCAATTATTACCACTGGGCTACAGCTTCCTAGACCAATACAATAGTTGGCAGATGTTTTTGGCATGACTGTATGACATCTGAGTAATGTTCTCATCCTCTAGTTTCTCGCATTAGTGGAAGAGATCCACTGCCTGCCTTTTATCCACCAAAACTCAAAGCTGCTGTGGTCTTATAGTATACAGTACATGCATGGAAATTTGACTTACACCACTCTAACCTCTTATTTATACAATTTCAACCAATGTCTATTTACTGCTATTTTATACTGAATGTGTCACATAATCAGACCTAGTAAACTAAGCAAGAACAAGGAAGAAGGAGCAATGGGGATTATTTTATATATTTTTAGAGTTGTATAACTTTCCAGAAAGCCATTACAGATCAAAATTAATTTTAAAAGTCCGACAGTTTTATACAGTTCTCTCTTTGAGCAATATGAAGATCTATTTCCAATGTTTCTGACTTCAAACATTCACTTAATATGCAAATAGCAGATCAGCAGGCATTCCTGTTGTTTGAGTGTCCTCTCATGCTCATATTAACTTTCTGAAAGATTCTGACAAAACAATGATAATGTAATGTAATAACTAATCAGTCAGTGCTCAACCATCCAGACAGTTTGATGTAATAAGCATACCAATATCCTTTTCAAGACCAAATGCTAAATTAAGCAATTGTGTTTTATTGTCTGTGAGTTTCTATTTGCTCAAAATGCAGTATTAAATTTAACAAGAATCACAAATGGATAATTTTTATAGCAGACCTTCCCCACTCCTCCCCCCCTTTTTCTTGCTGATAAGAATGCATTTAGGAAGACATGGAGCCAGAATTGTCGTCATTTTTTTTTAAAAAAAAAATCATTTTGGGGGATTTTGAAAAGATTCAATTAAAAGGTGCCAGTAGTAATAGCCAGGTGCTACTACTACTACTTCTTATGTCCATCCCAGTTTGAAGAGAAACACATGGTTAATGACTTTGTTAATTTCAGTTTGTAATGTTCAACACAGAGGTGGGAGAGTGGGCTTGCACTAACCTGTTGAATCTCCACTGATTCTGAATTCAGCACGATATTTGAAAGATGGACCTACATGCAGGAGGGAGGCATCCCTTCTAACATCTATGCAGAGGACAGATCCAGAAGAGGTAGTCCAAGGGCCCCTACAGCACAATGGGGCCACCAAAATTTTGGACCCTTTGTGCATAAAAGAAATGAAAGAAACTGTATGGCAACAATGATAGCATTTGAGAGTACTACTGCTGGAGTCTTTGTTACATCAATAACTTTCTTATACTTTGTTGTTGATTAGCAGGATATACTTCCTCCCTAGTAGAAACAATGTTTGACAGTAGGAATGGCCAGTCTATAGTAAATATGTATTTTTTACTGTTGTGAGCTGCCCAGGGCTGTGTTTTAAGATGGGCGGCCATACAAATCTTTTAAGTAAGATTAATCAATAGTCAAGTTCTTCAAACTCCAATTAGAAATTGCCTAAAGGGAAATGGAAATCTCTCTATGCAATGCTACTGATGGACACTTCCTATGTTCATACTTTCTTTTGGGGGACTCTTTATCGTTAAAATTGATGTGATTTGAACAAACCTTTAAATAATGCAAACATGAAGTGTTCTTCAAGATGAGCTTCACTCCTGAGGACTTCATGAGTATGTAAGATATGTAGTCTTCTTGGCAACAAAATGAAAATGCTTTCCATTGCCTTATTTTAGGATGTTTTTACAGTTTTCCAGTCTAAACTACAGTGCTGGTGGTAAAGGTAAAGGTTCCCCCCGCACATTTGTGCAGTCGTGTCCGACTCTAGGGGCCAGTGCTCATCTCCGTTTGTTAGCCGAAGAGCCAGCGTTGTCCGAAGATGCTTCCATGGTCATGTGGCCGTCATGACGCACGTGGAATGCTGTTACCTACCCACCGAAGTGGTACCTATTAATCTACTTGCATTTGCATGCTTTCGAATTGCTAGGTTGGCAAGAGCTGGGGCGAGTGCGGGAGCTCACTCCGTCACGTGGGGCTAGGGATTCGAACCTCCGAACTTGCGATCTTCCGATTGACAAGCCTGGCATCTTACCTGCTGAGCCACCGTGCCCCACCACGGTATTGCATAGAAGTCTCCATTTAACACTAACCATGCCAGATCCTGCTTAGCTTCCAAGCCCAAATGAGATCAGCAAAGAGTAACCTTAAAAATGGGAGACATGGGTATCATGCTTCCTATACTCTGGCATGATAACTGTTTTATTTTACATTATTCTGTTATGGTTTTAATTCCTCAGTAGTCTTATCTGGCACTCCTTCCATCCCACCATCACTGTAGCCACAGAAACCATCAAATAACAGAATGATCTTGAAGCCTGTAAAAAATGGTCTGGGCTTTCTTTTTAATAAAATAATTATTATTTGTTGAACCACTTTATTCAGTTTAATCTCCCTTTTGTTTACCACATGCATCCTTGTCACATTAATTAATTATAAATAGTATAAATGGCTGATTTTCAATTAGGAGAGGAGAAAAATCAGTCATGTATGAACTTTAGGTTAATGTAGAACAGAATGTAATTCACTCATTATGGCCATTGGCAGATTGTATTCCATTCCTTAGACAGTGGTTTGGAAAGATTCCATAGAATAATGAAAACAAACCAGCACATTGTGCATATATGTGCACACACATTCTAAATTATGCTTATTGGGTGCTTGAATAAGATTTTTGGTTTCAGCACCTGCTTGGGGTTCTTGGCAGAGACAATGCTAGGAGAGAAATCATCTAGGTCTTCTGCTGGTTAGGTTAGGCTAGGCATGCCCTTTTCCTCTTCAGCACTATCCTCAAGTTTTATAGAAGATATGTGAAAGCAGCTTCCTTAGGAAGGCTTTGTATTGCTTTGTCCAATTAAGCAATAAGTTCTGCTGTCATGGGTCTAACTTGCAAATGAGAAAATTATCTGGCAGCTGAACCTACTTTCCTAAAGACCCTGTGATTGACTGATTAATTAATGCTGATTTGTTTTCAAATATTATGCCATTATATACAAAGGATTGTATGAGAAAGGCCTAATGGAAAACAAAATGTTCTATTGAGGTCTCTGCCTCAATTGATCAGATGTTTTAGGAGGCACTGTTGAGTCATACCAAAAACGTAGGGGTTTATTATAGTGGAATGGACCTTAAGTTTGTTTGGTGGGTTTAGCAGGGCAGCCCAGCTATCGGCTACACTCCTTCTCCCTGGGATGGTTGTCCTCTTTCACCGAGTGTGCAGCTTCATAAGAGACACACATGGAGTGGTAAGGGAACACCCGCCTAGCCAGCCAGATCAGCTGAATCAACCCTGGAGTTCAGTGGGGTGACAGATGTCGCAGCCAGACTGCCCTCACCTCCTTATTACAGTGGAACATCCAACCATCCACCTTAACAAACCAAGAGATTTGCCCTCTTTGTTCCTGAGACATACAGTATTCATTGCTATAAACAATTCAGGAGCATATTGCTTAGATTGCCTTCCCAAACATTATTTGAAACTGAATCTTTTCAGGCCTAGGTAGGCTTCAGAGTAGTCCTTCACTCTAACCACTACAGCATCAGCTAATAAATTGGCTCTAATAATATGCAACCTGCTTAACACTGGAACAGTTGCTATAACTGTAATAGCCCCATCAAAAATAACAAAAACAAAATGATAAATGATAAAACTAACAGACATACCACCACCCCCAAAATCCACCAGTTTGATAGTTAAACCTTTTTAGGGTTGAAATTGATTTGGTTGAAAATTTGAAATTGATTTGGTTGAGGCTTAGCTATTCCCGATCCCCATGTCAGAAAATAATTTAGTGCCTTCTATCCAGGTCACATTAGGATTCCATTGTCCATATGCTCAAGGATATGACCAGATTAAGCCTCTTCTCTTTCTCCCCTCTTTTCTTTACATATTGAATCAGTTAATCCCAGCTAGTCCAGACCCTGATCCACAGAGGTGATTGGTGCCATTAAACCTAATCATATAGGAACTGGACAGGTAGATACCAGTGCTCAGTTCCTCTTATTATATTTACACGCCTATTGATTGGGACCACAATAATGGGGAAATTGATGGAAAGCACAGAAAAGAATGCTATTTCAATTGTTCTCATATGCTGCTGGCTTTGATAAACTAACAAATTAGCAACAGTCTTTGCATTAGTTTTAGTCAAGCCAGTTGATAAAACCCTCCTTATTCCATCTGTTCATTTATTAAGACTAATTTTTTTTCAATCAGAAGGAGAAGAAAAATGCATCCAAGAGAGAACATCCTACTGCTGTAGATAAAAGAGACAAACCAACTCCAGCAGAGAATGGCTAAGTAGATCACAAGCCCATGAATTAACAGCTGTCTCTGCATAAAAGGGCATCTCTTTCCATAAGGAGCTTGGAGCAATTAACATTAAGATTAAACAACAGATCTTTGAGACTTGCAGCTATTGGTTCTTTGTAGATTTTTTTAAAAAAATTGTGGTTTATTTTTATCCCTAGAAATTCATGTTAAGTTTGTCTTAGATTTTGGATATCTTTAAATCTTTGGATATACTGAAATCTTACTCCTGTTTACAAAGCTAGAATTCATTTCTATGGTTCTATCAAGGGTCTCCTTTAGAATCTGTGCTAGTTATTTGCTGTCATTTTATCCATGTACATACTCCCTCATCTTTCATGGATTCCCTTTAAACCATGTTATGTTGCTCACAGGAGTAGAATTTTCACTTGAGCAGTTATCAGCATAAGTAAGCTGTCTGCTTAGCATCTCAGCTATAGTCATCTACATATGCCTGTAATACAGCAAAGGTTAGCAAGCAATCAAATGAAAACAGGAATCGGTGCCTGAATGGTACTTGTCATGGGATAATCATAATCAAGAATATGCCTTGCTGCAAATAGGCTTAGGCAGAGCGAAAAAGATGTGCAAAACCAGTTTGAGCAGACAAGTTCTTATAGAAAATCATATACTAGAAAAGCTGGTGCTTTCCCCACAAAGAGACCTTAGCATTTTTAGACATGTCAGGTAAGAAACACTTCTAATTATTTAGCACACTTTTGATATCTAACTACATTAAAAAAAACCCTACAGAAGCTTTTCTAACCCGATTAAAAGGGAAAAGGGATTAAGGGTTACAGAAATCTCAGCAATTGAATACCTTTACTTTTAGAATCCAATTTATTTCTGGGTTCACTAGAGTACAGCTTTCTTAATTCTCTTGATGAACCTGAGAGATAGCTGCTATTATTATTATTATTATTATTATTATTATTATTATCCAAAAGCCCAAATAACAAAATACAGATCTAATTTTAAAAATTGGCATAAACAGTTTAACAAGTAACATAAATTAATAAATATAACAAAAACATTAAAAATATTTAAAAACATTTAAAACTCAAACTTGCTAATTTATTAGTAACTATTGTGTTTTTATAGCCATAGTTAAAATTTGGCTGTCACTACTGTAATTTCAGGATTTTTTATCTGAGAGTAAAATTTTAATACATTTGGAAATATCTCTTCCTGGTCTTAATTTTAAAATAGGCCAGATAATATCCTGCTGAAAACTCTTGAAAATCTCAAAATGCAGTAAATATGATCCACAGTTTCAAGGTCAGTACTATTACAGGGACAATATCTTTGAGAGATGGGAGTCTTTGGAAATCTACCATATAGCATATTTGATAGAAATGCATTTAATCTGCCTTTTGAAAAGGCTATTCTGTATTTTCTTGACTGTAACTGCTAAGGTATTTTGAGAGCTGAAAAGAATAATTGTAATTTATTCCAAAGGTCAAGGGTGAACACGGAATTCCTGCACTGAATTATCCCATAATCTTTAAATAAAACACTGATGTCATAGTCCTGGAAAGCAAATAATCAGGATCAATACCAATCTGACCAATCTTTTGAGTCACCTGTTTAAACCACATATTTATCTAAGAAACATTTGGAATTTCTAGAGATAGCTATTTGTTTTCCAGATAATGGAAGAATGTGTAGAAAGGAGCCATAAGAGATTATCACTAACACTGAATAAAAGGTTTTCCCCTGCAGTCGTGCCGGACTCTAGGGGGCGGTGCTCATCTTCATTTCTTAGCTAAAGAGCCAGCACTGTCTGAAGATGCTTCCGCAGTCATGTGGCCGACATGATGCGCGCAGAATGCTGTTACCATCCCACCGAAGTGGTACCTATTCATCTACTTGCATTTTGCATGCTTTCGAATTGCTAGGTTGCCAAGAGCTGGGGCTAGTGTGGGAGCTCGCTCTGTCACGCGGCGCTCGGGTCTCAAACCGCCGAAGTTGCGACTTTCCGATCAACAAGCCTGGCGTCTTAACCACTGAGCCATCGCACCCCCCTGAATACTGAATACCTCCTGAATACTGAATAACACTGAATACCTCAGTAAATATTATATGTTCTTAGCATTCTACATAATGTATAAATGTTTTATTATATTTATATTTCACATTTAGTCACCGCCCATCTCACTTAAAAAGTGTGACTCTGGATGGTTCACAATAAAATATGCTTCTAGTTATAACTACGTAACAATGTAAAATGTCCTTTTCCGAATTTCAAATACCATAGAAACAATTTTAACTGGAAAAAAAAACAAGTTAAGAAAAAATAAAATGCATTGCATTGCATGAAAGACGTAGAATTATCTTGTAATCATAAAGTGAAAATGAGTCAGAAGTGTGACAACACAAACAAGACAAATGTAATTTTAAGCTGCATCAATTAAAGCAGTTTCCAAATCACAGGAAGTAACAGTTCCACTATATTTTGTTTTGCTCTGATAACACCTTGAGAATTGTTTCCAGTGCTGGGCACCACATTTTAAGCAGATTTCACAGAAACAGAAAAGGGACATAAAAGGATAAAGAGGATGATCTGGAGACTATAAATTAAGTCATATAAAATGAGATTGAAGGATCTGGAAATATTTAGCTTTGAGATGAGAAGACTTGAGAGAAGATATTGTGCCTGAAAGTACCACACAGAAAAAGATTATTCCGGAGTGCAGAACACAAATTAAAGGACTTAAGTAACAGGAAGCCAGATTCCAGTTAAGAAACATTTTCTAATGGTAAAAGCAATTCAACAGAAGACCCAGTTAAAAGGGGGTTGATGGGCTTCCCCTTGCTTGATGTGTTCAGGTAGAGGCTGGAAAGACATATGTTGAGGGCATTTTCAACTGGATTCCTGCTGGGAAATGGAATCAGTGGTCTAATGGTCTCTTCCAACTCTATGACTCTATAAATATAGAATCATCATCACCACCACCATCATCAATTAGTATTCCTCATAACCAACAAAATTTCCTTCCCCAATAATATTAAAAATATCCCACAACATTTCATCTAACAATGACTCTCTTCCTCTTTTCCAATACTGACAAATGTGATAACTGAGAAGGAAAACTAGAATAAAGAAAACATTGCCAGAAACACTGCTATATGAATTGCATCTTTCCTTAAAAACAAACAAACAAACAAACAAGTGCATTGATTTATAACTGCTTAAATTCCACTAGATAAATTTCTGCCCATTATACTGAGTAAACTGCCTGCACATCACTTATATTTCCTTTCCCGTTTTCTTTCCGCATGAGAAACTTCCACACATGTAACAGAATTTTCTTTGCAGAAAAGGTAGCTTGGAGTTAGAATGATAAACAGAAATCACCACAGAAGATTCTGTATAGTCTGACATCACAGATAAAATTGGGAATTGCAACAAAACATTGCCGTGTGGAGTGTTCCTGTTCAGGGTTCCAATCAACCATGATTCCCTTTAGGATATTCCATTTCCTTGTTTTCAACAGATACTGAGCACGTTCACTCCTCTTGGGCTACATTAAACTTTGTTTCATCCTCTTACGTTCCCCCCGCCCCAATTTCTTTTCTGCTAGCCTTGTTTTTTTCCAGGTCTGTTGACATTACTTCTTGCCCACAGATGGTGTCACGTTGGCTGTATAAGAATTAGCAATTGGCAACAGTTAAGGAGTTTGTTGTTAGTATATTTAATCCTCTCCAGAGGTGGGGCTTTCCTCTCAGGCAAACCACTCAGATGGAGTTCCCAGTGGTAAGACAGCACAGGTATCAAGCCTCCCTCTGGGTTGTGGCAGTTGAGGGTGGGTAGGAGAAAGAGAGGAGCAGATTCACGTGCTGCATACTGTATTCATATGGCCTTTGCACAACGCCATCTGGTGTGCCAGTTGGGCCCTTTCCTAGATCGGGGGCCCTTCAGACAATCACTCATTCCCTAGTGACCTCATGGCTTGACTACTGCAGTTCTATCTACATGGGGCTGCCCTTGAAAACCACCCGGAATGCAGTGGTGCGAGCTGTGATGGGCATCCCTTGATATGCCCATGTAACACCTCTGCTTCGCGAGCTGCATTGGTTGCTGGTTTGCTTCTGGGTACAATTCAAGGTGCTGGTTGTTATCTATAAAGCCCTACATGGCATAGGGGCCTGGTAAATTGAGGGACTGCCTCTCTCCCTTGACATCTGCCCGGCCAATTCGATCCCGCAGGGTTGGCACGCTCTGGGTTCCTTCGATTAAACAATCTCATCTCTTGGGACCCTGGAAGCATGCCTTCTCTGTAGCAGCACCTGACATCTGGAATGAGGCTCCTCCCAAGGTGGCCCCCACTTCAGATGGCCCCCACTCTGCTGTTGTTTAGAAGAGCCGTGAAGTCCTGGCTCTTTACCCAGGTCTTTGGCGAGGGAGATTGATACCCCTCACTTCATTGTACTTGCCATCTTTTATCTTTTTTTTTTTTGATTTTATTGAAATGTCTTTGATTGTTGTGAGCTGCCCAGTCTCGTTGAGAGTCTGGCGGCATTCTACTATTACTATTACTATTACTATTACTATTACTATTACTATTACTATTACTATTACTATTACTATTACTATTACTATTACTATTACTATTACTATTACTATGATGCTGGACTAGAAACCAGGAGCCTGAGAGTTCTAGTCCCGCCTTAGGCATGAAAGCCAGCTGGGTGACCTTGGGCCAGTCACTCTCTCTCAGCCCAACTCACCTCACAGGGTTGTTGTTGTGGGGAAAATAGGAGGAGGAAAGAGTATTAGGTATGTTCGCCGCCTTGAGTTATTTATAAAAATAATGAAGGCAGGATAAAATTAAATAAATAAATTATTATTATTTTCCCACTGCTGCTCCAACAATAGGCATAAGCCCCATGAGTTGCTCCAGAGAGGAGGGCGACAGTGGCCAGAAGTGCTGGATGAGCAACCAAGTCCCCGAAGGTTCCATTTCCATTGTGTGGATTGGCCCCTCTTTGCCCTATTTCCAGGCCTTCAACTGCTTAGAGGAGGAAAGTGGGGCTGGCAGTTGTGGTGCTGCTGCTGCTGACTGAGAAAACAGCTAACCTAGGAGCAGCAGTGGGGCATGATTTGCTGGAGCAGCAGCGGCTCCTCCCTCCCTCCACACTGATCTTTCACTATAACTCCTGTGCAACTGGATTTCTTAAAGGCGTCCAGCAATTACAGAAATATATCTAAGGCAGTGCTTTCCAATCTGCTGCCGTTGGCGACACACCACCACCAGCGGCAGTGCGGGGGCACGCGTGGGGGAGGGGCGTGCATGGCGGCGGTGGCGTGCATGGCGGCCTCCGCTAAAACGTGGAAGCGCTGATGGCGCGCCACCGCCATGCATGCCGCCGCCATGCACGCCCCCACCGCCGCTTCCGGGTTGTGTGGCGACACACCAAACTGTGTGTTGCAACACACTAAAGTGTCACGACACACAGTTTGGAAAGCTGCGATCTAAGGGAATTCTCACAAATGCTGATTCTGATAATGTGGCTTGTCAGCAGTAGAGATACAGAAATCATCTGTGAGGGTAATCTTCAGACAGGATAATGCCTCTTAAATATAACCTAAACATGATTTTAGTTAAGAACTAAAAATTGTTTCTTATATAATTGCTGTCATCTTTTAGAGCTACAAAAGATTTTGTCAGTTCAGGAGCCGTGACACTAAGCTTATTCCTGGTTCTCATCAGTCTTATAAATTTTCCCAATCTAATCCATTCTGGTCTGAGTTAAGTGATTAACATGTCAAGATGGGAACATGAGCCTGAAGCAGTGCATCGGCTTTGAAATACCCCAGAGCAGATTATGATGCTCAGAATATTAAAAAAAAACCCTCCTCCTGCACATTTACATGAACAAAACATACCCACTTTTGAAACTGGAGCACAGTACAATCTGGCCAAATGTTTTACTGCATATGCAAAAATACCACTTTGATGTGCAACATTCAACTAACTCCCCTCCCAAAGTGAGTTCTGTGATCAAGTGGAGACCTGAACCTTTTTTTAAATGAAAAGAATCTTAAAAATGAAACTAGATAGAGCGGGAAGTTTGAAGGCATGAAATAACATGTTGATGGGCACCTCCTGCATGCTAAATGGACAACCCAGGATTTAGGAACAGAAGAAGCTACCTTGTACAAAATCAGACCATTGATGCATCCAGCTCAGTAGGGCCTACGTAGACTTACTAGAGTTCCCAAGGATTTAAGATACCTCTTTTTCCTGAGCCCTATGTGAAAATACTAAGGGGTGGTTGTGAGAACTTTTGTGTGCAATACATGAGCTTAAAAAAGGTAACGGTTCCCCCCGCACATTTGTGCAGTTGTGTCCGACTCTAGGGGCCTGTGCTCATCTCTGTTTGTTAGCCGAAGAGCCAGCGTTGTCCGAAGACGCTTCCACGGTCATGTGGCCGGCATGACGCGCGTGGAATGCTGTTACCTACCCACCGAAGTGGTACCTATTAATCTACTTGCATTTGCATGCTTTCAAATTGTTAGGTTGGGAAATGCTGGGGTGAGTGCGGGAGCTCACTCCGTCACGCGGGGCTAGGGATTCGAACCTCCGAACTTGTGATCAACAAGCCTGGCATCTTACCCGCTGAGCCACCATTCCCCAGCTGGTGAGCTTAACCACTCAGTAAAATGAAAAACACACACCATCTTCCTTTCAAGTGTTGTGAACTGGGGACCAATTACTTTATCTTGTGTTCTCCTCTCTCCCTATCTCCTGCCCAAAGGTGGTTTTATTTGAGACATTTATTGTGCACTGTCCTACCTTTTTCTCAGGATGTTTGGGAGCTGTTCATGTGAAAGTGTCTTCCATTTGCAACCTTTCCCTGTTTCTCTGATACTGCTTCTTTATCAGGTATAATCTGTGAAGGAGAGAAGGGTGAAACAGCTACATGTTGCCTTTTGAATGGCAGCCAGGCAAGTAGCACAAGCGAGAGGGGCTTCTTGTATTTGCACACTGGTGCTGCATTCCCCCTGCTCCTCCTCTGAAAACGGCAGTCAGCTCACTCTCACCTGCATGAGCACTTAAATCCCTTTTTCCTTTAAAGAGTTCAAAGTGGTTTATATCATGCATGTGAAAGGTTTTACCATACAAATAAAGAGAAGAAGGCGTTTGCTTTCAAGTAAGGTTAAATAATAGCTTTGCGGTTTTGACTATTAACAGGACTCAAAAGACTGCTTGAAGCTGGTCAAACCTGCTGGCTAGGTCTGCCTAAAGTATATCTTCTTTTGTTAGGCACATTCCTAAGTAAATAGCTACTAGATCTTCTCACAATGCCTAGGAAATAGATGGATATCATCGAATATATTCTTGGAGATGGATATCTGTGTGCTTAGAAATCTACTGCTAACTTTGACAGGGCAGTTTTCTGGTCTTCTACTTGTCCTCCTCCCCCAACCCAAGGTTTCCTTAAAAAGGACCAGGTTATTGTTGTCATAAGGGTCGTGGTGGCTCAGCGGGTAAGATGCCAGGCCTGTCGATCGGAAGATTGCAAGTTCGGAGGTTCGAATCCCTAGCCCTGCGTGCGGAGTGAGCTCCCGCACTAGCTCCAGCTCTTGCCAACCTAGCAATTCGAAAGCATGCAAGTGCAAGTAGATGAATAGGTACCACTTTGGTGGGTAGGTAACAGCGTTTCATGCGCGTCATGCAGCCACGTGACCGTGGAAGCGTCTTCGGACAGCGCTGGCTCTTCGGCTAACAAACGTAGATGAGCACCGGCCCCTAGAGTCGGATACGACTGCACAAATGTGCGGGGGGAACCTTTACCTTTATTATTGTCATTGTTGTTGTTTTAAGCACAGTACATGATGGTTGAATTACACCAGGTTTCTTATGACAATACAACGTTCTTGACAGAGAAGCTTAGCTTCACTCATCCCCTGGTGCTTCCTGGAATGATACTGCAATCACAAAAATATCACTCCCCAGTTTGATTATGTTTTCTTTTCCGTTTTTTGAAGCACAACAAATGAACAATGTTTGTCTTACAGAACTACATATGCATGAAGCCAGGCAGATTATTACCTTATTAAAACACGATGCAAGCATCAGCATAAAATAGAGTTAATGTAAGATTGCCCTTTGGTGTGCAATGCAGGATTTTTGTCCCAGAGCAATTAGGGTTTCTATCCTCCCCTCCTTTTTTTAATTACTTGGGCAAAGATGGGCGAGTCCTATTAATCTCTATAAAAGCTTGAATGGTCCAGTTCTATGATTTCAATAAATGCTGTCTCCATTTCCATCCATTGTTCTCACTTATATTTGGTCTTCTTTTAAATTTAAAAATAAATAAAATATGGAATTATGTTGGAGATAGGACTGAGAGTTTTTTTCCAGACATTATTATATATTGTAGCAAATAAAAGCCTTCCCTCTGGTTGAAAAGTAGCATCTCCCCGCTTACTTCTACAGTATGTTGTCCAGGGTATATAAAATTTTTAGGTTTTCTCACCCATTCCCATGGAGGGCAATCAGATGACACTAGTGACTTGGAATGAAAGGGGCATAAGAGGCAGATTAGGGTTTGGCAATGGGGACAGCAAATTTCATGCCGGTTTTGTTTTCTCCTGACCCAGCGATGGATGAAGGGCACCAGCCCAGCAGTGGAGAAAAGCCCTCCTTTTCCTGGTGGAAGTAAGAAAACTCTTTTCAGGAAATGAAATTAAGGCCAAATACAACTCATTGTTGTGCCCAGTTTAGGTATCTATATTCTGGTATCTGGCTGGGAAAGAGGATTTTCCAATGTTTCTAGTAGCTCTTTGAGTCTTTGAAGTCTGTGGAGCTACCAGAACATTTTCTTCTTCACCATCTTTGGCTAGAAAGATAGCAAATAAAAAGAAGTAATCAGGCTACATAATGACATCTTTTCAAAAGAGATTAATCAGCTTTCCTTCTCCTCAAGAACAAGCAACTTTTCATTAAATGCTGTCTCCTCCACCTTTCTTCCCATGGGATGGGCTGTCCTCCCACTCCCCCTCTCTCGAAGTATTTTGCATGTTCATCTGCTCATACATTTTGTATTTGTGCTTTAGAAAAAAATGTTATAATCAACTCTGAGAATTTTGGTAAGTAGCCTCAGCATTATGGAAAACCTCTTGTTTTTGGTTCAAAGTATTGGTAAATTGAACCCATGCTGAAGGCCTGAAAAGACAGAATTTATTTTTTCTTTCTCTCCCATCCCCACAAGTGTCTTCTGTATAACGTCTTTTTTACAATGGCATAACTGATAAAAAGTAATCAGACATGTTACCATTCAAAGGTTATTAGGAAGGTGATTTCAGTTGCTTTATTTATTTATTTATTTGCTGGCTGGATCCATGAAATCAGAGACACCATTTTGCTTAAATTAAATAAAGCAGCTGTCCAGCTCTCCTGACCATGATTTGGCAGTAAATCACAGATCTCCTGACACTTCTGTCTGACACAGTCTGGCTCAACTCCTCGGCCAGATTTGGGGAAAGGCATGGCTACAGTGGAATCTTAATTGTAAACAAGAATGAAGTCATACTGAACAGCTGACTATCTATTGCCAATGAGAAGGTGTAAATAACTTTTATAACCTTGGGTGTAAATGCTGGGCTTCTTCCTCCTACCTTTCTGAATGTATGAATACTTGGTGGTCTTGAAGCCAAACATTTTACATAACAGTTATTTCTGGCTGGGAACCCTCATTTTTACCTTGTAACTTATAGCAACAATCAACCTTGCCAAACAGGCTAGCCTTGAATTTCCTCCACATTTCATAAAAAGGAAGATAGTAGGAGGAAGAATAATAGCAACAGCAAACAAGCCTTGCTAACAACATTTAGTAAGGAAAGCCAGATGATTTCTCACCCACCATCCTCTCTACTATAAACTCTGAACACGGGCTCAAACTCAAGAGCTTATTCAAACAGGTTGTAAGTAGCCAGTTTAGATATGCTGACTGCACTGATTTTATTTGGAATTCTGCATTTAGCTTCTCCTGTTTTTCTGTATTACCCTTCCCTAAATATACTTTTTATATTTCTATCAATAAACTCCTTTTCCTACCTCTACCCTGGAGATTTTGCTTCACTGGTTTAATAACAGAATTTCTCAGGAAAATGCTGCCAACATATACCTACTGCTTATATTTCAGGAATGACAGTTAGTTTACTGTAGTTCATTATTTCTGGGTTAGGGGCAGGAAGCGCCAAAGCACCATATTTTTTTATTAGAGGTAAAATGAAGGGAGAACTCCTTGATGGAATGGTAGAGAACTGTCCAGCTGGATTGACTTCTGGGTGTCACAGATTCTGCCTGGTTGCTGGCAGCCTATTGTTTTTATGATTTACCAGGAAACCCTGGAAAAAGTGGTATGCCAGGGAGGTTTAAATTATGCTTTCTTCATTGTTCAAAGCAATATGAATAGCCAGCCAATCAGTGCTCTACACAGCCTTATTCCAATAAAGGGGAGGTGGCTGTGTGACAGAGAGATTACCATTTTCAAGCACGTACCCTCGCATTCCTCCTTCACACTGTGTTAAATACATTTCTTCACCAACATCCTCTCAAAATAATGTGCTTAAGTCAGCACAGATGTCTTTGCCAAAGGCAGACTAAATCCTTGAAGGCATAAATACTAGGCACAGGATGGAAGGCGGCATAAAGCAAATAGGTAGCGAGTCCATTTGCATCTAAGACAATTTAGGAGGAAAAAAACAATAGATGAGACTGTGCTTTTTCAAAATTCAGCCAGATGAAGGAGCATTAATATGATAAACTGTGATTTTTAAAATGCCCTCAAAGCCCTCCTATTCAGTTGGGTGTCGTAAGATTTTTTTTTTAAAAAAATTATAAGGTAAAGGTAAAGGTACCCCCCGCACATGTGTGCAGTCGTGTCCGACTCTAGGGGCCAGTGCTCATCTCCGTTTGTTAGCCAAAGAGCCAGCGTTGTCCGAAGACGCTTCCACGGTCATGTGGCCGCATGACACACGTGGAACGCTGTATTATTATGCCTTCTACAAAATTCTTAAAACAAGCATTGCTCTTTTTAAAAAATAAATTGGGCCATTCTGTCCCCCAATATAGTCATATTTCTTCTTTTCTGTTCAATTCTACGCCCCAAAATCTGGATTTCTCCACAGAGTTAGAACTCAGATCTTCATTTTGTAAATATTCCTTTTGTGGTTGCCTGTCCTCTGGAGTTGAGATTCTACATTTCATCCTCCATTTTTTTCTTTCTGCACAAGGGTTCCTGTCAGAACCAGCTGCTTTTTTCATGCAGCTGTGCATCATGTGGAGGTAATGCTTTCTGCTTGCCATCAAACATTAAAATATCTCAGCCATCTACTCCTTTCTATGGGAATAAGATGTGGGTATCTTGTGGGGCAAGCTTAGAATACATTGCTACCGAAGGCAAATAATAAAATGGCCCCTCTCTTCCGTTCCATGTAGAAAGGCTGATTGGTCTGGTAGCTGAACTTTTTTTTTTCAATACTGATAGTGGAACAGCATCTTTCATTGCACCCGAAAGCCACATACAAGTTTAGGGGTGCAAAACACATTGTATACATCAACCTCTTCTAGTACAATGCTGTTGCCTAACAAGATCTGCCACTGAGGCATCTATTTCACTTTGCCTATTGGTAGGACCAGCCCTACTTTATTAGAGATTGCAGAGTCATTTGCTTAATTTGCTATGGATAAATATATCATTTCAAGCTAACACCATTTCTTCCATCAGTTGAAATGGTAGCTGATATTGTCTGCAGAAGCGTCAGTGTATGCTTGCGTGTGTGGGGGCATGTTGTAGGAAAGTCTGGAATGTTTTTCATCCCAAATTCTGTATTTATATTTAAGACCAAAGAAGTGGTTCGGGTTTAATATTTCTAAATTCAGTGCATACTAGATTTATACAAAAATATGTGTAAACATTTCATTCTCCAGGAAAAATGACAACCACAACACTTGCTGAGAAAGCTACACCCTCCTTACAGAAGCCCACAGCAAATCTAATCAAGCTTATGACAAGCAATTTTGGAGGCATGTCAAAACCAGCAGTTCTGTGATAGTTTATGGAACATAGGTTGTGGTATGGAGAAATTCAGGAACTTCTGAAGT
Source organism: Charina bottae (assembly GCA_023362775.1). Classification (NCBI taxonomy): domain Eukaryota; kingdom Metazoa; phylum Chordata; class Lepidosauria; order Squamata; family Charinaidae; genus Charina; species Charina bottae. The sequence continues at coordinate 63,178,583 of JALMGJ010000006.1, forward strand.
ATTGGACTGAAAAGTGGGCCATCTCAAGTCTAAACAGTAGAAGTCAATATTCTTTCCTGCTATATGTGAGAAACGTCTATGAAAGGGGCTCTGTTAGACTATGATTTTAAAAAGATCAAGGAAGTGGATGACTATGTCTTTCTCCTAGCTTTAATTTGTCCTATAATGCTACTGATGTTTTTGATAAAGACTAGGATGTCTCCTCACCTAAGCTGGATGGGTAGCAGTAAAACTGAAAAATCCAGTAGGTTTACTGTGGAAATAGTGCGGAAATGTCAGAAGGCCCCTTGATTTCCTTTCCCTGAAGGATTATTTTTGAAAAAAAGATGACAGATGTTATGGCCTATTCTAGAATGAAGAAAAGATGACACACAGTGTTTACTGTGTAAACATGCTGCATACAGCAAAGCTATGCACAGGCCACCTGAAATTTCCAGGCTTGCTGTGAATTTGATGCCCTTAGCATCTAGTGATTAACATCTGGAATGATGGGTTTTTCTTTCTATGAATTTCTCTCTCCAAAAATGGCTGCTCAGATTTGTAGTCACATATCACACTTCCAAGTCTTTTATGGCAAACAGCAACTAATATTTCGAGACAGTGGACACATTACATGCTTAGCATTTCAGTTTTGTTGATATCCTTGGTGTGTTCCCATATTTTTGTTTACTGTAGTCTGTACAATCTATATATTATAGTATAGTATAGTATAGTATAGTATAGTATAGTATAGTATAGTATAGTATAGTATAGTATAGTATTGTATTGTATTATATAGTATTATATAGTATTATATTATATTATATTATATTATATTAGTTATTTTACAATAGAATAAATTATTTAATACAAAATGGGAACTGAAATGCATTTTGATGCTGGCTGATGCTGGCTTTATTCACATGCTCCAGGGTTGGCAGACATTTTACCAATGTAAAAGTGCTAAAGGAATTCTGGAAAAAGACCAACATTTATCAGTGTGCATGTAAGGTTCACTTTGTGCATATCCTGGGGAAGAGTTATTCAATTATATTGCTGGTGACAGCAACAATCTGTAAGGGCTCTTCCTTATGACTCTCTAACCATGACATGAACATGCCCAAGTAACTACTTTTTTCTGTTATGTCCTCATAATATTGCCTTTGTCTCATTCTCAACCCAGAACGTAAAGTTGTCCTTAGCAGTTCCAGATTAAGCTTGTCTTTTCCCTCTTCTCCCTGAACTACTTCTGGACACAGGTGCAATCTGGCATGCTTCGCTGACAATGAATGCAGTGATGCAGTTAGGGATTGGGATCTGTCCAGCTCCTACTAGTCAGTTTAGGCTGCGGTAGGCTTATTCTCTCTCTCTTTCTACCCCCATTGCAGGGAACTGTCATAAATGCCTGTTTTGGCTTGGACTGCAGGAAAAACACATGGCTGCCACAGAGGCATCCGCCCATGAAATACCTGATCCTTGATCTCTATAGCATGTGTCAGAACTTTTGCAGGCCCTTAATAAACATGGGTTTAGAGCTCTTTTGAAAGAGCACTAGACCTGTGTTTAAAGAAAAACCAACCAACCAACCATAATTGGTGCTCTCTGCTGCACAGAAAGTAAACTGGGAAAGAGTGCCAAATTCTGCCAGCTATGAGTTGCTAGTTCTTTTCTGCTCCCATTGGGTACATTATAGGTTTACCATTGTTTCTGCTGACAAGTGAGGTTGTGTAGCCATTTTTTTTTTGCAGTTTTGGGGGTAGGGACTGTGCTATTTGATCCACTCCATTTTGGCTTTGGTGATACTAGGAGTTGCTGGCCAAGACGTCGGAACTGGTTACTTGCTGTCAGAATGTCCATTTCCTTGCTGCACTACTTGGGGACAGAACAGTTATTGTTGTCTGTCACGTTTCACACAAACATGCTGACTTGATTTACAAGGGGTTTACTGGCAAATTGCAAGCAGTCCAATGCAAAGGCAGGCAGAGACACTCTGGAAAAGATAAAGGAGAACAAGGTCTTGTCTGAGTTTTCAATCCAGTCAAATGGAGCGCAGTTCGGAGCACCAAACACAGTCCACAAGTCAAACACCAAAAAGGATAGTCAAAGCAGGAAGCAAAGACACAGGAACACAGATGAGAGGCTCCCAACAAGGGACTGGCTCAGAGCTTTCCAAACTGTGTGTCGCGACACAAAAGTGTGTCGCCACACACAGCGTGGTGTGTCGCCACACCACCCGGAAGTGGCGGCACATGCGTGCACGGTGGCAGCGGCAGCCGCTGCCGCCGCCGCCATACACACCCGCGCCGCTGCACGCCCCCCCATGCCGCCGCACGCCCCCCGCGCCGCCACCATGTGTGCGCACCGCCGCACGCCCTCCTGTGTCGCCGCCACGCGTGCGCCCCGCGCCCCCACGCTGCCGCTGCCGCCACACAGCCGCTGGCATGTCGCCAGCGGCGGCACTTTGGAAAGCCCTGGACTGGCTACTCCTGGCTGCTCTTCAACAGGCTAGATGCAGGTGTGGCTCAGTTACAACTACTGGTGCCCTTGCTTCTTGAGCCTCAGCTCAGCTCTCCAAAACTGCTGACATGCCCTGGGATTAGGTGCTTTGCCGGTATTGGGTCTCTTGTCATGGACTCCTGTTGATTTTCTGCTGGGTCAGCCACTGCTGTCTGATGACTCCTGAGGCTGGCAACTTGATAGATTAGATCCCTCAAGCTGAAGAGTCCAAGTTCATAAAATTATTCCCTGCTTCACTCTCACCTCTCCTCTGCAACCATTTCTTATCAGCTGTGCTTTTTAAAAAAACAAACAAACATGGGTTCAGTGCTCTTTCAGAAGAGCACGAGACTTACATTCAGAAATAGCCTGAAAGTCACAGTCGCAACAAAATGGTTGCATCAAGTAGGAACCTCAGTTGTGCCCCTTCCTTCTTCACTCTTCTCTCTGCACCTGCAACCTGTTCACCAGGCAGCTTGACAGGTGGCTATGCCTGCTGTTCTAAACACCCAGCTTTATTTATTTATTTATTTATTTATTTATTTATTTATTTATTTATTTATTGTGGTATTTATACCCCGCCTATCCCCTCCCTAATGGAGGACTCTAAGCGGCTTACAAGCATATATATACATTAGTTATACAATTCACCATTTTAACCGCGCGTGAGGGGTGGGGGGTAAAGAAACCGACTCTTTCAGGCTCTGGACTACAATTCCCAGGATGCCTTGAGCTGGCTGCTGACGTCCTGTAGCTGTTACATCCGGGTCCGTCGTCACCGCCACCATTCGATCTTCCTCCGATCCTTTCCTCCGGTGGTGCCGACTTCCCGACAGGACGCCAGCAAATTAGCCCACTTAAGGTGGTACCCATTTATCTACTTGCAAAGCTTTCGAACTGTTGGGTTGACAGGAGCAACAGGGTTGATATTTGCCCAATGCCCCCCAAACCCCTTGTTAGGGAGCGGGACTGATGTCTGTTTTCCTGCAGGCAAATAGAAAGGGGGAGGAGGAACCAAATGGGCAACCCCCCAATCCCTTTCCTTAACGTGGGCTGCAACAATTGTAGACAGTATGATGGCTGGTTGGTGGCAATGTAGGGCACCTCCTCTCTGTTTATATTCCAGAGGGAGGATGGAATAGGATAGGTCTGATGGAACTCAGAGTCTTAACTTGGGAAAACACAATGTGCCAGAGACAGGGTTATGAATATATTCAGTGCCAGGGAAGGCAAGTATGGGTAGTGCATAGATCTGTTCTATTAACTGAACCTCAGATTCTCTAGGGACCTCCCTGAATTAATGAGATTTCAGTTTAATTTTGCAAAGTGAAAGGACATTAAGAATAGGATGCTCACAACAGACAGAATATGCAACAGACTGTGTCCTTCACCAGTCCCATTACCGCATTAGTGTTGCAGTTTTGGGATCAACAAGGGGGGGAAGCACAATTCATGCGGCCCTACTTTTCTGCTGGCTCAAGGACTGGCAGATAACGCTTTTACCTGGCCATTTGAAAGAGTCCTAAAATTCATCAGGTATCTTGCAACCTGTCCTGTCTTGCAAGATTAAAGATAAAATCATCCCCCCACCTTCCCTGCATCCTACTACAGAAGATCTTAACTCTGCCGGAATAGAAGAAGCTGCTTAATTCATTGAGATGAGTAAGGAACTTCGCTTGCCTGTTGTGAATGCTTGAATAGCTGCGGTTGTAGTGAGATAAATATTTCATAATTTTTTTAAACACACCTTTAAAAACTGTAATCATCTAATGCATTGTTGACCAAGTTTCAAAGCTTGCTCAAATTCTAAACATGCATTTTGCAGGATAATAATCCAGCAGCATATCCTATACATCACAAGTCATTGGTCTATGTCTCTTTCAATATTAAACAGTCAGCATTTATTAGCAGATTGATGCTATTAGCATGTGGCAAAAAATGAAGGCTATGCTACAGAAAATTATTGCTGGTGTCAAGAAACTAGTTAACTGGCTGGTATTAACTGTATCCATCTAAGATGCGGCTACAGGCTATTTATTTCGAAAGCAATTATATTGCTCTTGTGTAATTTAATGCTGATTGCATAGGCAGAAGAATACATGTTCCAATAGTTTTGCTTTGTATTTCATTTCTTACTTAGTGACATTTACTCATGCCCTTATTACTTCTTGGTTAGATTACTGTAACACATTGTGCTTGGGGCTGCCCTTGAAGCTGCTTAGAAACTGCAGCTGGTGTAAAATGCAGTGGATTGCATGCTGGTGGGTGAGAGCCACTTCAGCAGAGTAAGCACAGGTACTCCACTGTCTGGATGTTTCTGAATACACTTCACGGTGCTGATTGTTACCTATAAAGCTGTCTATGGCTCAAGCCCAGGGTACCTGAGGGACCATCTCCTCCAGAGAACTCTGGATTTCAACCCTCCCCCCGGAATTAAGGGAGGATGGACCCAGAAACAAAGCCTTTTCTGTGAAAGTCCCCTCCTTATGAAATGATGTGCTCCCTAAAATTTGTAGGGCCATTTCACAAAGACCTAGCTTTTTAGTAGGGCATTTAGAGTGCACAGCTGCAGCACGGCCTGTTTTAATCTCTCATGGGTATTTTAATGATGCTTTGTTATTTATGTTGATGGTTTATTTATTTACTTCCTTACTTCTATGCTATTTGTTTGGAATCTTGGGAATAGAGTGGGCTATACATTTTAGTAAATCAATCAATCAATCAGTACATGTTTTTAGAGCTTTCCAAGTCAGGGTGTTGCAACTTATAAGAAAGAAGTAAAACTCAACAGTTTTGCGTGAACTTTCAAGCAGGCTTGGGTATTGTACAAGAACTTCATAGAGAAAACCTCTCTGTGATTTAGAAACTATGTTTCATAGCTTACTATACTGTGTGAACCCAGCCTATTCAACAAACTATGATTAAATGAACTATGGCTTAGTGCAATACATAAACCAGATCTATTTTCGAATTTCCCTCTTCAGTTATAACGTTGGTACTGTTGATTGGAATTATCCTATCAAATATAAAGTTTCCTTTGAGTTGTACTCATCTTCAGGTGACTCATGGACACTTCCATGTAGTTTTCTTGGCAACTATATGGAAATGGTTTGCCATGACTTCTTCTGTGATATTTCCAATCTAGCCTACAGATTTTGTAAGCCACTGTATGTCAGGGTCCCATCCAAGTACAAACAAGGTCCAGCCCTGCTCAGCCTTTCAAGATCAGCCAAGTGCAGGTACAGTAGATGCTACAGCCTACTTGAGCATTATCCTACTGCCCATGAGCATTTATTTGGTTTCACACCACAGTATACACTCTGGGAAACAAGAATATATTTCAGAAATGGGTAGCAGTTTACCATAACTAAGATATTTGCAAGAACTATGTCAGGATAATTAACTCAATCTGCAGGGAGAGCAATCAAACAGAAAGTTTCTTGTTTGAGTAGTTAATGTTAAAAAAAATCAGCAAATACAGTTACAGTGGCTAACATTGGGTACTCAGTTTGCTTAATACAAACTATGCACATGAAGAATCTTATTTTATATTACAAGCTGGGGGTGAATTTCTTAGAGAAATGGAATCTTATGCATGATCTACATCAGGGGTGGGGAACCTTTTTTCTGCCAAGGGCCATTTGGATATTTATAACACCATTCGTGGACTGGGGGGCGGAGTTTGTGGGCGGGAGCCAATTGTGCGGAAGGGGGCGGGGTTTGCGGGCACGAACCAATCACAACAGAGTTTCAGAGTTTTTGTTGATTGGGCTCTAAAAAAAATCAAAACAGGAATTATTATTATTATTATTATTATTATTATTATTATTATTATTATATAGTTTCCCTTGTCATGTCAAATCCATATTAAGCTAAAAGGAGACTGTTATTGCTTACCGCCCTAAGAATCTCCCACATACCGACTTATATCATCTGATACCATCATCTAGCCATCACTGAGATGATATAAAACTGAACCTATTAAGTAGAGTTGTGGGAAGGATAAAAGAATCATGCCAAAATATGGTCAATATAGTGTACATCCATTGCAAACCTGATTAAGATTTCAGATGTTTGGAGACTGCAACTTTCAGAATTCCTAGGTGTATTCAGTGAATTGGAATGTGTCAGAAGGGAAACTGTAATATGGAGACTGCTATACCTGAACTAGGTAGCTTTGCTTTCAAATTTCTGCTCAGCCACAGAAGAAACTGGATGGCCTTAGATATTCTGGCCATCTTTTCTTCCATTTAACTGAACTCACAGGATTGTTACAAGAACAGGACAAAACTTGAGACATGCTTTCCTCAATTACAGAGAAGCAAAAGATGCATATATGCTATGTCACCACTCATAATACTGTGCATCATTATAAAAATACTTGTTCTAATAAATCTCTAGAACAATGAAAGAAAAATCCCATAGCATTTATTTCCATGGAAACGGAAGTTACTCAGGAAATGTACTGTTCAGTATTCAGACTACTGCGGACTTTATGCCATATTTCTTTGCAATAACAATTTAATTGCATACTACAAACATGCAGTGAACCTCTATTGACCTCAGCTGGGAAAAGTGAATTATTGTAAATATTAGATGATAGCTTCTGGCAGCCCATCCTTTGTAAAGCTGATTGCTTGGTATTAGTCACAGATGGAGGTGAAAATCCTCACAATTTGGTCACCTCAAAGCAGTGTTTCTCAACCTTGGCAACTTTAAGATGTGTGGACTTCAACTCCCAGAATTCAACTCCCCTGTGGGCTGGCGAATTCTGGGAGTTGAAGTCCACACAGCTTAAAATTGCCAAGGTTGAGAAACACTCCCTCAAAGGGAAGTTCATCTACAGTCTGCATTGGTGCAATCTGAACATTGTAGAAACCTAGAATATGTTTGGAATTTAAAAAGCAGCTAGTTATCTGTCCAAAGTACACTCGAATGCACAGAGTAATGTATGCAAGTATTGGTTTCTAGGGGTTTTTTTCCAGAGTGTTTCTAGCTGGAATCATAGCTTAAGGGGCTCCATGGAGATTTTGTGCCATCCTGAATATTTATCTATTTTAATTTTTTTTATTTGCTTTTAGATGAACAACTGGGATTTTCCCTCATGCCCTTTTAAGAATCACAGTGGGTGATCTTTCACCTCACCATTTATTACCTCTCAGGTCCTTCACACACTGCTGAGTTGAAGTGCTCTCAATCTATTCTTAAACTGGCAGAAAACTCTTCTGGCACAAAATTAGCTGTCCACATGGCCTCTATTCTGGTTTGCCCCTGTATGGTGCTCTCCTGATTATGCAGCTGCTAAGGAACACCACTGGCTTAACCCTCTGGTTTTGCTACACTCCCCCACTTCTGAATGTTTCTTAGAACATCCACCAATCACAACGTGTTGCAAGGACAGGATGAAGTTTCATGCCAGAAATCTGACATCTTTGAGATTCTGCACACTTTTAGTTAACAAATAAAGGCTAACCTTTGACAGCTGACTAGGATAATGAAGTGAGTTAAGTTCTACAAGCACACAAAAAGTCCTGAGAATGTGCAAGGAACTATTAACTTTCTCTAGTTTTTAGAGGCAATGGAGAAATTTCCCTCTTGTTGCATTTTTTTTTGTGCCATTGGAAGCATGTGACAAGTACACTCATGGATTGGGAATGAGATGATGGGGACATGGCAGAAAAATGATGCAGCCAGGTCATGTCTGTGGTGTGGTTTGATGCAGGTAGGGAAAAGCCCACAGCCTAACCTATTTTACAAGATTATTGGGAAGATAAAAATGGGGAAATCATACATTGCCTTTAACGTTTACTTGAAAAATGGAATATAAATGGAATAAAATGATCAAAATATATTTTAAAATACATGTTTTCTTATACTTTCCTATAATCCACTAATGTAAAATAGCTTCCATTAACTCCTGCTGTCTGGGAATGATGTGACTTATGGTCTAACACATTTGTACAACCTCAGGTTGAGGAAAAAATTACTAGCTGGATGTTTTGAGATACCTTACCATATGAATGCATGTACATTCATTACCTCACTTGGCAGTTTAACTTCTAGAAAACATGAAGAGGGAATTAAGTTCTGAAAATTGGCATCAATTTTACATCCATGCTAAAAATTAAAATGAAAAACAGGCATACTCTTGCTTCTTGCCTTATCTTTCTACATGATCATCAAATCAAATAAATGTTTATTAAATAATTAAATATCTTTTTTTACTGTTGCTCAAAGAAAGAATAATGAGAAAACTGCAGTATTAATCCCAAACATGCTGATTAACAGCAGAAGTGCAATGGATGAGCAAATGTGCCATGGAACCAATCAGAGGAGAGGCAGCAATGGGTTTATTTCTAGGTGATGTCATGATACTGTGAGATAAGTATTGAACAGACTTGCTTTCTTCTTATCTTATTCTTATCTATTGCATGAAAACTAGCACTATGTATTTTAAAATTCTAATAAAAATTCTAAAAAAAAAAGACATCTACGTCTTGGGAGTAGAGCAATGACAAATCTCAATAAAATAGTTAAGAGCAGAGACATCACACTGACAACAAAGGTCCGCATAGTTAAAGCAATGGTATTCCCCATAGTAACCTATGGCTGCGAGAGCTGGACCGTAAGGAAGGCTGAGTGAAGGAAGATAGATGCATTTGAACTGTGGTGTTGGAGGAAAATTCTGAGAGTGCCTTGGACTGCAAGAAGATCAAACCAGTCCCTACTCCAGGAAATAAAGCCAGACTGCTCACTTGAGGGAATGACACTAAAGGCAAAACTGAAGTACTTTGGCCACATAATGAGAAGACAGGATACCCTGGAGAAGACGCTGATGCTAGGGAAAGTGGAAGGCCAAAGGAAGAGGGGCTGACCAAGGGCAAGATGGATGGATGATATTCTGGAGGTGACAGACTCAACCTTGGGGGAGATGGGGATGGCGACAGCCGACAGGAAGCTCTGGCGTGGGCTGGTCCATGAAGTCACAAAGAATCGGAAGTGATTGAACAAATAAACAAAACAAAAAAACCCCCAAAAAGCAGTTTAGAGTTATTTCTGGGCAAATCTACTCATGACACCTCCCTTCATGCTGACTGGGCCCCCTAACCTTCATGATTTTTGTGGTTTGAAATTCAGCTCCCACCTCTGCCCTAAATTTTACACATTACTTTTCCTTTCGTATCATGATTTCCTCATATTATTTTAATTGTGGTATGAAAATGTACCACTGGCCATTCTTAAAAGACATGTCCTCATGACATTGCCTTTGCTTCATGCCCAGTCCAGCACAGAGGCAGTTTAGATTAATCTCTGGCTGTTCCACTTTAAAAATAGTGCTTCCCTTTTCTCCGTGTATAAGTACAAATGATCTACAACACTTAATTGATAATGTGGTCAATGATGTGTTCAGGAGCTGGGATTTGCCCAGCTTCTAACTGACTACTTTAGGCTGGTGAGAAGTGTGAATGCCCATCAAGTAGACTGTTATTGTAACAGTTTGTCCCTACACCCCACTTTGAACAAGAAGAGTTATAAACATACCCATTATCTGTATCCTTGTTTATGAAGACATATAGCTTGTGAATCAAAGCCATGCATTCATATTGTGAATGTTACAACTCCAGAAGGATAAATGTCATTAGGGAGGATTCATGGCAAGATGGTTTAGCAATTAAGGCTATTGATGCTAGATAAATTGACTTTTACATTAAACAGGCAAGCAAAAGCAGAGATAACCAGAGGTCATCAATGACCTAGGTATGAGCATGGGGGAGGCATACAAAACAATAAAAATTCCTTCTACAAGATTTATCTATTACTTCAATCAGGATGAACTCTCAGCAAAGTACAGATATAATTTATAATAAAATGTAATTCAATGCAATAATAATCAACATGAAAGCATGCTAGCCAGAACTGGGCAAAGTTCCTCCTAGCCATGGCCTCCATTTGCTTTTTCAGCAGGAGCCACGAATCCCAAAGAACTCTCAGGTTGCAGGCCTGCTCTCCCTAGAGGAGCACAATCCCACCAAATGTCTTGGGATCAGGAGCCTTCTGAATCAACAATCATTCCATCTTTCTTGGGCTGAGCCTGAGTCTCTTTCTCTGCATCCAGGTCTCGGCAATTTACCAGGTAAAATTACAGGATACCACCTGCAATCTCAATGAATTCTGTTCACCTGGCTTCCAGCTCAGAGCAAATTCAAGTTATTTTTATCCACAAAATGCTTGATTAGATAATAGCTTACATTAATTGGTTCTTCTGGTTGGGATGCTCTAAAAAGTGCAGATAGCTGGCATTCCACAATGCAATAAGAGTAACAAAGTAATTTTGCTTCACCACCTTTATCCCCACAGAGTAGGTTCAAATTTAAGCTCATACCTATGTTCACTTGCTTCTTACTTTCTGCCACTCTCACTCCAGGCATTCCTTCACCCACCTCATTTCCTAGAGCTCCTCACAGAAACAATGAGCCATCCTAGGTTGGTGGGTGGGAAGAGGCCACTCAAGGTCAATCCTATCCAATGTTCTGATTGCCTGCATACAGGTAGTCCTCATGTTACAATGGTAATTGGGACTGGAATTTCCATCACTAAGCAACGCGGTTGTAAAGTGCGACATCACCACGTGACATCCCATTGTCACCATTCACTGAACTGCAGTGGTCTTTAGGCAAGGACCCAACCCATTTAGTCCTTCCCAGGAGCCATTCCCAGTTTAGTTCCTCCCAGCCCCGAGCCTTGGTAAGGTAAGGGATTGCCTCCTCTTGAGCTCCCTCCACCTGCCTATCTCCCCGCATCTATGCCCTTTTGGCCGCCCTGCACAGCGGCACTCCTCGGTGGCCATGGTGGTGCTGGCACTGGAGCTGAACTGCAGGCCCAGGGCGTTTAGAAGTTTAAGCCAGCCACTGTGGGCCCCAGGCCTCTACTTCAGCCCCAGTGCCACCAGCACCACCAAGGAGTGCCGCCTCAAGCCCCGCACCACAGCCAGCCACCCCAGTGCCACAGCACAAAGCCCCAGACGCCCCCTCAGCCCTGTGCTCCACTGGCCCTGCCATGTCCAGCTGGCCTTTGCTGTCTTCTTCCTCCTGTTGCTGAAGGCAGCTGCTGGCTATGCCAGGCCTTCTTCCCAAGGCCATGCGCGCCCTCCCCCAAATCGGGGGAAATGTACCCCAAAAGGGCAGAAATGGGGGGGGGAGATAGGCAGATGGGGGGAGTTGAACTGCCCCTGTGGTCATAAGTGGTCATAAGTGTGGGCGAGCTGCCAAGCACACGAATTTTGGTCACATGACCATGGGGGCGCTGCAATGGCCATAACTTTGGGGACCAGGCATAAGTATGCCACCATAACTTTGGACGGTCACTGAACAAATGGTCGTTAACCGAGGACTACTTGTATTCCAAAGGCTATCAAGACACCAAACAGAATTGCACAGATTGCTGTGAAAGTCCCAAATCACTGTTTGAAAACCCTCTGGATCCACTGGGTGCCTCGGTGAGCTGTATTAAACAGCCCTTCCTCTGTATGGAGGTGGGTAGCTCCAAACAACTCCATCATCATAGGAAAGTGATCTACACATGTCAAGAGACTGATGGAAAAATCATCCAGTACCATATCATATTTTATCTACCCTGAGGCACAGGCTACATCTAGCCACATATGTCAGACCAGTGATAACCTTCAACAAGCCTATGGATGAATTCCTGAGCCATTTCCAAACCCATACGGGGGAGATTAAAATAACCTAGAATCACAAGCACCCACAACCACAGCTGCAGCTGAGAGGCCACTGCAATAATAGTACCCAAGCGTGTCTCTTTGGCCCAGCTTTCAAATTTGGCCCCACCTCTGAAGACCTGTGGAATGGTGCTCCTGGCCACAACAAGGGTCTTGCATCTCTCATGAAGTTGGGACTGATGCAAGATCTGAAACCCAGGTAGACAGATCTCAGTGAGGAGGATTCCCCTTTCTTCTCCAGTGGGGTCTTGATACCAGGTCTGTCCTCTCATATGTAATTAAATCATGGAAGAGGCTCCTCCACTATTACATACTTTTAGATAGCCCAGGCTAAGTGTGCACATGGAGTCCAACATCTTCATCATTTCACAGTGGAGTTATTTTCCCATTCCTGCAGTATGTAAATTTTGAATTTGAATGTGTGCATGTACTGGAAATAAAGCTCATGGAAATCATGCTTGAAAAAGTTGTTGAGCATAGTAGGCAGACTGGTATGAAACTTCAAAGTTGGATACATATGAAAATCCTATGATGCTAGGGAGTAAGCAGAGCGTAGGAGAGCAGTCTTCTATATTCTCACAATATGCTTTCAGGAATCTGGTCCTTACTATGTCTATTTGGAAGCATTGGTAGATTCTCAGTACGATATTCTCAGTGTTCACACCACAGTTGTCTTCTCCATCATGGATGCAATTATTTTAAAAATATGCAGAGCAGCCTAGACTAATTAAAGCCTTTTTGTGGGCTATAGTCTTGATAAACACTTTTTCTTCATCTCACCAAAGCCAGCCCCACACATTTCTGAAACAAGCCATATTTCTGGAGAACTCTGACAAAATAGTGTGAAATTGTGTCACCAATCTCACTGTGTATGTCCTGAAGCTTTAGACATTTAGTCTTTAAACCACCATTCCTGTAGTCAAAATATTGGGTAAGAAGCAGGAAAATGTTCACAGCACCATGATTGCTGCTATCTGCAGCCACTCCACAGTAGCCTATGAATATGAGATGGTTTTTTAATCCTTGATTAACTTGTCATGCACTACTACTTATTAGTAAGGACTGCTCTATAGTTCCTAGCTCCTGGGCCAACAAATTGTCCAAGTGGTATGATAAAAGGGCCTATTAACCATAAATGCCTTAGCACAGACATTAAAGTGCTAATGAAACACAACAGCATTTCATAGGCTACTTTGCTTATATAATTGAGCAAGCTGCTACTGTAATATTGGAACTAGACTGAAAGAACTTGAGAGAAGAAATGTCTTAAATTGGCAATTGATATTTTTTTGTTATGTAGAGTTGAAGAAACAAGCGCAATGATACAGGTAGTCCTCGTTAGTGGCCACAATTGGGACCAGCAACTTGGTTGTTAAACAAAGCAGTTGCTAAGTGAAACCGTGACTGGGCTTATGATCTTACTTCAGCTTTCCTTTGCTTTACAGGCTTGCAAAGGTCGTAAATGCGAGGATTGGTCGCAAAGTTACTTTTTCATCACTGTTGTAACTGTGAATGGTCACTAAATGAGGCAGTCACTAAATGAGGACTACCTGTATATGCCAATGTAACTTTAATATGGTGACTGCCTATTTCTTCATACTCATTGCTTGATTTGGTCAGCCATGTTTCATTCAAATAGCTAATATTCCAGCCTACATTAACATCAGCATAAAGATTCCTATCCTATACCAGTTTTGACACATTTGCCCAATTCCTGACTCTGAGGCTGGATTCACACAAGCTAAATCATGATGCAATTTATTAGTGACTTAATGCATTGTATAGATGAAGCCACTGCAGTTTATTGCATGACTTAGTGTGTTACATGAACACAGCCTGAGATATTTTGAGAGCTGAATTACTCTTTCCCTCAACTGGTCTAAAACTAATGAAACTGGAAAGCCTCAAGTTGTAAATCTCCTTTCTTCAGAAATAGGCACATGAGCAAGAAAGGTTCTTGTAGCTGAATGAATATTAATCTGCATTTTCTACTTCCAGCTGAAAACCTTGGAGATTTACTCTGATGTCATATTTTTTAGAGAAGGCACTGGCTCGATTTAGATTCCAAATTTCTGAAAGCCATGCCTGGGCACTTGAACTGAAAATAGAGTGAAAACAGAGAAGGACCTACCATCAATATGAGAGCAAATCTGATGAAGCATCGTAAGATTCACAGCTGAACTACTGAAGTTTGGTAATCATGCCTGAAAATGTATATTCCCTGCCCTGGAGTGTGGAAAGAAATTTTCCACTGGCCTCTGAGAATAGGGGAAGGCCCATGTGCCCTCTGAAAGGGGGGATAGGGGTACAGGCTTCTCCTCTTCTTGAGAGCTGCTGAGGGCCCATACATGATCTGACTGAACTGTGCCAGGCAGGGGAAAAGTGCTTGCTTTACACCCAAAACTCAGAAAAAGTCACCAGTGGCACAGGACTTCAGAAAAGAAGGGAACGGGAAGAGACAAGAACCCAAAGGTTTGAATCACAAACGTCTCTGTATGGGCTATAAACCTGAGAGAAAAGGAAAAAGTCCAGTTTGGATTGGTTATCTCTATGCTTCTTCATATTATTAAAGGATCTTTTGGAAGACTGACTCTCATTTCTCACTGAATTTTTTACCTTGTTTGGTCAGGGAGAAGGAATGTAACGTCAGTGTATAAATGTCTACGATCAAATCCATAGATACTACAGTAGGACAAATGTTGTAGCTGAAGATAAAATGTATAAAATGAAGGTGGCACAGTGGCTGCTATCTGGGTACCCCGTGATTGAGACATTGAAGCCAACAGAAGGCTGGCCTCAAGAAAACAGAGACACCCCAAGTTTTGCAAGAGAGAGACAGACAGAAGGGAATGGCAACATCTCAGATCCTCATCACCAGTTCATACCCCATTTCCCTTCTTTCTACACTGACACTTACTGACAAAGCCCACATTACATCCACCCTCAGCCACAAGAGTCCAATAATAACCATCTCATGGGCAACAGAAGAAAGCGTGGAGGTGGCACTTCCTTTTCCCATGGTTGCCTTAGGGTGGATCAGTTTACTCTCTGAATTATAGACATTCTGTGCCCCTTTGTGGAAGCTGTTCAGTTGGCAGTGTTCGGGGTTAAAAGAGAGCAGCTGTGCCACTGCTGAGAGGGAAGATGGGCAGCTGAAGAACATACATATTTTATGTAATTTTCACCTCAGATCAGATAGCTTGTGATCTGAAGGTGGAAGACATTATACTCAATCCTTTATCATGGGCAGACCACTTTCTGCTGAGGCAATGACTTACCAGGCTATTAGAATTCTTCTGATGTTGTGGATTCTGAGGATATGGATAAGATTCTTGGCAGCATGCATACTACCACCTGACCCATATTCCATCTGGCTCCTTTGAGTAATTAAATTGTGAGTACTCAGTTGGATTCAAGAGGCAGTAAATGCTTCTTTGAGGGAGGGGATTATAACTCTTGACTTGAAAAAGATAACTTCTGCCTGGTCTCTGACCTTTCCATCCTGGAGAACATTTTGGAGAAGATGATAGCCTTAGCTGCAAGAGTTCTTGGTGAAGTGAGTTATCTAGATCCCTTTCAGTCTGGTTTCAGATCCAGTATGGGTCTGAAGCTGCATTGGTCACTTACGTAGATGATGGGGGAATGTAGACCTCCTGGCTCTGCTGGATCTCCCAGCAGCCTTCGATTCCATTTGCAATGAAATCCTTCAGGACCACCTGTAGGAGTTGGGAGGGCGTTGTTTTACAGTAGTTACACTCCTTCCTGAGCAGGCAGTTCCAACTGGTGGTACTGGGGGATGAGCAATGAAGTTGCTGGCCACTCCATTATGTGTTGCCACAGAGCTTGATTCAACATTTACATGAAATTCCTGGGTAAGGTCATTTGTTGATTCAGGATAAATATGCTGATGAAATCCATGTAGTTTCTGATTATAGCAGTACAGTATATAAATATCATCACTCACCCCAAGCTAGACAGGAAGAGCAATGAATGTTCTTACCTGGTACCTGGAGGTGAGATGAAACAAAGTCAAATTAAACCCTGGCAATATCAGTTGCCCAAATACCATCAGGTTTCAAAATAGCCCTTATGTTGGCTCCAGATGGAATTGCACTTCCCCTGAAAGAGCAGATCCACAATTTGAGAGTCCTCTTAATTTCCTGACTTCTGTTTGTTCAGCAGGTGAAGGGGGAGCTTAGAAGCAAACTTTTTTTTCTGGTAGCCCTGTCACTTTGAAATTCTCTAGCCCCAATATCTGGATTGCCCCCACAATTTTTGAGTTTGCAAAGATGGTGAAAATGCTACTATTTCATTGACTTTTGCAATTGGAGACGCCTGCTTTATGCTGTTATTTTAGTTGTTTTCAATTGATTGTGTGTATGTGTATGTGTGTGTGTGTGTGTGTGTATATATATACACACACACACACACACACACACACACACACATACATACACTGTATATATATATATATATATTTTAATAGGAGCTCCCTGGAGTTTGTAGAATTAGGTGGGATATAAATTATGCAAATACATAAATAAGCAAGCCGTGACCTAATGTGTTACATGAACACAACTTGAAATACTGTTTGAAAGCTGAATTACCTTGAAGTTTCACATTGTCCTTCTCCACATATTTTTAAAAAGTTATACACAGGAAAACTGTTTCCCCAAACTTGTCTAAAACGAATGCAGTTGGAGAGCCTCAGATCTTAAATTTTTGTTCTTCAGAAATAGACACATGGGTAAGAAAGGTCCTTTTAGCTAAATCAATATTAATCTGCAACTAAATCAATATTAATCTTCAAGGAGACAGATTTTCGAATTCCAGCTCAAAACTTTGGAGATGACAGTAATTCTCAAAGGAGGCTATGAAATCGCCCCGTTTAGATTCCAAATTTCTAGAAATTACATGTGACAACTTGAACTGAAAATAACTTGGAATACTGCCAGTTCAAGCTATCTTGATTAAACGGTGACCATAATGTTGAGTCTGCTGCATTCGTTGTACCGTAAATTCAAAATCTTTAAGCTAGGGATTAAAAAGACACAAATCTCTGCCAAAGAGCCATTTCAAGTCCAAGCATCCAGTACAGATGAATTAGCAAAGGTAGTGTACAGTATTTATGTTTAGAAATCTAGCTATCTGGGGAGTTATGCTTATAATAAAACAGCAGCATGGTCATTAAACATCAATATAAATCTCTTCATGAGCACATCCTAAAGTGAGTTCAGCAATGCAGTCAGTTTAAGCTTCAACAATTTTAATTGGTTTTGCATACAACAAAGCCATCATTTCAGACACACGAAGGCTTCCAACTATTTTTTGGGACTATCTGTCTTTACAGATTCTTTACAAAGGTCCTGTCAATCATATGATGTCATGTGATATAGTCTTTTTTTGGGGGGGGGGGGAGAGGATCCTCCTTTTTTTGTTGTTTCCAGATTAAAACCTATTATAGAGTTGGCCAAAAGTGTCAACTGCTGCATTTCTGGGATGGCAGTTTTCTTTGTCTCTGCTGTTCCTTACCACCCAAATAATACAGCCTGGCACGGTCTGTTTCTCCATCCATATCTTGAGATGATCCTGGTGAATGGAGAGCTCTCTAATCTCTTCCAGGCTGATTAGCAACTGCTCTCTAGGAGTTGAGGCAGGGAGATGCAATTGGCAAGGCCCAGTGACCTGATAATTGGTTCTTTGCAGTGGGGGAACCTTTCAGCATTGCTCTTAAATAAGATGTTTGGGGATATGAACTGGATTACAGTATAAAATCTGTCTGAAATGAGATTAAGAAAATGTGTTTAAATCAATGGCAATAGGTTTTTCCCCCCTTAAAGTGCTATAAGATAATTTAAGAACTTGTTGGTTTTTTTTCTCTCTAAAAGCTATTCAGAAACAATTAGCCTATATATATTTTTAAATACTCCTGGGAAAACTTGATTTAAAGCAACGGTTCAGGGTTTGGATAAAATCACCACTTTTCTCAGCTGGCCTAGCATTTGTTCTGCCACAAATATACCTTCATTCAGTCTCATCTCATACATGATTGTACTGAATAGTTGTGATTCTTTAGGTAGAATACATAAAAGCAAAACACTGCAAATGAAATAAATTGAGATAAAGGAAAATGGTATGTCAGATTTCATATCATTAAAAGAGCACAGCTACTTATAGCTAAAGGACTTAAAAACAGAAATACATCCATAGATTTTAAAGAATTTCTAATATAAATCCTGGATAAATATAAACTGCTGAAAAAGACTAATGTGTAACTAAAAACCATCCAAATCACTGTTTGTTCAACTAAAAATACCTTTTTAACGTCAAGAACATTGGGCTTATTTTGTTGGTTACTACATTAAAAGAAATATATTAAAAGTACTACATTAGAAGAGCCAATTTGGTGTAGTGTTTAAAGATACT
Source organism: Charina bottae (assembly GCA_023362775.1). Classification (NCBI taxonomy): domain Eukaryota; kingdom Metazoa; phylum Chordata; class Lepidosauria; order Squamata; family Charinaidae; genus Charina; species Charina bottae. The sequence continues at coordinate 63,197,223 of JALMGJ010000006.1, forward strand.
GCACTAAATGCTAAAGAGACTATGAGTTCTAATGCAGCCTTAGGCATAGAAGCTGACTGGTTGACTTTGGGCCAGTCACTCTCTCTCAGCCCTAGAAAGAAGGAAATGTCAAACCACTTCTGAAAAATCTTATAAGAAAACTGCATGGATTTGTTCAGGCAGTTGCCAGGAGTCAAAACTGACTTGAAAGCAAAGCAGCTCAACTTTTCTTCTTTTTCCTGATGTGCTACGTAGATATAAACATTTATAATTAAAGCTCATCTATATTTAGGAACTAGTATCAAATAATATATACCTCCAATTACAAATATCAGATGGTGTGATGGCATGATGGAAGCTAAAAAGATGTTGCTGATAACGGAGGCATCAACATAGTCAGGGCCTAGAAAGTTCATAAATACAAAACCCAACAAATCAAAAAAGGTAAAGGTTCCCCCCGCACATTTGTGCAGTCGTGTCCGAATCTAGGGGCCGATGCTCATCTCTGTTTGTTAGTTGAAGAGCCAGCGTTGTCTGAAGACGCTTCCATGGTCATGTGGCCAGCATGACGCATGCGGAACGCTGTTACCTACCAACCAAAGTGGTACCTATTTTTTTTTTTTTTTATTATTATTATTATTATTATTATTATTATTATTATTATTTCTAACTTATATCACCGCCCATCTCCCCCCAGAAGGGAACTCTGGGCGGTTATCTACTTGCATTTGCATGCTTTTGAATTGTTAGGTTGGCAAGAGCTGGGGCTAGTGCGGGAGCTCACTCTGTCACGCGGGGCTAGGGATTCGAACCTCCAAACATGCGATCTTTCAATTGACAAGCCTGGCGTCTTACCCGCTGAGCCACCACATCCCTCGAAAAACTGGTAGGTTAATCAAATAATCGCAACCTTGGTTTTGCCAAAGATACTTTAGGGGGTTTGGCCTGCTATATAGTTATTGGATTAAATATCCAGTTCCGAACAAAAAAAAAAGGGATGGTTCCTTATATTCATAATATAATTCATTATCTGGTATATGGCATATAATTAGACATTTAAAATCAAATAAAGGTAAAGGTTCCCCCCCCGCATATTTGTGCAGTTGTGTCCAACTCTAGGGGCCGGTGCTCATCTCCGTTTGTTAGCCGAAGAGCCAGCGTTGTCCAAAGATGTTTCCATGGTCATGTGGCTGGCATGATGCACGTGAAACACTGTTACCTTCCCACTGAAGTGGTACCTATTAATCTACTTGGATTTGCATGTTTTCGAATTGCTAGGTTGGCAAGAGCTGGGGTGAGTGCGGGAGCTCACTCTGTCACACAGGGCTAGGGATTCGAACCTCCGAACCTGCGATCTTCTGATCAACAAGCCTGGCGTCTTACCCACTGAGCCACCACACCCCCTTATCAAAGGTGATACCAAATCAAAGGTGGCCTCAAATAAAAGTTTTTTTTCACTGTTATAGAATCTTGTTCAAAGTGAAGAAAGCTTGGAGTACTATGAAATATTTGAACTCTGATTGTTTTTAATGGCTGCATACGCTTGTATGCTTGCTCTTGACTTCTGTCATGTTAGAAGATGAATAGGAGATGAGTAGGAGGAAAGAGAGGCCAAAGTGGCAGAACAAGTATGCAAAAGGCAAAAGTATGATCCGTAACAATCCCATCAGTGTACACATTATATGGCACATTTCTTTACAATTAAAAGGAAAAGTAAATATATAATGCAAAGATGGTCTGCACCTAGATAAATTTCAGTGCTTGGCTAGGTTCACATATTGTGCTAATCCCAAATATGATTAGCAAGTTTGTAGCCTAGTGTAATATGCATTATTTAGTTTAGAGCAGTATACAGGTAGTCCTCGCTTAACGACCATTTATTTATTTATATTTCAAATTTAGTTACTGCCCATCTCACTCAAAGAGTGAGCCTGGGTGGTTTACAATAAAACTAAAATGACTACAGATTAAAATACAATAAAAACAGAATCTTCATAAAAATATAAATATAAAATATAAAATCCAAGATGGCGATATCAAAAGTTCTTAATTTAAATACATGTAATTCACTGGGGCCTCTTCAAGGTGCTAACCACCCCCATGACTGATTGATGTATAAATGGAAATATAGAGTCTGTTCCTGGTTTTCATATTATTCCTGGTTTCTGTGTCCTGTTCAATAATCTAACCACTCAGAGATTCAAGACTAACATAACTAAAAAAAGAACAACTCCCATTTTAGACAAGGATGCAATAAGGATTAAAATAAGCTATGGCTTAGCAACATGATTAAATGCATCCACAGTCTTTAAAGAAGTTCATTAATTGGAAAGTCCTTGGAATAAGTACACTGATTTATCATAAATTTGTCTTGATTTAGGAAAAACATGTATGCTCCAAGAAGCCATTAGTAACATTGCAGTTAAGTTAATTCTGCAAACAATAACAGGGTACTCATTTTTAAATATAATAAGTAGATAAGAAACAGACTGAAAATATTGCTGGAAAAAAGGATCAATGCAAGTTGCTTTGATTTTTCAAAGAGATTGATGGCATTATTTGTGTCAGTTCTCAGCTCACTTTTCTGTTGTCATTAAGCAACAGAGCTATAGATTTCTATAAAAGTTGCTAAATGCAACATATTTCATAGATTTGACTCGCTTCTAATTTAAGCCACTGTTCAAAAATTGGTTTAATTTAATTCAAGCTCTCATTGAATAAAAAAGAAATTCCAATTTAAACCATATCTGAAAAACTGATTTGAAGATCAGTTTCAGATTCATCAGATACAAAGCTGCTGACGAATTTACGTACATGTTTGTATGTTATAGAAATGGAGCTATAGCCAGATTTGTGGCTGGTTGTTTCAAATTTATGGTCCTTTTTATGTTGTTATGACATACAAGGAAGATGAATACACCAGCATGACCTGCACCAGACGTCATGGGTTCTAAAGGTCTGAATATATAAGAGGAAGACAGAGAGGAGAATAAAAGGAGAAAGCAGAGCACCTTGTAACACAGGTTGACCTCAGTCCGTTATGTCTAGGGTAAAAATTACCTGGCTTCACCACTGCATGCACCTCTCACCTGCTACATTCATTGCACAGGTACATCAGGAGTCATCCACACTGAATCTATGCTTTGAAGTGGCTGAATATGAGCAAGTGGGATTTAGTTCTGAGCAATCCTATCTAGGATTGCTTCATACACATGGCAGTGACAATGGAAGAACCATTAAGGATATATGTCCATTAAACAAAGCAGTGGCCATGTGATTATGCAACAGAGCTACATTCAAGTTTACTTGGTCCAGTAATAGTAGCTGTTTTGTTTATTAAAAAATTAATGGGATACCAAAGCCAAAGAAAACAAACAAGTTGATGCCTGTCCAACTGTGATTGCTCTATAAGCACAAAAATTATTGACAGAGTTTCTACTACGTTTTAAGCTAACAGTGGAAGCCAGCTGTGGACAAATTTCTAGCATTATCTACTAACTAGCTAAGTGCTTGCAGATCATGTTGTTTTCCATGATTGACGGGTGATTACAATTCATCCAGAGAAGTGTGGTAAAAAAGATACCAGTTAATATTTTAATTTGATTCAACGCCTAAACTTGATCATAGAATTTTACAATGTGATTTGAATGCCAATTAGATTGACATATACAAACAAATCAATGCAGCCAAAGAAAATGTTCGGGAATCTATTTGCAATGGAAATGTATTCGATTGAGGAATATATAGAAGAGAGGCACTTAGGCTGACATTCAAACAAATGTTTTTCATCTCAGCATCTCTGGAAATCCTTAGAACTTATTAGGGCTGTTCAAATTTTTCAAAGGGTGCTTCATTTTGATTGTTTGATGTGCTATTTGAGCGAGCATCCTTTGAAGATGGTCAGGACATTGCAGCCAGGCTCATGCTGAAGCAACGTTGCCGCTTGCCTTCCAAGCCCATTTCAAGGGGCTTACGTGGCTTAGGGCCAAAATACTTTCAAGGCCAACTACTCCCATACGGTGTGGCCATCATCAGTGGGACATTCTCTGCAGTCTAACTGGGGATACAGTTGGTATCTATGGTTAATTCTACTTTTCCTGTGGAGGGACCCTAGTTACAAGCTGCCACTGTTGCTGAAGCAAGAGCCTTCTCATTAAAAAAAAATACTAGTTTACTCCAGACTTCTACTAGCCTTTTAAACTATTTTAATATATTAATTGTTTTAAAATGTCTTGTTTTAATGACATTTTAAAGTCTGGTTTAACTGTATTTCTTGTTTTATCTGCATTTCTGTGAGCCGTCCTGAGACATTAAGGGAGCAAGCGACATGTAAATATCATTAAAAACACCTACAAAGGAATGAACTTAATACAAATTAGCTTTGAAGCAGCTTTATGAAGTTGTATGTCTTGCAGTGGTCTACATTGCTTCCTTAGAGGAAACAGGCTTCTGCCCTTACCCCTGGGCCAGGTGAAGGCCAACTGATGCCCTAAACATGTGCTTCTTTTGCTTAATGGCTAATCCAGGGCTGATTTACACAGAGGGGTCTTTCCAGCTATAGGAAGTGCTTTGACAAAGAGAAGCATGTATCTTTTCCTGGGGTAGATTTAGTTTAATCTGAGATTTTAAATTATGCTGTCTCCGAGTTCCTAACATTTGGCCACACTGTCAGTTGGTAACAGGAGCCACAAATCACTCAGCCAAGAAAAGTGAGGGAACAGTGGAAAGACCTACAAGTGTGTGAACAAATGTTTGGAAGGGATTTTCACAAGTCATGCCAATGGCTGTATTCCATTTGTTCATTCTATGAATAACAATTAGGTTTTTCTTCTTCTTCTTCACACAAATACAAAATTCAGCTGTACAGCAGTAGGATCTCTACTTTTTTCTTAATATGAAAAAGACAATGTTATATTTGCAACTTTACATTATTATTGAAGCAGGAAAGATACAAATTTTGGGGACCACACTTAAAAAGAACAGATGGTTAAAGCCGTCCTGTCAAAAATATATACCATGCCCAGGAGACATTTTAGTCCCATTTGGGACTGGCTCTCTCACCGCTCCTGTGGTCAGTCTTTCCTTCTTCCACGCCCCCAGATCCAGGGGAAAAACAGCTGTGGAAGATTTCTAGCTTCTGAACCAGGATGATGTTGGGGATGTCTGTTCAGACACAGAAGGAACTGACAGTTCCAAACATTAATTTGCTGGCAAGCATTCTGCAGGTTTATAGAAATTCTGAAAAGAAAGTGCATTGCATAAGAATAAGAGGCAAGCAAAATAAACCAGGTGGGAAAAACAAGGCAGTTCCTGGAAGACACATAAACAGCTCAGAAATGTGATTTTAAATGACAGAATTTAGGATTACAGTTTGTAGGAAGGAGATCAGGCTATGGAGATCTACATGCAGTTGGTAACTGGGAGCCAGAAAGATGGAGATTAAGAAGGACCCACTGATTGATACTGAAATCCTGACTGTATGCATACAAGAACTAAGTAAAGGCAGCTAAGTCATATTTCAAGTGTCTTATGGCTGACTTCTTGACAAGCTAGATATTCATCAGCCACAATTTGTAATGTTTTACATTTATTGCATGTGATATTCTCAGTTCTACAGGTAACATACTGTTAGTTGCAGAATATATTCCTTGTACTTGCACTTTGTTCACCTTTGAAATGGATTTTGTTGTTGTTGTTCAGTCGTTTAGTCGTGTCCGACTCTTCGTGACCTCATAGACCATAGCACGCCAGGCCTTCCTGTCCTCCACTGTCTCTCGGAATTTACTCAAATTCATGTTCATTACATCGGTGATGCTATCTAACCATCTCATCCTCTGCCGTCCCCTTCTCCTTTTGCCTTCAGTCTTTCCCAGCATCAGGGTCTTTTCCAGTGAGTCCTCTCTTCGCATTAGGTGGCCAAAGTATTTGAGCTTCAGCTTCAGCATCTGTCCTTCCAATGAGCAGTCAGGGTTGATTTCCTTTAGGATTGACTGGTTTGACCTCCTTGCAGTCCAAGGGACTCTCAAGTCTTCTCCAGCACCACAGTTCAAAAGCATCAATTCTTCGGCGCTCAGCCTTCCTTATGGTCCAACTCTCACAGCCATACATTACTACTGGAAAAAACATAGCTTTAACTATACGGACCTTTGTCGGCAAGGTGATGTCTCTGCTTTTTAATATGCTGTCTAGGTTTGCCATAGCTTTCCTCAAGATATTTTATATAAAAGAACCTGAGAAGGATTAATTGTGAGAAAAATAGTAGGTGTCAAAAATGCACAATTATGTTATTAGTCATTCCCCAAAGTTAATTTTGTGAAATGTTCCTAAGGTCTAAAGAATGATTTCATAGGCAGCCCAGTCAAGCAGAATAGATTTGATGTTCCCTGCTGTCCTCCAGAGGACCTTTATTTCTCTGCCTTAACAATGAATATCCCTACATAAGCCAATTTAAAGGGAGTTTAGCTTGCTAAGCTTACAGTAAAGCAGCCTCAGAAACTAACAGTTCCAACCACAGAGCACACAACTATTAACTATTTTGTGAAAAGTGGTCAGACTAAAATTAAGACACTCACCCACTCACTCTACGGTAGCAGCACCTTGCCAACCTTGGCTGAGCTTGAAAAGCTAATCAGGACTGAATCCAGTTAATACTTAGATGGGACACGACCCTGAAATCACAGGATTATAGGCTTCAATAAGTCAATGGCAAACCACTTCCATCTTATTACCAGGAAGACTACATGGCCATAGTCATGAAATCACAAGGAATCAAGCTCAGTCTAAAGGTTTATCTTACCTGCTCACACTCATCCTGTCTTACCCAAGTCCTTAGTGTTTATATATGTCTGTGCAACAGCTGACTTGTGAAACTGGAGGTAACGTCTAGTGCAGGGTTTCTCAACCAGGGTTCTGTGGCAACCTAGGGTTCCATGAGAGGTCGCTAGGGGTTCCCTGGGAGATCACAATTTATTTAAAAAATTATTTCAAATTCGGGCAACTTCACATTAAAGAGGTAAGTTTCATTCTTTATTTTTAGTATAAGAACACTGTTAGTGCATATATACAGGCCTACCCATGAAACCAATATAATAATATTGTAACTGTTGGCCTATATTTGAGCCTGATTGTGCAGGGGTTCCCCAAACCCTGAAAAATATTTCAAGGGTTCCTCCAGGGTCAAAAGGTTGAGAAAGGCTGATCTAGTGGTTCAGAATATAACAGACTAGATTAAATTAGTTTCACTTTTAAAAGTAGACCTATGAACACTCTAAGAGCCATAGAATATAATTGCAGTTGGTTAAATAAATATAATGTTTTGTCTACTCTTAAAAAGTTTTAATTCATAAAATAAAAAGGTAAAGGTTCCCCCCGCACATTTGTGCAGTCGTGTCCGACTCTAGGGGCCGGTGCTCATCTCCGTTTGTTAAGTGAAGAGCCAGCGTTGTCCAAAGATGCTTCCACGGTCATGTGGCTGGCATGATGCGTGCGGAACGCTGTTACCATCCCACCGAAGTGGTACCTATTCATCTACTTGCATTTGCATGCTTTCGAATTGCTAGGTTGGCAAGAGCTGGGGCGAGTGCGGGAGCTCACTCCGCACGCAGGGCTAGGGATTCAAACCTCCCCACTTGCAATCTTCCGATCGACAAGCCTGGTGTCTTACCTGCTGAGTCACCACACCCCTTAAAATAGGTGAATGCTAAAGAAGGTCTGTTCAATGAGAGGACAAATCAAAAGATTTTTTTTTCCTGACAGAGTAATAATATGGAACTCAGGGAGGATTGTTAACTGATCCAACTGAAACATGGAATCTGGGTAGCAACTGCCCTTAACCCAAAAGTTAGATATTTATATGATTTTGCCTGAAAATTTGATTTAATAGAAAACTCTAGCTCAGGATGTTAGGTGGGATAAAAGAAAGCTTAGGAAATGCTGTCACTTGCCCAGGAAGTAAGATCAAAATTTGTCAGTTTGGTCCAGTGGTTAAGGCACCAGGCTAGAAACCAGGAGTCTGTGAGTTCTAGTCCCACCTTAGGCATGAAAGCCGGCTGGGTGACCTTGGGCCAGTCGCTCTCTCTCAGCCCAACTCCACTCACAGGGTGGTTGTTGTGGGGAAAAGAGGAGGAGGAAGAAGGAATATTAAGTATGTTCCCCACCTTGAGTTATTATAAAAATAATAAAGGCGGGATAAAAAATCTGAAAAATAAAATAAAATAAAAATAAAATGCAAAAAGGAACTCTGGGGCCTGAGTGTAAGAAATGCTCAATCTTACAAATGTATACACATGTGATTTAAGCTGTAACTTCCCACCATGACTGTGATAGCAATCTCAACCATTTAGATACCAGATAGGTTCTTAAATATCTCTTTTCAACCTATGCTGGACTCAAGTCTTGCCTGACTTGGAACAGTTCCCCAGACTGGCAGATGGTGTGTTAGAAGTGCTGAACAGCTTTCCAGTGTGAAATAGGTTGAGCATGAAAACACTCAACACATGGCAGAATATTTTGATGTCCTAATCATATTCAGCTAGAGATTCACAATAAATTGACTGTATTTCATATTGTAGGACACTGTATTTCATACTGTAGGATACTCAATTGAAAGCCTAGACTTGCTGTTTGGAACACTGGTCTTGAATAAATGTAGCCACTGTACTTTGGCTGTGCGAATATTACACATATACTTGCATCTGACAAAAAGAAGGGATGGATTACATATTGGAGGTTATGTTCTCTCTTTTACTTTGCTCGGACACTGACAAGCAGAATTAGAACTAAAAAAGACCACATAGTGGTTATAGATCATGAAAAAGAAAAGGGAGAAAAGCATACTACTGAATTTTTTGGAGACATGAACTCATCCTCATCAGTGTATACTGTTGCTTTGGTAAGTTTGAAACCACAAAATATTCTTTGGCCTCATTTATCTCTTGGGGTTTTGCATGCAGACACTGGATTAATCTAATCCAATCGAAATTCATAGGAGACAGAGCTCAATCTCTAGGAACTGTATCTGACTTAGAAGGTCTGTGCAAGTATACTATTACATAGCACTTTTCCAGTAGATTGTGCCAAACAAAAGATGTAACAACATTGTTAAAAATAGATTGTTTGTCATTATTTATATTCTTTGACACATTTACTAGATATTCAGTAGATAAAATTGCTTGTATTGACTCTGCAAGATTACCGCAGCAACATCTTACAAAGTCACATCTACTTGACTGAAGAACCCTACCCTAATGGATAGGGTTTCTGCAAAATGAATTCTACCACCTGCATCCCACAACCCTAACCCTTTAGAAGGTCTTGCTGGATTTGAGAGCTGATCAATGTTTCTTTTAGAATGGAGTTAGTACATATCACCTTAAAGGAGGCAGTGATGCACCCACTCCTGAAGAAACCATTTCTCAGTTCAACCCTATTAGTTGTTAATACAGTTGTATCATTCATCCTTCACCCTGAAGGAACAGGCCCATGAACTGAGAGTTCTTCTGGACCCACTCTTCAGTATATCAATATCATTCCCATAGAACTCTCTAAAATATTCCTTCCAGCATTCTTTCATGTCAGTTTCATCTCAAATAATTTCATCAATTTTATTTTAAATCCCATTCTTTTTATTTATTTTAATTTTTTTATTTCTAAAAAAATTACAATAACTATAAGCAGTGTAATAAAACTCAAGGCATACATAAGGTAAAGGTAAAGGTACCCCCCGCACATTTGTGCAGTCGTGTCTGACTCTAGGGGCCGGTGCTCATCTCCGTTTGTTAGCCGAAGAGCCAGCGTTGTCCGAAGACACTTCCACGGTCATGTGGCCGCATGACGCCACGGAATGCTGTTACCTTCCCACCGAAGTGGTACCTATTAATCTACTTGCATTTGTATGCTTTCGAATTGCTAGGTTGGCAAGAGCTGGAGCTAGTGCGGGAGCTCACTCCGCACGCAGGGCTAGGGATTCGAACCTCCAAACTTGCGATCTTCCAATCGACAAGCCTGGCATCTTACCCGCTGAGCCACCACGCATACATATATGGGTTAAAAAGAGAGACAAGAAAAAAATCATAAAACTACATACAGTATTAATAATTTTTTAATATTCCTCTGACACATTAATATTTTTATCTGGCATAAAACAATTATGGTGCTCCTGATTACCATAAGAAATAAAATCAGGCCATATATTTGAGAAGCCTTTAACTTTAGCTTGACCAGAACACAGGTGAAGAGTGCAGGTCAATTTCCCAGCTGTGGAACATGCCAAACATTTTGGTACCAGAGCTCCAGTGTCATAGTTTTATCTTTCCAGCATTTAGCTATGGACATTGTAGCTGAGATTGCACAAAGGAGCTCAAATGCCATTTTAAAATATCTCAAGTCAAGGGGTGGCCACTTCATACCTGCAGCACTCAAACTATTTGAAGCCAAGCCAGTAGCACAACTCCTGTATGGAGCCCAACTAGGCCCCTTCTCCAACTTTACTCCATTAGAACTTGTGCAATCAAAATTCTTAAGATCGGCCCTTCAAGTATCAAAATGCTTCTCTAATGCCACACTGAGACTAGAGACAGGATTCATGAAAACAGAGGCAAGGGTGTGGGTGGTCATACTCAATTATTGGCTCAGACTATCCCTTTTTCCCCTTGGCCTTGCCCCATTAACTCTGAGCGATGACTTCCAATCCAAATGGAAACAAGCAGTGACAAACAAAATCTCATCCCTGGGCTTCTCCCCAGGGCTGCTACTCAGCATGGGTTACGATCAGGCCAAAGCACTCATCAAACAGCGTGTAATAGACACAGAACGCCAATTGGATCTAGCCAGCTCTCCAACCTTTATTGCCAATGAAACCAGTAGGTATTGTGCCTCCCCCATGTTATACCTATCTAAACTAGAGGTACCCAACAATCGGAGAGCTTTTACATTGGCACGATGTCATGCCCTCCCATCTGCTGTCCTCAAAGGCCGATATCGAAAGATCCCTTATCAGGAGAGACAGTGCCCCTGTGACTCTGGCCACATAGAAACAACAGAGCATGTGCTCCTTCAGTGCCTGTTTTATAGAGACATTCAAACTAGTCTCATTACACCATTGTTGCACAAACATCCGGGACGCTCAGGACAATTTTATACCTCCCTGCTGCTGTCAGACATCAACCCTACCACAACATACAATGTTGCCAGATTCTGTGTGGCAGCGCTTAAAATTCGCCAGATGATGACGGGTATCACAAACTAGCCTTCAACTTTAATTTACTAGAGTAATGCATTTACAGTTACACTAATCCTATGCTCCACTATATTTATCTAATGCCCTCACCCCCCTTTTTTTCTCCCCCTCTAGACCTGTGTTTTAGCTTTATATTTTAAACTCATTTGTATATTTTATCCTCCTTATGCTGGTCTATGACCGTAATAAAGATTTGTTTGTTTAGCTATGGACATTCTATCAGCAGTCAACAAAAATATCATTAATTCTTTAGAGTAAATATTTGCATTAGACCCTAAAATATATTCAGCAAAACAAGTTGCAGACACATATTAATTCTTTGATTTACGTATAACATTGCCAATCTCTCAAAACACCTCAGACCAGAAGAAAAAGACATGGGGACATGACCACCACAAGTGGAAATAAGTTCCCTTTTCTTCACAACCATTCCAACAAAAAGAGCTTTTTTCTTTATGCATGCTAGTTTATAAGGAGTCATATACTACATATGGAATAGTTTAAGAAAATTTTCTTTTAATTTATGGTGAGGATAATGACACTGGTTTCCATTTCCATATTTTATTCCACTCTTGATTCTTAATTTCTTGCTGGAAAACTTTTTCCCAAGCCATTTGCAAACCAATTAGAGGCTGGTATGTTTGTTCTGTGATATTACATAATTTAGAGATAAGTCCTTTAGAGGAACCTGAAAAATTCAATTCCACTGCTTCAAAGTTTGTCAAGACTCTGTTTGCTTGAGTTTTTAATTCTGAATTAAGAAAGGATCTAAACTGTAACTGAAATAGCCAACCACATTTTGAAGAAGTTAACCCATTAATTGTTAACTCAAAATTATTAGGATTGCAGGAATGACAACAACCCTTCAGTCTATATAATTTCTGACTGATCTTTGGTTTTTAAAAAAAGCAGTAAGAGATGTAGGGAATTTTGGATGGCTAAAAAATAGAAATAAGAGGAGAACAAGGGAGAGCTAATTTTTTTAGCCATTTTGCCCAGTTTTTAAAATTAGCACTCCAAAAAGGATTGTCAATGGCTTTAAACTTTTTAACAGTGTCTGGTAGGAATAAGGAATTTTTAACATCCCAGTGGTATTCTTCTGGGGCTTCCATTTCAACCAGCCCTAGATTAACCATTAAGCAACATAAGCATGTGCTTAGGGCACCAAGGGAAGGGAAGGGGGTACCAGAGTCTTTTCCCCTAGCCATCATGCCCTTAACTCTTTCACTGCCACACTCAACGTTAGTTTTCAGCACTTACTAAGTCTTATTGCCTTGTCAGTCAAGCAATGGAAAGGCCAAGGGGCACCATTGTTGGGCTGTGCTTAGGGCATCAGTTGGCCTTAATCCAGCCCTGATTTCAATCCAGATCTTGGTTTCTACCTCTGCTAATAATCATATGGTGGTTAATAAAAAAATCACAATAAAAAGAAATTTGGAATAAATTTGAGATGTTTTATATATAACACTTTTCTTCAATTTTTACAGTATTCATTTTTATATGCATTTTTCTTATTCACAGAATCTTTTACTTTATCTTCATCATCACCACCATCATCTTTATTATGGTCATTAACCAGCACAAAGCAAATCATGAAGCACATATAACAATAGATCTGTAGGCTAGATAAATAGGATTAAAACAAATAAAAGGTACATACAAGGAATTTTACTTAAAAAATATCAGGAATAAAAAATATTAAGACTAACAAGTCAGAATAATGTAAGAATACATTTAAAAATAAAACTAAAAAATTAGGTGCCACTAAATAAAACAGTAAACAAACTAAAAAGGATTTAAACCTCTGACAAACCCAGCAAGAATACAATATAAGACAACTCACCTCACAGGGTTGTTGTTGTGGGGAAAATAGGAGGAGGAAGGAGTATTAGGTATGTTCGCCACCTTGAGTTATTTATAAAAATAATAAAGGCGGGATAGAAAATAAATAGTCCCCCATTGGGGGAGATGGGCGGTGATAAATTTGAATTATAAATAAATAAATAAATTCTACCTAAAAGACTAACAGAAAATAAATTTTAGACCTAATATTGAGAATAAGATGTATCTGGCTAACAAGGCCCAAATAGATTTGGCTGCTCTTAGTTAGCATATGCCTTATTTTACAGTATATGCAGCCACATAGAACTTGGCTCCACTGTGAATTATCTCAGGATTAATATTATTCTACCAAATGCATCTTTTTTCACACTTACCATTAGCATAACAAAAATGCTTCTGTAGCACTGTAATGTAATTCTCTTCACTATGTTCCAAGTACTTTCACATTATCTTTCCTACGTTCATTTCCTATTCATTCTGTTGTGATACTTATTTTCTCATACTTCATGCAGGAATCATACTTTCCCTTCCTGCAGTTGTTCTGCATTCATTCCTGTTTCTTTCCATTCTTTCTTTTTGTTCCATGTCCATTTTTCTCTAGCTTCATTCTTGAGACTATCAAAAATATTTTCCCCACATTCATAACATCTTGTCAGCTGTTAAAAAAAAAGGTAAAGGTTCCCCCCGCACATTTGTGCAGTCGTGTCCAACTCTAGGGGCCGGTGCTCATCTCTGTTTGTTAGCCGAAGAGCCAGCGTTGTCCAAAGAAGCTTCCGCCATTATGTAGCCAGCATGACGTGCGCGGAACGCTGTTACCTACCCACCAAAGTGGTACCTATTAATCTACTTGCAGTTGCATGCTTTCGAATTGCTAGGTTGGCAAGAGCTGGGGCTAGTGCGGGAGTTCACTCTGCCACGCGGGACTAGGGATTCGAACCTCCGAACTTGCGATCTTCCAATCGACAAGCCTAGCATCTTACCCGCTGAGCCACCACGCCCCTTCTTTATCCTTCACTAATTCTCTCAAACTTTCACAAAAAACAATCAAATCAATAATAATTTTAGATGCATTCTTTTGCTATGAGTACCCATCAGCAAACATATATTTAAATCACATCTCTGAAAGAAGCAGACATTTTTTGATGCAGATACTCACCAAACAATCACCATTCTCATTGACTGTTGTGTCTCAAAATGGCCAGGTCATCACTGTTTCTCTACTGTTTTGTGTCATTCATATTTATCCATTCATGAAACCTACCATGACTTTTAACTCTTTACTTTTTTTATGTTAAAAATAAGGCCCATATATTTTATTTTTCAACCAGCATCTAAAGTTGTTGTTGGATCTATCTGGGCTTCTCTAAAGAGGCTATTCCACACGGATTGTGCCATCACTGAAAAGATCCTGTTCTTAGAGATACCTGCCATTTCTTAGTATCCCATAGAACAGGGCTTTCCAAAGTGCCGCCGCTGGCGACACACCAGCGGCGGCGGCGCAGGGGGCGTGCGGCGGCGCGTGCCTGCGCCAAAGCACTGATCCCGCGCCGCCACCGCCACGCACGCGCGCGCCGCCGCTTCCGGGTGGCGTGGCGACACACCACACTGTGTGTGGCGACACACTTTTGTGTCGCGACACACAGTTTGGAAAGCTCTGCCATAGAATGTATATGTTAAATAAAATATTTGAGAAGGAACAGAGAAAGAAATTAGATTAAGCCTTTAAATGCAAGATCCAGCTCTTCAGTTTGGGCCTTGAAATGAAGATGGGGGAGAAGCAATCTAGAAGTTTTCTAAGCTAAACCTTCTTTGCCAGTTGCCAAAGTGCACTATTTTGTAGGGGAAACCAGGTGGTGCTCATTGATGGATTGATCTAGGTACAAGTGTCCTGTTGTTTAAGTCAGGGTGGGAGGTGATTTTTTTTGTCCTTCCCGAACAGCTTTCTTTATAAGAAATTTTTTTCCCCAACCTGCTATTCCAATGTGGGAGTATCATCTTTCCTGGAGGCTGCAATTTTACAACAGATTGCTATGTTCTAAACCCATCAGATTTAGAACAAAACCCTTCTTACTTGGACAGGTTTTTGTTTCAGGTTGCTTGGCAATTATGGGAAGGTGGGTGTTTAATTCTTTCCACATTCATCTTTTAAAATATTTTATTTATTTTCTCAGTTTTACCTTCCTTAATATTTTTACCTGTAATTGACATATTTGACCATCTTTGTTATAATCATTATGATTGAAGGTCTGTGTCATATTTATAACATAGAAAATTTATTGGCATGGGCATTCATACACTTGATATACTTTCACTGAAAAGAAAAAGCTGGTAGTTCTTTAAAAAGTAATAAATTTATTAGGCCCAACCAAAATGTCACAAATGAATATTCTAAGAATTAGTGACATTCTTCAAACTATTGTCATGGCCAATGAATTTAAACTGTCCCATGTTTAATTTTTAATATTTTTAATGCAAAAATCGGCACCCAAATAGAGGTAGGAATCAGTGGAAGTTTTGGGCTGGGAGAGAGAAATGAGGCAGGCAATTGATTGGTACAATTTTGCCAAGAAAACCAGTTTCGAATCATGAATACATGTTTTAAGCAGCATAAGCGTCGTTTATACACATGGACCTCGCCTAATGGACCTCATCACAATTAAATAGACTACAGTATGTCCCATGCAATCAACGTTGGACCGGCTCAGTTCTGGCAGTCAAAACTTATCCAGGTGAAGACTGTGGCTCAGACCAAGAACTTCTGGTGGCCAAGATCAAACTCAAACTCTATAACATCAGGAGGACAATGCCACCAAAAAAGTTTGACGTCACCAAAATTCCTTCCACATATGCAATTGAAGTTAAAAATAGGTTTGAAGTTTTGGACACTGCTGAGAAAATGCTTGATGAACTATGGCAAGAAGTTCAATCGCTTATCATTGGCACAGCAGATGATTACATAACACGCAAGGCGGCAGAGAAAAGGTGTAGATGGCTCTCAGAGAATACCATCCAAATAGCCGAGAGGAGAAAGGCAGCTAAAGCAGTGAGCAATCGTGTAGAAGTAAGAAGATTGAATGCTGTTTTCCAAAGGGCAGCAAGGAAAGATAGCGAAGTTTACTGGGAGAAACGTTGCAAACAATTAGAGGAAGACTATACAAAAGGACACACTAGGAATGCTTTTGCACAAATCAAAAAGATTCGGGCACCGTTCAAGGCTCGCAAAGGTATCATCAAGGATAAGCAAGGGAAAGAATTGTCCGACCAACAAGGTGTCATGAATAGATGGCGAGAATATGTGGAAGAGCTGTATGCTACTAGTACAGAGGAGCAACATCAAAGAGAGGAGGATAAGGAAACAGAACTAGAACCAGCCATCCTTGATGAAGAAGTCAAGTGGGCAATGAACCAACTGCAAAACAACAAGGCCCCAGGAGTTGACAACATCCCTGCTGAATTGTTAAGGCCAGTACCAACTGCAATTATCAGAGCTTTGTGCCAGAAAATTTGGGAAACCAACACATGGCCACATAACTGGAAACAGTCAGTGTTTATTCCATTGCCAAAAAAGGGGGATTCAAAGGAGTGTTCTAACTACCACACTGTTGCTCTCATATCTCATGCTAGCAAGATTCTACTGAAAATCATACAACACCTGGCTCCAATCATCGAAAGGGAACTGCCAGATGTCCAAGCTGGTTTCCAGCGGGGCCGTGGCAGCCGTGATCACATTGCAAATGTTCGATCGATAATGGAAAAATGTTGCGAATATCAAAAAAATATTTATATGTGATTCATCGACTACAGGAAAGCTTTTGATTGTGTTGACCATGACAATCTATGGAGAGCCCTAGCAGACCTTGGGGTGCCACTACATTTAGTGAAGTTGATGAAATCACTGTATGTAAATCAGGAAGCCACTGTACGAACTCAATATGGTGACACTGATTGGTTCAAGATCGAGAAAGGTGTGCGACAAGGTTGCATTCTGTCACTTTTCTTATTCAACTTGTACGCCGAAGTGATAATCAGGAAACTGGAGCTAGATGAATCAGAAATTGGGGTAAAAATTGGTGGAAGAAACATCAATAACCTTAGATATGCAGATGATACAACCCTCGTCTCAGAAACCCAGGAAGGCCTAAAGCACCTAATCATGAGACTCAAAGAAGCAAGCCAGAAATTTTGCCTCTTTCTGAATATCAAAAAGACCAAACTCATGACAACTGCAGGAGATGAGGTGGAATGCGTGGAAGAATTCACCTTTTTAGGATCAGTGGTCAATCAAAATGGCGATTGTAGCCAAGAAATTAAACGCCAAATCATGCTGGGTCGTACAGCAATGATGAGTATGAATCAAATTTGGAAAAGCAAGGATGTCAGCTTGACGACTAAGTGTAGACTAGTCCGCACTATCGTGTTCCCCATAACTACTTATGGCTGTGAAAGTTGGATGATGATGAAAAAGTTGGATAGAAGGAAAATTGATTCTTTTGAACTATGGTGTTGGAGGAGGCTCTTGCGAATCCCTTGGACTGCAAAGATAACGAATAAAGAAATGTTGAAGTACATAAAACCGGACATGTCACGAGAAGGAAAAATAACAAAACTTAGATTTAGTTACTTTGGTCATGTCATGAGATCAACATTGTTGGAGAAAGACGTTATGCTTGGAACGGTCAGTGGCAAAAGACGACGAGGACGCCAAAGAACGCGCTGGTTGGATGTAATCAAAGCAGACACAGGCCAAAATTTAAAACAGCTGAAAGAAGCTGTACAAGATTGGAAATCATGGAGAGAGCTGGCTTATGGAATCGCCAAGGGTCGGATACGACTGAAGGGATAATTTGATTCAATTTGATGTTTATCTCTGTGTATGCACATAAGAGAGAGATTTGAGTATAACAGGACTGATAATTAACGGATACAGTATCTTCAAGATTAGATTTCAAAGAATAACCATAGCTTTTGTTAAAGGCATTTAGGGTGGTGATTTCTGTATCTTCCAAACACCAGAGATACAGAGGAAGTATACAATTTTGCTATTCCAGAGAAACCTAAATTCCACAGCATCATATAGCTCTTTCAAGGCATTTTCATCCAAAACCATATATTTTTATATGCATAAATGTTTAGCATATTAATTGCCCAATTCCTAGATGTATTCCTCATTTGAAATGAGTGGCAAATATTTACACAGGGTTTATTTTATATACAACTGCCACATTTCAAATATGAGATTATCTGGACTGCAAAGTTCCTGATGGATCGACCACTAGGAAGTAGAGACAAGGAAATACTCCAGTTTTTGATAGAACTGCACAGTGTGATTTTTCATGATCTCTCATGAATCAAGTTAATGAGGAACAGATTGCTTGCAAGCTGGAGCCTGATCAATCCTCTCTAAAGTGCAGGTCCGTATCAAACAGTGATTCAGTGTCACGTGATGAAAAGGGAAAGACAGCAGGCACCAAAGGAAAGTGACATTAGATCCAGATGGTATAGGAAGACCCTGTTCCATAGGAATTCTGGCAAGGTGGTTCAATAGTACACATCAAGCCTTACAAAGTGACATATGTGACACTGCTAAAGGCAATTTTTTTTGTCACCTGGAAACTCCTACGACCCTCCACAGGCATTACTAAAAGCAGAGACAGTCAACTGAGGAGGAATGCACAGGAGAGCAAAAGTCCTCTCCATGAACAAGAGCTCACAGTGAAGAGCTTCCTTTATCTGTGCAACATTTCCATGTGGTTGTTGGCTATATCAGGGTGTCCTCCACTCTGGGCAACTGAAATAAGGGGACTGTGTTCACGCTCATCCTCACTTTCACTGAATATAATACTCTTGCTTTTTTTCCTACCTGAGAATAACTTCCTTGCTCCCTCAAGAGGATTCAGTAGGAAGCCCCCTCACTGACAATGAACTAATGTAAAACTCCATCCAAGGGGTAATGGCATAACGTGCCATGTGTCTCTCTCTCTCTGAGAGCTTATTTATTTATTTATTATTTCTAACTTATATCACCGCCCATCTCCCCCCACAAGGGGACTCTGGGCGGTTTACAATCAAGTCAGCAATTAAAAACATATAAGATACTTTATACAATCATTAAAAATATAAAATATAAAAATATAAAATCCAAGAGGCTGTATGTGATGTTTACGAACCAAACTTTACGGCGCAAGCCATCCCCAGGAAGAGCTATTACTCATCCCGTCCCAAGCGAGGTGGCAGAGCCAGGTTTTCAGTTGCTTCCTGAAGGTCAGGAGTGTGGGGGCTAGCCTCACCTCAAGGGGCAAGATGTTCCAAAGGGCGGGTGCTACGGCTTATAGGAGGAACTGTATATACCATGCTGATAAACAGTGGGCTAGATCAAAGTTTCTCAGCCTTGGCAACTTTAAGATATCCACACATCTTAAAGTTGCCAAGGTTGAGAAACACTGGGCTAGATCATCTCAGCAAACTATTTCAGGGCCAGCTTATTTGTGGCCAGCACACATTTAAAAACACAGGCCTAGAACTGACTTTTTTTTTCTCGATTATTGCTGTTTTGTAGTTGCCTGTTGTTGTTTCTGTGTATTATTTAAACAGGAGGGGTATTTTTAATTGTTAAATTAACAACAAAGAGGACTGAGAAATAAGGTGGGGTATGAATTAAAAAACACACAAATAAGCCAACAAATAAACAGTATCTCTCTATGTGAACTGTACTCAAAATGTTTAGTCTTGAGGCTCCATCTACTTTACATAATAAAATCCCAAATTATGTAGTACTTGTGACACTATGTACCATGGCAGAAGTTAAATATGATGGTTTTTAAAATCTAGTATAAAGAATCTACATTGGGAACCTTCATGCATTAATTAACAGGAAAGGAAATAGATGAACCCTGATTCTCCCTAGTAATTCCTTTTTCCAGATTAGTCCCAGCAGGAAACTGCATAATTTCCTTATTAGAATAAAGCTTATCTATTTGTGCTAATGATGGGCTGATTTATAGGATATTATTAAATTATGCAAACTAGTAAAAAAGCAAGCAACACCAATAAGGAGAAACAAATAGCAATCATAAAATACTGTATATTGTGATATAAGAAAAATTATTTTTCTTTATAATAAAATGGGGAATCATGCTACATCCAAAATCTCATAGCACCACAGAAATGGAAATTTAATGAGTGGAACTAAGTAAAGGAAGTTGGCTGTGTTAACACTCACTGGTTGAACAGATGATTCAAGTAGCCAATAGATTATGCCAGATTGATTTCTATATAGCTTTAAAGACAGTGGAATCTAAATTCAATCCGCTTCCATAGAGACTAACCATAGTCTCAATGCATTCAATGAAGACTCATATTGAAAATGAGATTTGAACAATGCCAGCTTGCCCTTCTCTCAGTCTTTATATGTTGTCCACCCAATGTTCAGTTGTTCATGAAAATCAACTCAACTTTCTATTAAATAAACGTAGTATGACTAGGTTAGCTTTAAATTCTCTGCCAAAGTCAGCTTGATGTAAGTGTATCTTTCAATAAGGTATGGATCTGCCAGTGGGGGGAGAGAGTTAAGTAAGTTCTGGTGTACTTTTCTAGAAGCAGCATTGCTGTGGAACTTCGGCTGGCCAATACAACTATGGATAAATGACAAAAGTACACACATAGCAATAACAAATAGGAGCTTACTAGCCTGAGGAGCAAAGTACAAGTGTGTGCAGCGGCTTTAAAGTGTATTGGAAGGCGATGCATGGATTTCAGGAGTTCTTCTTTACTTGAACTCATGTACATAAGGAAACTCACTGGTTCCTTGAAGTGGCTCGTAGTTTTTGAAAGAGGCTGGATAGGAAGAGATAAGTTGGGTGGAGGAGGCTGTTCATACT
This sequence comes from Charina bottae, assembly GCA_023362775.1. NCBI lineage: Eukaryota > Metazoa > Chordata > Lepidosauria > Squamata > Charinaidae > Charina > Charina bottae. The sequence continues at coordinate 63,218,157 of JALMGJ010000006.1, forward strand.
GTTCGGGTTTTCATATATGGTATACAAAATAGTTTATATATATAGAAGAGAACTGAACAATATTCCACTGAAGCATCAGTATTAGAAGAAAAGTTCTGATGTCTCACAAAAACACTTTCTTTCTTTCTTTCTTTCTTTCTTTCTTTCTTTCTTTCTTTCTTTCTTTCTTTCTTTCTTTCTTTCTTTCTTTCTTTCTCTTTCTTTCTTTCTCTTCCTTCCTTCCTTCCTTCCTTCCTTCCTTCCTTTCCTTTCCTTTCCTTCCTTCCTTCCTTTCTTTCTTTCTTTCTTTCTTTCTTTCTTTCTTTCTTTCTTTCTTTCTTTCTTTCTTTCTTTCTTTTCTTTACTTCAGCTAGGGCTATCATAGTTGCCTTGAAGAATCAAAACCACCATTAGATGGCAGTGAAGAGAATCAGAAATGCTTCCTTTTGCTGCCATCTAGTGGTGATCCAGATCTTTGCTGCTCAGTTCTTATAGCCCTATCTCATTTTAATTGATTTTTTAAAAAAATAATATTCAGCTCCAAAAAGGGGGGAAACCAACAAAGCCTTATCTCAGCAATGAAACTTGTAGCATTTAATCTACCTACTTTACTAAATAACTGATTTAATAGCTAGCCCATTCAGTTAATATAATTAATTCAGTTAATTTAAAATTAAATTTTATATTGCAAAAGTCCTCAATTAAATTCAGTGCACCCAATTAATTTTAAAGGAGCATGATACTGTGTGCCAATTCAGTTACAAATGTTCATTAATGTCATAATTTGGCACTTGCAAATAAGATTTAGGTGGATTCTTTTCTGTGGCATTATATGTCAACGTTACTCAAATGCAGGGCCGCAACTGGGGGGGGGGCAAGTGGGGCGCCAAAATGACAAAATAGTATTTGTATACTGAATGTTTCCTGGGGGGGGGGCGCAGAATCCATGTTTGCCCCGGGTGACACAGACGCTAGTTGCCCTTCTGCTCAAATGTACTGTATGGTAAGTGGTTTATGTTCAAGGAATTGACAGGTTGCTAGATACAAGGACACTCTTACCTACCAGTCTAACCTGATGTTTCACAGACTCCAGTACACTGCTTGGCAGGTCCAAGCCTCTACCTGATAGGCACACCATCTTGGGAAACCTGTACAATTGCTCCTTTCCTCATTGGGGCCCCAACTAGTTGTACATAACAAATCCTTGTTATAACACAACTATTCTCCTACAGCATCTGGTAAGCTGACCCCATGCTGACAGACCTGAATAAATGGAATTCGGCTTCTGTTTCCTGCCCACAGAAAAAGATGCTCTCTCATCTGTCAGAGAGGTTTTAAATCATCCTTCCGCCCAGTGCATAACAATGACTGAGTCAAGAGCCGGCCAGCCAGCTAGGATTCTGCATGGCTTGCCATTTCCTCATGTGCACCCTTTTGCTCCTCCTTCACCCTTATGCTCAACGGGTATCTCTTCATCCTTCCTTAACAACCAATGCCTGAAGCAATAGAAATGCCATTGTCATAGGCAGTCTCCACATCTGAAGTCATAAAGAGCTAGCACAGGTAGGGACTGCATCAGTATCTGAGAAACTTCAACTGGAACAATGAAAGAAAAGATAAATTTGTATCTTTTCAAGCTTCAGGCATACAAAGGAAGTTCAAAAGATAAATTGTGTTATCTGAAACATTCTCCCTGCCTGTTTTTTTGGTGTTATACATAAAGCCTTTAGAGTAACCTTACAACTGCATAGTACTTTAAAAAGAATGGGGTCATCTTGTCCCCAAGTATAGCCATCTATCTGCCATCTCTACAAGCACCAGGCCCTAGTCTCTAACACTGTTGTACTAAACAGATATTTTAAAAAATAGTGCCAAGAATAATATTCTTGGGTTACTGAATGGGCCACACGAAGGAATGATTCTTCTGCTGTGTGCATGATACATGGCAGATTTTAGCCCAGAAGTAGGCAAGGATTAGTAAGTAGTGGGGCTAGTGAGCAGTTACAGAATTGAAGAGCATATTGTGGGCTACCTAAAATGACTTCACCCTAATGCTTCCATTTCACAAAATAGTTGCCATCATGGGTGTGGTTAGCTACAAAATTCCCATTTAGCACAAGCCAAACTAGTAGGGGGGCGTGGTGGCTCAGCGGGTAAGATGCCAGGCTTGTTGATCGGAAAATCGCAAGTTCGGAGGTTCGAATCCCTAGCCCTGCGTGCGGAGTGAGCTCCCGCACTAGTCCCAGCTCTTGCCAACCTAGCAATTCGAAAGCATGCAAATGCAAGTAGATTAATAGGTACCACTTCGGTGGGTAGGTAACAGCGTTCCGCGTATGTCATGCCGGCCACATGACCGTGGAAGCGTCTTCGGACAACGCTGGCTCTTCGGCTAACAAACGGAGATGAGCACCGGCCCCTAGAGTCGGACACGACTGCACAAATGTGCGGGGGGAACCTTTACCTTTACCTTAAACTAGTAGGGATACTTCTCACTGTCTCCTCTAATCCACAGTACCAGCCTTCTCCAATTTGATTCTCTCCAAATATATTGGACTCCCCAAATCCCCAGCCAGCATAATACTTGAAGAACACCAACTGGGAAACATTGCTTCAGCAGCTATCCAATCTGGGTTACAAAAACCCAGATGGCCACTCAATGGCAGCATAGATATACCAAAAATACTTGATGTTTTGCTGCCATCTAGTGATCATGTGGATTTGTGCAGCCCAGATCTGATAGCCTTACTTTACATGTATTTTGTAGACACAGTTTGGGCCTACAATAGATTTCAAGTCATAAGTTTTTATTAATAAATATAAAGCACAAAGAGCTGTGTGTAATATACTTGCCAAGTATATTAGAGATTAAAAAAAATAAAAATAAAAATCCCCCTTTCCGAATTGCATCAAAACCACAGTATGGCTGACGTCTAAGGAAGATCTAAGTTCAAACAGATCTCAGAGATTTCTATAGTCAAGGGAAAGGATTAGATATTACAATATATATCATAGGATTTATCCAATAAATAGAGAAAAATGAAGCAGATGGTTTAGATCTATGATGTTGGGCATAAAGTACATAATGTATAAACCCCAGATCTAACTAGTTTTTAGTTATGATATTCAAGTTAGTTCACTGTTCTAATTGGAGATAGACATGGAATCACTGAAACAGCTTTTTTTAAGGAAAAATTATGCAAATACTATTGATATCTAAAGTATTTCACTTCTGATTAGCATTAAAACAAATTCAGAGAGTGTATGATTTTAAACTCTCAATCACAGGCTCTGTCCTCAAAATGGTATATAGCTGGCTATTCTGGTTGCTGTGGTTCCCATTGTTCTGTATTCAGCCAACATAATACATAAGCTGACATATTTTATATTGACATACTTCATTTCTTGGATTTTTCAACCACCCATCAGCAATAGCCATTCTTTCAGTGCACATGCATGTTAACAAAATAATAAAATGCAATACTGCATAACATCTAGAATACAATATTAGAATATAATATATAATAATCCAGCAATCCAGTAACCAGTAATAAAATTCCAAAAAATAATAAGAACTACAGTAATAACAATCATGACAGCACAGCAGATATGATCTTGCTAAAACCAACTTCCCTAAAATTTTAAGAGATATTTTAGAGATAACTGCTGAGATACATAATTATATGATATTCCTAACCACAGGTAGAAGACTTGTGGCGTGGGGAGCAATACTAAGATTGTCTGTTCTTCCATTATTCATTTTGTAAACAAAATATCTAAATTATTCTCTTTTGTTCCGTTTAGCTCCTATATGTATTTTTAAGCAACAAAGATGGTAGACTGGGGGTCTGGGGCTGCATCTCCCAACACACACACACAAACCTCTCCATGGGAATACTGACACATATGCAGGAACACCTGCAAAGAGTCATGCTTGTGCAAACACACATACAAATCCTCTTGCCACTCAATACATACACATGGAGACACACACAACTCCTCTCCACATAGACACTTACACATTTGTTCACTGGGAAGGATAGCCTCATGAATAAATCTTTTTCTTCCTGCCTACTGATGGACAATTGGTTGCGATATTTTTGTGCTAACAAAGGCAGTAAAATCAGAGCAGTTATAATCCTCTTATCCCTTCTTCCCCATGAAAAATGGTTCCTTGCAAATGATGGGTGGGATGCTGCCTAGCACACTGTGGGGGAACATAAGACTTGGGGGCTGAACCTATGGCTTTGAAAAGCAGGATTCAATCCACAGGCTGGAAGCTGCATACTTCATACTTTACATGTACTTTACATCTTCTGCACACTTTACATGTACTTTACATCTTCTGCACACAGCAGAAGAATCATTCCTTTGTGTGGCCCATACTTCTACATAAATAAACAGCCTAATCATACTTCCATTTAGTATGTTTTGTGTTGTCAGTTAGAAGCAGAATTACAAGGATGATTTAACATGACATGGCACTAATGCTGCACTACATTTAGTGTATTCATTCCATGATGTCTGTGGCATGATTTATTTACAGTATTCCTATATGGCTGACATCATACAGTCTCTTGGCACTCTACAACCAGATGAATTCCATAAAATCCTAAAACAGTTCCACCCCTCCAACAAAACGATGTCTAAGCAACTTCAACGTTCTTGAACAGTCAAAAGCTCTATAGAAGACTTCTGTCCTAAATTCCATCCAGTCTTCTCGAGATAATATGTTCTGTAGAGTAGGGACAAAGCCTGAGAAACAATGTCCTTCAGCCCTCTCTTCTCTGATCTGATTTCACTTAGGGGATAAATTCTCAACATGTCCATCTGGGCTGAACATATTCAATGGGCTGTTCTACTTAAATGAGGTGGTCTTGCAGATACCTAGGCACCAAGCTATAAAGGTTAAAACCTTGAATTGTACTCTGAAGGTCACTGGAAGTCAATGCAGTGCCTGCAGAATTGCTGTTATGGGACACTGGTGCTCTTTCCACCAGTAAATGTAAGGATAGTACCTCACATCTTGTCAGCCCTTTGAGGTACGTAAGGTGAAGAAACGGGCACAGCAGGAATGCTCTTTATTGTCGTAGGGTAGAGAAACAGAATTTTGAAAGCCTGCCAGAGTTTCTCTCTGTCCCATTTTATACCAGACAAAACCAAGGTGGGATTATATTGAGTTTCGTTCTCACACTTTCCACTTTCTCGGGACTGAGTAATCTTTTTTCCTCCCTTAATGGTTCATTGCTCCCTTCTTCCTTCCCAAGGTCAGGTCTATACTCCATCACACATTTGCTGCATGACACACCCTTTTCAATACATGGCACCTATTGTAAATTAGGATTGCTTTCTCGAAAGCAGGAAAAAGGTCTGCTCCACAACCTCAGGACACCAGCCTTTTTCATCTCCTTCTTCTTCTTCTTCTTCTTCTTCTTCTCCTTTGCCTCTGCAAGAGATGGAATTAACAAGCCAGCATGTTTTTCCTGTTTTAGCTTTTCCATTGGTCAGAGAATGCACACTGTTCCCACTGTCTGCCAGCTCACATTTCACACTCCCTCAGCCAGCTTCAGGGAGCTCTTGAAAGCATCTGCAATCTGACATTGATGAGGACAAAGGAAAGATAGGCTGTATTTATAGTGTCTTGGGAACACCTTGCAGATTGAACAGACTGTGGCCTGACAGGGTTGAATATATAAATATAAAAAGAGTGATGTGCAGTCACAGAAAGACAACATCCTCCGCTCGCAATACAGCTGGGTTGAGAAGCCATTTAATTTAAAGTTTTAAATATTACTGAGCCTTCTTTCTATTCCTAAGAGAATTGGCACTTTTATACTTGTGATTTCTGTGTTATATTTCAACAGAATTCACCATCCATGTACAGGATTTGCTAAACTCTTCCTCCATCTTAGTCTCCAGCACTGAAACAAGAGAATTAGCCAATGATCTATCCCCCATCTTCATCTTCCTCAAATCTTGAATCGTCTTCAAGCCATTAATGCCTTTCCCAGAATCGATCTAGGAATTAATCGGTTAATTATCTGTTTGCTTTTTGAGGACAGAGTGATTGTGACTTATTTTATTATCAGCCCAACCGCCCCCTAGGGGAGAAAGGTCACAAGTTATAGTGGTTTAATTTGCCTACAGTCTTTAAACACAGGCTTGCTATAGGTGATACGTAGCTTCATCCAAGTCTTCCCAGGTTTTTGCTTGCTTTTCATTTATACAATCATAAGAAGCCAACTTGTGGGCAAATCAACCAAATCTAAATCTGGGTTTTTCAAACTGTGTTCTGCAGAACCGTGGGGTTCCATACAACTTTCATAGGGTTCTGTGACAGATAAAGTTCACCCAAACACAGCCAATTTTCTGTATTCAAAGAGCCGCCCTCCTCCTCCTTGGCCTGACAAAGTTTGAAAATCCCTGGTCTAAATCCCTACTGTTACAGCCCTCTGAAAGATTCTGAGAGTGTAGGGTCCACCTTCAGCCACAGAAGCTAACTGGATGACTTTGGGCTAGACTTACTCAGCCTAGAGTACTTCACAGGGTTGTTGTTGTGCAGAAAAGTAGGAAGTGGGAATGCTATGCTACCTTGGGCTCCTGTACAACAGGCGGCATATAAATCTAACAAATAATTAAACACAGTCTGCTCCAGTGGATCTCCCACTCTTTTCAAGCAGACTTCTTTGTTCTGCTGATGGAAGCATCTTCATTAGTGAAAGAAATTAACTGGATGGAATCTTTAATAAATCATATGGAAACCAGTTATCAGAAATCTTATGCTCCAACATAGAAACTGCTTCTTGCGTAGCAAAAGCTGTGTGAGTTCTACTGAAAGAAAACAGATACAGATAGCTTGACACACCATACTGTATAAAAATCATCCTTGTGGTTTCTCTCCCCTACACAAAATTTGCTTTCTAGGATAAGGGCCTGTAGGAGGAAAATAAATATTCCTTGTAATATCAGCTACTCTTTTACATATGTCAGGGCCACGTGGTGTTTTGAAAAGGAATCTTGACCATCAAACAGGCAGAAGATGTTCGTTCTCATTCTCAGGGTTGTTTGAAGTACAGCCAGAACTAAAGTTGGATTTCTAAATGGCAGATCGGTCAGAACGTAATTACATCTGGTGATAACATTCGTAGAAATGTTAAGTTCAAAAATTAACATTAATTAATATTCAGGGGAGTATATAAAGCCTGTTATTAAGAGCATGATAATAACATAATAGAAAGTAAGTGGTACTTGCAACAAATGTTTTAATGGAAATGCTTCAATAGAATATTCCCTTTGGCCAGCCAACCTATCCAGCCCTTTTTCAGAAGACGATTTTTCCCCTCTCCTGGTTTTCTGTTTTTTTACCTTTGAACAAAGTGATTATTCTGTCTACTGGATGTGTGCTGTCCTTTCCCTAAAATGTTTTAGTCTTCTGAAAACCTTGGGCTTCCCCTGCTGATATCTACTAGTTTAGATGGATCGACAATCTATACAGAGAAAGTAGGTTTGCTATTGACATATGATATCCTTTAAATGAGAGCCAGTTTGGTGTAGTGGTTAAGGCACCAGGCTAGAAACCGGGAGACCATGAGTTCTAGTCCCGCCTTAGGCACAAAGCCAGCTGAATGACCTTGGGCCAGTCACTTTCTCTTAGCCCTAGGAAGCAGGCAATGGCAAACCACTTCTGAAAATCTTGCCAAGAAAACTGTAGGGGCTTGTCTAGGCAGTCACCAGGAGTCAAGGCTGACTCAAAGGCACACAGACAATCCTATTCATTATTCATAGAATATAATTATTGTATAAGTAGAAGATTTATTAAGATATTCTATTTACAGTAGTATTGTTTCCTTCATCGTGACTCAGGAAAATTTATTAATGGCAACAGAAAAATTTGGTAGATGGGGGGAGATTTTACTTAAATATAAATAAAAGATCCACTTTACCATAGCAACCAGCATATGCAAGTAATGCTTAACTCAATTGACCAGGCTGTTTCTTTGAAAATCTAACGCTATCAAAATTTTCTGAAGCTCTTTAGCAAAAAAAATTTCAAAGCAGTCAATCTCAAGAGCCTGTTCTACTCCAAAAAGCTATGATTATGAACAACTTTTTAGAAGTTTATTATATTCCTATTTTCTAATCAAATTCTGTAAACTCATTTAGCACCTTCACGCATATTTCTCAAAGTATTTATAACAAAATAGAATGACTAGTGCTCAATGAATTCTCAGAAGCAAAAGGTTAAGCCGAATATCCTACACAGCTTCCATACCAATTAGAGAAGACTAAGAAATATTACATGAAATCTATAGTGATATACTTAATTGGAACAGGGAAGATATAATAGAGATTGCAGAACCTATTTTTTTTTCAACATGAGAGCTAAATTACTTTGGTGCAGCATTATTATTATTTTAGGGTGGGCAGGCACTGATGGTTTTGCATTAGTAGAGCAATGAAATTCAGATATGGTTTTGGTTGAGTACCAATGGCAGTGATGACTTCAGGATCTGAGGGACATTATAGCTTTAGTAAGGTCCTTGATTCAACACATGCTTACCAAGAATATACTACTTGAAATAAAGATGCAAATTAAAATGTCAGTATTGAACTGTAGGCTCTTTTGGTCCAGATGGTCAAGATTAGCAAGTAAATATAAAATTAATTCCTCCTAGATTTAGAAGTATAGCTGTTTTTAGTATTATGAAAAAAATAGATTTATGACAAAATCTTGGAAGGAAAGGAAAGTAGAAGTAATGGCAGAATGTAACTAGATTTAGGGCACTGCTCCACATGGGGTTCATTTTGCTATTTTACCCCTAAACAATCAGACAGTTTTAAGTTGACCTATGATTATTGTCACTTCTTCGTAACCCCAACATGTTAATAACATCATGATTTAATTAGTGGTCCCTCCAACGGACTTTTAGGAGACCCCAAACAACATCTTTCAATCAGTGGCCTACCTCAAGCCATCTCTGGACCCAAAGCACCAAAAGTCATCTCACCCTCTCTTCCACAAAAAAGGGAAATAAAATAAAATGCTAGACTTCCCCAATTCCACATTTTATATGCATTTATTTGGTTATCACCACCCCCAAAAAATTTTTAAGGGGAAGCTTCCTAACTGCCAAATTATCTCTGCCAAAAAGCATATTGACACTTTTGCTAACAGTTGCTTTCTCCAAAGGCTATAATAACCATGGTTGGTTATTGCAGCAGTTACTGGAATGGAGGGGGGAGAGAAAGATTCTAAACAACACCTATAAATAATCATTCTGAAGCTTTCTGGGGATGGGGAAGAGAATAATGATTATCTTGAATCCAGAAGCAGAGTGAAGCAAGAGTTCCTGCCAGAGGGAAAACATCATGGAAAGTTCTGCAGAGGCACAACATTGCAAAGAGAATAAAACCAGCTTTGTTCATGTTTCAAATAAACTGGTATAGAGCTGGAAAAGTCTGGAGCTGCTTCTGAACTACTGCAAAGACCTTGTGCAGACACTGCAGGAAAAAAAAAGAAAAGAACTGAAATTGAAGAAGCCGCCATCTGGGAAAGGGCTCTGGTGGACTTGGAGTTTAGAAATGGATCTGCATTCCAGTTTCCCATTTAATTTCTGAAATTAAAGCAAAAATAATGCCAGATGGAGTAATGAGCCTGGTGAATGCCAAATGAATACCTTGTTTCTTATCTCTCCCTTATAATATGATTTCAGTGTCCCAGAAGTATTAAATTAGCGAAAAGAGGCCTTTCACTCGTCCAACTCATTTATAGATCACTTGAGGAATACTTTTTTTAAAAAATATATCAAAAGAAAACACATGTCATTTCATAGAATTGTTATTGAAGCTACCTGCCGAATATATCCAGACCAAATTAGAGGTGTTTATTAATTTGATAGCTTGTGAGTCATGGCAAAATACGCAAGAACACCACAACCCCTTTGCTAGTCAGTCTTTCAATCGCTAGGTGATCTTTTAATTAGAACTTTCTACTTCACACATGCCCTTTGTCATTCATTCTGTGAATCCACACGAGGAAATAAACTAGAAATAGCTCTGCATGAGCAAAACACGTATAAAAGGAGAGGGGAGGATGGAAAAATTCAAGGACAACATAATACTGCTGTTTCATTGTAATAACCTGAATATATTCCTTGCCTAACAATGTGCTGGGATGAATAACTTTTAAAAAAACCCTATGGTGCTGGCATCACTGACTTAAAACTAAAAATGTTCATGCAGCCATATTGTACACATAGAGGAAGAGTACTTAAGCTAATTTATAATACCTCCAGTCTTTAAGGAAGTATAAGTTGTCACATAAAAAAGCATGGTATTTTGAAAACCCTGCAAATATATTTTTCTTTAATGACAAGCAGTGCAGCCGAGGTTATTTGCAGGGTTACTGAATATTCCACAGATTTCAATGTAAAATATGCTTGATATGTAGAGAAGTAGTTTCAATCTTCTACCCCCACGCAAGGTTCCTTTAAATCATTACAAGTGAAACGCTTCCTAGCTTTGAGTGGGCTAGCCTAAAAAAGTGTAGAAAACTTCCCACTGCCCTTGAGCATTTTCTCCTATGGTCTGGGTTCCCTTCATCTTGGTGACTGCTGGTAGGTGCTAACTTTCCAGGTCTCCCCAAGGCTTTTTGGAAAACTGGTTTAAGGACACAGAGAAGGGGAAAAAAGGACCCAGTTTCTATATTTCACATTTCTTCAACCCATTTAACTTGTGTCTTGTGGGAACAATGCATAACAAAGTAATTTAAGTATCAATTTAGCATACAAATCACATTTTGACCTTGCGTGTTATTTTTAATCCAATTAGCATTTGAACTTTCAAAACAACAGCCATCTTTCTACTGAATAAGTGGGGGGGGAGGGAACAGAGTTGCTTTAAATCACATATAGGAAAGAAGTTGGCTTCCTAATCAGTGACCCGGTTTTTTATTGCATAGTAAAGTCTATTTAAATAAAATATTAAATTAAATAAATATTTAAATAAATTTAAATAAAATATTAAATTAAATAAATATTTAAATAAATTTAAATAAAATATTAAATTTAATAAAAACATAGTAAAGTAAAGGGGCGTGGTGGCTCAGCGGGTAAGACGCCAGGCTTGTCGATCGGAAGATCGCAAATTCGGAGCTTCGAATCCCTAGCCCTGCATGCGGAGTGAGCTCCTGCACTAGCTCCAGCTCTTGCCAACCTAGCAATTCGAAAGCATGCAAATGCAAGTAGATTAGTAGGTACCACTTCGGTGGGATGGTAACAGCGTTCCGCGTGCGTCACGCGGCCACATGACCATGGACGCGTCTTCGGACAACGCTGGCTCTTCGGCTAACAAACGGAGATGAGCACCAGCCCCTAGAGTCGGACACGACTGCACAAATGTGCGGGGGGAGCCTTTAGCTTTTTAAAGTCTATCAAACTGAGAGCCAGTTTGGTGTACTGGTTAAGGCACCGGGCTAGAAACTATGTATGTTTGTAAAGAGTGCTTTATTTGTCCTGTGCTTCAAATGAATGCTCAGGACTGCTACAGTATATCATATATGGTCTAACTATGCATTGTTTACTGTGGACAAACCTTACTCCCTGGTAATTGTCAGTGGCAAATCATTCACTGTAATTTGCATTTTGAGATAATTTGCGGAGATGCCTACTGGAAGTTTATTAGTGTGCACATGTACCATTTCTGAGATTTTGGGCTTTGCTTCTAGGCCTATAGAAATGAAGGGTATTTATACACTTACCTTCTGCACCATGAGAGCTTTGCCACCCAAACAGACAACAGCAATCTTGTACTACCATCCAAAGGTCCATAAAAAGTGCTACCACGAACCAGCCATGTTGTCTCCAGCCAACCAGTAGGAGTGCACCAAAAGTAAGAAACATACAGCTTCCTGTCCATCATCATCTATTTACAATCTACTCCAATATCATGATCTCCTGGTAACAAGGGGGGAATAGAGTATAATGTGTGCGCTTATACTTATTATCTAGTCTGAAGGTATGTACACTTTTTAAACTCTTATTTTTGCAATCATATTTCAATTTAGGCCTTTAAAGAGTTGTAGTTGCATTGAAATCTCTTGTTAACCAATTAACAAAAAATATAAAACATTTTCCAAACCAGTACACTTGAGTAAACAGCTCTATTTTCCAGGAAGTGTGATTGGATGGTTCTCATGTTAACAGAATTGTCATCAGGAAGTAAGCCCACATAAAATAGATTTCAAACAGTTACTCACCATCAGTTGAACACTTGAAACTGCATTCAAAGGTGATTGTAAAGAATAAGTTATAGACAGTTTACAAAAAGAGAGGCACTTTGGATAATTGGAGTCTTAAACTGCATAGGTCATTGTAACACAAATCTTCTGAACTTTCATGCTGCAAAATTAAGAACAAGTTCAATCATCTTTAATGTTCTAGTAATCTTTGTATTTACTATATCTTAGACAAAGAATAAGGTCAGCATAATACTGATGGAGCATTGACAATCTCTGAGGATGGGAAAACTGATTTTATATGAGAAAAAACAACATTGAACTGTTGCAGTTCTATTCAGAATTGTTGATGCAGCATCAACTAAAATATTAATCTCAAGGAATGTTGATCTATCTTTTGTGAAATCATTTGAAAACTGCATCAATTATGGTCTGTCATTAATAAAAGATTGAGCCAATTAATATTCTACACTTAGATTATCTTTTTTTTTCAGTTGTCAGGAGCAACTGGATGGATTGGGTGACACACATAGCAAACAAGAACAAACCATTACTATGTACATACATAATCTTTAATACGGTCCAAGACCTTAAAATAAATAAAAGCAACCCTATATAATCCAAAAATATAATAGCATTACAGCAACATGGTGTGTTTCAATTGACAAATCTGGATTTGACATTGCCTTGTGGCTAAGGCACAAAACTTGGCAATTAAAAGGTGATTTCAGGACACTTGTCATTTAAGAAAACATTTAAGTAACATTGATCAGGATGACCAGGCAGATTTTCCATTAGGAGATGAATTAATTGAGAACACAATTCTGCATAGACTTTATACCTCAAACAAACACGTTCTAGCATTTCAGATTCACCAGAGGCCTGAAGGCATTGCCTAAGTGCTATGGGGATTCCATTATATCTGCCATCCATGATTGCAGAGGGGTGGGTATTGAAATGTGCTTGGACAAAGCCCTTGATTCACTGAGGAGACAATATAGCCTAGGGTTTGCTGCTAACTTATGCTTCTGATCTTTGTTTAGCAAGCTCCATGGTTCATATTTAGGAGGAAACCAGAGGACATTCTAAGGTGAAACCATTTGTTAGTTATTATTATATGCTATCTAAATTTAAAGTTATCACATACTAAAAGAGGCAAAAGCCCCTTGGGAGATAAATAGATTCTAAGCCAATAAGATATAATTAGTGGCCAAGATCTTGTTTTTATACTAGTCAGTCTGGCCTCTAGTCTAAGTACCCTCTAGAAACACTTCTAGGTGTAGAGAATATGGCTTCCCAAAAATAGTGGACCTGTATAACTCTCTGTTGGCTTCTTCCCTCTCAACCCCCAATATTAAATCATACCTACCTCTTTGCCACAAAGGAAGCCATGTCTTTTAAAAGTCACTACTCCATGAATTAAACTCCAAGTCCCAGGAAAGCACATTGCAGCAATGTGAGGCAATGTCCTACTTCTGGTATGGGTTTAGCCACAAACAGGAAGAGATATGGAACTGGAGTCACTGGACAAGAACTGCCAATCACATAGAAGAGCAAGCTCTGGGCAGTTTCTTGTCTGACTCAACTTGGGCCTTACAATTTACTCAGAAAAAATTAGGGGAAGGGGCTGCTCCCCCAGCTGTAGTTGGGGAGAAGCTACCTCAGAGAGGTTTTGCGTAAGAAGTTAGCAGACAGGGACTGGTGGTTCTGACAACTTGATCAATAGCCTCACCTTTTTTTAAGGTGCAAAGTCAAAGATATTGGTCCTGCCTTCACCTTCTGCATAGCACAGATGGAAGAGAGGTCTGGATTCTAACTGAAGACTGAATTGGTGTATCTGAGCTTCAGTTTGGGGCCATCAGCAATACCACTCTAATGTCCTAAGGTTGATGGGGTGGGAGGTCAGAAGGAGTACTGTAGGCTCCAGGATTGGAGATACCCTAGCTGACTGATTCAAAACCTAGATATACAGTCTATCCTCTGGTTATCAACTGCATCTAATTTGTGTATAATGTATCTAATTTGGCCATAAAAATACAGAACCCAAAACTAAAGATAGATGAATAATCTATATTGATGGGATTTATATGCACTAGAGAAAAAGCTGTAAAAGTCTTTCCACTCTGTATAAAGGATAGTGGTGGCCCTGCACTTAAGTTACCCCCAAATCTATCTTTACCTTGCCACTACAAGCTTATACCATGTGCATCGTCTCCTCCTCCTAGCCATCTTTGCTGAGTACATTTCCCTCTATTCCTTTCCCACATTTCAAACTCATCACTTCACTAATCTATCAACATCTCTCCCCAGCACCTTTCTTTCTACTACTCTGCAGTTATTGAATATTATATCCACCATGGGGAGAATAAAAAAATCAATATTGCTTTGTTCTAGTTTCCCAAATCCAGCTGATTGGTTTTGCATTGCTCAGAAGTAAATCCCATTATGATCAGTAAGTCAGCATGTGCCAGGCTTCAACCAAAGAAACATCAAGCAGGGTTTTAAAATAATAATCCATTGGCTCTACTGACACCAAAGCCAAGATTTGTATGATAGATATGTAAATATGAATTTCTTCTTAACTTAAAAAGCTACTTAATCCCTCCCCACAAAATGCAATGTTTTAGGAATGCACCAATGCTTTGGTACTTTTCTATTTCAGGAAAGTTTTCAGAGCTTCTAGTGTCCAAGCAGAGTTGCTATGGAAACATCACTTAAGACTTGCATCACTAAATATTACATTATGGTCCAATAGCTGTATTTCCTTTATTCTACTGCATTTTATAAAACTGTTGGAAGTAAATGGTAATGAGATCCAAAGGTATTTAGTATCATCCAAAAATATTTATTGTGGACAAAAATGTGTGATAAAATATGAGTGAGTGTATGTATTGTAAAAATTAGTGCCATTATTGTTATTGATTTATGATTATTCCTAAAACGGAGCAGCTTACTGTACCATTATAGAACTGTTGATATAAGTTATAGAGCATGTATGAAGTTTTCAATAAACCCATGGTTTAAAAACAATCTGTAAAATTACACAAATGAACAGTTCACAATAAACAGCCACATTTCTTTCATTGGTTTTGCAAGCAGTTATCTCTTTCTGTGAAACATCCACTCAGACATTTATTGTGGAACAGATACAGTCATCTTTGGCTTTAAAAAAGCTTTTCCCATGGGAGAATTTTGCATCACTTAAGATATCAGGATCTTCTGGAATTCATGAAGTGCCAGGAGTAACACTTAACAATGTAAACTAGGAAGGTTCCTGAGGAAGTAGACAGAGCCCTCCAGGAGATTCTGCCACTTATGCCCTTGATTCCTGTCCCACCTGGCTCATACATTCTGTCCAGAATAGGACTGTACTAGTCCAAGTAGAAGTCCTTGAAGACCACCCAGAAATTGCAACTAATGCAAAGTGCAGTGGCCTACATATTAACCAGGTCAAGCTGGTATTGTCATACAGGTGGTCCTCAGTTAACGATCACTCATTCAGTAACTGTTCGAACTTAACATGGTGCTGAACAAGTGGTACTTATGACTGGTCCTCAAAATTCTGACCATTGCAGCATCCCGCGGTCACGTGATCACGATTTGCGACCTTCCCTGCCAGCTACCCACAAGCAAAATCAATGGGCAAGTCATCAGGAAGTCAGAAGTTGCAGTCATGTGAGGTCCTCGCTTAATGGCCTGAAGTGATTTGCTTAACAACAGTAACCAGGGGCTGCCAGAAGTCCACACATCTTAAAGTTTGAAAAACACTGGTCTAGATTTTGGGAGCACAGAAATGGTAGCCTTACTTTGACCGTGTTTCTTTCCACAGGAAAGATACTCTCTATTCCCACACTTCAAAATAAAGTGGCATTCTTCACTACTCCTTTCTGTTTCTGAACATCTCTTTACAAGAGTTGAAACAGCAAGGGAAAATGGTATGGGAGGATTAAAGGAAAATTGGTAACACCACCACCGCCACCACATCACTTGCAGTAGCTTCTGAACAGATTCCTTTAGTTCTTCCATGAATGAATGGATGTTGCTTTGTATCCAACCAACTACTAAGGACATTTTATGTTTAATCAAATTGTAACTGAATCCTTGCCTAAGTGAAAGACTTAAGTGGCTATCAGCAAAGCTATATTTCTTTGCTTTGACAAACGTCAGTCAGAAGCAAGTTGCATACTTTGCCATATTTTACAATGTTTGTGACAATTACCCAAAACAGAGTTTATATCTAAATTCCATGTTTGTTGCAGTGAAGTTTTACTGAAAGCACTGAAACAGGTTAATCTAGAAAGCTGCTAAAATGCAAACATTAATTTTTACGAAATGACATTGGCCACTCTAAGAGTTTAAGAAATAATTTCTTAATTGTCAAAGTTTCACTCAGTGTCTTTGCTTGGCAGTTGCTAAGAGGTTCATAAAGTACGATAAGCTTGGCTCACCAAGAAAATAACTTTGTAGGGTTGGGCCAAAGGCCCATCTGGTTGGGCACTGTGTGTGATGGGGCCTTTATTTATTTATTATTTATTTATTATTTCAATTTATTCCCCGCCCATCTCCCTTGCAAGGGACTCTGGGCGGGTTACAACAATTGAAAGTTTAAAAAACTATACAAAAATATCATCTAAAATACATACAATAATAAATTACTTTCCCGACTTGCACCTAACCATAGCAAAAACATGGCCTTTTTTTGCCATCTTCCAGCAACTTTGCCTTCATCTCATCCCCAGTCATGAACGGAGATAGGCTTCAGTGGTCTTTAGCTGTATCGGTATTAAATCATTTATTATTCCAGCACTGTCCACGGGCAGCCTCCAGGCATATAGAATGTATTACACTCTATCATCCATTACTTTGGAGGGCAGTTCGATGGCTGCAGTGACTTGAAACAGAGGCAATAACCGAGCATAGGGGTCAGCCATGAGGACAGCCAATTTCATGCTGGTATAGTTTTCTGCTGAGTTTAGGATGGATGGAGAGCACTTCAACTCAGCAATGGGGAAAGACCCATACGAAGGGCAACAAGATGCACGCAGGAAGCTCCCAAGTGGAACATGAACAATGGCTTCGCTCCCCTGCAACAGCGAAATTTAAGATATGCAGGCGGCCATCATGGCTAGTAACAACTGATAGCTCTGTCACCATGAATTTGTCTAGTCCTCTTTTAAGATAATCTAAATTGGTGGTCGTTGCCACATTCACGGTCAGCAAATACAATGTGCTATGCAAAAGCTATTGCTTTTATTGGTTGTAAATCTCGCCATATGTTGTTTCAAGAGCTCTACAGTCCAAGTATAACAAGGAATTTTGGTATGAAGCCAGAATCTTTATACTAATCATTATATCACCTGAAGGAACAAGAGCTAAGCATTTAACCCAGGTGCTTGTCTATTGCTATCTGGACAATGTCGCTTCTCCAATGCAGTTTCTAGAATTATGCCTATTTTCCACCTTATCACTTAAAATATTAGAGGGGGAGAAAGGATGATAAAGTAATTTATGTTAGCTACTGTAGTAAATAGTATAAGCTATGGTGAGATCAATTTCAGTTTCTTTTTCTAATAAAATCTGCAATTTGAATAATCAAGTGTGATATTCCAGCTTCTTGTCAGTACTGCTGTAATTGTCCTACACCAGAGCTTTCCAAACTGTGTGTCAGGACACGTTAGTGTATCGGCTGCAGTGTCTGGGTGTGTCACGGCTGCTGCTGCCTCCGAGCTCTGCCAGGATTCCGCGCAGGTCCTAGTGCCTGCCTTGTGCCCTGCTGTAAGAGTGTGTCGCGAAATGATGCCCTGCTGTAAGAGTGTGTCACGAAATGATGCATGTCTAAAAAGTGTGTCACCAACATGAAAAGTTTGGAAAGCTCTGTCCTACACATTTTAAAGGATCAATAGTCCATCGCTACTGGGGAAGAGCGGAGGGCAATTCCGAGTAGCTCCAGAAAGTGTGAAACGGCTGGGCCAAAGCCGAAAGGACGCTCAGTTGTGGATGTGTCTGGAAGTGGAAGGAAAGTCCGATGCTGTAAAGAACAATATTGCATAGGAACCTGGAATGTAAGAACTATGAATCAAGGTAAGCTGGATGTGGTCAAACATGAGATGACAAGATTGAACATCGACATATTGGGAATCAGCGAACTAAAATGGACAGGAATGGGCGAATTTAATTCAGGAGACCATTATATATACTACTGTGGGCAAGAATCCCTTAGAAGAAATGGAGTAGCTCTCATAGTCAATAAAAGAGTGGGAAAGGCAGTACTGGGGTACAACCTCAAAAACGACAGAATGCTTTCAGTTCGAATCCAAGGCAAACCATTCAACATCACAGTGATCCAAGTCTATGCCCCAACCACTGATGCCAAAGAAGCTGAAGTTGACCGGTTCTATGAAGACCTACAACACCTTCTAGAACTAACACCAAAAAAAGATGTCCTTTTCATCATAGGGGACTGGAATGCTAAGGTAGGAAGTCAAAAAATAACCGGAATAACAGGCAAGTTCGGCCTCGGAGTACAAAATGAAGCAGGGCAAAGGCTAATAGAGTTTTGTCAAGAGAACACGCTGGTCATAGCAAACACTCTTTTCCAACAACACAAGAGACGACTCTACACATGGACATCACCAGATGGTCAATACCGAAATCAGATTGATTATATACTTTGCAGCCAAAGATGGAGAAGCTCTATACAATCAGCAAAAACAAGACCTGGAGCTGACTGTGGCTCAGATCATGAGCTTCTTATTGCAAAATTTAGGCTTAAATTGAAGAACGTAGAGAAAACCACTAGACCAATCAGGTATGACCTAAATCATATCCCTTATGAATATACAGTGGAGGTGAGGAATAGATTTAAAGGATTAGATCTGGTAGACAGAGTGCCTGAAGAACTATGGATGGAGGTTCGTAACATTGTACAGGAGGCAGCAACTAAAACCATCCCAAAGAAAAAGAAATGCAAGAAAGCAAAGTGGCTGACTGATGAGGCTTTACAAATAGCTGAGGAAAGAAGGGAAGCAAAAGGCAAGGGAGAAAGGGAAAGATATAAACAACTGAATGCAGAATTCCAGAGAATAGCAAGGAGAGATAAGAAGGCCTTCTTAAATGAACAATGCAAAGAAATCGAGGAAAACAATAGAATGGGGAAGACTAGAGATCTCTTCAAGAAAATCGGATATATCAAGGAAACGTTTTGTGCAAAGATGGGCATGATAAAGGACAAAAAAGGCAGGGACCTAACAGAAGCAGAAGAGATTAAGAAGAGGTGGCAAGAATACACAGAAGAACTATACAAGAAAGATCTTAATATCCCTGATAAATACGATGGTGTGGTCACTGACCTTGAGCCGGACATCCTAGAGAGTGAAGTCAAGTGGGCCTTAGGAAGCATTACTAACAACAAAGCTAGCGGAGAAGACAGTATCCCAGCTGAGCTATTTAAAATCCTAAAAGATGATGCTGTTAAAGTGCTGCACTCAATATGCCAACAAATTTGGAAAACTCAACAGTGGCCACAGGATTGGAAAAGGTCAGTTTACGTTCCAATTCCAAAGAAAGGCAATGCCAAAGAATGTTCAAACTACCGTACAATTGCGCTCATTTCACATGCCAGCAAGGTTATGCTCAAAATCCCACAAGCTAGGCTTCAGCAGCATGTGAACCGAGAACTACCAGAAGTGCAAGCTGGGTTTCGAAGAGGCAGAGGAACTAGAGATCAGATTGCCAACATTTGCTGGATCATGGAAAAAGCAAGAGAGTTCCAGAAAAACATCTACTTCTGCTTCATTGACTACGCTAAAGCCTTTGATTGTGTGGATCACAACAAACTGTGGCAAAGTCTTAAAGAGATGGGAGTACCAGACCACCTTACCTGTCTCCTGAGAAACCTGTATGTGGGTCAAGAAGCAACAGTTAGAACCGGAAATGGAACAACCGACTGGTTCAAAATTGGGAAAGGAGTACGACAAGGCTGTATATTATCAACCTGCTTATTTAACTTATATGCAGAGTACATCATGAGAAATGCCGGGCTGGATGAATCACAAGCCGGAGTTAAGATTGCCGGGAAAAATATCAACAACCTCAGATATGCAGACGATACCACCCTAATGGCAGAAAGTGAAGAGGAACTAAAGAGCCTCTTGATGAGGGTGAAAGAGGAGAGTGCAAAAGCTGGCTTGAAACTCAACATTAAAAAAACCCAGATCATGGCATCTGGTCCCATCACTTCCTGGCAAATAGAAGGGGAAGAAATGGAAGCAGTGACAGATTTTATTTTCTTGGGCTCCAAGATCACCGCAGACGGTGACTGCAGCCATGAAATTAAAAGACGCTTGCTCCTTGGGAGGAAAGCTATGGCAAACCTAGACAGCATATTAAAAAGCAGAGACATCACCTTGCCGACAAAGGTCCGTATAGTTAAAGCTATGGTTTTTCCAGTAGCAATGTATGGCTGTGAGAGTTGGACCATAAGGAAGGCTGAGCGCCGAAGAATTGATGCTTTCGAGCTGTGGTGCTGGAGAAGACTCTTGAGAGTCCCTTGGACTGCAAGGAGGTCAAACCAGTCAATCCTAAAGGAAATCAACCCTGACTGCTCATTGGAAGGACAGATGCTGAAGCTGAAGCTCAAATACTTTGGCCACCTAATGAGAAGAGAGGACTCACTGGAAAAGACCCTGATGCTGGGAAAGACTGAGGGCAAAAGGAGAAGGGGACGGCAGAGGATGAGATGGTTAGATAGCATCACCGATGTAATGAACATGAATTTGAGTAAACTCCGAGAGACAGTGGAGGACAGGAAGGCCTGGCGTGCTATGGTCCATGAGGTCACGAAGAGTCGGACACGACTGAACGACTGAACAACAACAACAACAAGTCCATCGCTGTTTCAAGTTGACAAACTTCCAAGTAAACAGACTGCAATCTGAGGCAAGGAGATCTAAATTTTAGAAATCTATTTGAGAAGAATAATGGACAAAGGGTACTTTTTCTAAGCCCTAAACATAAGTCTTTACAACAGATTTAGAAATGAGCAAAATCAAGGCTGCATTTTTGAAAATACAAATTCAGCTGCCTTAATCCTATTTTTAAATCACTGTTTAAGATACGATGATATTAGTATTCCCCAAACAATACTAAAAAGCAAATATAATATTAGAACAATTAAGCACTGCGCTATTAAGAGTATGTACTGTATAAAACTGTTTTAAACAGAACTTTAAAATTTGAGATTCCTTATTACTGTAACAGTGATATAAACAAGCCTATTCTGGCCTGCTTTTGCACCAGTGAGTTCAATGGAAATTGCTTCCCTAAGTTAATGAATAAGTAAGTAGAAGCTTTGAAGTTCAACTAACTCAGCTGCCATAGCAGCCTCTAGTGGGAAATGCCTCCAAGTTAGTTCTTGAAAGAATTAAACAGTAATAGGTACTTTAAATTCATAACAAAACCTGTTCCACAGAGATTGGAATATTAATATCTAACCGCTTTGTTCCCTGCGAAGAAAGTCTGCAGAGGACATCAGCATCTGATCAGCATCAGTGTTGATTTTTATAATGATGGGCAAGCATACACAAGCAAGGGGGCTTCAAAAGTTGGATCAAATACATATTAAGCAAAAATGATACTTAATCTAAAATATTAAGAAAGCACAGTAGAAAGCAAGTAGAGGGACTGGTTTATATTGGGAGTATAAGCCAAGATGTAAGTACAATAAAGAAAGAAAACAGATCATGTCCATGAAAGGTTGAAACAGCAGGATAGATAAATTCTCTAGTAGCTCATAGCAGCAAACATAGTGCTCCTTCCTCCAACTTCCCTCCCACAGTAGTGTTCCTGCAGGGTAGGTTGGGCTGAGAGAGGGTGACTGGCCCAAATCGTCTACTGAATTTCCATTGATAAGGGTGGACTAATGAGTGGAACCTTCTGATACTTGACAACTAAAGAAAGCTATCCAGCCTGCCAAGTTCAGAGGAGATCACTTTCTATATCCCAAAACAGGCAATATTTTAATAAGTTATTAGGAGTGAGTGGGTGGGTAAACAATGGAACTGATGTAGGGCCAACAGCAGGCATAAATCCTTCTGGTTTTGTTTCCATGCATTTGTTTTGCTAAAATAAATGCACGGTGGCCTAATGCAGACTGAAACACTTATATGCAGGGCAGAAAAATATCACTCAGGAATATATATGCATTTCTTTCTTTTTTAATGCATGCATGGAAACAGATTAAAAAAAACTGCTGCACACGTGATTGGTGTGAATTTTCCTAAAAGCCATGCAAAATGGCCAATGCAATATATTTTCTTTCTTCAACAGCCTTTTGCCAATGCCCACACACTTGATCTTGGAATCTTCAAATTTATTTATTTGTCAAATTTCTTCTTCTTTGTATACAAATTTTGTATACAAAATTTCATCTTGTATACAATGACTCTCTCCTTTAGATGTTGATATTTTCATACATAGAGCAGGAGGCACCACATTACCAGTTTCACCCTTATTGGGAATCTTCAGATATTATTCGATGGGGTTCAAACTCTTTACCAGGGATTGAACTCATGGATCGTTGTACTTTAGATAACCATACTGTATACAGTACATTAGCTTTAGGAGCTATCCAGGAGTTCCAGAGCTCAACATCCAGGAAGGGATATCTTAGAAGCACCATCAGAATGGTATATACAGTCCACCTTCCCTTAAGCCAGAGCTTTCCAAACTGTGTGTCGTGACACAAAAGTGTGTCACCTGCGGGGCCAAGATGTGTTGCGTCAAAACCCGGAAGCGCTGATGGCGTGCCATCAGCGCTTCCGGGTTTTCCCGCGGTGACACACCAACGGTGGCGAGCGAAAATCCGAAAGCGCCGCAGCCACGGTGGCGCGCAAAAACTGAAAGTGGCAGCAGCGCTTCCGGGTTTTTGCGCGCTGCCGCAATGGCGGTGCTTCCAGGTTTTCCCGCGGCGACACCAACGGCGGCGTGTAAAAACCGAAAGTGGCAGCAGCGCTTCCGGGTTTTTGCACGCTGCCGCAATGGCGGCACTTCTGGGTTTTCCTGCGGC
Organism: Charina bottae; assembly: GCA_023362775.1. Lineage (NCBI taxonomy): Eukaryota > Metazoa > Chordata > Lepidosauria > Squamata > Charinaidae > Charina > Charina bottae. The sequence goes on from JALMGJ010000006.1 coordinate 63,241,433, forward strand.
GACACACCAACGGCGGTTGGTGTGTCGCCGCGGGAAAACTTTGGAAAGCCCTGCCTTAAGCTGTCAAAGCAGAGAGATGCAAATGTTACATTATGTCATGCCCTCATGTATGGGGTTTTGTATGACTTCCACCCCTCCAGTTCTTGGAGGGGGAGAATTTCTCTATTTCTATACAATGTATATTCCATGTAGTGCTTTCAGTTTCAGCAACCACCAGGAGTCATTGTGTTACTGGGAATTGAACTCAGGAATCATTGCATTTTAGATGACTATTCGGTGCATTAGCTTTAAGAGCTATCTAGGTCCTGGTACTTGGAAGTTGCAGGAAGGCCTGCCCAAATCTTAAGATTCCCAATTAAGTTGCATCTTTTACACATCTTCTCATTATCTACATTTCTCACCTCATCTGTCTTACAAGCAGTCAAGGAGAATGCTCCTGCTCTACAATTATTAATTAGCTCTGTGAGTCTTTTTCCTGTACTATTAGTTAAAATCAATTACGTGTATTTCTGATTCCCTCCCACTGGTGTCATTGTAGTTTACTGTGGATGCCACTGGCCAGAGTTTTACTCATTCATCTTATTGGGCATCTTTCTCAGGAGGAATGTATCTATTGTCAGCAAAGAAGCATGAATGGTGAACCACAAGAAAGAATGGCTTTCAGTAAAACGTCTGAAGCAATCAATGCTCATATTAGATATTTACAGTAAAACGTGAACATGATTCAGCCACAACCAGGATTCATGTTTAAATGGCACAAAGACTGAAGTCAGAATAAAAAGCACATTTTCCAATACCTATTAGATATGAGGATTGTTTTATATTTAAGAAAAGACAAGACTGCAACTAGAGTAAGGTTACCATATGCCTGGGTTTTCTCAGATATATCTTACTTTTCAGGTATTAAATCTACATCCAGTGGGGAATTTAAAAAAAAAATCTAAACATTTCAGAGACACCCTGGTAAAATCTTGAGTGTTGATGCCTCACTGGCTGCAGTAGTGATAGGAGAAGGGGGGAATGAGGGGACAGCACCTTTATGATTATATCAAACTGCTTTATGTTTTAAAACCATTCCTGCTTTCTTTTATTGTGAAACACTGCTGATTAAGTCAAGGAACCTCTGACCTAGAAGAGAGTTTTCCCTCACAATATCTTACTCTTGCACTATCGCTAAACAGAAATCCCAGCAAAAACATGAAATAACATTCAGTTCCTCATATCTGGCACACAGCAGGGGTTTGTAAAGCTTTCTTGAAAAAGAAAAAAAATGGCTTTTGTGAAATATGTGCCTCTGTCTCTCAGAATCCCGCGGTGGGATTCATTATGTAAAAAGTGACACAGACGCTGCCAAGCATAGGAAAATAGGTTTCTTTCTTTTCGTTTTTATTGCAGCTTCATTTGTCTTTTTTAGCTTAAAAGTAAACTGGTAGTCATTAGTTGGCATTATGCAGAAGTATATTTTGGTTTAGAAACAGGAGCCCAGTGGCAAACGTTGCTTTAGCTCAGTTATTAATATCTTGTTTTATTGGGTCTGTCCCTTTAGGACTTGACAGACATAACGCATGCATGCCGTGGGAAGGGTGGAGGAAGAGCCAGAGGTACCACACTGGGGATGGGGGAACCCTCTTCAGAGATCAAGATGATAACTCTAACTAGACAGCATAAATTGCTTCACGCAACAGAATAAACAGATGTCACATCTACAAATTAAGCTCCTGTCTCCTGCTGTTAAGCAGAAAACCAGCAGGTAAAGAATTCACATTTACAAAAGCAAATCAAATTCACACAGGTTCTTCTAGCAAAAGTTACAATGCAAAGATAAGAAATAATTTCACATCCTCAAAAACACCTGTAGCAATAGGTTGATTTCTTCAGCTTTCTTTTTTCTTTCTGTATTTTCACATGCAAGGCCATTATACCAGAACACAAATACTCTTTGTAACTATGTGAGAGAGAAAACAGAGAGGATATATTTCTTATGCAAATACATATTCTGCCAAATATATGCTTTATATTAATATTCAAAGTAATTTTACTGCTGTTCCAGGGATCCTAATTTTGGGGGAATCCATGCAAATAGAAGGAGGCATTCTTCTGCAGATGTCTGCAGTGGTGCTGGTGGTGGGGGAGAGAGGTTGGCACTTTCCATTGGACCTCTTCTGCTCCTGCCCAATGGATTAAGTGGTGAACTTATGGTGCTCCAGGAATTGTAGAATTACAGTTGCCAGCACTCCTCTCCAGTGGCCATGACCATGCTGGCTGGAATTATACTTCACCGATATCTGGAGGCCACAGACTTCCCTTTCCTAACTTAGTGAAACTGTTATAAAATTCCACCAAAGATTTTAATGGATTAGGGAAAAGTTAATGTGGCAGAAAACTTGACTCCTGTGGACTGCCTGGACTAATCCCTGCAGTTTTCTTGGCAAGGTTTTTCAGAAGTGGTTTGCCCTTGCCCCCTTCCTAGGGCTGAGAGAGAGTGACTGGTCCAAGGTCATCCAGCGGGCTTCATACCTAAAGTGGGACTAGAACTCACGTTCTCCCGGTTTCTAGACTGCTGCCTTAACCACTACACCAATCTCTCTCTCTCTCTCTCTCTCTCTCCCTCCCTCCCTCCCTCTCTCTCTCTCTCTCTCTCTCTCATATAAGGCAAGTAATTTGTGTTTTTCCCCCCTCATGAGATGACTCATTTGGTAGCAAGATCTTCAGGGAAGGAACTGCCTCCATATCTGGCAGTGTAAATTAACATCTGAAACTGATTTGTTCTATAGATTTTGTGAAAACCCAGTACTGTTTTATATCAAAGATCAGATTATATCTGCTATCAAGATTACAAACTTCAGGAAAACATACTGTATGTGTGCACAATCAAAAGTTCACAAACTAAAGACTTTTGCTAGTATTAATCTTATGTTATAAATCACTTCCATAACTTTACGGCTTTTCTATTTATGCATTAATAGTGTTTTTATAGTTCAAAAGAAGGGGCGTGGTGGCTCAGCGGGTAAGACGCCAGGCTTGTCAATCGGGAGATCGCAAGTTCGGAAGTTCGAATCCCTAGCCCCGCGTGACGGAGTGAGCTCCCGCACTAGCTCCAGCTCTTGCCAACCTAGCAATTAGAAAGCATGCAAATGCAAGTAGATGAATAGGTACCACTTCGGTGGGTAGGTAACAGCATTCCGCATGCGTCATGCCAGCCACATGAACGCGGAAGCGTCTTCGGACAACGCTGGCTCTTCGGCTAAGAAATGGAGATGAGCACCGGCCCCTAGAGTCGGACACGACTGCACAAATGTGTGGGGGGAACCTTTACGTTTTTTTTATAGTTCAAAAACTAATATAATTCTATTAAACTCCTTTACCATGTGTATTTCAAAAGCAATTGAAAAAGCATTTGTCAGAAGCGTTGACTCATACACTCAAAAATAGCTCTGAGTAGGACGATTCGGCACCTACACCACTTTAGCATACTTTGATCCATTACTACTTGTTCTTTGAAACCATCAGCATAATGGAGGAATAATCTTCCATATGCAAAGACTCAAGTACTTTTTGTTTCATTCTAATTCACAGCATCTTAAATGGCTATGGATTTGAACATATAGTATGATGTATGCTTGAACTTCAGTAAAAGAATGTTTCAGTTATTCCTGCTTGGTTCTTCTTGACAGAAGGAGTGCTTAAACAAACTGAAGCTCTTTACATGATTTACCATGATGTTCAAACCGAGTCAGTTCTTCCAACAAACCAGAAATGTTAACAGAAAAACAAAGCATAACTTCTAGCTGTGACTTCTTAAGAGTAGAACAAGCTGGAATTGCCATGGTTTGAGTGTTCCTGTTGGCAGGTGACATCAAACAGGAAATCATGTGATGTACACCAGCTTGCTGCTTATTAATAGTAAATCAGGATTCTGAAAATGCTTTTGTTTTAATTGTGTATGTGCTTTGCCATATTTATTATATATACTACTGTAATATTGGAACATATTTGCATGAAATATTTTATAGAAATAACATAAGTAAAATAAATTCAACAGTCATAATCCTCCAGTTGACACTTATCCACACTAAACTCTCAATTACATGAGGAAGATTATTTAAGAAAATTCAGGATCATCCAAGACTTAACATAGAAAGAAAACAAACAATGACGAACTCGGTTTTCTATTGTCAGATGCTATTGTTCCCATTCTGAAAGAGAGGCTTATCGAAGCTAAAGTTATCTCTCTTCTCAAAGCATCTGGCCCCACAAGTTCTTAAAGACCACATTAAGTCTGCCTGGTTAAAAATGTTATTGGCAAGCATCACTCTGTAGGATTCTTGTTGGAGAGTCTTTGCCCATTAGGCTTTGAAAACACCACTTAAACAGCATATCTGGGACACTGGTTTTTCAAATCAACCGAAGTCTGGTTCCTAGCCTTGTAGCATGTGGGTTTTTTGTAAATAAGTATGTGCTAGCCTCTTAACTCTTATATCTCACAGTTCTGAAATTCTACCAGGCTTTCACTTTGCCCAGGCTGGATTGCCTTCCACTCTCTTGTTGGGGTGCTCCAATAATATTTCCCAGTATCAGTGTATATGTCCTTGTGGACACTCCACTCAATGGAGCCCTGGGGCAACATGCTCTTTCATTGCCCTCTCTACAGGGAATTTCAGATGACTTTTATTTATCCTATCTTGAAGAAATTCCCTGGCAGAGAGTGTGACTTCTCCTGATTAACTATTGTTCCGAGAGATCTTTCTGGCTTGCCCAGTTCTGCATCACTATATGGACTATCTACTTCTCTTGGATCTGAAAATGTGTACTATTTTTTTGTCTTTTTAGCCTTCTATATTTTTATTTTTATCTGTTTTACTTTGCTGGCCTTATGGTCATAATAAAGGCTTGTTGACTGATTGACTGATTGCAATATCCATTGAGGAGGCAGGTATTAGAAAATCTTAATGAAACAAAAGATGGCAAAGATTAAAATGGAATGTTACATAAATGAACAAATCCTTTTTATTTGGAATTCTACCATCTCCTGATTTTGATCCATTACTAGCTCTCGGCATGGTCTTTTAAAAATAGGACTACTGTTGTGAGGATAAACAAGATCATGAAGGACATTAACACATATGAATTGCTTTATATATGCAATTTAACAGCAGCAATGCAGTCACCACCAACCTTATATGGTGGTTAATTAAAACCTTCAGAGATCATTGTAGTTTAAAGAAAAAAGTAAGACTAAAGAACTACCACCTTAAAGAAGTCAATTTATATTGAACACATTTTTGTTGGTGCACAGGAGTCCTGGTGTTGCGTAGGATTTTCTACTTCTTATTGCTGAGCCAATTATTAAAAGGAAAAGAAAGAAGCATTCTTGAGAGAGAAAGTTTTGAATATTTTCTGTGCATTAAGTCACTCTACTCTCTAGCTGTTACTGGCTCTGAACAGAACTGCAGACACTGCCTTAGATTCCCACTGGGCTTAAGGACATACAGTAGTTTGATGCTCAAATATGGCTAGCAGATGTTGGAACTGAGTTAATTTCATGAGACTTCAAGTGTTTGGCCAGAAGTTGAGGTATATCCCACTGTACTGATCCCACGTTTATTTAGCATATCTCAACATGGACAGAAGAGAAAGCATTTTCTTAACATACTATATAATAACCATTCCTTGCTTTGTTTTGAAAGATACACCTGCTCAGTTACTTTGTGCACAACTGTTATAACTGAATCCTCATTTAAAATGAAACAAAGGTATGATGTTAGCAGGGGTTGCCAAAATAGAAAATGTTTACTATCTAACCCAGAGCTTTCCAAACTGTGTGTCGTGACACAAAAGTGTGTCGCCACACACAGTCTGGTGTGTTGCTACATCATCAGCGCTTCCGGGTTTTCCCGCGGCGACACACCAACGGCGGCGCGCAAAAACCCGAAAGCGGGAGCAGCGCTTCCGGGTTTTTGCATGCTGCCGCAATGGCGGCACTTCCGGGTTTTCCCGCGGCGACACACCAACGGCGGTTGGTGTGTCGCCGTGGGAAAACTTTGGAAAGCCCTGATCTAACCCCTATAGCAGCCTTCCCCAACATGGAATGGAAAAAGCAATCTCCATTATTAGAGACTATTTTAATGCAACATTTTGTTTTTAAAAACAGCTAACACTATACTAACAAGGGATAGAAGTGATATTTTACTCAAGATGGAAACAAACTTCACTTTCTGGGCTTTGTGTCCCAGCAGGGTTACATAAACAATTGAGAGCAGCAGATGATGGGGTAGCATTAAATAGGGGTGGCTTCAACACTTTGGGCTGGTTCAGGCATGCCAGATCAGGAAGAGTTCCGTTTGCCGAGAACACCTTCACACACACACACACTCTCTCTCTCTCTCTCTCTCTTACACACACACACACACACACACACACGGACATCCAGCAAGGAATACAAATGCTCACCAATATTGTGATTTTAAAAACATATTCTCCTGTACTGCTAAATGATCCTTATTCCCAGTTAAATGTTCTGTGTTCCCAGGGCAGCAGAAGCAAATTCTATTTTATTCTGTAGTCATAGTGGAGCTATGATTTGAGTTTAAAATAAGAAACTCTGCTTTAGTCAGTTTTTTTTTTTAAAAAAAATCAGGATTGGCAAACTAGCTTTTTTCTGTTTATTTGGTCTAATACATCATTATTGTCGAAACAGTTTAAAACAAGCAATGGCAGGGTAGGGAAAACAGAACTGAATAACAGCATCTGGAGTATTGATCAATACTGTAAGGGTATAGTGACTCTAATGAATAGCCAACAGCTATAAACACATTTGAGATGATTCACTTGCTTTCTTATGTAGTCTTAATCTTTGTGAAGAAGTTACTTTCAATAATCAACAACAGAGATGTAAAACAGCCTTTTGTGCACTGAGTTTAAACTGAAGGCAGATGATGATGATGATGATTTTATTTGATTTACCGCCAGCTTTCTACTTAGTCAAATACTTACAGCAGCAAATATGAAAACAGAATATAAAATAAGAACATAAATTAAATTAAATGCAAGCGTTACATTCAAAATCTGCCCAAAGCAGAGCATCCTGGCTGCTATTCTAAATGCAGAGAAAGTGGGGTTTAAACACAACACCCAAGGGGGCAACAGAGTACAAGGCTGTTTCCAACTGCTGGAGAAATGGGCCTCAGAGACCCATTTCTTTTTCTTAAAGACCTTAATGGTCAGACAGGTATGTTCTAATATGAGAAACAGTCCCTCAGACAGAGCCTAGGCTGTTCAGATCATTAAAGGTTAACATTAATGTTTTAAACTGTGTTCAGAAAGCAATTGGCAACCATTGTATTTAACAGCATCTTAGGATCTCTGTATCTTGCACTGGTTAGTAAGCTCATTGCAATATTTTGCATAAATGCAACTTCTGGACACTTCTTAAAGATAGGTCCATATAGACAAAGCTGCATTGGTTCCTGATCATTCATTTTGACTAACAGCTGGCAGCACCAGTGTTATCAGGCATGCCAAATCAATATACTTGTCATTCTCAGAAATGCTACTGTGCTACAAAGCAATTGCTACTTGGAAGTTCCTTATTTAGGTTGACAGTAACATTTAATTTGTAAACTCTGCTTCCAAGTGCAATAAGGAAGATTAAATCACTGCACCTCAACTCACCAAGAAGTTGCAAAACTATTTTTAATACATTCCAGTGAAATGTTCAAAATCACAGCATCAAAAAAAGGCCACTGAAGTCAACATGCTTGTGACTATAATGAAGAACAAAGGTAACTGCTAAGGAGAGAATATAGGAAGTACCCTGCAATTAGTTTATTCACTTTGTTAGATTTATCTCACCTTTCCTCCAGGAGCTAAAAGTGGTGTACATAACACCCCATCTTCCTGTTTCCCCCCTCCCTTGTATCAAGCCTGTGGTGTAGGCTAGGCTGAGAGAGAGAAACTGCCCCAAAGTCACTTGGTTCTTGTTAGCAAAAATCCTTGGCAATAAGGACTACAGCACTATTTATTCCATTAAAAACAATGATTTACATAGGGTGGGCTTTTAAGACAAAATTCAGTTCTCTGAACCCTCAGAAGTGAAATGGGCTGTTTTCTGAATCAGAAAAGTTGAATCAAATTTAATCATATGGTCTATGTGCAAAATGGGTAAACTGTTGTATATCTCAACTGCAAATTGTGCTCTTTATGGAAACAGATAATGTTGATCCTGATCCTTGGAACTAAGCCAAGAAAAACTATGGTTAAAAAAATTCAAGATTTACTTTTATTTGCAGTCATGATCAGTTATCAGCAAATTAAAACATTAAGGTACAAACAGAGAGAAGATTAAAAAAATAGCACTACAATCAGAACAAAAACATATTAAACAGACTTTCTTTTTAAATAACTTGGACACATACCAAAAATGACCCTTTGCCTTGAATGCATTTTTTCTGGATTTCTCCATATAGGGAATGATGGATGAGCACAGGATCATCTGTCATAATTGCTTCAGATACACAAGAACAACATTTCTAGAATTAGCTCACATAAACGTGTGATATGGGACAGGGTAAAAGAGGGACATGATCATCTCCGCTGAGAAAACAGCTTCATCGGACTTTGGTTAGATCTACATTTTCTACTTGGCCCATTGCCAGTATGGGCTACTCATTGCTTCCTGAGTTTAGGAAAAGACGCCAGGCTTGTCGATTGGAAGATCGCAAGTTCGGAGGTTCGAATCCCTAGCCCTGCATGACAGAGTGAGCTCCCACACTAGCCCCAGCTCTTGCCAACCTAGCAATTCAAAAGCATGCAAATGCAAGTAGATTAATAGGTACCACTTCGGTGGGTAGGTAACAGTGTTCTGCGTCATGCCGGCCACATGACCGTGGAAGCGTCTTCGGACAACGCTGGCTCTTTGGCTAACAAATGGAGATGAGCACCGGCCCCTAGAGTCGGACACGACTGCACGACTGTGCGGGGGGAACCTTTACCTTTAATGTCCCCTTCCCCCTCCCAGCCCATTGGAAATGTATACTACTCCTGCATTTTCCAGCTTTGATTCAAAACTGTTTTCCAACTCGACCCTTTAGAGCAGAGGTTCCCAAAGTTTCTCAGTTCATGGTGCCCCTAGTGGTTCCCAAACCGTGTGCCATTGCACTATGGGGTACTGCAGCAAACTGAGAGTTCCGTTCATTAAGTAGTAAAAATATTGGTGGTGCCCCTGTGAGTTCACTGTGATGCCCCAGAGTGATGAGCGCTGCTTCACAGACTCAGCAGAAACGGACCAGGTAAAATTATGCATCATATAACTTTAGCATCATATCAACTTCCATGAATTTTAATTTCTGGAATGAGTTTTAAGTGTTGGCCTAGAGCAGAATATATTATGCAAACATTTTTGCCCCCTCTTCCCCTCAAGTCTTCTGTGGATGTCACGTTTTTATTATTATTACAGTGATAACAGGCCTTTTTATTGAACAGGAAATGTCAAGATAGCTAACGACAACTAAAATACAATATTATCTATCAACTACCATAAAAATGTTTCATATCCACTGGAGGTGTATGGTGAGAAAGAGATGATAATTGAGAGACACTTGACAATATATGGCAAAATACTTTACGGTCTATCAAAAAACAACGAAATAACAACCCAACCTCCCACAAGAGGAGCTGTGTAAGGACATTATTCAGATGAGCACAAATGCACTGCAACAGCTCGGAACACCAGAAAAAGGAAACAGACCGCCTATATAACATCTAACAGACTATTACAACCACACAGCATCTCTGTAGCACACAAACCGATTAAAGCCCTCCAAAACATCTTAAGTAAACCAAAAGGCCCGGTAGCCCAAGAAAAAAAAAAGAGTCATCTACAACAGAGTGTAAGGACTGTAACAGTAGGCTGACCATATTTCTTTGAGACAAAAACAGGACATTGGGATGGCAAAAATGGGATGGGGTTAAACTTATGTAATATTCCGTATTCATGAAAAAGTAAGATGATAAAAAAGTTTTAAAGAGTTTTTAAGATTACTGTATATATAAAAATATTTTTCTTTTAATTAAAATGAAAAATTTTTATTACATGAACATATTGAGCTAACAATTATTCTTCATTGACAGAACTCGTACAAAAATTTAGGTAGACGTAGAGGGGGACTGTATTTGACAGGAGGCAAATGGGGAAAGCACAGCTCACGGGCTTTGTAACATCACGGATTGCAGGAAGGAGGGGAGGGGGGAGAGAAGAGAGGCAGGGAAGGGAGGATTCAAAAACTCCACGCCCGGTGAGGCTTCTCTTCCTTCTGCCTTCCCTCCTCCTGCTTTTTTTTCTCCCTTTCTCTCTCTCCCACAATCCCAAACGAAAGACTCTCTCTTGCCAAGCTGGAGAAATAATCAGTTTCACTCTTGAAAAAAGGGGGCGGGATCACATCCCGAATGCATTTTAATAAAACAAACAGAGAGCAGAGAGCGACCAGCTAAGAGCAGAGCAGAGGCGGTGGCAAAGATCTCTCTCCCTGTCTTCCTCTCTCTTTCTGCCTTCCTTGCCCCTCTCTAGTCTCACCCAACATCAGGCACCTCAATCAAGCACTTTTTAAATGATAATTGCATCTTGGTTGAATCAATCTTGCCATGCCTGACACTTCGCTAATTTAAAAAAAAAATGGGAGAAAATTGACATTTATATTAAAACGACGGGACGGTCGGGAAATGTGAAAAAAATGGTACTGTCCCATTTAAAGCGGTATGTATGGTCAGCCTATGTAACAGCCACTATGTAGGACAGACAGAAGACTAGCAGAGCACATCCATGAACACCAACTAGCAGTCAGAAGACATTATGAAAACTCCTTAACCTCACAACACCTGGACAGACTCAACAACCGTTTCAGTTGGGATACTGTTAGCATCTTAGACCAACCCAAATCCAAAAACACTAGGGAATTCCTGGAAGCTTGGCATTCAGACAAATCAGTCATCAATAGACACATAGAGATAAACCATATTTTGTGATTGATGGAGGAGTTGGAGAAAAAATATGGAATTTTGCTTTTATATATGATCACAGCTGCAAGACTTTTATATGCACAGCGATGGAAAGATCCATAGATACCTACGGTTGAAGAATGGATTGTTAAATTAATGGATCTGGCTCAAATGGCTAAACTAACAGCATTAATTAGAGAACACTCTGTTTCTGGATTTATAAATGTTTGGGAACCACTTCTAGATTATTTGCTTGTGGTGGGAAAAAATGAAGCTTTGATTTTGGGTTCTAATGAATAAATGGTTTGCTTTAATAGAAATAATGTTACTATGGGTTAACTAATGGTAAGAGATTATATTTGTAAATTTACCTATATCTGTATTGGAGAAGTCGGAAGTAACTTTTTTGTTTTTGTTTTCTGTCTATTTGCACTTTTATAGTTTTTTTCTTTTTTCTTTAGTTCTATTTTCTAGCTTTTCTGTATTTTCTATTTTAGTTATACTCTGAAAATTAATAAAGTTCTTTTAAAAAAAAGAGATAAGCCATATTCAACCCACTATAGCACAACCAATACAAGCTATGACAAGGATAATGGCTGCCATACATCAAAAACATCTCAGAAACAAACAACAGACTATTACAACCACACAGCATCACCATAGCACACAAACCAAATAAAGCCCTCCAAAATATCTTAAATAAACCAAAAGGCCCAGTAGCCCAAGAAGAAAAAAAACAGGAGTCATCTACAACATACAGTGTAAGGACTGTAACAGCCACTATGCTGTTACATACACATACATGCACAGACAGGCAGAAGACTAGCGGAGCGCATCCATGAACATCAACTAGCAGTCAGAAGACACAATGAAAACTCTTTAATCTCACAACACATGGACAGACTCAACCATAGTTTCAACTGGGAAACAGTGAGCATCCTAGACCAAGCTAAATCCAAAAATGCTAGGGAATTCCAGGAAGCTTGGCATTCATAAAAATCACCCATCAATAGACACATAGAGATAAACTGCAATTACACACCATTCAAAAAAGACAATAAAAAAGCTAAGAAGGAAACAAAAAGACCAGAACACATCTCCAGCAGCCAACACCCAGGTAAACAGGGATTAACACCAGACAAACAATCAAGCAGAAAACAATACTTTAATCAAGGAACTACCAAGGAGAAAACCACACCTCCACCAACAATGGCAGGGCAAGCTACTGTATATAAACGGGGAGCAAACCCCACACTTACTCACACTGATAATATTACCTAGTTGGGTAATGAGACGTCTGCAAGCAAGCAACCAATCTCAGAGAGCACCCAGGACTCCACATATACATATTTCCTTTATTTGGAATCTCAAGTCAGTAATTCAACAAGTATCAGAATCCCAATGCTGCCTTGCTATTTAGTACTTCTAAGTCCCCAGCTCAAAATTAGCATTAATTCATCACAAATGGACCACCAATAATTCCATTTGTCATTTTGCCCTTGTATAATATTCGGGAAAGAAAACACACACACACTGTTTTTGTGCCTAAATCAGATGATGGCATTCCTTTTCTTTAAAAGAATGATGTAAGTAGAATATTATTCTTTTGCTGATAAAGAACTAGTACTGGATCACCACCAAATTCTTCAAAAACTCTTAGATGCCTTTATATTTTCAGGAATCTTTATTACTTTTCAGCATCCTTTACACAAGCTGTGTGAACTGAACTGGAACGTACAATATCTTAAAAGTTTTTTTTTAAAATAATAAAGTTGTTTTAGTGTTAATAATATACTAAATCTTGTAAATATGTATTTGCAGTTACATTGTTTTTCTTTCTAAGTAATAAGTTATTTTGGAGCCTGTTGTTGTTGTTGTTATTGTTGTTGGAAACAACAGTACAAAATCATTACACCTATACGCAAAGTGTTCTGCATTGGTATTTTGTGTGTGTGTGTTTAAATTTAAACATGCAGAAAAAAGCAAGTGAATGCAGTTTTGACACTGAGCACAGTCCATATAGAAACATAGCTACCCAACTATCTTGTGCCCAGGGCTGCATGTACATATAACTGTAGTAAATGATCCTCTCCCCTCTCCCCATGATTCTGTTACTGAATAATTCTGCTCAATTCAGAAACTGTTTATAGTACTTAAGACTTTGGGTGGATGTTCTTTTGTTTTGGGCATAAACAATATCACCTTGAAAATCTGCTCAAGGCTACAGAAAGAAGGGTAGTTTTCATGGTGAGACCATAACTAGAATTGCCCAAAGTTAAACTCAGAGCTACTCTGAAAGTCCAATACTGTGGTTGTTTAATTTCCGACGAAAACTTCAGTAGGAGGACAGTAATATTTCTCTGTAGTATCCATCACATATTTTAATGTTAATATTAGATTTTACTACATTACCAATTACAGTACTTCAACGATTGTAGAATCATGCTTGATTGCATGATTTTGTTAGCCCTATATGAAAGATGTTTCTAATGATAGCTGTTTCAATATTTAATTGGCATTAATTTAGAAGCACAAATAAACCTTTTCTAAACCAGACTCCTACTTTGTTATGGCTACCAGAGAAGTCCCCCCACAGGTTGGGTGTTATGGGAAGTCATGCCAGAAACTGTGGAAAAACAGACACATCCTATTCTAAAAGAAAACTTCAGCAAAGAATTCTCAGCTATGTATGCAGGTGAGAATAAAATAATTTCCCACAGAGTTCTATAAATTGGAAGGCTTTGGAAAGGAAAAGCAATTTGTTGCATTGGCCCTTGATTACAAGAAAACATATTTCTGTATTATAGACTTAGCAAGAAAATAAACCATGAAAGCAAATTACACTCCATTTCTCATTCAAAGGGAAAGCTTCACTGATTTTGATTGGCATCATTCATTGAATACATTATTTCCACTCAAGAGTTGATGGAAACCAATAATTCCTTCTGAATTACTGCTTTTAAAAGAGGATATATCTCTGCATTCAGAAACTGCACAATAAGGTTCACTTGGTTAAGTAATTAAAAATAAACTCTTCTAATACTAAGGTTAGTAATTAGTACAGTAAGTATATCATGTCCGCTACTAAAAACAAATTTTAATTCTAATAACACTGGCAGGGCAAGCTACTATATATAAACAGGGAGCAAACCTCACACTCACTAGCACTGATGATGTTACCTAGTTGGGTAATGAAACGTCTGCAAGCAAACAACCAAGCTAAGAGAGCACCAAGGACTCCACAGCTATTTGGAAATAAGGCCTACTGAGCTCAATGGAATTTGTTTCTAAATATGCATGTACAGTATACATTGCTGATATCGAGAAAAGAGCATGCATTCATTCCTGCCTGCATTCCACCCTTTCCACATAAACGATGTATTTTGGATTGTATAGTCTATTTCCAGGTTAGTGTGCTAAAATATGGAAAGCCTTTTTTAGTATTTACTGAATACTGCTGATCAAGAAAAAAGGATTCTTCAATGACCTCAGTGTTTAGAATGTGAACAATCTCAGCCAAGACCCCCAATGTAATACTTGCAGGAATCAACACACTCACAGATCTCCCTCTTAACATTCTGTTTTATCTGTCTCCTTCGTTTTGTGACTGCAACCTGCCTCCCCATGGCAGCCAAAGCATTCACAATTTGTTCTCAAAATACCTCATGTGTCTACTGGCCAGACTGTTGGAGGATCTGGATCTGACAGCCCCCTAGTCTGGGTATGCCACCAAGATGCCCCCTGAAGCAACAGACAAATTTATCTCATGCACACATTTACTGTTTTGGATGGCTTTGTAAATCCATCGCGCTCTGTAGAATGAGGAACTGAGTCTGTGTTGCATTTCTGTTAAGCCATCGTGGAGTAGTATGGCATGGCTAATACGAATTTCTGTAGTGGCAAATATTGCTTCAGCCCCTTACTAATGCCTTTTTTGTTCTGCTGAGCTTTTCAGCTTGAGACAGATTGCATTCGTACACGCCTTGCTTACTGAATGAATCCCCTTTTTGCATTCGCAGTAAACTATAAAACGAGCCACTTTCACTTAATATGGTACACCTCAAAAACAATCTGGTCCCAAACTCCCACCCCCGCAAGGTTAAAACCAAGCAAATTTAGCATGCTGTGCAAATGAATCTGGGAGTGAAGGTGGTGCCCGAATACTGCCAGAATGCGGGTGTGTATTGGACGGGGGCTTGTATGGAACAAAATCATTTTTCCTCTGCGTCTTGAAACACACGGATTTTATTTCTATGTCAGCCAGGCTGGGAAGACCTATTACCTCTGATTCTGAAATGCAACTAGAAGTAAATTGACGGTGGGCTGATTGTGCGTAATTCTGCAGCGACAGACGCTTTCTTGCACTGAACCATTCCCCACTCAAATAGACCACTAAGCGCTGGATTTGGGAAGAGAGAGATGAGAACAGATCCGAGCTGCAAAAATCCGGACAAGCACTGAATAGCGGCAAAACGGATCCCGCTACCATCCATACTCCGGATTTTTGCAGCCCAGGTCTTCCTCTAAACAGCAGTCTTCCTCTTCCCCGCCTTCCTCTAAACAGCAGAGAAGTCGGTCACCCGCGCGCTCGAACTCCCCCAGTCCTGCTCCGCCCATCGCGAATGATCGCGAGAAAGACCGATAACATCCGGCCACCATAGACTCGCCCGAAGGCCAATCCTCTCCCATGAAGTCTCTGCTTTCACGTATACCTTTAATTCTGAAGGAATGCTGCTTCCGGGTATCCTCAGAGTCATTTAAAAATGAACTCCGTATTAAATGAACCTTCTGCGGCTTTCTTTCTTTTCAGTTTGTAGAGAGGTGTGTCAAACATATAGGTCAGCTAATCAGAACCATACTTTTGTATGGGGAACCGTAATTTTCCTTAAGGAAATGGAACCGAAGAGCCCTTTCTCAGCGAAGAGACGGCTATTCTACACTATTCTACATCTATTCTACACTATTCTACATCTATTCTACATCTTGGGAACCCGTCCGACGCATGCTCCGCGGAACTTTAGCGTCGCGCGTGCGCACTGATCAAAGCTCATGCCCGGATGCCACGTGACAGGACTTAGTTTCTCGCTTGGGATCGGGAGATCTCGCGATAGCTTATCCTGGGCGACAGACCGTAGGATTACAACAGGGACCGTCGCTATGACCTCCGCGCTGGAAAACTACATCAACCGTATCCTTCCGTTGCCAGGATTGCGGCGAAACTACGCGAGTGCTAAAGTGGCGAAGCAGGAATGGGATGGGAAATTAAGGAATTCAGGGCCTTAATTTCGCATTTCGTCTGTCTTCGCCCTTGTACCGCGCGCGCGAGGGGACGTTCGGAGGCTTGCGATTGGCTGCAAGCTCTGTCATTCTCTTTTTTCAAAATCGGCTCCGCTTGGATGGTTCGATTTCGTGCGGGAGGGGGCGGGCTTTGCCTGTAGGATGAAAGCGACTCCCTGGGCGGTGCATCTGACTGGGGGGGGGGGTGCTTTCTTGAAAGCGGTACTGTGTTGCTCATCTGCAGTGGGGCTGGGGCTACAGTCCCATCATCCCCAGCCAGCTGGCAACCACTGGCCGAAAGGATTTCCCTGCAATCTTGTCAAGTGGTATCCTATTACGAGCCACGTTCGCTGGATCAGCAAATTTGGGTTGTATGGGGAATTGCGAAGTACATGTGTAAGGTTAACTCAAGCTTGCCCCAAATGCGAGTTACATGAATTAAGATTAGCTCCTTACATATTGTTAGGGAAGGTTAATCCAACACATTTTTTTTAAATTCAGCAATGTACAGAAACATGCACTCAAATGAAGCTCAATCTCTGGTGGTTGCATTGTTGCAGTTTTTGAAGTGTTTCCTGTTGCTGCCTTGTAGGATTTTTTAAAGCTACATAGTCTTGTTTATCACCTTGGAATGCCTAAATCGTCTGTCCAAGTGCTAACTAGAGCTGATCTTACTAAGTTCTGAAATCAGCCGAGGTAGACTAGATATTGCCACTTTGAAGCAGCAGGTATAATCTGATGTAGACAGATACAGATACACACACCATACATACATACATACATGCACAAACATCACATTTCTGTACCAGGAAAGGTAAGGTAAGGTTTCCCCTTCCAGTCGTATCTGGCTCCAGGGGGTGGCGCTCATCTCCGATTCTTGGCCGAGGGAGCCAGCGTTGGCCATAGATGCTTCCATGGTCATGTGGCCAGCATGACTAAATGCCAAGGTGCACAGAATGATGTTCCCTTCCCACCGGAGTGGTACCTATTTATCTACTTGCATTCTTACGTGCTTTCGAACTGCTAGGTTGGCAGGAGCTGGGTGAGAATGGGAGCTCACTCCGTTATGCGGTGTTTCCGGGTCTCGACCTGCCGACCTGCCACCCCCTGCCATCGTTCAACAGTCAGTAGTCTTAACCGTTACGCCACTGTGCTGCCAGGAATAGGTGGCATTAAAATTGCCAGACCATTGGTTTTGAATGGGGGGAGATCTAGTTTCTTAAAGGGCTCTACCGCATTAGCAAGAGTAAGCTTATCCTTTACGGCTGTGTATATATGTGCGCACACACAGCCTACTTTAAGATTATTCTTTGACACGAGTTTCAGGTACTGTTGCTGTGATTACTTCAGATGGTCGAATGATTGTGGTAAGATTTCCTCTTAAATTCTTGTTCTTTTCTAAAATGTTTGACTTAGATCAGAAGTGGTCTCTTGTGCCTTTTTTGCCTGCCACTAGTGTTAAAATCTCTTGTTCAGGAACTTTTTGCCCATTGTGGAGATAATCGATTGGTGTGATGCCCTTATTGTGATTACAGCATGGGTATCTAAATTTGCAGAGTTAACTCAGCCATTAATCGAAAACCCTAACCCGTTCAGTGGGGAAAAAAGTGTGAGCTGAAATAAGTGGATGTGATTGGTGCACAAAACTTGCTGGTGGGCAAGAGCCCAGACCTATGTATAATTATTCAAATCCCATGCTTTAGTGTTGATATGTAATTTATTGTAATCCATCTAAATATGGATTGCTGAGCAGATTTTTTAAGGCTGAGAAACAAGGTATTGTAACAAATGTTTAAGAATGAAAATTTGAGAATTTGGTACATTGCATTAATTTATATATCTATTTTTAGGGAACTCTCAAGGGCTTTGATCAGACAATCAACTTGATTTTGGATGAGAGCCATGAAAGAGTATTCAGTTCTTCACAAGGAGTGGAACAAGTAGTATTAGGATTATACATTGTAAGAGGAGATAATGTGTAAGTTTTTCAATTTTGAAGATGTTATCCCAGCTGCAGTTAAGATATGAGACCACCCGTCATTTGAGTGCCTATCTGGAAACAAGGTTATTGGTATCCCTCTAAGGCAGGGGTTCCTAAACTTTTTGCCATCACACCTCCCTGTAGTGTAATCTTAATGTACACACCTCCCCTAAAAATCCATACACCAAAATGAACACAAATTGTAACAATGTAAGTAAAAGGTTCTTCACACCTCCCATGGACTCTGTCTACACCTCCCCAAGGGAGGTACACCTGTTTGGGAAACTCTGCTCTAAGCCTTTTCATGCTACTACTCATCAATGAAAATTCACTTTCCTTTGCCCCTTCCAGCTACTTACACACTCATACTTGCATATAATTCCTTTTATAATCCCACCAATGTTTTTTCTCTATTCCTCTGTTCATTAAGACCACTTCTTCTCGAACATTCACAATCAGGCTTTGTCTCTTAGATAGCCAGGTCATGTCAGTTTGATATTCCCTCTCAATCTTTTGTATGTTTCCTTGAACTTACTTTTGTGTACATGTATATGACTGCAATCTAAAGGAGAAAAACAATTGCCCACTTTGCTTAGTTTTTTTTTTTTAATCATATATTTTGAACAAAATACTTTTCTGTATATTTGTTGGTGCAAGCTATTGTTTCTAAATGTTTTTTTAATATGAAAGTACTTCAGTGCAATCCACTTCTTTAGGCTAGACATTATATCCTTTTGTAGAATTTCATTAATACTTTTCAGTTTGCTATGAAAAGAATATTAAGTAGAAATAATTATTTTTCTGATAGAATGGCTTGCAATTTCTATCAGTGTTTAATTTAAAATATGTATTTAACTAGAGCAGTCAAAATTTCTTTTTCAGAGCTGTAATTGGAGAAATAGATGAAGAAACAGATTCAGCCCTTGACTTGGGAAATATTCGAGCAGAACCTTTGAACTCAGTTGTACATTAAAAAAAAAAGGACTGCTGTACAGAATTATTTATACAATGGCATGGCTCCTTTTTAAAGTTTATGTAATTTAGATCATTTATACTTATTTTTTACTGTTATAGCTTTATGTACATTAAAGTATACATTTTATTACTGACTCATGAAGTATTTAGAACCCTAAATACAGCAATGGGGAAAAACAACTTTAAAATGCTATTATCTAGAAGAATGTTATAGCTGAGAACATAAGAAAATGAAAATTCAAAACTTGGAAAAACATTCAGAAGCGTAAGTGGTTTTTAAATTTTATTAAATAAAAAGTCACAAATACACTGCATAAATAATGAAAAATATTTTTAATTTCTTAAAAATATGACTTGGGAGGCTGTGCCACTGTAGTTTACTATTCCATTTTAAATAATTGAATGTATTCATGTAGTGAGGATGATTTCCAACTTTATGAATGAAACTTTCCATCCCCAATCCGAGGTTTAGTGTGGAAGACCCTTCCAGTCCTTCAGCTGGATGAGGACAATTAAGAAACAGAATTTATTCTGCTACCAGCTACCATTCTTCTAATGAATGGAGACACTTAAAGTTGTGGTTTATCTGGTTTTTATGGATGCTTCTTACTTGCTGACTTTCAAAATTAATAGAATTTCCAGAAATTCTAAACTCTGGACACACTGTATCCCTGAACATTTTCTATCTAAATGACACATGATACCTTGCAGCATCACCCTGAAAAACTAAAAACAACAACAGCCTGGAGGTAGAAGATAACCACTAGTTCAGGATATACAAAATGCTGCTAATTCTCCTGTTATAATCAATTAAATCTTCAGTGCATTTTCAGCACTGCTTAAAAATACAAATCAGAAGTCTCTTGGCACTCCTGCTGGCATGGCATATTGTCAGTATGGGATGCTTAATGCTGTACCTATGCAAAAGTGATTAATAACAAAAGTAGAAATTGCCATGTGTATGGAATGCAACTGAGGGCATAAAGTAAATGGATCAGAAAAGCACAGTATCTTACCTGACAACATGCAAATTAATTAAAAGAATACAAGCAGCAGATGTATGTAAATATTTCAGGAAAGGCTTTGGTTATAATTTACATATACCTACAAAACTTGAAAGGGTAACAAGCAGTTCTGTAAGACGTAGGCTAGTATGAATTTGCTAAAGAAAAAATGGGGGGAGGACATATAAAGGTAAGGGGGTCTTCAGGACTCTGAAGTATTTTTCCAGATATAAGTGCACTGTGCCTGATAAGTGTCCTATTGAAAAGTTATGCAACAAAGTCACATCTACAAGTTTGCAGAGTTTATTCAAATCATATAGTTTTTCTTTAAAACATCTAGATACTGCTGTGTTGCCTTGGAAACTTGATCTTGGTCTATATTTGGGTTTTTTGAAGATCCATCAACTGATCCTACAGGGGAGACTCTAACAGATCCAGCATCAAGTTCAACTTTAGCTGAAAAACAAGAGCACATGTTTTTTTAGAGATTTCATAATAAATATCTGATAACAAAAACAATGGTATCAGAATGCCAATTTAGTCAGGACATTATGAAAACTATTTTTAAAAACTTATTTTCCTATGGAAGAACAAAACACTGATATGAGAACTTTCTAGCTACAGTATACATCTTTGCAAACACTGCACACTATAGAAATAAGGGCAACAGTTTTAACCCAAATTACCAATGTTATCTATACAGAATAAATCATACTGGAACAGTCAAAAGGAATGCTTTGAAATTATATATAGAAGAAACAGTGAGGTTACAAACTGCAATAAACCCAATAATGTAGGCTTTCTGGAATGCTTTTAATGGAGAAATTTTCTGTGGTCCAAAAATTGGGATGGTTATTTGATGAAAGGACTGAAAATTATGTGCTTCCTTAGGGGAAATGGGAGGAATGTTAAATTCAGATTTTTAGTTTAGATTAATTTTATCTATTTATTATTAATTTTTTTAGTTAGTGAATAATTTCATTTGATTAATTCAAAATGAAATGTATATAGGTTGATTTAGACACTTTCTAATATGCAACAAAGTGGAAACGTAAGTAAGCAACTTGTAACAGGTTCAAATTCCATCTCAAAACAGAGTTTGTATGGATTACTTTATTAAAGTAATTCATCCATGGTAAATTAGCATGCTACTGTGTCTAAAATCAATGGAATAAGAACAGTTAGAAAAAAGCCATGGAAGATTGTTTCAATATATGATTATTATGCTCAAAATCCCACAAGCTAGGCTTTAGTATGTGAACCGAGAACTACCAGAAGTGCAAGCTGGGTTTCGAAGAGGCAGAGGAACTAGAGATCAGGTTGCCAACATTCACTGGATCATGGAAAAAGCAAGAGAGTTCCAGAAAAACATCTACTTCTGCTTCATTGACTACGCTAAAGCCTTTGATTGTGTGGATCACAACAAACTCTGGCAAATTCTTAAAGAGATGGGAGTACCAGACCACCTTACCTGTCTCCTGAGAAACCTGTATGCGGGTCAAGAAGCAACAGTTAGAACCGGTCATGGAACAACCGATTGGTTCAAAATTGGGAAAGGAGTACGACAAGGCTGTATATTATCACCCTGCTTATTTAACTTATATGCAGAGTACATCATGAGAAATGCCGGGCTGGATGAATCACAAGCCGGAGTTAAGATTGCCGGGAAAAATAACAACCTCAGATATGCAGATGATACCACCCTAATGGCAGAAAGTGAAGAGGAACTAAAGAGCCTCTTGATGAGGGTGAAAGAGGAGAGTGCAAAAGCTGGCTTGAAACTCAACATTAAAAAAACTCAGATCATGGCATCTGGTCCCATCACTTCCTGGCAAATAGAAGGGTAAGAAATGGAAGCAGTGACAGATTTTATTTTCTTGGGCTCCAAGATCACCGCAGACGATGACTGCAGCCATGAAATTAAAAGACGCTTCCTCCTGGGGAGGAAAGCAATGGGAAACCTAGACAGCATATTAAAAAGCAGACATCACCTTGCTGACAAAGGTCCGTATAATTAAAGCTATGGTTTTCCCAGTAGTAATGTATGGCTGTGAGAGTTGGACCATAAGGAAGGCTGCGCGCCGAAGAATTGATGCTTTCGAACTGTGGTGCTGGAGAAGACTCTTAAGAGTCCCTTGGACTGCAAGGAGGTCAAATCAGTCAATCCTAAAGGAAATCAACCCTGACTGCTCATTGGAAGGACAGATACTGAAGCTGAAGCTCAAATACGTTGGCCACCTAATGCGAAGAGAGGACTCACTGGAAAAGACCCTGATGCTGGGAAAGACTGAAGGCAAAAGGAGAAGGGGACGGCAGAGGATGAGATGGTTAGATAGCATCACCGATGTAACGAACATGAATTTGAGTAAACTCCGGGAGACAGTGGACAGGAAGGCCTGGCGTGCTATGGTCCATGAGGTCACGAAGAGTCGGACACGACTAAATGACTGAACAACAACAACAACAAAATGGCGAGATTACTATATGCACAGAGATGGAAAGATTCAACACTACCCACTATAGAAGAATGGTTGGTGAAGTTGACAGATTTTGCTGAAATAAATAAATAGACTTCTTTGATTAGAGAAAAGACACTATCTACGTTTTTTGCTGACTGGAAACCCCTTATGGACTTTTTCCGTAAAGATGAAAAAAAATGAATTTATGATTTATAGATTATAGAAAGAAGAGTAATATGATGTATTGTTAGAGAGGTTAAAAATATATTGCATTTATAACTGCTGTGAGGAATGTCGGAAGCCACTTCCTTATACAGTATATTTCTTTTCTTTTATATTTAACCTTTTTCCTTTCTTGCACTTTCTGCTTTTTCTTTGATTTCCTTCTTTTCCCCTTTTCTTTCTTTCTTACTTTATATTAGTTTGTGATTTTAATCTTGTTTAAAAGCTTTAATAAAAATTGTTTAAAAAAATAAAATCAATGGAATAAATTACAGCTCACTTAGATTTTATTAATCTCAATGGAGCTAAAGTTTATCTTTCATCTATTGAATAGTTCTGAGTGTTTTTAAATGAAGTATTTTTGCAGCTCTATAAAACAATTACTCATAATATTTTTTATGCTCAAATAGGGTATCTAAAAATATTAAATACACAGACTGTTTGCTTCTTAGCTTACATTACTCTGTATATTATACATTAGAATAATCTATCAGGTAGATTAGTCTAATTACTTGTCAACAGATAATGGGTTTTATAGTTTTATGTTCATTAAAAAACCTTGCTAAAGGTTTTCCTGTGGCTACATTTAGGTACTAAAACATGCAACTGCTCTTAAAAAAAACAAAGCAAAATAGCAGGGTGAGTTTTAAATTGCCAGCATATAGTTTGCTACCTACCTTGATCCAGTTCTTTGGTGATATTTTTTTCTAATTCCATCTGCATCTGAAATTATATTTAGATTATGGTTGAAACATTACTAAAAATAAAATAAAAATATAAGCATAGTATCAGTTATGAGATATTTTAACAAGTTTCATATGGGTTCATCTCTTACTTTTTAAAAAACACCCCAGCTTTCAACTACTTTTGTTCAAAACTTTACTATGATTTTATGAGTTAGTATTGATGGCATGATAATATCCAATTAAAGGTACACTTCGTAGGTAGCTTAAAATGCAAAATCTAAATGTTTTGAGGTCTAAACTACAAGTGTGTGTGTTTGTGTATAATATCATAGATAACTAAGGAGAAGTGCAAACAGGTAATTTTAAAATATTAACCATGCAAGAGTACATATTTTTTGCAGGTGGAGTTTCAACACTGGTTGTGATTGCAGTTTGTATCTACAATATGCACTATAAAAATACACCCCATTTTGTTTGTTTGTTTGTTTGTATGCTTTGTTATTTAGTGCTATATACCAAGATACATTCTGAAAAAGACAGGCAGTAAAGCAATATATACAGAAGTCTTTCTTAGTTTCTGGCAACACATTTTCATGCACTGATCGCTTCACATGATTTGTCAGGACAAGGGAAATCCGGTTCTAGAATGATTTCATTCAGCTTAGAAACACTGGCAAATATCCTGTAGAGAGTAACAGAAGAGCCTGTGGAGGCTGTACTTGCCATGGAGGTGAAAAGAAAGGTGCATACTTGACTAGGGTTTGAAGTACAGGTTTTTTTCACAATCTTGATTAGTTACTGTTCCATCAGCTGTCATAATAAGACATGTGCATTATTTTAATTGGAAATTGCACAAAGTAGTTTGTGCATAAAGTACCATATGCAGCTGCAGATTTTGTGCCTGATTGATTGCATATTTAATAAAACTAACTGGAACCATCTGAATAGTAGCTAGTATTTCTGGCTTATCTGGTGACTGAACAACCTGAGCACCAGATCTTCAAAGGAATTTGGAAATCTAGGCCTACTAACTTATTTCTTAAGGAATAAATCTGGAATCCACTACAATTTCTTTCTACTGGTGGCTGAAAACTAGAGAAGTTGTTCAAGTACAGTACATAAGAATATAAGCAGTGCCCTGCTGGATTGGTCCATGGCCCATCTAGTTAAACATTCTGTTCTCACAGCGGTGAATCAATTGCACGAGGAAGCCCGTTAGTCTCCCAGCAGATGGCCTTCAAAGGCAGTACTGCCATCAAGGCTAATAGTCATTAATCCCCATAAAGGTAAAGGTAAAGGTACCCCCCGCACATTTGTGCAGTCGTGTCCGACTCTAGGGGCTGGTGCTCATCTCCGTTTGTTAGCCAGAGAGCCAGCGCTGTCCGAAGACGCTTCCACGGTCATGTGGCCGCATGACACGTGCGGAACGCTGTTACCTACCCACCAAAGTGGTACCTATTAATCTACTTGCATTTGCATGCTTTCGAATTGCTAGGTTGGCAAGAGCTGGAGCTAGTGCGGGAGCTCACTCCGCACGCAGGGCTAGGGATTCGAACCTCCGAACTTGCAATCTTCCGATCAACAAGCCTGGCGTCTTACCCGCTGAGCCACCACGCCCCTCATTAATCCCCATGACTTCCATGAATTGGTCCAACCCTTTTTTGAAGCCAGCCATGCTGGTAGGCAGCACTACATCTCATAGTATCAGCAACACATTGTCAGTGAATTAGGCCAATAATGGGTTGAATGAAGGTAAAGAAACTGCAGATTAATACAGAGAAGAGAAGGAAGATTAACTAATAGGAACTTGATATACTGGATATTGTTACTCTCTTTGAAGACACAGACTCACAACTTGGGTCCAAGATTACCCACAGAATCTTAAAAACCAAGAGTGCACTTGCAAAGTGAAGATTAGTGTGCCAACTACATCATTCTGAAGATGTCTTATCTGGTCATGATGAAACATGCCTTAGTTATATCCCATGTGGTCTTACTATAAAGTACTTTAATAAATAAGAATACTGGTTATGACCTATAAAGTCTTACACATGTTGAGACAAAGCTAAGTGAAACGCTACATTCTCCTGCATTTGAATCTACCCAAACTATTAAAAACACTTATGTCTTGGCATCATCGCAAACATATTTGGTTTAATGTGAGAACATGCCTTCTCAGGTTTTGGAATTCCCTGATATTTTGTCCTTTATTATATTTCTGCCAGTAGACAAATATATTTTTATTTAGGCAAATATTCTATATTTATTTATTATAAATTTTTGCAAGAGAGCCAGTTTGGTGTAATGGTTAAGACATCAGGCTAGAAACTGGGAGACCATGAACTGCCTTAGGCACAAAGCCAGGTGGGTGACCTTGGGCCAGTCACTCTCTCTCAGCCCTAGGAGGCAGGCAGTGGCAACCCACTTCTGAAAAATCTTGCCAAGAAAGCTGCAGGGACCAGTCCATGCAGTTGCCAGGAGTCAACACTGATTCGAAGGCACAAATCTATCAGTTCTATATTTAAGCTGCTTTGTCTACTATGATGGGTTTTAATTAGTTAAGTGCTAGGTTTTGCTATTTTTATTATTAATAATTGTTAACCACACTGAAAGACAGTATGTAATTCTAATAAATACTTTCCCTGGTTTTTTTCCAATTTATAATAGTTCTTAGGCTCAGACTGCAATCTAACACTGGACTGTAGGGGAACACTCACAAAAGATTAATATACTCTTGAAAAAGTTATTTATTATTACAATGCATGATAAAAAGGTTGCTTCTGAGTAGCCAGATTGTCTGAGTGCCTCAGCTCCAAGGCCTGCATTATGGGAATGAAAGAGAGAAAGCCTGTCCAGAAAGAAAAAGAAACCAAAATTTGCAGTCTGACTTAATGCTACATAAAAAACTGCTTCAGTCCTTAATAATTGAACTGCTTAGTCTTGCCTGCTCAATCATTGCCCTTACCTCCTGAAATATATCTATAATCAATCTTCGATTGATATATCTATAATGAAGAGGAACTTTACAAAATAATAATAATAACAATAACAATGCATATTAATTTATAATTTATATAATTTATAAATATAATTTATAATTTAGTGATTTATTAAATTTATATGCCGTCCAACTCCCAGCGACTTTGAAATATTTATAAAGTCAAATAAACATCTTTATGAACTCTTATATTTATCGCTATGAGGACAGGGGAGGGGAAAAGATAGCAGACACACTAACAGTGCTGTTACATCTCCATTAAAATCCTTCCGAGATTTTTTTTTTAAACAGAGTCATCACTTTCCACTAGATTTTTTTTAAAACTCTTACCTGGAATGAAAATAAATTTGGAAAGTTGGAAATCTAGGGGAAATTGCTATCTGTGGTACATGGGGGATCAACAGAGTGTAACTGCTTTCCCCTGTAGATGCTCATGATTAAAATGAAAGTCCTTTCAGTTGTTGAGTCATAAGTCATGTCATTTAATTGCTCTGAAATTCTTGAATATTTGTGCCATAGAAAATTGAAATGGAACAGCTTAAAGTCCATGAAGTTTGAAGATGTCTTGGATATTTCTACGACAGGTATTATGTTTCACTACAATGAGTTTAGTTCTGGTAAATTTGCATAGGAAACTAGCCATGATATCTAACCTGGAACATAGTTCTACAGACCACCACTTAAAACAGGTTGATTTGCAATTTAGATTATTGAGGTACTATGAACAAGAGATTCCTAATTAAAAAGCTAAATATGAACCATACTGAATTAGTAAAATGACTGTAGTTTTCAATAATGCCTAGCAGTTAAATATATACAACATAAATAGCTTATTTATAATTATTTTACCCATAACTATAGTTTTCATTACATTATTTACTTACAGTGTAGTGCGCAGTGTTTAACTAATCAGACACAGAACAGACATAATAGCTCAGTACAAGAAATCACATGGTATTAAGCAATACTGACTACACACCTTGTTAAGTATCTGGTTGCAGAGAAGAGAAGGGAGAATTAGACTTTTGATCAAGGAGCTGAAGAAGTAAAGAACAAGCCATAAGTGTATAGGTTTTGATGACAGAAATGAAAGTGACTAATCTACAAAGGAGCATCAGAAAAGAGAAGTGTTATCTGCTGTGTGAAAAGAAATGGTAAACTACTCTGGACGATCCAATCATGCACACTTAATTAGGTCCAAGACAATTCAATGTGACTTATTTCTAAATAAACATACATAGCATCTGCCTGCTCTACCTAGAAAGCTGACTTCAGAAGAAATTACTCATACTGGTCCTAATAAAATCAATACAGTATGTTAGTCAAGATTATTGTTGAACTATTTCAAATTTCAATGAGACTAAAACATGGCTAACTTCCTCTAGATTCTAGCTAGAATTTCCACTTAGAAATAGGCAACAATAGCCTTCATAAAGAATTCTAAGCTCTCCATTTGAATGTTTTATTACCTTTCAAATGGCAACAGCTCAGTAATAATTTTGCTAAAAGTTGATACAAGGTTATAGAGTTGTGGAAAGAGGAAAAAAACAACAAAACTTTAAGGGTTCTTGAAGTTATTATTTAAATGGTATAAAAATAAAAATATCTTGATATAAAATACATGGTTTGCATTGTTTTAATGTTTATGGTAGTTTTTCATTATTTATTAAGATTTGCATTCTGACAAAAATGTTATGGATAGACCAGGAAATGAAACCTACAAATAAGGAAGTTGGAAAATATAATGTAGTATATAATCCTGAAATATCAATTGTATATGTAAATGACAAATGTAACTGTCTGTAGTACTTAATTTAGTGTACAACTATTTACCAATCAATTTAAAGTCTTTGTACACATCAATGTACTTAGTTTATAGGTACACTGATTTGTACCAAAAGAAATTCTGCTCTTTTGAAGAGTCTTTTATGATTGTTCCTTGAGTTTATGAACTGGATCCAGATTTACTGTAGCTGCATACAACTGGGTGGTGGAGGAAGAATTCCTTGCCTCTCCTCCCATAACAGCTTCTTCACTCATGTGAAAATATCAAATTTGCTAAATAAATAGACAAAGACATCCGTTGTGTAAATTTTATGACCCTTTATATTAAGGCCCATCCCCATTCAGCAGGGCCCTTTGAATTCTGTATAGTATTTTGTGGAACTGTCAGAAGTAGACAGCAAAATTGCAGTTTATGTTCCTAAATCTCTGTCCAATTTGTTGTTACCTGAGGTTAGTGTTACAATGAGTTCTTACATTTGTGGCCATAATTCTAACCTTTAGCTAGCTTGCTTACACTGGAATGGTCGTAAATCTCATAGGATATGTTGCATTATGCTGGTCAATGACCATAATATGGATTTTTCTTTGATTTGTTATCTAAAGGGAGTAGTGGAGAATAATTATATGATAAGAAGCTTAGTTTAAGAATCCATTTATATTAAAAATATGTAACCTTTCCCATCAATATTGTGAAGTTTATGACAGAAACCTTTAATGTATGTAAATTTCAGGTATATTCTGTAATATTTATTTGATTTATATAGCCGCCCCTCTCACATATGTGACTCTAGGAAGCTTACAATAAAATAGATAAAAAACAAAAAATACAACACTTGGCAGACAGGCATCATCCAAACGATTATCCACACAGCCAGGAGACGAGCTCAGTCATGTGTCCAGGGCTCCAGGCTCTTGGCACAAAACCAAGTTCTTAACAAATTAAAGATGAAAATTGAAGAAAACTCCTCTACCATGTTTGAGTTACATTAACATTGTCTCTGATCATTTTTAGAGACCACTAAATCTAAAATATAATTCCCCTTTCCCATAAATATTAAATATTAATAAAGTACATTTGTTTTTTAATGTTAAATGTGTATTAACTTCTGAATTAATAATAATAATAACTTTATTGTCATCCCACTATACACCAAGTGCACAATAGAATGAAATTTCGTTGCAGTTGGCTCACAATTTCAATCAAACACTAAAAAACTACTACTACTAATAATAATAATAAAAAATTACTTGTGTTTTTAGCTTGCACATACATATCTTTTCTTTGGTTACTTAAATTTTATTCATCAAATTATATAGGTCACCAGATTACATTATAATAAACTATTCTTATGTTATGCAGTGGGAGACCCATATATCCCTATATGTGATGTAATTTTACCATATACCACTCACTGGGATCTTTTCTAGTACATATTTAGTACTTTTTCTCAATTGCAAATCCTGCTAGACTATGCCTGGCATCCCAGATATAGACAGCTTCTCTAGGCAAAAGCACAATATTATTTTTGTTCTTGAGAGGGGACTTCACATTGGAAAGGTTTGAAAACTATTCCTCTACATAAAATACATCCAAACTGATAATCTGGTACAATTCAAAAGTTCTAGTACAATACAGTAAAAACACTGATATTTGGGTTCAAATCTACCACAAAAATAGCGTAATAATCTATTTTATTGTATTCTACTTAATTAGTATTTAACCAATCTGGAGCAAACTTCATTTCAACAATTGTTGTCAATTGTCACATTACTATTAAAACAGGTACTAAATAAAATTCATCCTGAAGTAGCTTCTATTCAGTAACATGTGGTTATCAACTGAAGGTTGGCTTTGTAAACCCACACAGTGATGTATACAACCTCAGATTCAAACTCCAAGTTGGACTCTCAGCGTGAGGCAGTCTGGGGAGATGCCGAGGGAGCGTACTTGCCCTGTTATCTGGGAACGGTTTGACCCTGTTGGACCTGAGGAAGTGGACAGGATCCTCCGGGCTGTAAAGGCCACCACATGTCGTCTAGACCCATGTCCTTCCTGGCTGGTGAAGGCAACCCAGGAGGTGACATGTCGTTGGGTCCAGGCGATGGTTACTACATCCTTGGGGAAGGGGGTGTTCCCGGCTGCTTTCAAGGAGGTGCTGGTGCACCCACTCCTCAAGAAACCATCACTGGACCCTACTGTGTTGGACAATTTTCATCCTGTCTCCCACCTCCCCTTTTTGGGGAAGTTGGTTGAGAAAGTGGTGGTGTTACAACTCCAGAGGATTCTGGATGAAACGAATTATCTAGACCCCTTTCAGTCAGGTTTCAGGCCAAGATATGTGACAGAGACTGCATTGGTCGCGCTTATGATCTCTGGCGAGAGCGGAATGCAGGGAGTGCGTCCATCCTGGCTCTTCTCGACCTCTCAGAGGCTTTCAATACCATCGACCATGGTATCCTTTTGGGGCGGCTCAGGGAGTTGGGGGTGGGTGGCGTAGTTCTGCGCTGGTTCACCTCCTTCCTCCAGGGCCATTCTCAATTGGTGGTGATAGCAGATGAGAGATCTGACCCTCGACCCCTCTTGTGTGGGGTGCCGCAGGGTTCGGTTCTCTCTCCTCTTCTATTTAATATCTACATGAAACCACTGGTGAGATCATCCGCCACCACAGGATGAGGTATCATCAATATGCTGATGATACTCAATCGTATATCTCCATCCCGGGTGAGGTAAGTGATGCGGTGGCTGCCGTCTCAGTGCCTGGGGGCTGTGGGGGCCTGGATGGGGAACAACAGGCTTTGGCTGAACCCTGGTAAGATGAAGTGGCTGTGGGTTGATGGCCTCTCTGTATCCAGGAAATTATCATCCTTGGTCCTGGATGGGGTGGCACTGCCCCATTCGGACCCAGTGCGGAACTTGGGGGTCCTTCTGGACTCACGACTCCTGCTTGAAGAGCAGGTGGTAGTCATGGCCAGAAGGGCCTTTGCGCAACTTCGGGTTGTGCGTCAGTTACGCCCCTTCTTGGATCAGGAGGCCCTCCGAACAGTCACTCATGCCCTCGTCATCTCCCATATAGACTATTGCAATGCGTTCTACATGGGGCTACCCTTGAAGAGTATCCGGAAACTTCAGCTGGTACAGAATGCGGTCGCGCGAGCAATTACTGGTGCCTCAAGATTGGTCCATGAGGTCACGAAGAGTCAGACACGACTAAATGACTGAACAACAAACAAGATCGGCACATATAACACCACAGCTGTGCGAGCTGCACTGGGTACCGGTATGCTCCCGGGTCTAATTCAAGGTGTTGGTTATCAACTTTAAAGCCCTACATGGCATAGGACCAGGTTAGGGACCTGGTCATCCCCATAACTTCGATCTGCCCCACCCGGTCATGCAGAGAGGGCATGCTACAGACCCCGTCAACAAGGGAATTTCATTTGGCGGGGTCCAGGAGACAGGCCTTCTCTGCAGTAGCGCCCGCCCTTTGGAATGCTCTGCCCCCGGAGGTGAGGTTGGCCCCTTCACTCCCGGCCTTCCAGAAGAGTCTGAAGACCTGGCTCTGCCACCTTGCTTGGGATGTGGCTTGTGCCGTAGAGCCCTCACTACTAAAAAGATCTCATTTTATTTTATTTTATATTTATTTATTACAGTGTTCGTTGATTGTAATTTTATCTTTTTATGATTTTAATTGTTGATTTTATTGTAAACCACCCAGAGTCCCCCTTTTGGGGGAGATGGGCGGTGATATAAATATAATAAATAAATAAATAAACAAAGAAAGAAACCTCGGATTCAAACTGCTTTGAAATAAAAAATACCCTCTTGCAAAATGTTCTGAATAATATTTTGAAAGGCTATTTCAAAATACAAAGGAGTATTTTGAATCTGAGGTGAAGTGTTTACACTCTGAATCAAAATGTTTTTAACATCACTATTATATACCCACATACACTATGTGATAGTGAGAATCTGAAATATAATACCACTTCCCTTGTACAAATGGTGAAAAATACATAATTCATGCTGTACTGTAACTGTCACTGGGCAGTATCATTAATAAATATAAAATAAAAATAAAAATCCAGAAATTAAATATTTCTGTTGCAGCAAACTAGTATTTTGCTAAACGTTTCATTAGAATTCACCTTCGCAAACAAATGTTTCCTTGTATATTAGAAGTCAACAGATCAAATAATAACTATCAATAGCACAAGATAGGCAATCTTCTAGCCATATGGGGATGTTCCAACGGGTAAAAGATCCTACTGATCCAAACAACTGGGCAGGTTCATACTCGCTACAAATAGTGAGGCCCTAAGCCATTTACAGCTTTAATGGTCAACACTAACATCTTAATTTGTAATAGGTGTGGAGCACAATGGAGAAGGAAATGTATACTAGCTTTGGAGCTGGTATTAAACTGTCCCACTAATTACAATGGAAGCAAAACTGTTAAGAATATAAATAAAGCTCAGAATAGAACAGAGAAAGACGCTTCCGTTTTTCTCTCTGCCATCCTGTGAGCATAAGTGTGGCAGAAATTTGGACAAGGTGGTCCGCAGATCTTCCCAAAATTCACAGGAAAATTATTCTATCAACAAACACATATAAAATTACGAAAATAAAAGTCTGTATTTTTCCTATTTTCTTTAAATCTAAAAACCATGGTTTGAAATTGGTCTGACATTCCAGATTGGATAGAAAACTATAGCTATAGATGGTTTGAACTAATTATCTCTTAAGCTAAAGAGGAAAGAATACTGCATATGTGTATAAGAAAGGCTCATGTATACCCTAATTTGGTAAGTTAAGGCGAGATTATATGAATGCACCTGATATTACAGGCAAAAAAATTGTATTCAACTACTGAACACAATCTTCTTGATTAATAGATCAAGTTTTAATCTGAGAATTGTTATTGTGTTTGTTTATAGATAACCCTGAATACATTGAATCTCAAGCCACTTTACTGGCACAAACTTGGGCAACTTTACACTAAACTATCATAGTATTTTTAAGAATTTCCTCCCCCCAAAACGGCGGAGTTTGGTAATAAGGTGAATTCAGCAAACATGAATTTAAACCCCTTTTTAAATACATACATAATGAAATTTAAAAATTACTAACCTACTTGCTTTTTCTCTCCCTCTTTACATGCCTTATTCTCATTCTGCCTCCTTCCACTTCCAGTTTCTTCCTCACTCATGTCTAGTTTTTCTTTACCTTCTCTGTCTCTCTTTATCGATTTCTTTAAAACAAAGTGAGAAGCTTATCTATTTTGTCTATCCTAAAGCAAGTATTCTTCCCATCATCTACTTCTTTTCCATTATTTACTGTTTTCACTTTTCTCCTTATGTATCTTCATTATTGTTTCGCTCATTTGGAGTACCCTGCTTTTAAGACAGATTGCTTACCTGTAATGAACATTGTCAAGTGGTCAAATGAGTCCAGAACCCGCAAAGATTGTGTTGAAAAGGTCTAGAACTTTAGAAAGGGCAGCTGGACATTCCACCCCTTTCTCTGAGTACAGAAGGGTCTATACTATGCACACACCTCAATGCACACCTGTCCAGATTTTACAGGTTGAAGATTAATAGATGACTATCTCTAACTAGGTTGTTAATATGTTTGAAGCTTGTTCCAAGTTAAAAAAATAGAAGAAAAAATGCTTTCCATAAGGCAATTGTGAGCTTCACTTGGCAGAATTACCAGAAATAAGCACTTGCTTGGCTATCTGCAGCAATATGCTATCTTTACCAAATTAAGATTTCATTGTATTGTTATTGGGTTGGTGACTACCAAACCCCAAGGGAAAAAAATTATTACAGTATATGTTTATATAGCACTGTATAGTTCTTTCAGTCAGGGAAGCCTCTGAGAAGAGGAAGGCCCATCACTGAAGGACACAAAAACCATCTTACTGAAGTTATACAAGTGGAATTGTACTCCATTTGTCTTCATTTCACCAAGAAAGCATGAATTAAAAGGCCTTAATTTGAATGCAAACATCTGGTTCTATCTACTTAAAGACAAGAATCTAACTCTAGAAAATGCCAGAATATTTATTTGTGCAAAGATAGAACTCATATGTGCAACTGCACAAAGAATTAATACAACTTTAATTTTTATACTGACTGCCAGTTTTACTAGGTAGGTGACATTTTAACTTTCTCTAGAGAGTAATATCAATAATTTCTGATACTTCCTTTCTACCCACACCAGACTGAACCTACTGCATGACTATCTTCAGCCTGTTGAAAATGCTGCAAAGAGGTTTGAAGAGTACAAAGTGGCCCTACCTGATGAGCAGGGAAAGGGGAAGGGGATGCCCAAACACACTTCATTTCATTTCAAGTCCCTTGATGCTCTACGTTGCATTTTGTGGGAAGGGAGCTGAAGAGAATGCTTTAGGAGGGAGCAGAAAAGTCTGCTCATACCAATCCAGTATCACACACCCACATTTGAATCCAACCCAGTGTTTATAAAAACAGTGCAGTATTGTTCTATTTGGAACACCATTCATTATTAAAACTGATAGTCTACTTTCACATTTAGGGGATTTATGCAAATTCATTATAGAGCTAAAGTAAAGAAAATTTCTTTATACAAAATAAACAGAAAAACCAATTCACATGTCAATTTCTCATGGTTTTGAAGAATAATTATTTTCTTTTTGTTTTTGCCCTTCATCTTCTCTCTCTTCTGAGAAGATAAGATTATTGGTTACTACTGTGGATCTCAACATACATTTAACTGTACTGAACAAAATAATATAGAATAATGATATAAGTAGCCAATGTCAATGAATGAGGCAGGACTGAACCTTGAAATTAATGAAAAAGGTATATCTTTTAATAATTTCTCTTGTATTATTGTATCAGCCTCCTTTAAATAGCAAACTTGGCTTCGGAGTAGGGAAGGAAAAACAAAATTACAAACTGAGACTAGAAAACATTTCACAGTAAAATCTAATAATAATAATTTCTAATAAAAGCATATTGTGCGATGTACTAAGGAAGGACACAGGAAGATAACTAGAAAAGTTGGAAATGTGCCTCTTACTATGATCAAGGCATCAACCAGATATCTTAGTCCTTAAGGACTCAAATTTAGATGGTCCACACATGGAAACAGTTTATGTGATCTTCAAATATCTTTCCCTGAATTATTCCAACCTAGCTTTATATATTATATCAAAATTTCCTCCCTCCCTCCCTAAATCTTCTAGACTCACAGTGGCTTACAACATACTAAAATACAATTCAAAAACTTCTATAATATAATAAAATGTTAAAAGCCGTATTATCTCTTCTGGTTTTTTTTTTTTAAATTATATTCTGTGGCAAAAAAGCTTAATTCTTATGCCACAGATTAGTATAATTTAAACGTCAGTGGCAAGGTTACATACATTTATCAAGGTGGTAACAGTGCTGTGTCATAAGACAGAGAAAGAAATTGTACTTTATAGCTGCACAATTTACTAACATGTTGAAGTCATGTTTTAAAAGTAAGCAGCTTTTTTAGGGTATCGATACATCTAATATATCTTTCTCAAGTTTTAAATTTAAAATGATTATTCAGCAGATATATTCTCAACTTATAAAAGGTCTAATAATTTCTTTCTAAGCTAAATTGAATAGTAGGCATGGGATAATCAATTGACAGAAAGAAAAAGAATACAAGACAAGGAAGAAGCAAAATCATAAGACGAAATCTTTTTAATCTTAAAACAATGCATCACATTGAAACTACAAGTCTACAAGAATAACCACTTAGAACAGGAATTGCTTCATTTTGGTCTTTAGTATTTCTAAAACCTTGACTAACAGGCAACATAATTCAAACAGACATCGATTTCAATGCATCTGTCCAATCTGCTCCAGAAAGCCAACTTTGAAATGAAGTTTGGTTAAGTGCCTGTTTGTGTGTGTGTGGGGGGGGGGGGGGGAGAGCTAGAGCAGGGAAGGGTAATTTATTCAGCAGTCACATTAACAGATGCAAACAACATTAGGTAGCAATGGACTAGCAAAATCAACATGTCTGGTTTGAAGAGATTCTGTGGGTTCATAAGGCATAAACCAGAACTGAATCTAGACTAACATGAAGTAGTTTAAGTGAGAAATTTAATGCTTCAGAAGACTGCAGAAAACCATTTTTTTAAAAATTTGTAAGCACCATGGTCAGAAAAACCAGTAATGGAGAGATCATGTTTATCACAAGCAATACTTTACTTAGGGGTCTCTGATTAGAATGCTTTTGGGAAGAATGTTGGACTTTATAAAATGCTTTGTAGTCTTCTGTTTTCTGCTATTAGTTCTATTTTAACCAAACAGTAATATCTAAAAAACACTGGGGGAATGAAAAAGCTGTGATTTGCATACTACTTTCTTGTTCCCCTACCTTTTCAACCAATCCTTATTCCAACTTCCCAGTTCATTTTCTGCCATCCTTCCTTTTGCCTTCAAATCCCATTTGTTTACATTCAGATCCCTTTTTAAGACTTTTCCTTTATTACTGCTACTTCCTTTCCTTCCCCTCTTATTTTGGACTAATTTGTTCATTACTGAACTTGCTCTAGGACAGGGCTTTCCAAAGTTTTTCCCGCGGCGACACACCAACCGGCGTTGGTGTGTCGCCGTGGGAAAACCCGGAAGTGCGGCAGCGCGCAAAATCCCGGAAGCGCTGCCGCTGCTTTCAGGTTTTGCGCGCTGCAGTTGGTGTGTCGCCGCGGGAAAACCCGGAAGCACTGATGATGATCAGCGCTTCCGGGTTGTGTGGCGACACACTTTTGTGTCGCGACACACAGTTTGGAAAGCTCTGCTCTAGGACATTTTAGAGTCAAGAATCTTCTATTCGTTTTTTAATTCATTGTATGAGAGCAATTTTTTATACACTTCACTGTTTGTTTCATTGTTCCTTTCTTACTGCTAAATGAAGTGTTAAACTACAGTACATTTTATTACCAGTTTATGGTGATGACAAACTAGTGGAGAGAACTAAAGGTATCGGTGCTGCTATCATCATCATCATCATCATCATCATCATCATCATCATCATCAAAGTACAACAGTGGAACTGCCTCTCCCTATCTGCCCACCCCACCAGAAGGCACACTCCAGGTCCCTTCCCTTAAACAGTGCCATATTGTGGGTTCTCAGAAGCATACCTTTTCTGTTGCAGCCTCTGCCCTATGGAATGCCCTCTCCTCTGAGATCCGATAGGCCCCATACCTTCTGTCCTTCAGGAGAGCACTTAAAACCTGGCTCATCCCCCAAGCTCTGGGATAGGGCAAGGTCAGGCTGGGATGAGAATGTGGGTTGTATCAGGGAAGTGTGGCTGTGGCGCCACCTTTTTCTGTTTTTATCGCTGTTGGTTTCATACTGTTTTACTGGTTGAAAGCCGCCCAGAATTGTTTTAAGATAGGCGGCTATACAACTGTTTTAAATAAACAAATAAGCAAACAAACCAAGCAGCAACATAATCTACAAACGTTAGCATGTAGTATTTATAGGAAGGAACAGCAGTAAACAGTCATCTTTCACAGAAACATTGTCTCAGACTTGGAGTCTTTATTTCTATCAAAAGGGGAATTATATCTGGCAACAGAAGACTTGCATGCACTTTAAAAGAGGCAGGCATTTTGTGCCTTCTTAAGTAAAATTTGACACTTTATTCTCTCAGTCTGGTCTATTTAGCTACAAACGTTTCTTTCTATTACTGCTGTTGCAAAAAAATATTTAATAGTTCCTGCTATTTGTAAATTTTGCATATGAGTTGCTGAAGATGGGACAAGAGTTATCATATTTCTAAAATTTGCTAGAGATTTGCCTCTAAATTTAACTGGTTGACCACAGATCAATCAAATTTGACTTTTTAAAAATTATTCAAAATTTCAATCAGCATTTCAGCATTCCACCAGAACCTGCTGTCTATGCATAATTTTATTGTTAAACTTCCATAAAAGAACAACAGAAATTAAGTTGTTATGTATTTGGGGGGCTTGCATTGTTTTTCTTAAAAAAAGCACCAAGCCTAAGACAAGGTAAGGAGTTAAAGATTGTTTGCAAAATGAAATAACTGTTCACTTAAATATAACCTAAAGTTAGAGCAGAAATTATAGCTTAGAATGACATTCACAATTACTAACCTTTGCTAAGTAAGTTTCCACTCTGTTTTTTGAGGCTAATGCAGTTCCACTTGTGTTCAGGATTCCTCCTCCAAGGCTAAGAGATCTATTTAATGCTAAATTGCTGCCAAGATTTCCAATCTGAACTGTTTCCAAGACAGGATTTGAAGAAAGGCTTCCACTTATAAAGCTGTTGGCAAGTAAAGACTTGCTTTTGTGACGCTCCTGAAAGAGTTTAGCATTGGCTTCTGCTAGTTTCTCATTAGCTCTGTAAAAGGTTCAGCAGCAAATCAGTAGTTAAACAAGATATCATCTTAACATAACGATACACTTAATTTCATAAGACAACTCCAAACAAAATGTAATGTAACTGTATCCAGGGCTCTAACCAGCCCAAGCAGAGGCCTCATTATCCTGGTTCTAAGTTCTGGAATGGTAATTATAAAAGCAAACCTTGTTTTTTCTCTATCCACCTGACAGTTTGATCCATCTGTGCTAAAATAAGCTATACATCCAGGTATACTTATTAATCTGAAGCTTGATTGGTACTTAAGGGAGGATTTCTGGAAAGCAGAATATGAAGTCTTCCTTTTCCTTGATTTGAAATCTCAACAGAAATGATTGAAGAGCAAGGGTGCTTTGGAGATGGACCAGGACTGGGCAAAGCCATGCTTAAGAGCACCCTTAACTATGCAAGCTTACCAAGGCCATCACTCTCTGTGACTTTAGGCCATCACTCTCCCACAGCTCAATCTATTTCAGTCATGGAGGGAAAAAAAAGAGGGAGTGCTATGTACACTGCCTTTTGAATTCCTGGAGGAAAGGCAGGATACACATCTAATAAATATATCAACGAAGCACAAGGAGAGACATTTTTATTCTCAGTAGAATGTATCCCCTCCCCCAAAATCCTAATCAAAACCTATTGAGAGTCCTTAATGTAGCAATTTCTTTCCCTTCTATTTTTTCTCTTTTTCAATAAATGTTCAATGTTCCAATGTCAATGTTTGTTTTTCCATTTAATTTGCAAAACAAAATATTCTCCTGCATACCTGTGCAAATTTTAAATATGTAGAAATCAATAATTTATGTAATTGCACAGAAATGAATCATGCATGTGGATGTTACGCTGACAGCTAGATTTCCAAATTTGGCATTAGAAATTATACATTTAGACCTTTCAAGTGGAAAGGGAAATAAAATTAGTAGAGGACTGCTCAATAATGGGGGTTGATAATAATGTTATGCTAACTCAAACCTAACCAGCACTATATAAGGTAGATGAAATCTATTTACCTCTCTCTCATTCACTGCACGGAAACAGCAAGATTCTGTTGTTTTCATACATTAACTAGGATTAGATAAAACACCTTATCTCCAATTGTAGTTATAGTAAACCTCTCTCCCTCAAAGATGATAGGACTCTAAAAACAAGTAGTATCCTTGCTTTGGAGGACATAGTATTGTCTGAAAGATACAAGCCTTACAGTGTACATCCCCTGGGCTTAATCCAGTATGTGGATAAAATCCATCTAAAAGATGATAAAATATTGGGGACTTATTTAGGCCAATCTATCCCAATTCAGTTTTCTTTTGTATTTCTATAGGCTAAACAGTAGAATCCCTGGATATTTAAGTCTTCACCAGATTTGTTTTGTTTTAATAAGCTTATACATACATATTTTCATATGTAACTGGAGAACCTTTCCAGACTATGTGGTTTCTCCATTCTGTAATTTGGATGATAGTACAGAACCACCAATTCAGTATTAGGAGAGAGAACAGAAATGACAGACCTACTGGAATTTATAATTTTAGGAATATGAATATGTCAAAAGGAACTTCATACTTGCAGAAGAACTGTATTCTCAGAATACAAAGAGAAGTATAAAGAGAAAGGTTATTTTCCTAACATATTATTTAAACATTTATTTCAAGAAATACTGCTGTTACAATATAATACTTTTGAAATCATTGAGCTGAATGCTTTGCATTGAACAGGTTTCCCTATCATAGTCAGATTACAATACTGAAGTTTTATTTTCATACTGGACATTATCTGATCTAAAAAAATGCAGAAAAAGTTTACAAGAATGTGAACCATTTTTTACTTACCGATCCAATTTGCTCCCCAAAGACTTCCGTATTTTTAGTTCTTCTGAATACAATCCTTTATATCTTTCCAATTCTGTATGTGTAGATTCTTTTTGTAATTTGTTATCTTGCTGGCTGTTTTTAAGTTTGGCCAACTCTGATTCTAAATCTCTAATTCTGTTCTCCAATTGATTTCTCAAAGAAGCATTACTAGTAGCTCTTATCTGTTCCAAAGTTTCTTGAGAAGCAGCCTGTGTCTAAGATACAAAATGTATTAATTTAGAAGAAAAGTCCTTGCTGTATACCCAAATGTTTATTAGAGCATTAACTGAGAATATATTGCCTGGGTGTAGCAACCTGATGAAATAAAAATGGTAAGTAATTTTGTCAATGTAGTAATATAATTAATATTTGTTAATTATTTATAATTATATATATAATTATATATATATATTATAATTTAGTTACCTGCAAAAAGAAATTGACTTCTTCCAGTTTTTGTCTTATTTCTTGTCTAGCTCGCTCTTCGATCTCTCTCTTATACTGTTCCACTTGGTTGAGGTCTATTAAATTACCCTGTACTTGGCGTTTGAGGTTAGCTACTTCTTCTTCTAGCTGCAATTTGCTTTTTTCTAGTTTTTCATGATTCTTATGGAGTATCTTCATAGAAGATAATTGTTCATGTAGTTCACAATTTGTAGATTCCAGCTGGGTGCATCTTGTTGACTCAACCTCCAAGTGGCGAGAAAGTTCATCGACCTGAACAAGCAAGTAACATTTAAAGCAAAAGACTAAGAGCTCTTCAAAATAAAGCCAAGAAATAGTTATGTATCTGCTCAGGGATACAAACAGTTCTATCAAATTTGGTGACAGATTTAGAGTGGTAAGGGCTAAGTTGACCAAAAACATATTAACTAAAACTTTATGTTCAAATGATTAAAACAATCTAAAAAACATTCCAAACAAAAGGCCAAATACTATTATAAAAGTGTCTCTTACTCCTCTATGAGAAAACAGCAGGTGAAGGTTTTACCTAGAATGACTAAGGGAATTAATATATCTACTGTATATATCTATATCTATATCTATACACATACATACATACATACATACACACATATACATATACACACCATCTAAAATCAAATATGCACTTTCCATATTTTTTCTCATTTGGAGATTTAAGCACATTTAACCTAAAAATGAAGCTCACATTTATTCAACTAAGGTATTTTTATATCAAGGAGCCCTAATTTTAACTGAGAATGGCTTGCATCTAAAACTATCCTGAACTCTATTTTATAGACTGGAAAGATACCGGATAGTTGGATAGAGGCTAACATAACACTAACACCTAAAGAAGGTCAAGACTTGACTTTACCAAAAAATTACCACCTGGTATCACTACTGAGTAATGATACTAAGTTATTTACAATGATTTTAGCTAAGAGAATGAAGATGGCCCTACAGGACTTTATTAATGAAGATCAGTGTGGGTTTTTACCTAAAAGACAGCTGAGGGACAATATTAGAAATGTATTGGACATTTTGGAATACTTAGAACATATTGAAAAACAAACAGCATTTATTTTTCTTGATGCAGAAAAAGCCTTTGTCAATTTGAATTGGACTTTTTTGTTTAAAATTTTGGAGGATATGGATTTTGGTGAGACATTTATTAAATGGGTAAAATCGATTTACACAAGGCACAGGTAATTGTGAATGGGGAATTAACAAAACCTTGTGAGATACAGAAAGGGACAAGACAAGGATGTCCCTTGTCACCATTGTTATTTATTTTAGCTTTGAAAGTATTGAATAGAGACATGAGATGAGATGAGATGAGATGAGATGATGAGATGAGAGAATTGCTGGAGTGAGGATTAAAACAGAAACGTATAAATTAAGGGCATTTGCTGATGATTTTGTGATAATTTTGGAAGATCCCCTGGAAGGAATAGAAATATTAATGGAAAAATTAAAGAATTTTGGGGTAGTAGCTCGTTTTAAAATTAATAAGCAAAAGATGGAGATGTTAACAAAGAATATAAAAATGGAAAAAGAAATGGAACTGGTTTTAAGATTGAAAAAAAAAACTGGTTTTAAGACTAAGAAAATAGTGAAATACTTGGGTATTACTATGACTAATATGAATTGTATCTTATACCGGAATAATTATGTTAAGACATGGAATGAAATTAAGGACGACATATTAAGATGGGAGAAATTACAACTGTCATTGTTGGGGAGAATCTCTGTGATAAAAATGAATGTTTTGCCTAAAATGATGTTTTTGTTTCAAACAATACCTATTTTGACAACTGATGTATCATTTAAGCAATGGCAGAAAGATATATCTAAGTTTGTATGGCAAGGGAAAAAACCAAGGGTTAAATATAAAATACTCCAAGATGCAAACTAACGAGGAGGAATGGGATTGCCTGACTTGAAATTGTATTTTGCAGGCTGCTGCTTGGTTTGGATGAAAGAGTGGGATCTGCTGAGAAATAAGAGAAATTTAGAACTACAAGGGCATGATTTAAGGTTTGGATGACATGGTTTCTTATGGTATGATAAACTTAAGGTTAATGTAGATTTTAAGAATCATTATATCAGAAGTGCCATATTGAGAATATGGAATAGATATAAACCCAGACTGTGCACGAAAATGCATTTATGGGTCTCAGCAAGAAGCATTTTATAGGAAAGAAACAGCAGGTAAAGAGCAATGGTTAACTTATCAAGAGTCCTTAGAACAAGAGCATGGAGAATGTAAGATAAAATCAAAAGAACAGCTGGCAACAGGCATTTAGTTTTCAATGGTTTTTGCATGCACAAAAGTTAAGAGAAATATTTAAGGTAGATAAAAGGACACTTGGAATTGAGCAGCAGAAATCAGAAGTTGAATTATGTATAAATGATGAACATGTAATCACTAAAATATATAAACTTTTATTGAAATTTGAAACGGAAGAACAAGTGAAAGAGTGTATGATAAAATGGGCTAAGAACTTTGGACATAACATATTGATGGAACAGTGGTAAAATATGTGGTTAAAACGACTGAAATTTACATTATAACTTAAAAGAGAATTTTTATAAGATGATGTACCGTTGGTATATGACTCCAAAAATACTGTCTAGAATGCATAAAGGTACTTAAAATTTATGTGGAAATGTGGAAAACATGAAGGGTCATTTTATCATGCCTGGTGGACTTCTAAAAAAGCCAGAAAATTTTGGGTTCAAATACACACAATATTACAAAGAATTTGAAAAATTAATATTCAACTGAAACCAGAATATTTTTTGCTAGGATTAATGGACAGACAATTAGAAAAGAGCCATCAAAGACTGTTCTTATATATGATTACTGCC
This sequence comes from Charina bottae, assembly GCA_023362775.1. Taxonomy (NCBI): domain Eukaryota; kingdom Metazoa; phylum Chordata; class Lepidosauria; order Squamata; family Charinaidae; genus Charina; species Charina bottae. Next base: position 63,285,411 of record JALMGJ010000006.1, read on the forward strand.
GCGAAATTATTACATGCACAAAAATGGAAAGACTTTGAAATACCCACAATGGAGGAACGTTTGGTGAAAACGATGGAACTAGCAGAGATGGCTAAATTAACTTGTTTGCTTAGAGAAAGATCAACTACTACATTCATTAGTGACTGGAAACTGCTTATGGACTTTTTGCTGAAAATAGAAAAAAACTGAACTTGTGATTTTTGGATTTGATAATTAGAAAGGGTAGATTATGGAAAGAAGGAAATTATGATGTAACTTTAGAGAATGAGAGTAAAATATAAATGCATTTCTAACCATTGTTAAGAAGATTGGAAGCCACTTCTTTATATCTTTTTTCCTTTTCCTTTTCTTCTTTCTTTTTCTTTTCTATTTACTTATCACTTTTCCTTTCCTTTCCTTTCCTTCACTTCTTTTTTCTTTAAATTTGTATTGTTTTTACTTAAAAAACCCTTATTTAATAAAAATTAATTAAAAAAAAGTATCCTTCCATTTATGGAACAGACTTATATTCACCAAAAGCTTTTATGAACTGAAGCAGGAAAAGGAAATCAAGCTGATTTATCTACCCTTCTTCCCACTAAATAAATAAACGTTTGCAGACCACCTTTATCTCAGGTCACTGGATAATTTGTAGAATAAATTTAAACATAATATAAAACAGCCAAGAGCAAACCAAATGGAACTCTAAAAAAGGCAGCCCAAATCACCACTACCCACCTAAATGAAAGGTTTTGACTCATTATAGAAGGCCAACAACCAAGGGGCCCAGTATAGGTTCAGAGCAAGTTGTTCCAAAACCTTGGGGCTACCATGGAAAAAGACTGCCTCCAGGTCCAAGCCTAAGCAGCACCTCACAGAAGAAGCATTTTAAAGGGGGGAGTCTCTCAAATAATCCAGTTTCACACCATACTGTTTTTTATAGATGATGACCAGTACTCTGAATTAGGCTTGGAGCTTATCATTCACTAGTGCAATGACCATATAGGGGTTATCATGTAAGAGTGGGATTTAAATGAATTAAAGTAATAGCTGGAACATACCTTTTTTCTTAGTTTTCCAATTTCTATGTCAATTTCTGAATATTTATTCTTCATTTCTCCATGTAAGCTGATTTGAGATGAACTCTCTCCACTTTCATAATCTTTTAACTTCTTTTTAGCTGTTTTTAGAAGTTTTTTCATTCTGTAAAGGAAAATAAATTTTACAGCAATTGTTTAAAATATTCTATAGATGCTATTTTTACTTCACCAAGAATGAATTCTACTTGGCTGAGCAACTGCAAAAAATGTGAAAAGGAATGACTTGTTATTTTCAGATCTTGTTACTCTACAAATAGCCATTTCAAAATGACCAAAAATTCAGCTTTACTTAGTTTTTCAGATACTGTACATGCACTAATTAATTAATAATTCACATAATAGTCTGCACTGCTAAAGCAAGCAATATTCTCTTCATGTTTCTATCAATTGTGCTGTTGCATTCTTTCATCCATTTTGTAGCAAAACTACCATTACTGCCACTGTAGTTAATTCATTTTGGGATTATAATTCTACAGTGGTTAAGACACCAGGCTTGTCGACTGGAAGGTCAGCGGTTCGAGACCCAAGCGCCGCGTGACGGAGTGAGCTCCTGCAATCACCCCAGCTCTTGCCAACCTAGCAATTTGAAAGCATGCAAATGCAAGTAGATAAATAGGTACCACTTTGGTAGGACAGTAACAGCGTTTGCGCACGTCATGCCAGCCACATGACCGCAGAAGCGTCTTCGGACAGCACTGGCTCTTCAGCTAAGAAACGGAGATGAGCACTGCCCCCTAGAGTCGGACATGACTGTGCAGGGGAAAACCTTTACCTTTACTAGAACTCAATATCTATTCATTTCTTTTTTAACACCATGCATAAAACCTATTATAAGTCAAGATGTAGTGTATAACATGCAGGAAAAAAAGCAACAGAAACAAAGATATTAGCTTTTAGATGTAAGACTATTTCCATTATAATAATGTTAAATATATTTAAAATAAAAACTATATGAACAGAAAACATATACTATCTTCACAACAATGAAAATCTTACCCATGATATTCTTTTTGTAATTCACTGTTCCTTTTCATTTCATGATCTAGTCGCATTTCCACTGATCGTTTCAATTCTAGTACCTTCTTTACTTTTTTCTTTTCATTCTCAAACTGTAAAAGAATAAGAATAGAGCTTATATTCTTATAAGCCAGTTTGGTCTAGTGGTTAAGGTGCTAGGCTAGAAATCAGGAGTCTGTGAGGTCTAGTCCCGCCTTAGGCATGAAAGCTGGCTGGGTGACCTTGGGCCAGTCACTCTCTCTCAGCCCAACTCACCTCACAGGGTTGTTGTTGTGGGGAAAATAGGAGGAGGAGGAGTATTAGGTATTTTCGCCACCTTGAGTTATTCATAAAAATAATAAAGGCGGGATAAAATAAATAAATAAACTTCCAGACTTGACAACATTTTAAACAATGTATGTTTTGATGCACAGATAAATCTCTTGGAGAGGGTATTTCACCTTGACTTTGAGCTTTGTGAAAAAAGGTGACTATACTGAAATATATTAACGTTCCTATTTGTTCCCATACTTTGCAAAATTACAGCCTTACTACCAGATTTCTCCAGATTTTAAATGAGCATCCTGATGCAATTGTGTAGCAGCAATCTCTAAGAAAGTTCCAGTGTTGGTAAAACTGCCTGGAAAATATCAGCTCTGCTAAGAGGCTAAAGCTTGTATTATGAAGAAAATAAGATAATTTGGAACAATATTTTGGGTTTTCATGAGCTACATTTTCAATTAAGTTTTTTTTGAAATACATTGAGCTGTGAAGGCTAATAGCATGCCAACCCATGCCAAAAAGGATTAAAATCCCTTTTACTGTCCATCAGTGGCCCTTGAGACCAAATTACTAATGCTTGTCACAATTACAGTATTTTAGGAGATAGAGCAGTGCTTTCCAAACTGCCGCCGTTGGAACTTAATGAATTCTGGAACTAAGGTATTTGGGACTTATTTATTGCTTCTTGGTTAGATTTATACTCTATCATTCCTCAGGAGCTCATATAATACTTCTTTCCTCCAATTTTCCCTACCACAACAATCCTGTGAGATAGTTTGGGCTGAGAGACAGTGACTAGACCAAAGTCACCCAGTGAGGTTCCCATGGCTGAAGGTGGACTTAAACTTCACTTTCCCCAGTCCTAGACTGATACCTCAATCATAACACCAATTGTTTCTTCATCATTTCCAACACAGTGAATTGCTGATACTGAACCTACCTGAGATATTATTTCTGTCTTTTCCCTATCAAGCTCGGAAAGGCGAACCCCAAGTTTTGATTTCAATTTCAGTTCTTCTTCCCACATATTATGAACATCTTGTGCAGTTACTGAAAGCATATTTTCCTTCTGGACCTGTGGAGCAATTGAATTGCTTCTGAATAAAAAATATTACAGAAGAACCCTTGAAATAGCCAAGACACCATTATGTAGAAGCAGAATCCAATTCAAGAGTGCACTTCCGAGGAAGAAATGGCTAATATCCATTTGAAAGAGAATTTACATTCCTACTTTATTTCCTAGGCTATATGTTTTACTGAATGCAAAATAAAACTATTAAGAAACTGTTTTTCACATCACTGATTTTCCACTTTAAGACTTGCTTTTGAAAGAAAATAGATTTTTGAAGTGAAAAATGGAATTTAAAAGTTGGCAAGGAATGTAGTTAAAAAAAACCCCAAGTCCTAAAAAGAGATGTTTAAAATAGTAAAGCAAGTCTAAAAAGTATATTTAATTAATAATCACAATTAAAACAATAATAATAAGATAACACTGCCTGGCTGCTGCTTTCCTCCATGTCTGATGACATTCAAAGCTAGGTAGTTCTGAATATGCTACACTAGCTACACCACTCTCCCCAAAATGACTGGCAATAAATATATGCACACCCACGTTCCCTCTTTATTCTGCATGGCCCTTAGGCAGAAAGTTCTCCCAAGAGCACTGAAGCTCTTAGGAATCCAGGGACCATCAGCTACCAAACCTGTGTTTCCTGTGCTCATTCACACATTCTGAATCCCTATAATAATCTTGCTTCAAGTTCATTTTAGTTCCCTGTATTTGTGAATAAACCTGAAGGGTATACTTTATGTCCATATGAGACACCCAAACTGCACAGCCATTGCAGTTCTCTTAATCAACTCTCTGATGTCTTATGATTCTAGTACTGATCCTTCTCAAGCATTTTATCTACAGTATATAAAGATTAGCAGAAAGCAAAGGGAATGATCTACAAGTGAAATGTGTCAATTTCCTTATATGTGAATTTTCATTGTCTTGAAAATACCTCTCTTCATTTTATCTTTATTGGTATAATAAAAAAAATATTCAGAATACCTGGTGATTTAGTTGTTCCTCTAGACTGATTTTTGCTGTTTGTAAGCCAGTTATTAATTCCTCAAGACGATTATGAACCTAGATCACCCCAAAAGTAATTAAGAGTCATTATGCAAGTTGTAAGTCTTCAGACTAAAAAAATTCTCTAAGGATCTTTTTAGTTATTTACATTTTTTATTATTGTTACATTCATGATTTTAATAATCCTTTAATTTATATATGACCTCTGAAAATGAAGGAAACTAATTCACCATGCTATAATAGCTGTCTGAAATATTATATTTTTATAAATTATAAAACACAGTAAAGGAATCACAGATGAAATCTTCTTTCCCCAAATTATTATGGCTAACTTACAGAAGCACTATCCTGTAGGTCTTTCTGAAGTATCTCAATTCTATTAGTTTGCTGGTTCGTTGTAGCTTCCAATCTGGCATTTTCTATTTCAAGTCTTAAAAGAAAAACACATAGCCTCAAAACAGGATACAATGTAACTATATTTCTTCATTTATGTGTTTCTAAGTTTCTATACCATATAGTAGTATAAATTGCAGAAGAATTTTATATTAATTCTCATAATTTAGTATATTTAAATTTCAGCATGTTTTACCTCTGTATGTGCTCTTCTAATCCTTTTATAGCATTACTTGCTCCTGATGATGCGACTAGAAGATCCTGTAGTTTCTGAGATGCCACACTTGCTTCACGCTCCTTAGCATCCAAAGCATGTCTTAATTCATGAGCAGATCTTCCACAGTGGATATTCTGTTCTTCTGAATCTTGCAACTGTAAAATTTGAGAGCCGATTCTTAGCCAGGATACTGTGATGTGCTCCTGCCATGACATATCCTACCAAAGTCTAGTCACCTCATAATGGACTCCTGTAGTTTCTAAATCTCCTTCAAGGGCATCTCTATACAGGGCACGGTGCAGTAATCTTATTAGGAGGTAACTAGCACATGGATCATAGAAGCAAGATTAGATGTCTCCAGGAAGGGACACAGCTCATAAATCATGCACAAAATGGCAATAGGCACTTCTTGTCAAACAGCATATCCATATCTGATCCTTTAGGGGAAGAACAAAGTAGGAAAAGTCCCTTCCCATCTGCTGAGATCTCCTCCAACCAGAATGTCCTCAAACTTATCAAGATTTAGTCCACAAACTGGCCCAAGCAGGAACTCAGTAAGCTCAGCATACTTGAGGACAATGGAAAAGAGAAGGAACCTGGATATTATCTGCATAGAGAGGGCACCCAGACCCACAGTTCTTGATAATCACTCCCACTGCATATAGATGTTGAGTAGCATGGGGGACAATATAACCTTTATGCATCCCACAGTATAAAATCCACAGAGCAGAACAGTATTCTACTCTCTGGAAGCTACTCTCAATGTAGGAACAGAACCATGGCAAAGCTATTTCAAAAGCTACTCCATCAGAATGTGTTTGTTATTTATTTATTTATTTATTTATTTATTTATTTATTCATTCATTCATTCATTCATTCATTCATTCATTCATTCATTCATTCATTCTATCACCGCCCCATCTCCCCCGAAGGGGACTCGTTAGATGAAGTTATAAAGCATTTAGTAAACTACTGTAAGCATACCTTACATTTTATCCTTTCTATTTCCTTCAGAAGTTGCTGTTTATCCTCCTCTAAGTCAATACGATAACGTGTTGAAACTTCCAGTGAAGCTTCTGACATGGATTGCTTTTTAAGAGAATCTGCAAGTTCTTGCTGCAGTTGCCTTATTACACTCTAAAAAGATTTTTTAATAAAATAATTCATACAAAATAAACTGAAATGACTGCATTTTAATTTAACTAATAAATATTTATAATAGATACAAGAATGTTCAATTACATATACTTATATGGGTTTGTGCGTGTCTGTATATGTCTCTGTGTATATATACCTGTATATGGGTATAGATTTATTTCCTGATCATATCAAATGGAGCAATGAACAGCCATTTACTAGCTGAAGGAACGCAAATCAATTCAAATCAAATTATTTAAAATAACTCTGAAGAGTGCTTAATTTTACATACACAATCCAACAGTTGTGGTATAAAACTGCAATATTTCACTTCCTTATAAAGTCCATCATTACCATATTCAAGTAATATAGTGTCTCTGACAGAAAACTGAGCTTAATTTAGAGATCTGTATCTTGAAAAATGATTGCATCAATGGAGTTGACAGAACATAAATCATGCTTACCTCTCTGTCTATTTTCTCTGTTTCATATTTAATGACTTGGTCCTTTAAATTATTACATTTTGTGATTAATTCCTTATTTCTCTCTTCTATCATCTGAACTTGCTTTTCAGTATCAGCTCGGAGTTTATTAAAAATATCATTGAATTTGTCTTGAACATCAGTCACGACTTTTTCTTTGATAATGCCCTTGTTCTGAAAATCTTCAAGTTGTTGTCGAAATAAGAGGTTTTCACTTTGGAGCTGCGCTAAACGTTCTTGCATAGATTCCTGTTTTATTACATATTTGCTTATTTGATCCTTTGCAACTTGTTGTGCATTTTCAAGTTCTTTCACTTGGCACTGTGCCTGGCTTAGATCTCTTTGAGTACTATCTAACAGCATGTTTTTTTCTCTGAGATTGTGAGTTACATGGTGAAGCTCATTTTCTAGACTATTAGTTTTACTTTCAGCTTTCCCTAACTGTTGAGACATGCTACTGTTTGTTTCTCGTAGAGTACATATATCATGATTCAATTTGTCTTTTAAGCGGAGCCATTCATCACGTTCTCGCTGAAGCAATCGTTCAAGATCGTTTTTTGTTACCTGACAACGGTCAAGTTCCTGAACAGTAGAACTGAAACGAGAGCGCAGTGAATCAAGTTCTATTTCCAATCTTTCTTTATTTTCTTTTATATGTTCCAGTTGGGATGCTACCATTGCAACCTCTGTTTTTGATACATTCATTTGTCCATTGTATTGAAAAACTGTTTGAGTCAAAGCTTCTTCATTTAGTTTCAATTCTTTTTTAAGTTCTTCGTTTTTTTCTTTCAAAGTTTCATTTTCTTCTAAATATTTGCTTTCTTCCTCCTGATGCCGAATCCTTATATGATCAAGTTCTAATTTTAATACAGCAAGTTCATCTTGGAGTATTTGATTTCTGTGTAATAATTCTTTTTCATGGTCATGATTATCAGTCATCTGAATAATTAATAAGCAGAAGAAAAATAAATAAATAAATTCATAGAATCCATAGATGTAAGTATATTCTAGGAGATCAGACAAATTTACGCTGGATAAAACTTACTAACAGGTAATATTCAGAATGGCTAAATATAACCTCAAGTAATGGACACATTATGTCTCTCGGTACCAGTTCCTACAAGAGATGATGTGAAAGGTGCTGATACATGATCCTGCATGTGGCTTTCTAGCCTATTCATCAGACACTTTGAGAACAGAAATCTGGATAAAGTTTTTTGCCTGAACGATAATTGCCATTTATTATTATATGGCACAACAGATATGCCATAGTATGACAACTATGTATTTTTTTTCAAACTAATATACTTTCAAATTTTCCTAATTTTAATCAGTTTTAGTATACCATGAGGTCATTTAAAGAGAAAAGGTTACAACAACCTTTCATTATTTTTAAGTCTCTTTAAAAGGGCCTATAATATGTATCCACATTGTACGTATCAAAAAGAGGATGTTAAAATTCTTAAATTATATTGTTGCAATACAGGCAATGTGCCATAGGAAACACCCACTTGGACCCAACTTCCTCTGGCATTTACCCATACGGGAACTAACAATAGAATTTCATCCAAAAATACTTTTCCACATACAGAATGCTTCTCATTCATGGAAGATATATTTTATGTTTCATGCAATTGAGAAAAACAGATGAAGTGGAAAAAAAAATCATCCCTTGCACAAAAGAAGCAATGAGAGCTGATCTGGAACCCACCAATTGCAGGCCTGTAATAAATTTAGCACAAAAGTTGAGGTTACAAATATTATGACAGTGTTTTTTAGAATGTTTGAAATGTTTATTAGACATGCAAACATTCTAATTTTTCTTTTAGGAACATACTTGCACTAACTGAGTGCATATTAGTGTCCATACATTTTGTGCCAAAAAAAAAATATATATATCCTATGAGCCTTCTTAACAGTCAGTAAGTTGGAGGGACCACATACCTCAAGAGGCAAGGTGTTCTAAAGCATGGAGCAGGCACTGAGGCGGCCTCCAACCCCTTCCCCTCATGTAGAATGAGAACCCTTAGCATCTCTTCCCTGGACACAGGATGGGTTGAAAATGGCAGAGAGATAGTCCCACCCTATGTAGTATCTGGGAGCTGAGCCACATAAAGCTTTATAGGTAATGTCCAGAAATTTGATTTGGGCACAGAAGCATATTGGTAGCCAATGCAATTGAAAATACTTGACATGCACTTCAATATTTTTAAATATTTGGCAAAGCGGATACCTCTGAGTGTTTAGTAGCTACTTTCTTTGATTCTTCTTCTAATTCCTTCTGCCTCCAGAAATGGGTATTTAACATATCTTCTTGTAGAGCTCTGGCATTTTGTTCTTGACAGAGTTGTCTCTGTGTTTCATTACGTTCTTCTTCAACCTACAAAAATATCAGTCTTGTAGCAAACTAACACATTAATCAATTTATTATGGTATACATTTTCATGGACCAGAAGCCATTTAATTAGATGCATAGAATATTAAGCTGAGCTGACAGATTGTGTCTGTGTATACAGCCATGGACATAGGCAACGGAAGTTGTTTTAAATCAGAGGAGAATGCAATATAAGTAAGTAATATAGATACTGACAACTGAGCTGTTTTGAGAAACCAGCTATACAGAGCAACTAAATAAACAAATAAATAACAGTTAGACATATGTAGTGTAATTACTAGGAAGATTAGAAAAACTGTTAATAAACAGTCATTTTGGCAGCAATATGTTAGTCATCATCTGCAGCTTAATAAAATGTGGGTCTGAATTTTTCTAGTCACTTTAGTCCTGGGGCTGTTCTATACAGATACCTTATGAACACAAAGTCATCTTAACCATGAAAATAATTGACAAAGTATTTATTCATACTAACAATATGGGTAGAAACTGTATACAAATAATTGAGTATAAGATGAAGGCCTGATCTTCTTGTATTTTAGAAAAATATTAGTTTCAATCTTATGTAGCACCTTCATTTAGAAGAAAAAAACACAACTTCTGATGAGATTTTTCCCCCAGTATTTATTCTTCTGAATAAATCACAAAAGAAAGAAAAAGATTGTATATTGATTTTAGAACAAGCTTACCATTTGTCGAACAGCATTCACAAGGCCTTGTAACTCTTGAGGGGTTTTAGTAAAACCTACATCTATTGCACTTGGTGGGAAATTAATCTTTAAACCATTTTGTTTCACAGGAGGAACGGAAAAGGAAAAGCTAGGAAGCAAACTTCTCTGATAACCAGTAGGTATGCTTTTTCTGACCAAAGGATTATAAGTATTAGAACTTCCCAAAGGAGGGCTGGAGAATGAAGAGATCAATCCCTGATTAGGCTGGTCAGAATTTTTCATTATATAAAGCTCAGGATATAGTTGGTAGTTTGCCTCAGCCTCCATTATGATACTTCTATAAGTAATCTGAACAATTCATCATTTTTAGTAATCTGATTTGGTGTTGCCCATGTATTTTTTGAGCCGCCTGAATATTCTTCATTATGCTACCCTACCTAGGTTATTGCTCACTTTAACAGACAAGATATTAAGCAAAAGACCCTCAAATTTGCTGTTTCCTCAGTATCAAAAGAAGAAACGGACAAAAAAAATTATTAAAATTGAATTCATGCAGAGTATGCCCCTGCTGTTGTTTAAGGAGTGAAAACATTACAATGTGGATAAATGCTGCAAAACTGCTGATTACAGAACTGCCATATCCACATCTCCCTGCTTCAGCTGACATCATAAACAACATAATGTCTCTATGTAATTATGAGGTCACTAAAGTTCTTTTAAGTCTATTTTCTTTTTGTTCTCAAAGCTTTTCCTTGATTACAAGCAAAATGCATCAGAAAGATCTGCATTTCCAAATAAACAAAATTTGCTTAATTTTTTAATTATTTTTTTAAAAGGGAAAAAGAATAAAAATGAAGTGCCTAATTAATAATCGGCCAACTTGATATCTGATTGATCAAAGAAACATGGTTAAATAGCAGATCAAAAAAAATTATATAATGGGTGAGTAGTAATTTGTAACAAACTCAGAAGTATGCAGTTCAGCTCTATGATAGTTATTTTTTCCACATAATTTACCAACGTCTAAACAGTCTAGTCCCTTCCAAAAACCTTGAAAAAGCAACGTCAAACCACTTGGGTCCCTCCTTGACAAAGCAAGTGTAATGGAGTAGTTCCTTGCATTTACTCCTGTCAAAAGGTAAGTCCCTGGCCAATGGAACCCGTAACATGCCTTTCCTGCCAGATCTAATGGGGTGGGCTGATGTAATCAGGGAGAGGCAGCTCTTCAGATAAATATAAATAAATAAATAAAATTTCATAAATATTTAAATAAAATTTCATAAATATTTTTGGCTATGTATGGCAATATTAAGACTCTCAAAGGGTCAATGAATTCAGTATAAAATTGGTAACTATATCAGATACTTCAAAATATGATAGAATGGGTATGAGGCCATAATAAAATTCATACATCCCATTCTGGCTTAATTTCTCCTACTTTTAGCCCCTCTAATGTTTTTCCTAAATCAAAATTTGTAACTTTGGTCAACTACATTGTAATGGAATACTTCTCCTTATTCTCAGGAGTATTATTTTTTGCCACATACTAAGCAAATCATGGATAATGCAAAAGCCTTTTATCTTGCTTTCATGCTTATGCCAGGTGGTGTAAGCCCCTACCTAAGGTGAAGCTGGGTCTACCAAACAGAAAGTCTCCCAGAGTAAGAGTTTCACTGAGAATAGGATATTGTCCTATAATGGATGTCATTGGGCAGCTGTGATAAAAAGATGGGTGTTTTCTTCACTATTCATATTTATTTATTTATTTTATTTTATTTTATTTTATTTATTTATCACATTTGTATCCCGCCCATCTCCCCCACAAGGAGGGACCCTGGGCGGTTCCCTGGATGATTAAATATCTGCAGTGTTTGTCTCAAGGTGACAAGAAAACTTCCATCAAATGGCTCACTTTTGTTCTGGGGACATTCTGCCACATCTTTGATGTATCCTCCTGGGGTGCTCGATTGTGTGCTTCTATTTATTCTAGGCCTTACTGACAAATTGAACACAAACTAATCACCAGACCTTGATGGCATCCACCCAAGGGTTATTAAGGACCTTAATGCTGAGACTGTGAACCTCCTAACTAAAATATGCAACCTATCTCTATTGAGAACTGGAAGGTGGCCAACATAACTCCAATTTTTAAGAATAGCTCATGTGGAGATCCAGGAAATTATAGGCCTGTCATCTTAACATCTGTTCTGGGGAAGATAGTGGAAACTGCTATTAAAGATAAAATTAGCAAGCACTGTTGACACGGGCCTTGCTCAAGGATACCCAACATGGCTTCACTAAGGAAAGGTCGTATCTACTAAAATCTATTAAAGTTTTTTTTAGGATGTTAATAAACATGTGGATAAGGGTGAGCCAGCAGACATTATCTACTTAGGTTTTCAAAAAGCCCTTGATAAAGTCCCTCATCAAAGACTTCTCAGTAAACTTAACAGCCATGGAATATAAAGGGCAGGTCCTCTTTTGGATAAGCAACTGGGTAAAGAATAGCAAACAATGAGTAGGAGTAAACAGACATTTCTCACAATGGAGGGATATAACTAGTGGTGTTCCCCAGGGTCCTGTCCTAGGGCTGGTGCTTTTTAACACATACTGTATATAAATGATCTGGAAGTGGGTGTGACTAGCGAAACAGCAAAATTTGCTGATGACATTAAATTGTTCAGAGTGGTAAAAGCAATAATGGGTTGCAAAGAGCTCCAAAGAGTTATCTCCACATTACGGGACTGGGGACTGGCTGTCAAAATGGTATTTGTCATTCAACGTGAGCAAGTGTAAAGTGATGCATACTGGTGCCAAAAATGGGATCAGAGCTAGCAGTGACTGAGGAGGAAAAGAGTTCTTGGAGTAATGGTAAACATTTCAATGAATGTGTTGACAAACAGTGTAGGCCAACAGCATGTTAGGGATAATAAGAAGCAGCATTGAAAAGAGATATGCCAATATTATAATGCCCTTACAGTATATAAATCAATGGTGCAACCGCATCCAGAATATTGTGTGCAGTTCTGGCTGCTGCACCTCAAAAAGGGTATAGTGGAGCTAGAGAAGTTTCAGATGAGGGGAACTAAGATGATCAAGAGGTGGAATAGCTTTCCTATGAGGAAAGGTTGTAACATTTGGGGCTTTTTAGTCTAGAAAGTAGGCAAATGAGAGGGGACGTGACTGAGGTGTTCAAAATTATGCATGGTGTGGATAAACTGGACAAGGAGAAGCTATTTTCCCTTTCCCAAAATACTAGAACCAGAGGTTACCCAATGAAATTGAAACCTGAATTAATCAGGACAGACAAAAGGAAATACTTTTTTACACAACACATAATTAAACTTAGGAAGTTGCAGCCACAAGATGTGCTGCTGGCTACCAGATTGGCTCACTTCAAAAAAATCTTATCCTAAGTTGTGTTTTTGTCTATGTATATTTTTTACATTTACCTGATTTTTCTAAAATTTCAACCATAATGCTGGCTGGGTGACTTTGGGCCAGTCACTCTCTCTCAGCCCAACTCACCTCACAGGGTTGTTGTTGTGGGGAAAATTGGACGAGGAAGGAGTATTGGGCATGTTCCCCGCCTTGAGTTATTTATAAAAATAATAAAGTGATAAAAAAAATCTAAAACAAAGTAAATAAATAAAAATGGTATTTATTCAAGTACTGTATAAAATACTCAAATAAAGGGGACTTACTTCTGAAAATCACATTACAGTAGTCGTCAGTTTACTATGGCAATTGCAACCAGAATTGCTGTCACTAAGCAACAGTCATAAAGCGTGACATCACGTGACACACGTCGCTTAGTGACAGCAGTTCCAGCAGTCCCGACTGCCATCGTTAAGCGAGGACCTCATGTGAACACGACTTCTGACTTCCTGCCAGCTTCCCTGTTAACTTTGCTTGTGGGAAGCCGGCAGGGAATGTTGAAAAATGTGATCACGTGACTGCAGCTGGCTGCGACGTTCTAATTGCAAGACGGGCGCCCACTGTCTGGATCATGATTACGTGACCGTGGAGATGCTGCAATGGCTGGAACTCCAAGGACCAGTCGTAACCACCACTCATTCAATGCCGTTGTAAGTTTGAACAGTCACTGAACAAGTGGTCATTAAACAAGGGCCACCTGTATAAGTCAATTTATATTAGAATGAAGGAAAAAAAGTGCAAGGCTCTTACCACAAAATGTATTTCTGTCAATCAATATGAGTCCCAAGCAATATTTCCCACAAATGTAGACTACTTTAGGACTCTCACAAAACATTTGCCTTAATTCCCTTTCTTCATGGTCCCTTTTTTCACTCCCCTTCTATTAGCAGGGTAGCCATGAAGGTGCTGCTGTCCTAGACAGGCTGTAACTTTTCTCAAGGCACTGCCATTTTATATTCATTCTATTACTTGCTGATACTCATATTGCTTGTCTTTTGCTGATGAGCAAAGGATTTACCCAGATAAGGACTGTCTCCTATGAAGGATAGCCCTGGCCTTTTTAGGAAGTATGCTGTTCAAGAAGCTCTAAAAAGTGCATTAAGTTTATTTAAGAAAAGTTGATTATTAGAAAATATATGAAAATATTTTCATAATTTAAAAAAATGGTTTGATTAACCTAACCTGTTTCAGGTGGGTTTTGAGTGTTTTTAACTCCATTTCTAGGTTTCTCAGCATTAATTCAAGCTGCTGTTTTTCTTCCATCTGCGTACAGTACTGCTCTTCTTTCTTCCTTAACTGCTCTTGGTTTTTCTCATATAGCATTTCAGCACCCATTCTTTTTTCTTCTTCTTGTTTCAAAGAAAATCTGGAATACATGAGTAAACATTTAAGATAGATTTGAGCAATAAATATATAAAAAGCTAGGATACGTATGTATAAAATGGAACTAGGACTGCTTACTTGCTCTGGCTCCAGTATCTACACTGAACTAGCAAGTTTGCACATACTGTATACTATACATACACAACCACAAGAATATGTAACTGGACTGATAATGAGGCTATCGTGATGTCATTTTTTTAATGATTTGGATTAAGATTTACAGGATTTTTGATTTGTAAGATTTAAAAGTTATGGATAAGATATAATAATATTTTATATTGTTCTTCAGGTTTAATAAGGTTAAGATTGTTGTAGTTTTATTAATTATAAAGGCAGACAATTTATGTTTTTATAATTTATGTCTATTATAGTAGACAGAAACATACAGAATAGTGGTAGGAAGGAAATAATTAAATGGATGGTGTTTTATGGAGGAGGGGAGCTGAATTAGAAATATATATATATATATACACACACACACACACACACATATATATACATACATATATATACACACACATACATACACACACACAAATTTTTATATAAGGGGAAGGAGCAATTGTATTAGTGATTTGTATATGTGTTAAGGGAAGGATTTATAGAAATGATGTGATCTTGGTTTGATATAGAGAAAGGGTTTAATTATGGTAACTGTTGTATATTCTTGCTGTTGAAAGTTGGAAATCACCTTTGTATATAATCTTTCAAAATTCTTTTTTCTTGTGTTTCACACTTAGTTTCTTTTTCTTTTTTGTTTGTAATTTTTTTGTTTTTCTGTAGTTTTTAATCTTTGTTTCAACTATAATAAAAAATTATATAAAAAAAGAAAGTTCTGATTTTAGCAGCTAAAAGTAAGACTTTCAGAGTTTCTTTAACCATATTTATTGAAAGGGAAATTATGTTACAGTCAACTGGCTATGTTTAGTTTAGTACCCAATTTACCTCTAAGTTTGTTAGGGTACAGATGTCTTGATCCTATTGCTAACCATGCACTGTTGGGTCTTCCTGAGAAAGGAAGCTGTGCAGTTGTTCTGGACTTGTTTTATAAAAGCCTTTCTCATGCTATAAGAAGCCTAATATGCTAGTTGTAGATATAAAATACATAACACTTGAAAAAACTTGATACATGGATTATGACAAAAGAATTTAAATATAGTGAATTAAGTCTTTTAATCTCTCATTTAATTTCCAAAGGATACATTTTTCATCATAATTTCAAACTTTCTTTTTATTTCAGCCAATGCTGCATGGTTTAACAACCAAACAGAATGCTGGGCTATTCTTATGCCTTGCTCCAATCTAGGACAAATTCAGCAGATGTAAACATCAAAATGTTGTTATGCAGTCTTATAATATTATTCCTTTTTAAAAAACAGAGCATATAATTTAATTGATTCAATCTGCTTTAATGTTTCTTTAACAAAACGTTGGGTAAATTATCCTCAAAAAACCGTCTTTGGACCCTACTATTCTGGGCAATTTTCGCCCAGTCTCCCACCTTCCCTTTTTAGGAAAGGTGGTTGAGAAGGTGGTGGCATTGCAACTCCAGAGGATTCTGGAAGAAACGGATTATCTGGACCCTTTTCAGTCAGGTTTCAGGCCAGGATATGGGACAGAGACTGCATTGGTCGCGCTTATGGATGATCTCTGGCGAGGGCGGGATGGAGGGAGTGCGTCCATCCTGGCTCTCTTAGATCTCTCAGGGGCTTTTGATACCGTCGACCATGGTATACTCTTGGGGCGGCTCAGGGAGTTGGGGGCGGGCGGCGTGGTTTTGCGCTGGTTCGCCTCCTTCCTCCGGGGCCGTTCCCAGTTGGTGTTGATAGGAGAGGAGAGAGCTGACCCGCGACCCCTGTCTTGTGGGGTGCCGCAGGGATCGGTTCTCTCTCCTCTCCTGTTCAACATCTACATGAAGCCGCTGGGCGAGATCATCCATCACCACGGGATGAGGTATCACCAATATGCTGATGATACCCAGTTATACATCTCCATCCCGGGTGAAGTAGGTGATGCGGTCGATGCCCTATCTCAGTGTCTGGAGGCTGTGGGGGTCTGGATGGGGAACAACAGGCTTCAACTGAACCCTGGTAAGACGGAGTGGCTGTGGATTGATGGCCCCCCTAGATCCGGGAAGTTGTCATCTTTGGTTCTGGGTGGGGTTGCACTACCTCACTCAGATCCAGTGCGGAATCTGGGGGTCCTCCTGGACTCGCGACTCCTGCTCGAAGAGCAGGTGGCAGTCGTGGCCAGGAGGGCCTTTGCACAACTTCGAGTTGTGCGCCAGTTACGCCCTTTCCTGGATCAGGAGGCCCTCCGAACAGTCACTCATGCCCTTGTCATCTCCCGCATAGACTACTGTAATGCGCTCTACATGGGGCTACCCCTGAAGAGTATCCGGAAGCTTCAGCTGGTACAGAATGCGGCGGCGCGAGCAGTTACGGGTGCCATAAGATCGGCACATGTAACACCTCTGCTACGCGAGCTGAATTGGTTGCCAGTCTGCTTCCGGGTCCAATTCAAGGTGTTGGTGATTACCTTTAAAGCCCTATATGGCCTAGGACCAGGGTACCTGAGGGACCGTCTCGTCCCGATAACGTCAGCCCGCCCCACCCATGCGTGCAGAGAGGGCATGCTTCGGACCCCCTCAACAAGAGAATTCCATCTAGCGGGGTCCAGGAGGCGTGCTTTCTCTGCGACAGCCCCCGCCTTATGGAACATCTTGCCCCCGGAGGTGAGACTGGCCCCTTCACTCCTGGCCTTTCGGAAGGCTCTTAAGACCTGGCTCTGCCGCCTGGCCTGGGACAACGGAGGTGGTAGTGCCTCCTGGGGTTGGCTGGCCCCGTAGCAATAAGACCTATGCTGCGGTCCCCAATCCCATCTTGGATTCTATTTTATTTTATTTTATAACTGGATTTTTTATACATCTTCTACTCTGTATGATTTTAAATATTATAAATTTTTAAGTCTTTAATTATTGTAACCCGCCCAGAGTCCCTTGTATGGGAGATGGGCGGGGAATAAATTAAATAAATAAATAAATAAATAAATAAATAAATAATAATAATAATAATAATAATAATAATAATAAATTATACCAGAATCAACTATTCATTTAAAAGCTCTTACTTGAGATTGGTGATATCACTTTCATATTCTACTTTTTGATGATCCAATATAGATTTCAGTTCTCTCATTTCTTCCCGAATTTTTTGCCATTCATTTCTCTCATTTTCAAGTTTTTTAACTTTTTCAAACAATTGAGAATAACGTCCCTTCTCATGTTCAATTATCCGTTCATATCCGTGAAATATATTCTGAATTTTCAGGAGACTTACAGAATCTGCTTTGGAAAAAAATACGTGTTAGCATTGTTTATCCAAAATGTTATTTGATTAAAAAAAAAGAATGACACATACCATCTCTTGAAAAAGTGCTCAAAGGTTTTCCTTAGCAGTAGCTAAGGAATAGCTAATGGCTCTGTCACAAAGAAAGAAGCAGGTTCCAATTACTTTTTTAAAAAATACATGGACAAGTTTATTTAGCTTTAGGACAAACTTATTCAAGATGTGGATTACAATCTCTGGGGAAATCATGAGCAAATTTGGAGGTATTTGGAGATATTCAAACTGCAGGGCTCTTCAGACATTCTGGGGGACCCCAAAGTTGACAAAGTCACCTTCCTACAATAGCAAAGGGCATCCAAATCCTGTTTCAGGAAGTCCTTGGAGCCCAAGAACATAGAAGGGCTGTCCAGAAAAGTCACTGCAGGATCAGTTCCAGGGGATCTGTCAGGTCACCATGATGCTCAAATCTATTAAAAGGACCGGGCCAACCAGATAGCCTAGGATGAAAACAAGCTCCATATTCCAACTTTCAGAGTTTTGTATCTTCCTTGGGCCCCTTCTTCTTCCCCTCTCTCCTTCCCTTGGCTTTTTCCAAGATGCTTTCCCCATCTCATTGCCTTTCCCTCCCTGGTTTGGAGGCTTTTATTAAAGTAAACTCAAAGTTGCCAAGCATAAATGTGAGATGAGAGAGCAAGAGACAGGAAATTCCAGCTACCCATCCCAACAGGGTGTGCACAGCTGAAGAGACCACTTCTTGAGAGCTGTTTGTACAAAAGTGTGCTCAGGATTGTGGCTTCAATAGCAGTTTTTCCCCTAATCAGTTACCTTCCAGGTGTGGGAGGAACTCAGATCCCATCAATCCTAGCTAGCTATAAAGGAGTGAGGACCCTTGGCACTTCAAGTTTCTAGAGTGCAATGCAAAAAGTCTCACATAATTGGAAATTATTTTTTCCAGCATCTATTGATATCCAATATATGCATGCATACAAGCATACATACAATTAACTATCAGTTGAAGTAGTATTATTCCTGGGGAGGATTATATAAATTTATTGTTTTAGGGGGTCACAACACATAAAATGTGAAAAAATCCTATGTGTCATAGCAACACATATAAAACATTCACAATAAATAATCAAAATATAACAAAACAAAAACAATCAAATCAGCTGGAGCACATAATGCCATTTCTTAAGAATGCAATTCTAAACTGCAGTGCTGCACTGCCACCATTTATTTCCTTTACTACTGGTTATTTCCTGGTATGCCAACAGAAAGATCAGCCAGCAAACATGGGAAAACCAGATGTTTGAAGTTGTGATAGTCAACATCAATATATATCCTGACATTTGCAGAAACTATATTTCACTTTTATGGTGGATACAGCCCCCCTCCCCACTGCATACAGTGATTGAAAAAAACAGCAGCTATGTTCTTCCTGACAACGATGAAACGGCAGGATTATAGATTTGTTGGTTTCTCCACCAGTAGATTTCTCTTTCCTCTACTGGTATAAAGCAAAGTTAGAATTACTCTGTTTCTCTTATAATTTGGTTGGGTTTAATTCAATATTTCACAAAGAATAGGGAGATAAAGCCCCTTTTCTTTATCTCACCTGAATTCATGTCCTTTATCTTCCACTACCAATGTAGCAATATTAAAGCAATTAAATCATAATACTTAGCATTTGGTGTTACCAACCCCCTTTTATTATTTTTACTGCATCACTGATATCTTATTTCCTGGTGCTTTATTACTTCACAGAACATTATTCAGTAGTGGTAGATTCAATTTAAATTTTCCTGATAATTTGTATTTCTATTCTATCTCTATTTCCATCAATAAAAGAAGAATGTTAATAGATATTAAATTTTACTAAAGAGGGTTTCCCCAATCATGACAAATCAGATTAGGACTATCTATTCAAATTCTACTTTAGTTATGAGTTAATGCAGTGCTTTCCAAACTGCTGCCGCTGGCGACACACCAACGGCGGCAGTGGCGGCGGCGCGGGGGGAGGGCGTGCGGCGTGCACGGCGGCAGCCTCGTGTTTTCCGCTAACACGCGAAAGCGCCGCTGCCGCCGCCATACAAACCACCCCCCCGCGCCTCCGCCGTGCACGTCCACTTCCTCGTTGTGTTGAGACAAACTAAACTGTGTGTTGCGACACACTAAAGTGTCGCGACACACAGTTTGGAAAGCTATGAGCTAATGGTTCAATGCTATCTTTAATTAGTCTATTAGGAACAGATATTCTCAAATATATCTTTTATTTTCTAAATACATATTTCTCTTTGAATCATTTCCTTTTCAGTAATATCATTAATATATTGCTAAAATTGAAGTTATTGCTAGATATAACATTTATAAAATTCTAAGGAAAGTAAGAACTCAACGTTCTTACTTATATTTTAGTCTCTAATTGTTACCTGGTATTTTCAATACGTATGTTCATTTTCTAGAATGCATAAGTATTTGTACCCAATAAAGTATAAGTGGGGAAACAGTGTATCTTCACCTTGTTTTAATAATTTTTTTATTTTACAATTTAATGAAAAGATAATGTAGCTATGCTTTAAGAACATTTTTAACAAATTAATGGATAATATGACATGCTTCTACAGACTGACTGAATTCTGTTTGAAAAACATCACTCTTCGGCTCACACTAAATCAAAGTCTGCTCAACTCATGGCCTAAATCAGAATTGTTAATAACCTTCTCTCGTTAACTAATGTGGAAAACCACAAATTATGGTAACTTTTAAATGCTTTTACAGAATAGAATGAAATACACTGGCACAAAGAGGTTTAAGATGGTTCAATTTTAGAGAAGTATGCATGGTAATTGTAAATTCAGCTACCAAATACCAAACAGTTATTTAAATAAGCATGTGCCTATAACATTTTAATGTTTTGGATACAACTCAATATTATTTGTA
Source organism: Charina bottae (assembly GCA_023362775.1). NCBI lineage: Eukaryota > Metazoa > Chordata > Lepidosauria > Squamata > Charinaidae > Charina > Charina bottae. The sequence continues at coordinate 63,306,245 of JALMGJ010000006.1, forward strand.
GGCACAGCTATTTATTCCACATAAGTCCCTGTGCCTGTCTGGAATTTAGCAAAAGATGACTGCATACTTTTGGCACTGTAGAAACAAAACAAACACAACTCTCCTTTTGTTTGACAAGCAATGACACGATAAGTCCCTGGTTTTGGTTTTAATAAATCTGCCAAAACTGAGAAAGATAGTTTCAAGTGTTTTCTAACCACAATCCTTTAAATCTTGTTTTGAAATGGGAAATGCCTACTGACATAATTAGATGGCAATTTATGATATTAGATCGTCCAAGGAACTGCAATTTCAAAGTCCCTGATAAATTATGTTTATAAATTATATAGAAGATACACCTGCAAGCCACATAACTCCCTTGCTACTATTAAAACAGAACAGAAATCTACTATTATTTTCAATACACTCTTTGATGGTTGCAAAATATTTCTTTTTGCTTCTGAAAATGATGACGACTAATACTCAGTGCAACTGTAGTCTAAATCCACATTAGGACACTTTCTCAAATGGGTTTTCCCAGATGTGGCTATAGCATCTATTATTTTCAGCCAGTACAGCCAATAGTCATGCTGGCTGGGAATGCTGGGATTTTTATTTCGATTGGTTGTTTCTTTTTCATTACTTCTACTGTATAATGTAACTGAATATATCTGGAGGGCCCTGGTGAGACAAAAACCTTGATAAATCTTGATAAAATGCAGATATCCAAGAAACATTGTATATTTTGTATTCATAACAAAACAATTATGTTTGACAGTAACAAATGTGCTCACCTTTACTGTCAAAACTAAGTTGTTCTATCACCACTATAGCTTCCTTGTAAAGGGAAGAAGGCAACTCACTATCCTCTGTAGTTGAATCTGAAGATGGAGTTAAGTCATCCAGATTGGTAATACTCAATGCTCTATAAAGCTATAAATGAAACACATAAGTAGAATTAAACACAATTGTATTCTAAATAAAATAGTCCACTTCTCTTTTATTAACTTTTAATTCTACTAGGAACATTTTAGAAATGTGGAATTGGCTTAATTAGATGTCACATCAAGTCATGATTTTCAGATAGCTCACAAAGTGGTTTTTCTAATAAATCCACTAAATGTTAAGAGTTATGACTGCCCCTGCATCACAACCAGGAGACATGAACAACCAGCATCTCAGTCTGCAAAAAGGACTACACTTTAGCCCTAAACCATTTATAGTGAAGTATACAAAGCAATTAATGTGTCGCTTTCTGTGGAAGCTTCCATGTTTTAAGCTATGTTCTCTTTCTGCCTTGTTAGTGAAGTGGTATCATGTACAGGTATTGTTACCCTGTAGTGACTATTCCAAGGTAGAGCTTACCTATTCAGCAACTTTCAGACAGATATGCACATTTCTATTTTTTCAGGGGGTGTCAGTTGCAGAGCTCCCCTAGGCCCCAATTTCTGTTATGGCCCCATTGAACTATCATTATTTATTTATATAGAATTATTACCAAAATATGTTCTCTAATTCCATAACTTGCTCCCTAGTTCCAGTTTTTTATAGCTGTACAGCAGCATACATTCATGTAGGCTGATATGCAATTGTTCCTGATCAGTTCAATCCTGGACCACAGCTAGAAACTGGAGAATTCTGATACCATTTTTCACTAGAAATCAATAGATTTTGATTTCTGATGATATCTAGATCTAAAGCAGGAGACACATGAATATTTCATGTTTCTGCAGCACCTAGAAACATCACCATCCTTATCTTGAAAAAAGGTGATGGAGACAATGTCATTAAGATGGGCCAGAGACCAAGGACAGTTTTGTTTTTTTTATGATTGAAGAACATTTTAAGCAGGAAATGTATCACTTAATTCTGTTCATTTCAATATCATTGTATTATAATTTTGAAATTAATTCCAATATTAATTATACTACACTTTGTTTTTGTGAACCACTCTGACAATCTCTGCTACAGATATTTACGAATAAAAATTAGGAATAAGGCAGAGATTGTGGTAGGTAGTTTAGAGGGATAAAGTGGTATATTTAAAAAACACTAATGAGAACTTATTCTGTAATTCTATTTTCACTCTTTTCAGTGCCTGTGACAGTGGAGGTACAACAAACCATAGCTTACTGATCTTCATGTAGTAGCTAATCAAAATATACAATCTACAGTTTTGGATAGTAGCTTATGATCTGACTGACAAATCATGATTTATCAAATTATACATCATATCAAAGCTTTGCTAAAAACCTTAGTCATTAATCTCAAATCTAAATTGGCCCACTATGCTTTTCACTTCAAAGTTTTAGAGATATTACTAAGTTGAAGCAACATTTTGCAAGCTTGTTTTATCCTACCTTATTTTTTCCATTCACAGATTTGGCTGGAGATCTAGAAAATAAATATAAAACTTATATTATGATAGATTTTAGTGTATTTTGATTCTAAAGTTCTGAAAATTTAGAACTGCTAATCCTGGATCATCCATTCTGAACCTAATGAGCTTAAGAACGCAGCAGAAGTGCAGCCTAGATCTCTATGGGGCTTCCCACTACCAAGCAGACTTCCAACATGATTCCTTTAAGAAACGGATTGGTCAGTTGCCTTTTTTTAATTCTTTGCAGCTTATGTATGATGTGCTGGCTTCCTGTAAGCTCAAACAAATGATATGCAAGTTTAGGAGCATAGCTACTGTATAGGACATTGACGATGCAGATCAAAAGTGCATTCTTATAGAACTTTCATAACTATTTGGCTAAGAACATAATTGGCCTAATTCCAAGTGAGACAGATCTTTATATTCATTAAAAAACAAACAAAAAACCACATACCTTTCTTCAAGAGATGCTTCACTCAAACTGCTATCATCTTGTGGTTGATGTAGATTATTACTAAACTGTTGATTGACACTCTGCTTTGACTTCCGCCTTTTATTTTCAATTTTTCTTGTATCTTTTAATCTGGAGGATTTTTCCAAAATAAAAATAAAAAAGTAATTAACTGAACACCATCCTTTTAACATAATCTTATTCCCCAAAAAGTTAAAGTAGAAAAACAAAAATAAAATGAAGACATATCATTAAGAATAAATAAAAGTATACCAAATCAAAGAATGGCAAAGTTTTTAATCTCTGACAGTGTACTGGATTTAGGAATGCGAAGTTCTAATTAATAAAGGGTTAACTATACCAAGAGGGGCGTGGTGGCTCAGCGGGTAAGACGCCAGGCTTGTTGATTGGAAGATTGCAAGTTCGGAGGTTCGAATCCCTAGCCCCGCGTGACGGAGTGAGCTCCCGCACTAGCTCCAGCTCTTGCCAACCTAGCAATTCGAAAGCATGCAAATGCAAGTAGATGAATAGGTACCACTTCGGTGGGTAGGTAACAGCGTTCCGCACGTGTCATGCGGCCACATGACCGTGGAAGCGTCTTTGGACAACGCTGGCTCTTCGGCTAACAAACAGAGATGAGCACCGGCCCCTAGAGTTGGACACGACTGCACAAATGTGTGGGGGGGACTTTTACCTTTACCTTTTTTTAGCTATACCAATGTAATGACATATAGCTGTATGAATCTGGGAAAATTTTTTAATGAAGCCCACATTAGAATTCTTATTGGAATAATGAGAGAATAAGAGATATTCTCATCTGGAACAGGCATATCTTTCATTAAAGACTAAAGAACCTCATGGAAAGCAAGATACTGTACATAGATCAAATGGCATCACAACAAAGCAGATACACAGATACAGTGTCCTCTTGGTTAAATTATACCAGATTGATTACAGTATGTTTTAAGACTTTGAGCCACAAATTAAGGAAACTGGATAGTTATTTTTACAGTATTTATTTATTTATTTATTTATTTATTTATTTATTTATTACATTTATATCCCGCCCATCTCCCCCACAAGGAGGGACCCTGGGCGGTTCACAACAATTTAAAAGAATTAAAACAATAAATATCGATAATAGCAATATAAAATTACACACACACACACACACACACACATATATATATACATATATACACACATATACACACACACCGACATATATATATATATATATATATATATATATATACACACATACATACATACATACATACATACACACACACACAAACACACACACACACACACACACCTACAGCATCATATAATTTGATCCAAAGGTGGTAGATTTTATTCCATTGATCAACAAGGCTGGTCGAAACAGATCTAAGGGGCCAGCCAACCCCAAGACTGGCTATTCCCCTCCCCTCCCCACGCCTGATGACATAGCCAGGTCTTCAGGTTTTTTCTAAAGTCCAGGAGAGAGGGGGCCGATCTTACTTCCCGGGGGAGAATATTCCAAAGGGCAGGGGCTAATTTGACTACTGTAATGTTGGCATCTATGTCATCGGTAAATATCCTTTACATGGATCACAGAATGAATTCTGGTTTACCTCAAGATCCTCTTCCTGTTCTATGACAAAACTTGAGTTACAGTTAAAAGAGAAATATTCCAAAAGAAAATAAGAGGACTAAACTTGACATGAAATAAAGCCATAAGACAAAAAGATGAGCCCGGACAAATCTTTGTAGCAGAATGAATATAACACAAAGAATGTTCTCTTTGAAATTACAACATTTGTAATATTGTATGCCTTAATAGCTGAAAACACAGCAAAGTTTCAAAAGAAGTTAGTATACTGCAATAGTGTATAAAAATTAGACAAGTCAGTTCATATAGGAAGAGATTCAACTTAATTTTATTATTATACTCACCCTGGACAAATTACTTCCTTTCTATCTGCTGAGAAAACACTTTCTGCTGTAATAAGTTGGATTTCACTTATTGAATGTTTTTGCTCTACCTTCTCATCATTACTCACAGCCAACTTCTCAGCATTAGCATTTTTTTTCCTTTCAGATTCCAATTCCTTTTTTATTTTTTCCTCTTCAATCTAAAAGTGATATATTGCAATATTATTTTAAGACTGGCAACAAAAACATCAATAATAAATTATTTGTTCTATTACAGATTTTTGCTTAATATTCCAGAAAGCTCTAGAAAAGAAATAATCACTCATCACTATGGTTGCAAATTAATAAAAATTAGTATGGTCTAACCAGAAATAATAGAAAAATCATATATATTAGTGATAGGACAAAATGCATTAGAAACACACATTTTTATTATTAACAGAACAAGTATTATTTTAAAAAGTGATCAACAGTACTGTACCATAGAAGCTAAATCTAAGATAGAAATGTTTCACATAGAGCAAAAAAGTGTTAGGTAAGCATGAAAGGAAATGGAAAGATCTAGAACTTGTTCAGAAGCCACTTTCACATTTTGGATCAAATTTATAATTAGTATAAAAGTGGTGCAGTTCATTTGTTAATGAAGTTGCACCTATGTAAACTGAGCTATTTGAGTCTTTGTTATAATAGTTGTATCATGCTTCAGTTTTTGAATGCTCTTAAAATAAAAAGGAAATGCAAGAAAACAGGTAATCTCTTTCCCCATTCACATTAGCATTATTATATAAAGACAACACATAAGGGCTTTTTTAAAAAATGCTGAAGAGCTGAAATGAACAAGATGGCTGAAATGCAAGAAAGATGAAAGAATGAAAAGCAGCAGGTACTTCTCTACCTCTTTTTGCAGCTGGGCCTTTTCTTTCTCCAAAGCGAGGAAAACTGAATGCAGTATTCCTACCTCATTCTTAAATCTTGCAACATCACCTTCTAATTCTTCATCCAGACCTTTTTTGGATATTTGAGGACATATTTGTTTATGATCTTTCACTTTATTTCCAATTTCAATATCAGTATCGTTACAACTGTTGATACTGTTATTAAAATGGTATTGAGTTTCTTCACATGAATTTTTTGTTACACTAAAATGTTTGTGCAAGTTGTTGGTTATAATTGGTTGTTTACCATCTATAGTTTTACTAGTTTTAAAAATTGTATCTTTAGTAATGTCTTCATGACTTTGCACTGAACATTCAAGACATTTTTCTGAAGCTGTAGTAGTTTCACCCACATTTGGTTTCAACTGTATAATTGTACTGTTACTCCTTTCTTCACTGATATTTACTTTTGTTCCTTTTGCATTATTAGACAGTAAGTTCTTATTTGTGTTCCAGTCATCAGTATTTAATTCCCTTTCTGCAATGACAGATCTCACATCTCTAATATCACCCTTTCCTTGAATATCCATTTTTATTTTTTGTAGATGAAGTGATGTTTCTTTTATGCCTTCTATTGCACAACAGAAACCATCTTGTGGTATTCCTTTGCTTGAAGTGTTACTGGTTTTCTCATAAACATTAATTTCACCAAACATCTGTTTTAGTTCTGCTGTAATGCTCTTAAAATTTGCTTTGACTTCCTTTTTTTCATTTGCAACCCACATTTTTTCATATCTTTCTTCCCAGTATGTTGAATCAAAATGATTGCGTTCATTATGTGATTCTTCACTGTGAATGAGGGCTTCAGTTGTCTTTTCATCATGGGCATATTCAATCTCAGCCTTGTCAGTCTGCTTTTCATGTGTTGATTTTTCTACAGAGCTGGATGTGTCTAACAGACATTTTTCCTTATGCAAGCAAGTATGGATAGAGAAAAATTAACAAACAAAAACCAGTGTGTTAAAATCATGTTATAAATGTCATAAAGGGTTTGATTTTGAGAATATTTTAGGAGTAACAAAAATGTTTTTGGTTTACAAAATCTTTTTAGCTGTATATTTTTTATTAAATACATAATTTAAATGTTCACGACAATATAGCATAATTAAACTTGAAATAGCTTTCCTACTTTTGTTATGGCATATTCATAATTAATAGCTTGTCAAATCCTAACTAGCAATGTCCCTCTAATTCTTTATAGAAATTAGTATTGAGCAGTTGGAAAAAAGCAGAGCCAGATTCTCCACTACAAATGGGAAGTTATAATCCTCAAATCAATAATAAGCACTCTACATATCTGCTATCTTCCATGGGATAGGAACATCCAATGACATCTTCTCAATTCAACCAATATCTCACTGTTGGCCCTCTCAAACTGACCACAATCCTGTGCAAACGGACTAGAAGTGGTAGCAATGCTCCCCCGGTTGGGGGAGATGGGCAGTAATATAAATTTAAATAATAAATAAATAAATAAATAAATGAATGAATGAATGAATGAATGAATGAATGAATGAATGAATGCTAGGACTGTATGAAAGTCACATTTTGCAACTGCTGAGCATATCTGTATAGATATGTAGAAATTTTATTAAATTTATGTTTACATATTATTTTGATATTTATTTATTTACTTTCTATCCCACCTTTATTATTTTTTATAAATAACTCAAGGTGGTGAACATACCTAATACTCCTTCCTCCTCCTATTTTCCCCACAAAAAACAACCCTGTGAAGTGAGTTGGGCTGAGAGAGCGACTGACCCAAGGTCACCCTATGAGGTACATGTTATTAATCACGTCAGTGTATAAAAAAACCACTATGACCAATATAGACTATAAATACCAAGCATAATCATGTATCATAATCAGATTACTTATTAAAAAGACCATAATCCTACTAAATGCATAGAAAAATAAGAATTTTAATTTGAGATTGAACAAGGTACAACACATCTGGGATGGGGTAAGGTTAGAGGGTACTCCAGAGAATGGGTAACAAAAGAAAGAAGATTTTTCAGAGCAGATATCAAATTAATGTCCATAGTAGTGGCACAATCAAGCAACAGCATAATCTTTGATAATGTTGGTGGTAGATGCGAGGCAGGTCTGTGTGAGAGAAAAATTTCTCTCCAGTATGCTGGCACCAAGTTATTTAAATTCTTGAATTTGAAATCATTAATTTCCAATTCTAGCCTGACAGCTACAGTACACTTATTTTAGCAGCACTGTTGTACAGCACAGCAAAGCATAACTCAAAACAATCTGATATAATTTCATAGTATTGCTAAAACCTCACAAGATGCCAATTTCCCAGCTCAGTTACATTTGTCTGCTGGAGGAGGAATTAGTTCAGTTTGGTTCCACAGAAAAGTAACTCCATGGAAATAGCTCCCAGTGGAAGCTCCTAAAATTCAATCTGCAAGCTGGAAGCTGCCTGGGTTGAGTAGGGTAGTTTCAGGGCAAGTGACTAACAGGTTCTTTCTGGGAAAATCTGAATGAATAAAGCTCCCAGAGGTATCTGTTAGCTCAGGAATGTGGGTGTAGACATATGGTAAAAGTAAAATTCATTGATTCTAATTGGTTCTGTAATTTCTAAGCAGTTAACACTTCATTATAGACTTTCCTAATTTGGATACACTTCAGATGTATAGACTTCCACTCTCAGGATTCTACTGAATTCCCATTGCTGAGAAGTCTGAGAATTAAGTCCATGCATTTGGAATACTAAGATTGAGGAAGGCCACCTATCATGCTAAGAAGGAATCTTTATTAAATTTGGGTGTGGGCAAGAGAAAGGAGAGGAGAGATATATCTTCTTATATTGCCTATTCGTATAATGAATTTTATTAATTTGTTTTTATATCATGAATCACAGATTGGGAAAAAAGACCATATATTTGAATTAAATAAGAAAATTAAAACTACATGCTTTAGTGATAAAATGTATTATCGGGAAACATATAAGAAAGTAATATATCTTGATGGTTTAACATGCAGGGAATCATATGAACGTGGGTTAAGGCTATATTAATCTATCTATAAACTGAATTTAATAGTATTGTTACAAGCAGCAGAAGGCCCTTCTGATACCATTTTTGTCCCAACAGCACATATTTTAATTTTTCCTTTATATGTATGCTGTTGAGCTTCCCATAATACACAACTACAGAATTAAAGGTTAATGATGTAGGATTAATTTTCCTTCACTGCATTTTAAAGTTCTTTGCAAAAGTAGCTGGTATTTCTCCTGTTCATTTATTTTTCTGTAAAGGAAAACTTATTTTAGGACAATCGAATCCAAAAGTGTTCAACGAAGTTCCCATTCAGCTAAAAACAGCTTAGTAGTTTCTTTAATGTAGGTTTATAAAAAATGAGATCATTCTCAGTTATACCGTACATCATTCATGTTTATGCATATATATAAAAAGAATCCTTGAAGTATGTAGAAAAATGTTGGATGATGCAGATAGGGATGATTAATCTGAATGGAAGTAAATGGATAGAACAAGAACTAACAATACTGAGACTGGAAACAGATTGGTAAAAATGTGCCTTTAATTTCAGAACAAAATGTTAAAATTTGTTTCAGCCACATAATACAAAAAATGTTCCATACCAATATTCAGATGAACCTTGCTCACATACCTTGCTGTTACTTTCAAATTCTTTGATGTATTTGTGTTCATTATATTCCTGACCTGTAAAAATATTGGATGGAACACTTGTAACTATTTTAATTTGTTAGTTGCACTGCACTCTGAAAACCTTTCCAAGATATGTTTGACTTAAAATGAGGTTGTATATAGATAAGCATCATTTCACAGTGACGTTGCATTTTGGATATTCTCCAAATTAAAAATTCCCAGCACAGCAAGTGAACCTAGCATATAAGGAATAAAAAATCTAGCCCAACACATTTTATCTGTTAATTTTCTACTCAGGTTTATTTGTTTTACAAAGAAAAGCATTAAAAAATACTGAGGTGGATCAACTTCGGCATGTGCATAAAGACTAGTATAACATACTGTATTTCTACCTAATTCTGCGGTTCCATACTTTCCTCATATACCATAGTCTTTAGTCCTCTCAATAGCATTTTAGGATGCCGAAAACTAGATACAGAAGAAGGCAGGAAACTGGTTTCACCAGCTTAGTTTCATGCATCTAACTCCTGATATACATTTTGTCTGAGGTTTCACAGCTGATTCTATCATCACAGGATACTATTATTCTGTGTTCATTCTGTTCTACACATAGACCAATTTAGTATGTAGTATTTTAAATGTTAATTGCAGTTATTTCAGTCAAAGAATCTATACCAGAGGATTCTAGGAGTTAAAATAACTACAAGCAATTCAAAACCCTAAATTATTTCTGATTTCTTAAGGGAGCACAAGGTCTGGTTTCATTTGTTTAAACAGCTTCAGCCCCAGGTTTACATAGATATCTGTTAGGTTCATGCAAGGCAATTCAGATTTGCCTTGACAAAGAGATTTGTTTTTTATTTTTAATGAAAAAATTTATTAAGTTTAGAGCATAGATAAAAACTACAGAGAGATTTGTGAGTGAAGACAAATGTTGAGTCTCTTCGTCAAAGCAAAGAGGCAATGGAATTTGCTTTGACAATGCACTTTGTGTTGCCTTAAAAGTTCTCCTTTTATCACTGTAACTAGCCAAAGTCAAAAGAACCTTCTTTGCAAGCATTTTGGGTGAGTAGAGGCCTCTCTGGGTTTTTGTGAGAGCATGCTGGAGAAAGCAGAAAGATACGTTCTTTGGCACAAGTTGCCAAAGTTTTTGGTGAGCTGACCGGAGGAAGCCTCTTCCAGCAGCACACACCAAACTTGGCTAGTATTGCTGAAAAAATGGGAGGAGTTGCAAAGGTGGTCATTTTGCTTTGGAAGGCCGCTTCAAGGGAATCCTTTGCTTAAACCTTTATTGAAATTAAATAGATAAACAAATATTTTGCTGCTGCATTTAAGCTATACAATCTGATGGGTGCTCTGGTTACCCACTTTGGAATGAAGAAACAAGTGACTGGACCCATTGTACTTGTGTGCAGAATTCCACCCAAGAAAGGACAGACTGCTTTATCTATTTTTCCTTCCAGCTACTACTGGAATAACACGGAATGTTAAGAAGGAATAAACAACAAAAACTACTTCCTCTATCTTCCTCTGCATCCAATAGGAGGCTTTATTAGATTTTTGTCCTCTCTAGGAAGGAAAGGAACCCTTTTCTACACCAAAAGAAAAAAAGCTGCCTTCTAATAAACAAAATAGTATAATAGACTATCATTCTGAGTCACTTAAGACTGTCAAAATGTTTCCAGTATAAGAGTGGAAGAAACAAAGAATTATTTGTTTAGGATTAGGCTTATCTAATTTGGGATCAGAATTATTCTTCCCCTCCTTGCAAAAGGGGCGTGGTGGCTCAGCGGGTAAGACGCCAGGCTTGTCGATTAGAAGATCACAAGTTCAGAGGTTCGAATCCCTAGCCCTGCGTGACAGAGTGAGCTCCCACACTTGCCCCAGCTCTTGCCAACCTAGCAATTCAAATGCAAGTAGATTAATAGGTACCACTTCGGTTGGTAGGTAACAGCGTTCCGCGTGCGTCATGCCGGCCACATGACCGTGGAAGCGTCTTCAGGCAATGCTGGCTCTTCGGCTAACAAACTGAGATGAGCATCGGCCCCTAGAGTCAGACACGACTGCACAAATGTGCAGGGGGAACCTTTACCTTTACCTTGCAAAAATTATCACATCTAGATTTTGTTAAAAATGACATCAGCTACCTTTTGAAGAAATTATTGTATGAGTATCTGAGTCTTCTTTCACAGGAACTGGGATTTCAGATGTAACATTTGTTTTTGCTAATTGTTGTGGAGATGCATGATCTTCCAACATCAGTATTCTTGTTGGTTTAGCATACGGAGTGCTCTTAAAAGAAATGCTGGCAGAATCCCAATCAGATGCATCTGACAACGTAAGACATTAAAAGAAAGGTCAAAGCAGTAAAAACAACAACATATAATAATTTATTCTAGCAAATGTTAATCCAATGTATTTTAAAACCAATTAACAGAAAGATCTATTAGGCTACTAGGATTAACAACAACAAAAAAGTCTATGGATGAAACATTCCCACACCTGTAACATATCAGCACTGGGCTCTTAAAAATACTGATAGGTACTGGAAAATATTTTCACTTAACAATTACATCTATTTGTTTACAAAATTCAATCTTCTACAGTTTAAGACAGAAGTTATGTAGTTTGTCTTTTCTTGAGGTGATAACACATTTAGTTCCATAAGTAAAAATTGACTTTAATTTTTTTTTTTTGCAATACATGGCAAAATTTGATGGCCTTAAATACTTTTCTATGTAAGATACACAAATATGCATAAAATATTTGAGAACCTTCAATATCGTCTGCATCATCCAAACCAAGTTCTTCCATTAAATCTGAAAGGAGAAATTAGTGATGTTAAAATACAAAATATGTAACAATATGTACAATACAACATTTTATCCCTCAAATAATTTATTGTAGCAAAAATTACCTGATTTTTGCTTTTCTCTGATTGCCTCCTTTAAAACAGGAACAGGAGATTCACGTACAAAATTTTCTTTTGTGATCCTTGGCTATAAAGCAAAGAATGAAATAAGATACCATAATGTGGTATTCAAAAAATATTTAAATAAAGTACATTTTCTGTAACATAATTCAAAAGTAGTACTTACCTGCAAACCTGGTTTCCCTAGGAAATGAAAACAGGGAAACAAGTTACCTAGGTAATATTTTGCAATTTTTAAGCTTTATTCAGTGTACTAAACATCTATGGGTATGAATTATGCTCGTGTATTAGAAATATAACAAACAGAACTTCCAGGGAAGAAATGGCGAACTGAAGACGGCTCTACGAAAAGCGGAGCCGATGACCGCAGAGGAATGAAGAGCCGGCGAGTAGACCGTCTCTTTGTAATTCCTCTCCGGACAAGGAGAGGACTTGAGATCACCCACAAGTGTTCCAGACAGTTGCTCGTCACAAGACAACAGTTTGTGGCAGATTTAGAGCTCTGGGAGACGAGGGAATAGCCATCTTGCTCAAACCACGGTCGGCGCCTTTAAAAGGACACGGGTTTGCATACTACCGTTTCTAATAATTTTCAGAAATTGCTTGTTAACTATTTTCAGCTATTAGGAACCTTTGGATCGACATGTTTTACAGCACTGTTTTAATTACAAGTTTAAGGACTTAATTATTTTTTTCTGGAATAAACAGCAAAAGGGTGATTAAAACTTTGATTCTAGAAAGTTACAAATGGATGGGTCCAAATAAATTTGAAATAAGATTTTGGAATTAATTATAAAGAATCCTTCATGTGGGAAAATGCTTTTGTTTTGAATTATTTAGAAAATAATAATAAGACTTTAAAAATTGGACACTAGAGGGAACTAGAAGGAACTAAAGATTACAATTAAAGGAGAACACTTAAATTTGGCTTACAAATACAGAATGAAGCAAAATATTTTAACATTGGACATATTGAAGGATATTTTTGAATAATGGACCCAGAAGTTAATTTTAAGAGTGTCTGCCTCTATAGATAGACTGTGTTTAAAAGATGTCATGGAAGAGGAACAAGTTTTACCTGACAAGACTGAGACTGATTTGAAAGTGGATTTAAAAATGACAGGCTACAAGAATGACATGGAAAAAGAGGTTACACTGGACATACAAAAGAAACTGGCTGATGCCTTAATAATTAAATGGGATATACAAATAACAAACCAAGAGAGTAACCTGGATAATTTTCCTGTATTGGATTTACAAAAGAGGCTTGTTAAAGCTTTCAAGAATTTTGTGAGAAGGGACAAAGAAAAAATGAAAAGAAATCAAGTTCTAGGACATTATTTGAAGGGACTAAATATCAAGATTGTTGGAAGTAAAAGGAAGGAATATAAAGTTGGTTTATTTGATCAAGGTTAAAATAGATACGTTCTTATCTCTGGTAAACCTTAATGGACTTTTGCTGGCATCATGACTGAAATGATGAGGTTTTATGGATTTGTTTATAGATAAGAGATAGGATATGGGAAGAAGAGATCATTTGTTGTATTTTAAGAGGAGGTGATAAGTTACTAAAATTGTATATACTTGTGATGAAGGGGGAAGTTATTTCTCTATAAATTTCTTTTCTTTTTCTTTCCTATATTCTTATTTTGATTTCTTTTCTATTTTTCTTTCTCTCTTTTCTTTTTTTTCTTTTCTGCACCTTCTTTTTTTCTATTCTTTTATTTTTTAGTTTGTATCAGTTTTTACTGTTGTAAATTGTAATCTTTAATAAAATTACTATATAAAAAAGAAATATAACAAACAAAAAAACAATACCACATATTTTAAGGGACTAAAAATATTCTGTTCAAACTTATTTGGAAGTTTGAAACAGTGACAAAATGACACTTTGGTGTAAATTTCCATGACATGGCATCATACACAGCACTCCTCATTCCACTTTCCTCCTACAATAACCCTATGAATTATGTTGGGCTGAGAGACAGTAACAGGCACAAAGTTGCCAACAAATTTCCATAGCTGAGTAGGACTTTATCCTGGGTCTGCCTGATCCAAGTTATACCTTAGATCAGAAGGCTAGCTGGGGAATTCTGGGAGTTGAAGTCCATATATCTTAAAGTTGCCAAGGTTGAGAAACACTGTCTTAGATATACAAGTTATACCAAGTTACACATATACCTTAGCCACTCCACTACATCTTCCATATCTAAATCATTCATAAACGTTTAAAATATTTATATATGTTAATATAACAAAAAGGGATAATTTATGATGAATTTACCATTACATGGTTCTTCTGTTATACTGTGCATGTGTATTCCAGTTTTGGCAGGAGATGTAGGCAAAGAACTAATAGTTGGTTTCCTGGGGCTAATAGTTGGTTTCCTGGGGCTTTCTGAAGTACACTATTGGAAACACACACACGTGAGAAGCATACATACAAATATACTCAGATACCCATCTTGTTTATCTTTATTTTTCTACAGAAAAGAAATACATTCCTGTAAGACAGAAATTATTATCAAAGCTTTTTAATTAGAGAGAACATGAAAGCATTTTGATTCTTGAGTTTAGCTTCTAAGAAACAGTTAATTTGCATTTACTTATAGCTGAAATACCTGAACAGACATTCATATTATGGATTGCAACTGTTCTCGTTTCAATTTACTAGGGCAGAGAAGGTATCCAGATAACTGGAAAGAATGTGATTTTTTTTTATTTCAGAAAATCTGATCTGAGCAGCACACTATATTTAAAATCTCCTTTCCTGAAGAACCTCAAAAACCTAGTTCCATCAAAAATGGACCCTAGAATGTGTTAGCTATAACTCAGGGCCAAACGCCAAAGTGAACTACTAGTATTCCAAAACTGTCAGTATCAGTTATCACTATTCTCATGCACCATATAAGAGGAGCCACTATGATCTGAAACAAGAAAACATTTTATTTAATATAAAATGAATAGGCTGTTAATAGGCATTACTATTAATAAAATGAATGTATGTATGACAAAACCAGCCTTTAGCCATAAAGACAATTTCATAATACAAAACTATAGAACATGAGAGCAAGCCTTCGATATTGGCCACAGCTCTATGGACCCTATACCATATTAATATATGCTTCATATAATTAGAAAATTACTCTTCTATTTAGCTCCAACTGAGCAATATTAAGCACTATTGATTACTCCTATGACGACAGTTGTATCTATTATGCCTATGTGATGCTTCAATTCACATCAACAAAGAACTTAATGTCATGGAGGTGATTCCCTTTACTTAGGCAAAAGATAACATGATGTATCTCAATGAGGCACTTTGGGTTGCTTTGCCTAAATCAACCAGCACTTGAAAGATATTGGATAAGAGAGGCAAAGCGAAGTAATAAATTCACTTTGCTTTTAACAACAAGGGTGCTAAACTGCTCTGAAAGCAACTTCAAGGGGATGCTTCACTCAAACCTTTATTGAAGGACCTTTTAAGAATCAAATGTATAGACAGAGCATGTTTATATATTTCCTCAAACATAATTTATTTCAAAAAAATGTATGTTGTCATTCACTGCATCATCATTATTATTATTATTATTATTATTATTATTATTTTATCCCTTTATATATATATATTTTGGTCAATGACATGGAAAAAAGTGATATTATCTATATAAGCCGTCTAGAGCGCCGCTGAAGAAAGACGAAGACTGAATCTGACCGAACACAATCTAGAGCCACAGTTAAGGCCTACCTTGTGGCGGTAAGAGCGGCGAAACGTGAATATTTCTCCGCCCTTACTGCGTCCGCAGAATGCCGCCCGACGGCCCTTTTTAAAATTACAAGATCACTGTTGGGTCGGGAGCAGAGGGAGACCCACCTACAGGGCTGATCGGAAGAGTTTTCTGAGCATCTGCAGGATAAAATCGCTCAGATTCATTCAAAGTTGGACTCCAAGCGTGAGACAGGATCTGTGGAGATGCCAGGGGCTCGTACTTACCATGTTGTCTGGGAACAGTTTGATCCTGTTGCGCCTGAGGAAGTAGACAGGATCCTCCGGACTGTGAACGCCACCACATGCCAGCTTGACCCTTGTCCCTCCTGGCTGGTGAAATCGGCCAGTGAGGTGACATGTGGATGGGTCCAGGTGATATTAATTTGTCCTTGAGTGAGGGGGTGTTCCCGGAGGCCTTTAAGGAGGCGCTGGTGCACCCCCTCAAGAAGCCGTCCCTGGACCCTACCATCCTGGGCAATTTTCACAGAGTCTCCCACCTTCCCTTTTTGGGAAAGGTGGTTGAGAAGGTGGTGGCGTTGCAACTCCAGAGGATTCTGGAGGAAATGGATTATCTAGACCCCTTCCAGTCAGGTTTCAGCCCGGGATATGGGACGGAGACCGCATTGGTCGTGCTTATTGATGATCTCTGGCGAGAGTGGGATGGAGGGAGTGCGTCCATCCTAGCTCTCTTAGATCTCTCAGCGGCTTTCGATACCGTCGACCACGGTATACTTTTGGGACGGTTCAGGGAGTTGGGGGTGGGCGGCGTAGTTTTGCGCTGGTTCGCCTTCCTCCGGGGCCGTTCCCAGTCGGTGTTGATAGGGGAGGAGAGGGCTGACCCGCGGCCCCTGACTTGTGGGGTGCCGCAGGGGTCGGTTCTCTCTCCTCTCCTGTTCAACATCTACATGAAGCCGCTGGGCAAGATCATCCATCACCACGGGATGAGGTATCACCAATATGCTGATGATACCCAGTTATACATCTCCATCCCGGGTGAAGTAGGTGATGCGGTCGATGCCTTATCTCAGTGTCTGGAGGCTGTGGGGGTCTGGATGGGGAACAATAGGCTTCAACTGAACCCTGGTAAGATGGAGTGGCTGTGGATTGATGGCCCCCCTAGATCCGGGAAGTTGTCATCTTTGGTTCTGGGTGGGGTGGCACTACCTCGCTCGGATCCAGTGTGGAATCTGGGGGTCCTCCTGGACTCGCGACTCCTGCTCGAAGAGCAGGTGGCAGTCACGGCCAGGAGGGCCTTTGCACAACTTCGTGTGGTGCGCCAGTTATGCCCTTTCCTGGATCGGGAGGCCCTCCGAACAGTCACTCACGCCCTTGTCATCTCCCGTATAGATTACTGTAATGCGCTCTACATGGGGCTACCCCTGAAGAGTATCCGGAAGCTTCAGCTGGTGCAGAATGCCACGGCGCGAGCAGTTATGGGTGCCAGGAGATCGGCACATGTAACACCTCTGCTACGCGAGCTGCATTGGCTACCAGTTTGCTTCCGGGTCCAATTCAAGGTGTTGGTGATTACCTTTAAAGCCCTATATGGCATAGGGCCAGGGTACCTGAGGGACCGTCTCGTCCCGATAACGTCGGCCCGCCCCACCCGTGCATGCAGAGAGGGCATGCTTCGGACCCCCTCAACAAGAGAATTCCATCTAACGGGGTCCAGGAGACGTGCCTTCTCTGCGATAGCGCCCGCCTTATGGAATATCTTGCCCCCGGAGGTGAGACTGGCCCCTTCACTCCTGGCCTTTCGGAAGGCCCTTAAGACCTGGCTCTGCCGCCGGGCCTGGGACGACAGAGGCGGCAGTGCCTCCTGGGGTTGGCTGGCCCTGTAGTAATACAATCCATCCTACGGTCCCCCCATCTTGGATTTTATGTAATTTATTATTATTATTGGATGTATTTTAGATATTGTTATGTATAGTTTTTAAACTTTCAATTGTTGTAACCTGCCCAGAGTCCCTTGCAAGGGAGATGGGCGGGGAATAAATTGAAATAATAAATAATAAATAAATAAATAAATAAATAAGCAGATGAATTCCTAGAATCCTATGTACAAATAGTCAGAAATGGAAAAAATATTTTGCCTGAGATTGTCATTGGCCACTTTGAGAGTACACAATGGGTAATGCTTATGACTAGTGGTGTGGAAAATACCTCAAATTTAAAATCCTTTCAGCTTGAAATATTTGTTCTGATTTTACAAGAAATGTTCTGTGCTTAGCAAATCAATGATATATCCATAGGCACTAGAAGCCAAAACTGATTAATACAATAAATAATATATCAAGAAAGATTTTAAAGTAGAACTAGTTTCTTTGAAGCCATCAAGCACAAAGAAATTTTAAAACCTACTTCTGAATCCCATGGAGATTCGGTACCCTTCTCCTCTTCATCTTTGCCCATGCCCAATGTTGATTTAGCTATAAAGAAAGAAGATTAAACCCTTTACAAAATACTCAGTGTTCATTTTTCAAAATCTGAGATTGTGGCAATTCAGGTGTGAAAAGTATTTTCAGCAGCTATTCATTCTTCCACCGCATGCTTGATTGGCCCTACAACTTAATCACTTCTCAGTCCCATTCATGTACTCACACCTTGGGAAGTTACTTAACTTGATTACGGCACAATTATTTAAATACATTTCATAGCTACATTCTGCCATCATCTATGCTCACTATCTTTCTGAAGACCTAAAGCAAAATTAATTGAGCCCCCAAGTCTGAACAAAACTTTTTTGTTTTCATAAAAGAAAACAACCTTCTCCTGACATTCAGAAACCAGCTACAGCACTTTTTAAACACAGAGCATAAAAACTGAAATATAACACTCTAAACCAGAGCTTTCCAAACTGTGTGTTGGGACACGTTAGTGTGTCGGCTGCAGTGTCTGGGTGTGTCACAGCTGCTGCTGCCTCCGAACCCTGCCAGGATTCCACGCAGGTCCTAGTGCCTGCCTCGTGCCCTGCTGTAAGAGTGTGTCGCGAAATGATGCATGTCTAAAAAGTATGTCACCAACATGAAGTTTGGAAAGCTCTGCTCTAAACAATAGTTTAGACATCATAGTAGATGTCCAGTTCATAATAAAACATTTATTTACAAACAGGCTATTTACAGAGACAATTTTATTTATATATTTTAATCTTATAATACTAAACTGTATTAAAATTCATGGTAATAACCAATCACAGCAAGTTTTTTTCAACTAGTATGTTAAAGATGCTTGCACAATGCAACATACTTACGAGGAGTAAGTATATCCAACAATGAAAAAGGACTTCCTACTAGCTTCATGAAATTGTAATGCATGAACTAATGAAAATTTTGAAAATAGACATTTCTAATTTGTGTGCGATACAGACTGGTTAATAAAACTGCAATTTTATACCTTTTGGTGAGAGATTCCAAGACTGCCTATTAACAATAAATTTTTTATTAGTAACGGCTGAAATGTTTTGATCTTCCTGTTCACCATCTTCTTCAACTTTTGAAGATTTCTCCTAACATAAAGAACAACATTCAGTATTTATTGTATGTAGCAATTTGAGATTGTAATGTCCTGTTATTACTTTAAATAAAATGTTTATTTACTTAATTGTTGTTGTTCAGTCGTTCAGTCATGTCCGACTCTTCGTGACCTCATGGACCATAGCACGCCCGGCCTTCCTGTCCTCCACTGTCTCTCGGAGTTTACTCAAATTCATGTTCATTACATCGGTGATGCTATCTAACCATCTCATCCTCTGCCGTCCCCTTCTCCTTTTGCCCTCAGTCTTTCCCAGCATCAGGGTCTTTACTTAATTACTATTTACTTAATTTATTTACTTAATTACTAAGATTATAATCCTATGTAAGTTTATCAAGTGAGAGCCAGTTTGGTGTAGTGGTTAAGGCATCAGACTAGAAACTGGGAGACCGGGAGTTCTAGTCCCATCTTGGACACAAAGCCAGCTGGGTGACCTTGGGCCAGTCACTCTCTCTCAGCCCTAGAAAGCAAGCAATGGCAAACCACTTCTGAAATCTTGCCAAGAAAACTGCAGGGACTAGTCCAGGCAGTCTCCGAGAATTGGACATGATTGAACAGAAAAAAAAATAAAAAGTTTATCAGAGAATCATAAACTGAATGGGACATTGTCAAGAATGTATTTTCACATATGTGCTGTAAATAATAAACTAGGACAGTGGTCTAGGACCACTGGGGGTCCCCTAGCACCCTCTCAGGGGTCCAAAAAAAATCAAAAATATTTGCCAGCATATGTTGGAAAATAATGCAATATTAAAACCCTATCAAACAATTGAGAAGCAGCAGCAGCAACAAATCTAGTCTAGGTCTAGTGGTTAAGGCAACGGGCTAGAAACCAGGAGACTGAGAGTTCTAGTCCCGCCTTAGGCATGAAAGCCGGCTGGGTGACCTTGGGCCAGTCACTCTCTCTCAGCCCAACTCACCTCACAGGGTTGCTGTTGTGGGGAAAATAGGAGGAGGAGGGAGTATTAGGTATGTTCGCTGCCTTGAGTTATTTATAAAAATAATAAAGGCAGGATAGAAAATAAATAAATAAATAAAATGCATCAATTTTAATTTTTAATATGGTAAAGGTAAAGGTTCTCCATGCACGTTTGTGCAGTTGTGTCCGACTCTAGGGGCCGGTGCTCATCTCTGTTTGTTAGCCGAAGAGTCAGCGTTGTCTGAAGATGCTTCCGCAGTCATGTGGCCGGCACATATCAATAAATATAACCCATACAAATAAAAGCTCTTCTGGGATCCTCCATAATTTTTTAAAGTGGGAAAGGGTCCTGAGACAAAAAAAATTAAGAAACACTGAACTAGGGTATCCTCAGTGGTATGTAAAGTGTGTCATGAAGGGAAAATATCTTCCCTTCACATTAGATTCACTTACTTTCAAACCAGATTGGAAAGTTTTCAGATTTTCGTCCTCACTATAAATATATATTTATATATTGTTGGCTCATATATTACTTCTTCGTTATTTTGAATCCACATACTGCTTTTCTCCAATGTTCTGATATCCTGCAAAATCAGGATTCCTAATATTCTGTTGCGTACTTATGCTTTTTCTAAGTTCTGCTTCTGATCCAGAATCATCATAACTTTCAATAATATCATCCAGAAAGGAATCCATGCCATTGTCATGAGAGTTAGTTGAGAAAGTAAAGAGTGTAGCTTTTGCAACATTCTCCAAAGAAAAGACATTTTTGCAAAACTCATTTTGATTCTCATACATCATTTTATTACTGTTTTCAGTGTCCTGGAATTTCTGTAAATTCTGAAACTGATCTTCATAACTATATTCTTTTTCAGTTGAATGTTCAAGCAGTTCCTTATTTACCTTGTTAATAATTGCATGGTCATGTGAAGATTCAGAATGCTCAGGAATAAAAGATTCAGGAATATTAGTACCATCTTGCATCTCTTCATTTCCTACATTGCATATTTCATTATTGCTTTTAAACAGATTTGCTTTCCTCTCATGTTCATTTTCTGTGGAATGTTCTTTCCCTCTTGATTTGTCAATATATTCATCTTCCTTATCTTCTGCCTTGCTCCAAATTTTTTTTGTTTTCTTCCTCCCTTTCTGTACTGAAGTTCTCCATTTCTTTTACTTCCTCCTCCTCCTCCCCCTCTTCATTTTTCTTCTCCTCTCTCCTCTTCCCATCAAATTCTTCTTCCTCAATGCTTGCAAAAGAAGTGTCTGAATCATTTAATTCTTCCTTAATGGGGTTAATATTTTTTTGCATATACAATATATATTAATATTTTCTTTTGACTGATTTTCATTTTCATTGTCTTCATAAAATCACATGTGGGTATAAAAAAACATATGATAAACAATACAACAAAATGGATTAATTCAAACTTATTACCTGTTTAGAATGTGAAGCCATCTGGGGACATTTGGAAAAGGAGCCAGGTGAGGAATGGACAGAATGAGGGGAGGTTTTGACTTGGAGCAAAGGCTTAGGAAAGGACTCATTGCAATCTTCAAATTCACAATCTCCTTTATTTTGCTGTGAACTGCCTAAACGTTCTATTTGGATAGCGCAATCTTTCTCATCTACTGCATCAAAATACAAACACATACACAGATTAAAAACATAATTAATATTTTCTGTAGACAAGCAGTATAGTCATAACTTGTTTTTCAAGCAACTTACATTTTTTCTTGAACTGGCGTGCAACTTTCATTAGCTGAGCCAAACTTGGTTTTTCTGCTTTCTAAGAATAAAAGTTTAAGCATACAGAAGTTTTCACTGTAGCAGTCATTGCTATATTACCTTAATTTTTTCCTCTTTTCCCAAAAAACCTAGGTTGATAAATGTACCAACTCACCCCTTCCCTATTTTATCCTCAAAAAGCGTATAAGTGAGACTTAAACAGTGTGGAACTTGGGTCTCTCTGGTCCTAGTCCAACCTTCTATCTAGTGTAACACCCACTGATAAAAACATATTATTTTAATTCCAGCCATCTGTCTGAAGTGCTTTAATTTGGGTTCCTGCATTAAGCAGGGGTGCACAAGAGGTGCCATGCAGGCCAGGGAGGATGCGTGGGGGTGCGGCGCAGTTCAAGGAGGGCATGTGGGAGTGAGCAAGAGGTGCTGTGCGGCTCGGGGAGGGCACACGGGGGTGCTGTGTGGGTCGGGGAGAGTGTGTGGGGGTGTGGCGTGGGTTGGGAAGGGTGCATGGGTGTGTGTGAGTGGCTGGTGCAGCACAAGTACAGAGGGGCTGGAGAGGGTGCACGGATGGGGGAGACTTACCCCAGCGACCTGCCCTGATGGCTTTCCCACTGACTTTCTGGGAAAGCCGGCAGGGAAGTTTGCAAATGGTGATCACATGATTGCAGGGTGCTTATTGGTTATGGAGAAGTTCCAGTTCATGGATTATAATGTAATGTCATTGTCTTTATGAGATTTGTGTGCTTTCTTTTTTAAGCAGTTACCCAACTGCAAAAGTATGCAATTGCATTACAAACGTTGCTGTGATATTAAGTTTTCAAGGTTGAAAATGCAGCCTTGCTTTATTTATTGAACTTTGTAGGTGGTTAAGTATACTTTTGCTATTATGTTGTTAATTGGCTTTCTTGAACTGAATCTACCACTGTTGCCTGTTTCTTCTCTGGGCTCAGTGCTGTGGCTGTTTGTACAGGCCTGCCATGATGCAAAATATGGGCTTAACTGCAGTTTCCATTGTTTGCTGTGAGAATTCTTTTTAATGTTTTAACCTCTTTTCCTATAGGATGGGTATAGGTAGAGCTCAGCATGGCCTGCTGTCCCTCTTATTTTTGTGAAACTAGGACAAAAAGCAAAGGGTTTGTTTCAAATTCTCATAATTCCTCATGGTGGAACACTGAATATTTCTTTCACATGAAATATTTAAAATATTTAGAGTTTTTCTTTGTCAAAAAAAGGCACATGAATCTTTCTGATGGAACCATCCTGAAATGAGCTGTTTTGCTCTGATTGCAGGTCAAAATATGTTTTGATTCAGGAACTCCCTTAGAAGGCATTTTAGCATCCAAATTCTTGAAACTAGAGGATAGGATATTCAAACTACTCTACCTGTCCCCTTATTCCATGGCTGCCCTCAAATAGCAGATTAAAAGCTTTTGCTTCAGTTTCCAGTAATTCTAGCATCTCATCTGTAAAGTCTGAATAGTGATTAGCTGTAACAATCAAGCTGCATACATTGCATTAAAGTTAAGTTTTGAATTGTGGTTCATGTTTTCCTTCCATCTGAACAAGTATTAATTAGTAACATAACAAGCCTCTCATTGTTAGAAGTTCTGAGCGTACACAGTGCAAAACCCTACCTTGGGACTGAAGCCTAGTTCCTCCTCTTCTGAAGAAAGCCAACTATCGTCATCTGTTTTTTCAGAATTCCTTAAACATAGATGCATATGTATAAAAATAATAATCTACCTCTTTCCAGTTTTACAGAACTTCCTGAATTTAAATCTAATTTAAATCTTACCTTACTGAATCTCCAGAAGAGTGGTTATCAAAAACTGTAAAGAAAACCCAAACACATAGACAAATAAAAATGCAGGAAATCAAGACTTTCTTGGTATTCAGAAGTTTTTTTGCAATATCAAATAGCTTGAATGCCAAGACCGCTTTGGAGATGAGCTTCCAGTGGTCAAGGAAATGCATCTGTTTGCTTTGCTATGTCATACATCAGCAACTGTTGTTCAATCAGCTGCTTAAATAACAAATAAATAGAATTTCACTATAATTCGGTGACATCCTGTGGAATTTGGTGTTCGGGAAGCATAAATTCAACCTGCTTCTTATGAAGCATCCTTGTCCACTTCATGCTGTGTTGGAAATATTCTCCAACCCTATAGCACAAAACAAACATTTTCTACAAACAATAGCAGGAATATCTACTTCCACTTGGAGGGCGGAGGGGGGTGGGGCTGTACTATCCGACTAGCCATTTTTACTATATAAAATTGTACCTTCTTTATTTGTAGCAGGAGCACCCAGTGTAATACCAGTATCTCCATCCTTTTCTGGACTGCTTAATATAGACAGGACTTTTTGATCATCAAAGGAGTCTTCTTCTCTATTTTTCCAGTTGGAATATTCAGCAATATACTGAGTAAGCCTAAAGGAAAAAGTACATTTATTAAATATTATCACAATATTTAAAGAAAATAAAATGAATCTCAAGGCAGAAGAACAATGTTAAATCAAAAGCAATGACTTAGTTATTTGCATGCTACTTTATCACCGTACTAACATGCTATCTAATCCATCCTTAGGGTTTTCCCCCCAGATAGGATAGCTTTGTTTCTTAAGTGACACTGAAAAAGGCAGAAGTTTGAGCTTACATGGGATCATCACAAATCATAGCGTAATCTTTTGCTGACCATCCACTTTCATCTCTATGGGAAACATTCGATCCATGAGCAAGGAGAACTTTCGTTAAGTCACGTATTTTATTAGAAGCAGAAATCAATAGTGGAGTTCTGAAACAGGAGGAAAAAACCCAAAAATTACTGCATATCATCAACCTTTACTAATGCTTTAACTCCCTGGATTCATTCAACATTATTCCCTCTTGCAAAAGGATAGGAAAAAGACCTCTTTAATATATTTTCTAATACAGTTAATAAAAGTTTAAACATTTCAGAACTACACATTATACAAAGCTACCTGTTTCCAGTGCTTTTTGTTTAAGGAGCAAAATGTATCTATACAAAGACAGAACATCTGTGCAGTAAGGTCAAATGAAGTGTTTTTTTGTTCTGTATATGACTCAGAAAGGTCACTGCCTTTTAAAATAACTTTTAACTAAATTAATCTCTTCCCTTTTTATCAGAATCCAGCAAATGCAGTTTTCCATTAGGAAGCAACTGCCATCGTAGATGCATTAGATGGATCACTTAAGTTAATAATAATAGAAAGAACCCCCCCAAAAAAGGTGGGGGGAGAAAGGACACGAAGACTTGTTTATAATAAAAAAGCAAACTAAAGATAAAAGCTATTCAGCTGTACTTTTTTTTTACTGAAAACAAATTGAAAATGGTATTGAATAAGAAACATCACTATCTCCCCTAAAATGTAAACCACCTTAACCAACCTGCATTTTTTTTTATTTTCAAGGATTGATCTTTTGATCCTAAAGGCAGTTTACAACACACCTGGAAACAAAACTTTTTAACACTGGCTCTTCGACTAAGAAACGGAGATGAGCACTGGCCCCTAGAGTTGGACACGACTGCACAAATGTGCAGGGGGGAACCTTTAC
Source organism: Charina bottae (assembly GCA_023362775.1). Taxonomy (NCBI): domain Eukaryota; kingdom Metazoa; phylum Chordata; class Lepidosauria; order Squamata; family Charinaidae; genus Charina; species Charina bottae. The sequence continues at coordinate 63,332,032 of JALMGJ010000006.1, forward strand.
CTTTTTACAATGTAGTCTTAATAATAGTAACAAGCCATTGATAAGGAGTTTTTACATTCAGGAAATGTTATTCTAGCAGACTGATTATCCACGTTCAGGGGCATGAATACTTAAAAACAGTGCTAAAATCCTGGGAAAGGTATCAGCTAAATGAACGAAACTGTACCTTCCCAATTTATCTGTGGCATGTACAGATGCTCCTTTTTGAAGAAGAAACTCTACCATTTCTCGATTATTTTCAGCTATGGCAACAATTAATGGTGTACTCCCATCCTGCAAGAAAAAAAAGAAATACATATGTGTAAATATAGTTTCTATTTACCATTCAACAAATACAATGAAATGCAATCTATCCTTTATTTAAGCCAGACAAAAAGGATGTTCAGAGCTTTCCGTTCTTGTCAACTGCTTCTACATGGGGTTCAGTGTGAGTTAAACATCTTGGAAATAATATTTTCTGTATTCCTATTTGGCTTTAATGTCTCATATAATTTCAAACATTTGTGCAATAAATCAGATTTGACCATTATAATTACAAATTTTATATTGGAAAAAGTAGAACTGCATAACTAAAGTAGTGCTATATGTAGTGCCTTCAAGTCAGTCTTGACTCCTGGCAACTGTCTGGACAAGTCCATGCAGTTTTCGTGGCTATGTTTTTTGGAAGTGGTTTGCTATTGCCTTCTTACTAAGGCTGAGAGAGTGAGTGACTGCTCCAAAGTCATCCAGATGGTTTTGTGCCTAGATGGAGGGACTAGAACACAGTCTTCTGGCGAAATTGATGGGAAAAGAGAAGGGAAAAGAGACAAAAACTAATTTATATTTGGAAATAAATATTTCATTCATGACGAAAGTGCTCAGGCTCACACCTGAAGTCAAAACATCTGGTAAATGATGTAAATAAGATGAGATAAATGAGCTCCATGCTGGGCATATATACTAAGTTGCTCCCACTTCATTTATTCTAACAGTCTTCTAGGAAGAGATAGCTTGAGTGACATTTGAACCTGAGATTATGGTTAAGTATGCCCAAACAAACCCATATCTGAATGCTAGCACAAGCTTATTTAAAGGTAGATTACAAATTGTAGTCAACTTGTTCAAGCAAAATAAGGAGTGAAGAGTCTCAAGCTCCAGTTTATTAGGCCACAGATATATGTTTATTAATACATATTAGTCTCCCAGTACATAATGCGGTGTTTTTCTTCCATGAATGATTTTAAACATTCAAAAAAATTACAGAATAAAATACTTATTGGTTTATACAAAATTAAAAACTACTTGTAAAAGGTAGGTAAAGGTTCCCCCCACACATTTGTGCAGTCGTGCCTGACTCTAGGGGCCGGTGCTCATCTCTGTTTGTTAGCTGAAGAGCCAGCGTTGTCCGAAGACGCTTCCACGGTCATGAGGCCGCATGACGCGCGCGGAACGCTGTTACCATCCCACCAAAGTGGTACCTATTTATCTACTTGCATTTGCATGCTTTCGAATTGCTAGGTTGTCAAGAGCTGGGGCGAGTGCGGGAACTCACTCCGTCACGTGGGGCTAGGGTCTCGAACTTCCGAACTTGCGACTTTCTGATAGACAAGCCTGGCGTCTTAACCGCTGAGCCACCATGCCCCCTCAAAGGCCCATAAAAAAGGTAAAGGTTCCCCCCGCACATTTGTGCAGTCGTGTCCGACTCTAGGGGCCGGTGCTCATCTCCGTTTGTTAGCCGAAGAGCCAGCGTTGTCCGAAGACGCTTCCACGGTCATGTGGCCGCATGACGCGCACGGAACACAACATGTTGCCTTCCCACCGAAGTGGTACCTATTAATCTACTTGCATTTGCATGCTTTCAAATTGCTAGGTTGGCAAGAGCTGGAGCTAGCGCGGGAGCTCACTCCGCACGCAGGGCTAGGGATTAGAACCTCCGAACTTGCAATCTTCCGATTGACAAGCCTGGCGTCTTACCCGCTGAGCCACCACGCCCCTAAAACTACTTGACATATTAATTAAATGAACTACTGGAATTTTACCTTATTTTGTGCTTCAATGTGAGCTTTATGTTCAAGCAGATAGTTTGCTATAGATATACTAGAATTAAAGGCAGCAAAGTGGAGGGCAGTGTTGTTGTGTATATCCTTCAGATTAGGGTCTGCTCCATGTTCAAGCAGATAAACAGCACAGAATTCTTGCTGGCATTGCACCGCCTGAAACATTTAATAAAAAGATGTTAAGTCTACAACTTATTTTCATACACCTAATTAATACTGTCTGTATTTTAAACAACAGAAAATTAAAACTTTTTCTTAGTCCCTTTTGATTATAAATAGAAATAACAATTTATTATACTGATAAGTTTTTGATTAGCACTGAGTTTTTGATTAGCACAGAAGTTATAGAAATCTGGCTTTATACTACTAGTAAATTTGCACTATGTTAAATGCATACCTTCATTAATGGAGATCTCTTGCAATTATCATAGATATCTAGTTGGCATTTGTTGTCCACCAAGAAAGTAACAATGTCTGTATATCCATTAGCACAGGCAAAATGCAAAGGTGTTCTAGAAGAAATACTTTAGATTCAGTCAATATGTAACTAAGAATAGGGTAGGGCTTTCTTTCCCCTAAGAACCATTTGATTTTGTATCTTTGAAATACATTTCAAAACTAGTGTTAACATATGATGAACTGGAATGCACCCATGTACTCTCTTTGTATACTCAGAAGTAAACTCTACTGTGTATAGAATTGCAGGCTTAGTTAACTAGTTCTTCCCACTTCAGGAAATAAATTACACTTTGCAAGAAAGAATACAGCCTAAGATACAGTATAAGTGAATATCATTTGCTTGATTTCAAATACAAATATTATGATACAATGCAATTGAAATAATAACTGATGACAGTTTATTACAAATTCTAAGATAACCCAGCCACTATTTCCCTGTTACTTATAGATATTAATGTAGTGGCTACAGATGAGGGGAAAGAGAACATTCCCATTATAGCAATGGCTTATCTAAATTTTCTCTTAATTAAAGTATGCTTTTTAAAAATTTAAACATCTGCAAAACTCCCTATCCAACACTGACATTTACATACTGAGCCGTTTCCAGGATTCTGAACACATGCATTACCATGTATTATTTATATCTTGCCTTTCCTCAATAAATAGCTTTCACTGTGACATTATTTACATAATACAGGAGCTAGCGGCAGAGGTCAACATATAAAATAGTGATATATGAAAAAGAATTTATTTATTTATTCAATTTATATATCCGCCCATCTCAAACCAGTGACTCTGGGCGGCTAACAATAATAAAAACAATACCAAAAAAATTAATATAAATATAAATACAGCCGAGAGATCTTAAAAGCCATAGGTGTTAACACAACCATGAAACAGGGCCCTCAGGGCCCCAGGCCCGGGGTACAAAGCCAGGTCTTCAAGGCCTTCCAAAAAGCCAAAAGGGTCAGGGCCATCCTAATCTCAGGAGGAAGGATGTTCCAGAAGGCAGGCGCTTTTATATGAAAAAGAATGCTTGAACAGCAGGAGTTAATAGGAATGATGTCATTCTTTCTATTAGAAATATAGTATAAGATGGGCGTTTGAAAGCAGTTGCAGAGTATTAAGCATAATATAGCTCTAGTTATAGTGTGTCTGGTATATGGTGTCGGCCTCTCGATTAACATTAAAAAACCAAAGTGCTTTACCAGCAAGTTCGAACCAATCCCTCCGCAGCGCTATCAATCCAGCTTAAAGGTGTGTTACTAGAAAATGTCGACCACTTTTCTTATCTTGGCAGCCATCTATCTACAAAAGCCAACATCAACGCTGAAGTTCAGCATCATCTGAGCTCTGCGAGTGTAGCTTTCTCCTGAATGAAGCGTAGAGTGTTTGAGGATCGGGACATTCGCAGGGAGACCAAAATGCTTGTTTACAAAGCCATTGTACTACCAACCCTTTTGTACGCCTGTGAAACATGGACCCTCTACAAACGCCACCTCCAACTTCTTGAAAGATTCCATCAACGCTGCCTCCGAAAAATTCTGCAAATTACTTGGGAAGATAGGCGGACTAATGTTAGCGTATTAGAAGAAGCAAAAACCACCAGCATTGAAACAATGATCATCCAACATCAACTTCACTGGACCGGCCATGTTGTTCGAATGCCTGACCATTGTCTTCCAAAGCAGCTACTTTACTCCCAACTTAAGAATGGAAAATGGAATATTGGTGGACAGCAAAAGAGATTCAAAGATACTCTCAAAGCTAATTTAAAAAAATGTAATATCAGCATTGAGAACTGGGAAGCCCTAACTCATGAGCGTTTCAATTGGAGGTCAGCCTTTATTAAAGGCGCTACAGACTTTGAAGAAGCACGAGTACAGGGCGAAAGGGAGAAACGAGCTAAGAGGAAAGCACGTCAAGCAAACCCTCATCATGACCGTCTTCCACCTGGAAACCTATGCCCTCATTGTGGGACGTTGTGCGGATCCAGAATTGGCCTTTACAGCCACTTACGGATCCACTGCTAAGATTTTACCCCTGGAAGACAATCTTACTCGTCTATGAGTGATCGCCAAAAAGAAGAAGAAGGTATAAGTGGGGAAAGAAACTAAATTATCTCCAGGAATCTATCCTCATTTATGGATTATAAAAGGACTGAAAACTTTCACATTGTACACATTACAAACTTCCTACTATAGGTTACTATTTATTTTTTAAGACTTTCTTTTAAGCACACAACGTGGGCCTCAATCTAGTTTAGCGCCTCATGCTATCAAGAAGTTATAAAGTCACCTTCCAACAGTGAGGAAGTGCTGGGTGAAAACATGCACTTAACCTCAGTTCCATAGCGAGCTTCAACGCCAGACTTTGACCAAGAGACACCCCAAGAACAAATTCCCCGCTCAGCCACCCATGAAATTCACACTGTCCTCCACGTGGGCATGTTTTGGACACGTGACGGGCCTTACTGGGGGAAATCCCATCTCCGGAGCCTAGTGAACGGAGGGGATGGCCCCTTCACTCGGCCAAGTAACCAACAAGGGAGGAAGGGAAGGAGAGAGAGTGTTCGTATGAACACGAGGCGAGAGTCGAACCCAGGTCTGATTCTTCCCACCTGTCAGCTTTATCCTGTTCGTTGAGGTCGTGTTTCTGTAGGAGGTGTCGGAGTTCCCCGAGGTCTCCTTCGGCTGCCGCTCGGTGCAGCTTACTCAGGTCTCTGCTCCGCACCTGATAGCTGTCGCCGACGCTACAGCCCAGAGCGGCTGGGGCAGAGGCAGAAGCCACCACGCGGCTCCGTGACGGAGACTGTTGCTCCTTCTTCTTCCTCCCCAGCCCCAAGATTTTCTTCATCTTCTTCATCCTCCTCGGTGAGGAGGTGGAAGGGGAGGAAGCCGTTGAGTCACGGCGTGGGCCGTGGCAGTTGCCGCCTCCAAGTCACTCCCGCGCCCATGATCTCGCTGAGGATCGGCATGGACGCCTGACGCAGTCAATGCCGGCCACAGGCTCCGGCCGGGCGACGGCAGTTGAAACGGGGCGTCCCATCCAAGCAGTCGCGGGCACCGATTCTACGGCGTCAGAGCGAGGGAAGAGGAGAGGGCAAACTGGAGGGCGGTAGTCAAGGCAACGGCTTCCCAGGGCGGGAGTGCGCATGCGTGCTCAAACTTTTTTTCCCCCTTCGCGCCAACATGTTGCTTAAGAAGGCGCAGGCGCGGTCGTCTTCCGTCATTCCTGCGTCCCTGAGTTTCGTTTTCTGGGCAAGTTGAAAAAACAGTCGAGATTTGGTGAAAATAACGATGGCAGTTGTAAAGTCAGCCCGGCAGGCGGTGAAATTAGTGAAGGGGCTGCAAAATAGATTGCACCCAAAAGTTTGGCTCATACCAGTCTCGTCTTCGAGCTTATTGCATGCAGCTCAGAAAACTTCATAACCATAGATCAGTACCAAAAGTTGTTTATTTCTCAGTTTGTTCCCGATTGTCAGTGCGGAGAGCCGCAGCTCAGCATTCAACGTGTTACCAGTCGCTTGTATCCAAACCCAGTTTTGTAACGGTTCCATGCAAGTATTAAACAGCCCAAACTAAAACCTTTCCTTAATAATGTTGTTTGCAATCAATAATAATCAATAATAATAATTCACATCTTCATAAAGATGTTTGCAGTTTGAATTGTTGGATCCTAGTCCAGCTCTCCAAAACATACCTTTATTTTCTTCTTTGAAAGTTTGTTGCCCTTTCTAGCTTAAAAATATTAAATATCCATCTAGCGGGGTCCAGGAGGCGTGCCTTCTCTGCAATAGCACCCGCCCTGTGGGATAACTTGCCCCCTGAGGTGAGACTGGCACCCTCGCTCCTAGCCTTTAGGAAGTCCTTGAAGACCTGGCTCTGCCGCCTTGCCTGGAGTGAAGGAAAGGATAGTTCCTCCTGGGGGTGGTTGGTTTAGTGGTTTCCTCCTTTTAAGAACAGACCATCTTCTGGATTTTTATTTTTTTTATTTTTATAGTAGTTTTAAATGTCTAGGTTTTATCTTTTATATTCTGATTGTAAACCGCCCAGAGTCTGCCATGGTAGAGATGGTCGGGGATAAATCCAAATAATAAATAAATAAATATAATGCTAAGATGTGATAAAAGAAGAAAATACCATCCCCAACTTTATTAACATAAAAAAGAGATAAAAATAAAAACCATTTTAAACCTCCTATTTGGCTAGGTTACTCCCCCGTCCAACTCTGGAATACAGATATAAAAAGAAAGCTTTTTATGCTAGTATAGTAGTAGTGACTATTAAGGGAAACAAGAAAAAAAGGCAAGATTGTTACTCATCAGGTAAGTAAAGGTTTCCCCTGCACAGTCATGTCCAACTCTAGGGGCCGGAGAGCCTCTAAACATTCTGCAGCATCAGATAGGCCTCTAAATCCTTTGATCTGTTCTGCAGGAGAAAGGCAGATGTTTGCTGGATAGGGGAAAAAGTATTTAACTTCCTTGTTCCTTCTAATGTATGTGTCAAGCTAAAGCTTTTTTTAGACTTCACTCCAGCAAAGGCAGGTCTGGATAATTCATTATTTTACTTCCATAATGTTTCAATTCATAGTCTGTCCTGAAGGTTGTAGAAGTTGGCCTCTGGTGCTAGACTTTAGAAATGTAACAGTTATAGAGGAAGATCTCTGTGAGGCATTGCCTCCCTTAATCTGTTAGCATTCGGTATAAAGTATAAAATCACTTGGCAATGAGATTTCCTGAATGCATGTCAATTCCATGTAAATTAACAGAGGCTTCTGCTATTCTGCATCCAAAGGTGGAATCATTTTTAAATCGTTTCTCTTGAGCTGCCAGTATACTTTAATTCAGTTTGCAGATCTGTAATAAATTTTTCATGAGATTACTTCTCTTCTAAAGTCTTAGTTCTGGTTTCATGGGAAATAATAATTCTCTTAAATGTTTCCAAATCATTATCAATTAAGAGCTTGGTTTTTCATAATTTTAACCTCCATGGATCCCAGATATGCCAGTTTCCAGACCTGTAAATCTGCAGTCCATCTGTTTAGACCCGAGCTTTCCAAACTTTTCATGTTGGTGACACAGTTTTTAGACATGCATCATTTCACGAAACACTCTCACAACAGGGCATCATTTCGCGACACACTCTTACAGCAGGGCACAAGGCAGGCACTAGGACCTGTGCAGAATCTTGGCAGGGCAGGTTTGGAGGCAGCAAGGCACCAGGCAGGCACTAGGACCTGCGCAGAATCACAGCAGGTTTGGAGGCAGCAAGGCACAAGGCAGGCACCAGGACCTGCGTGGAAGCCAGGAGGCAGCAGCAGCCGCGACACACCCAGACACTGCAGCTGACACACTAACGTGTCCTGACACACAGTTTGGAAAGCTCTGGTTTAGACTCTTAAGGTTTTCATTAATTCAAATCTTATTATTTATTCTCTTTCAGATAGTGATACATCTGAGATTAATATAACTATCTAGTCTGGCTGGCTCTGGGGGGCTACCATAGTTTCTGCGCTCTCTCTGGGTTTTCAGGAGAGTCCATAAGCTTGTCCAGCTTTCCTCCCTCTCCATTATTAAACTGTGGCTCTTTACTCAAGATGGGAAAACCTCTTTATTTTATGAGAGAGATCATTGAAATAATGTTATATCCAAGTTGTTGAGCCAAACTATGAGAGTTTGGACACGCATCCTTCAGTTGTCTACATAGCAATTTTGTCCATAGGGTTGAAAAGAGGCAAAGAAAGGAAACTGCCTAGGTAGCCTTTTTCTACAACATTCCTCACAGCAGATCACTTACTACCCATTATCTTCTAGTATTTGCACATCTTAAAAAATTTCAGTTTTCCCTTTTTTTTAATTAAACAATCTGCCAAGGTACCCAAATTCATCTGCTTTCTCTCATTTTTTATCATTTGTGTAATTTGCAGTCAGTTGTTCACTCTGTTTTCTTTGTCAAATGCAACTACTGTACCATGATCTTTGATACATTAATTTTCAGATCTATACTCCCATGTTACATCAGGCCCACGTTACATCATTTAACGGAAATCCTTTGGGTTCTCAACCAGCATTGTGTATCATTTGAATACAGAAATCACATGGCCATTCACACCTCCAATTAACACACCTCTAGCATCACCACAAACATTCTTTATATTTTTATCCCTGAGTTATGCTCTTGACAGCCTATTACATCCAAAAGCAAGATTCTTACAGAGGCTTCTTTAACCAGATTTATTGAAAGGGAAGATAAATTAGGTTACAGAAATCTGAAGTGGATCGTTTTCCCTTTCAAAAGCCGTATGTTCTCCCACCTGTTAAACCAGGAACTTTCTCAGCCTCATAACCATGGTTTCTGTGTGAAGCAACAAAGAGGCTGTTCTTTTAACTGATTAGGGAGGAACATTCAAGTCCCCAGAATGGGAATGTTTATCAGACTCTTGAACATGCCACAGCTGCCTACTTAGTGCTGAGCTGGTGGCTAAATATTCCATTTGTTCTTCTGCATACTTTATTTGCATCATATACTGCTCTCATCTCATTCTGGAACCAACCTTCAACTCTGTATTCACACAAAACATCCTGTAATTCAAGCCTATTCACTTTATCATACACTTTCTCCAAATCAACAAACATACAATGAACTTCCTTGCAGTTCTACGTTTCTCAAGGGAAAAATTCTAGTTTGTCCACCCCCTGCGTGGCATAAAACACACTGCACTTCTCAGATTTTTTTCACTACCACCTGTTGTAACTTATCAATCAGAAAGATGCAGCCTTCACATATACAGTATATTAAACAAATCACACAGCCATTAAATAAATACATTCATATTTTAAGTATTTCTCCAGTTATACCATCTCCACCTTCACTCTTACCATTTTTTCAATAATCTTACAGCATTTATGACTTTCTTCATCATTTTTCTTAAATACTAAGAATTATATTGTTTCAATTCTATTCATTAACATATAACTATTATTCCCATATAAAATCTCTAAAATACTTTCAGCATTCCTTTCGCTTCAGTTTTATCCAAAATCATCACTTTCATCACTTTTATTTTTAATTCCATTTCTTCTGCTGGAGCTCCTTCTTTAGCCCCTTTTCCTACTTCTAAACCTATTTTTATTTCCATCCAAATTGTTCTTTTTCTTTTCTAACAATTTCTTTTAGTCTTTGACTACATTTTCTCTATATATGCACATCATAAATATCTTTCATTTATCTTCAGTTTTGACAGCAGCCACTGAATCTGCATTTCATCCACAGCCTCTTTCACTTCATTATTCCATCAAACATCCTTTTCCATACTCCCCATTAATGTAATTATTTGGTTCCAATTAGCTTCTCTATCCCGGTTATTCTGTCCAAGCATTTGCTGTGCTTATTGGCTGATACGTTTATCTTGCAGCAAAGTTCACCCCATCAGTGTCTCCTCAAAATGAATTACTATTGGCAGCAACAGTTTTCACTTAATAAAATTCACTGCTGCAGTTTTGTCTCGCTGTTCTAGGATTGACTATTTATCTTCTCCTTCCACCCAACTATTTAAAAACTGTCTATCCAAACACATGGAAGCACATGTGTCCAGGCAAAATCAGAAGATGTACATGAAGGCCAGAAGGTGTGCATGAAGGCCAGATTTAGTCAGTGGTGAAGCCATCCCTGATTCATTTTACTTATTACTGGAGATATTTTCTTCCCCCACCCTACCCCAAGTTCTCCTGTGCTGGCTAATTGTGGTGGTGGGGTGTTCCTGCGAGGGATGAACAAAGAATGTTGGGAGTGTATGCCAAGAACATATATTCCCAGCCTGGTCACCCAAGGCATGAAGGTCATCCCAGCCACCCAGCTAAAGCAAGCTGGCACCTATATTGGTCAACAGCAATATAGGAAGATTCTGGAGGCAGATGATCACTTTAGTGACAGCTGCAAAGGCATCAGGTTCATGCTGTGCAGGAGAAGGTAGTGGTAAACCACTCCTGTATTTTTATCAAGAAAATCACATGTATAGAAGATATAAAATGATTGACAATATAGTGCTGGATGACAGGCCCCTCAGGTTGGAAGGCACTCAACATACTACTGAGGATCTTTTGGAATACTAGAGGTGTGGCTAGATTAAAGCCTTCAGGACGTCCAGTTGCTGATGTTACCATATAGGAAAAAATCTGAAGCTGCAAAGATTGAATTACAGCAAGAACATGGAAAGTAAGAAGTATGAACACAGGAAAGTTCAACACAGTGAAAGTTGAAATGATTACAAATTTACATCATAGGCATCAGCAAATTGAGATGGACTGAGATTGGACACTTTTTATTACTCAGGATATGAAAAACAAAGAAGGAATAGTGTTGCTTTTATAGTTAGGAAAGGTATAGCAAGGACAGTACTTGGCTTTGTGTCAATCAAGTCAAGCTGTGGAATGTGCTCAGAAAAATGGGAATCCCAGAACATTTCATTGTTCTCATGAGAAACTTATATACAGGTCAGGAAGCCACAGTACAGACAGAACATAGTGAAACAGACTGGGTCCAGGTTGGCAAAGGGGTGCAATAAGGCTGTATACTCTCCCCTTATTTATTCAGCATATAGGCTGAATATATATTAAGGGAAGCTGGACTGGAAGAAAATGAGCGTGGTTTTAAAATTGGCAGAAGAAACATCAATAACCTGCACTATGCTGATGACACTACACTGATAGCCGAAAATACAAAGGATCTGCAAACTCTAGTAATAAAAGTTAAGGAGCAAAGTGAAAAAAATTGGACTGAAATTAAATATAAAGACCAAACTAATAACAACAGGTAGAACAACCAGCCTTATAATTGTCAATGAAGATACTGAAGTGGTGGATAGCTTCTGTCTTTTATGATTAACAACAATGGTAAAGGAACAAGCAGTCAAGAAATTTGTCATAGACTAGCACTTGGTAGAGTAACCATGAATGTCTTGGAAAAGATATTCAAATGCCATGATGTCTGTATACCTACAAAGATCAGAATCATGCAAGCCATGGTATTCCCTGTGACACTCTATGGAGGTGAAAGTTGGACTTTGAAGAAGCAGGATAGGAAGAGTATTAACACTTTTGAACTTTGGTGTTGGAGAAGACTCTTGAGAATACTGTGGTCAGCCAAGAAAACAAAACTAATGGATCATCAAACAAATCAACCCAGAGCTCTCACTCAAGGCACAAATGACCAGGTTCAACTTATACTACTTTGAACTCATTATGTGAAGACCTAGCTTTCTGGAAAAGGCTGTAATACTGGAGATGAACGACCAGCAGCAAGATGGATGGACTCAGTTAAAGTGATGAGTGCACTATAGGAAGACCTGAATAGATTGTCATGGAGAAAATCTATGTGGTCGCTAGTAGTCAGAAATGACTTGATACCACATAATCAATCAAATATTTAGACAAATGTGTCTGGAAAGATTAAGGAAAGGAAGTTATTGATATATGCCAATTATTTCTCTAAAACTATAGATGGCCAAGTGATGTAACCATGACAAGAAATAAGCTGACACTGGCTGGATCTGAAAATTAGACCATTAATTTCATCAGCATGATGAGATTGATGTTTTCAGGCCAATGATATGATCACAGATAATTTTTATTAGCACAAAAATCTTTAATAGTACAGTTTGAAATGAGCACCACATTGAATATTGAGTAGAATGCTAGTCAGTTATAATGTTAAGCTAGTCAGAGGATTTCTTTCTATATGTCATTTGATTTGCTACTTGAAGGGTATTTATTATTACAGATAACTTGTATTCTGCAGTTTGATAAAATTCCTGCTTTCCTACATATGGACTCCAGATTGCAATCAAAGTAAACCAGCTGCTCTTTCTGGGCTACTTGCCAGCATAGTGGAAGGGTATTTTAGAGGTCACCAGTGAACAGAATACTTGGATCAAGTTTTACCTTTATCACTGCTGGGAGAGGGGAGTAGAAAAGAAAAAAGTGCTTGGACTCTGAACACATTTTATGTTAGTCCTTTAGATGAATTCCAGTGTAATGTTGAGTTGAGCAAGCTTTATCAACAAGCAATTCAAAATAAACCAAGCACAATAATTTCATATAATGTAGTGCTATGAAATGACCAGTTACACTCCTGCCATTATACTGATAGTATCTATGAGCTTTCTTAGGGAAACTTCTCATGTTCTATTTTGTACTCTTAGAGCAATGGGAAATCATGCACAAATGTATGAAATGGAACTAGTTGCATAAGTTAAATACAACATTGTTAGTATCACATAATACCACCTTTTCTCAGCTGCTCCAGAAGTGAAGAAAAAAGGACAGGATTCTTTCATTCGGCTTAACAAGGGCCAAATTTCAGTGGATAGTTTTCATTAACTCTCTGACTTATCATTAGCATTTTATTTTTGTTTTGGTCTGTTTTGGAGAAATTCTAAGGAAGAGGTGAGCAGCCATTGGGGTGGGGGGGCGCACAGGGCTACGCTCAACCTGGCCAGGAATTGTCGGGGACTGCAGTTCCAAAAGCGGGCAAGTCAGGATAAAGAAGTAGATACTGTGATTGAAATGAAATGAACTTGTAATTTGCCCAGTTAATATAAACTCCCCAAGTATTTCATATTTTTTCCACATTTATAGAAATGATGTGGCAACAATTTTGGAGGTGTTTTGGAGTCATACCATAAAGCAGAGCTTTCCAAACTGTGTGTCGCGACACAAAAGTGTGCCACCACACACAGTCTGGTGTGTCGCCACACAACCCGGAAGCGCTGATCATCATCAGCGCTTCCGGGTTTTCCCGCGGCGACACACCAACGGCGGCGCGCAAAAAACCGAAAGCGGCAGGAGCGCTTCCGGGTTTTTGCGCGCTGCTGCAACGGCGGCACTTCCAGGTTTTCCCACGGCGACACACCAACGGCGGTTGGTGTGTCGCCGCGGGAAAACTTTGGAAAGCCCTGCCATAAGGCACTTAGGAGTTGAATGTGAAAGTCTATGCATCCTTAAGGATCTCAGTGAAAAATACATGAAACAAGCCCCTTATGATTAGGCTGCTTTAAATCTCTCACATGCAATTACAAAATTAATGAGTCCCCCCAAATCATGCTCTTTTTTAATGATAAAATGTACACTTCTTGAAATCCTGCAGTGAGAAATACAGTGGAGAGAGAAAACATGAAGGGAACATTCCCTCTTTTGTAGCTCTTCCTGAAGGTACTTTATCTTAATGAAGCAAATTTATTACATGCATTTGCACCCCTGAACATGTAATTAGTGAGAGGTAGTTTTGCTATAACATTGCAAAACTAAAAACATTGCTATATAACTCTGACATCTAGTGGAGAAAGTGGTATCACACATTTTCAGATGTATTTGTTTTCTGCACGAGCATAAATTACCAAATTTAAAAATTCCTGATATTAATAGGCCTTCTGGTTGGCATTTTCAGTGGAAAGGAAATGCACTTTTAATTGCCTTCCATCTATAAGTAATCAGTAATACACATAACACGCTTTCTCAATTTCTGTTCATTAGTTCACTAATACAGTTAGCATCAGTATTCAATTACAAGAAACTGATCTTTTTGGGCATACATTTGCCAATATCCTTAGAACTTAATGAAGTTATCTGACTATCAATAACTAACTTTTTCTTGAAGAAATAGGAGTAACTTAAAATGAGCTCAAGGTAACCAAATGTATTTATGTGACATAGAGATAAGGATGGCTTCTCTTGTGAAATTCTACTTTCTATTTTATTTATTTGGGAGTTATGGCAAGCCAAAACTGTTTATAGAATATGAGGGATTGACATATACCAGCCATAGAATATTTTAGAAAGTCAATTCATACTTCAGCTGATCAAACAGCCTGATTAGTTTTTAACCTATGTGTTACACCTTACCCAAATATTTGCATCTGTTTATGCTATTTTGGTTGGCATCAAGGCTCATTATCATTTGGTGTTTACTGAAGATTTATCCACTTACCCAGGCTTTCATGTGAATTTATACAGTTGTTCCATTTAATGCGTACTGTTGTTTTTATTATGTTATTTTATGATTTTAGCTTTTGTTATATATTATTTTGTGAGTTTGTTTTATTGTCCTTCATTTTGCAATTATTTTGAATGAAAGTGGGCTGTTTTATAAATAGTTTATACTGTATATAAATAATATATTACAGAGAGGGAGATAACACCAGATATATGGTAGTCCTGAAGTACATTATTTAAAAAGAAATAGGAGATTTCAGACTGTACATATGAATGCATGCTAAGGCAGGTAAAAGAACTTGTGGAAGTTGTGAAACCACTGGCAAATGGTATTTAAGCATAAGGAGTAAATTTAAACTCATGGATCAGCTCATTTTGAATTTTCAGTTAAAAGGTCATTGTTTTTGGAGGGAAGAAGCCAAAGGGCATTTGAAAATACAAATAAGGTAGCAATGTTTCCTATCCTAGAGAGTTTTCTTATCTCAGAAAGTAAAGGTTAGAAGGCTTTGACCACTACCTGCATAAGCAACATTTTATTTTGAGGCCCCCACTTGTGCATATTACAGGTAGTCTCCATTTAGTGACCACAATTGGGACTGGCAACTCAGTCATTAAGCGAAGTGGTCGTGAAGTGAAACCATGACTGTGCTTATGATCTTACTTCAGCTTTCCTTTGCTTTACAGACCTGCGAAGGTCTTAAATTCAAAGATTGGTCGCAAAGTTACTTTTTCATCACTGTTGTAACTGCAAATGGTTGCTGTACAAGGCAGTTGCTAAACGAGGACTGCCTGTAATAAAAAAAATCAATGATTCACAAAAATCCAGTTCAGGCACAACGTAAACTGAGATTTGGGGAGCCTTAAAAGAATAGTGGCCATTCAATCAATTCAATATATTTAATATATGGCAAACAGTCTTAGAATCATAGAGTAATAAATGGGTGTCCAGATTTCACATGATCACATCCAGAGAAAGGAAACACCCCCCCCCCCCCGGTAATTAGTTCTGTGGCTGAATTGCGTTACAAAATGTATCCTATAATTGAATCCATTATTCTGTGTCCAGTCCTCTGGGATGATAGAACAGATCGTGATCTGTGTGACATCCTTTCAGATATTTGAAGACTGTAATCATGTTCCCCCTTAATATTCTCTTCTCAAGGGTAAACTTTCAATATTCCTTCCTTCCAATATTTCTTTGGAGGATTTAATTTCTAGTTTCCTGATCCTCTGTTCCCTGTTTCTGAACCTGTTTCAGTTTGTCTGAATCATTCATATCCAGACATAATATTTAATGTGGGGTATGACCGATGCAAAATAAAAAAGAATGATTTCTTCCTTTGATTCAGAGACTATACTTTAGATGATACAGTATAAAGTCACATATGCTTTTTCTTTTTTTACTGTGCCATCACACTGCTAACTCATACTCAGTTTGTAATCAACTCCTGTTCCAAGATATTTTTTCACAAGTGTTATTGTCAAGCCAGATGCCCCCCATTCTATATTTATATATTTGATTTTTATTTATTTTGTTGTTTTATTTTATTTCCAAATTTAGAGGTTGCCCTATTCCTTGACAACTCTGAACAGCTTACAAAGAAAGAAGAAAAACAACATGCAGAGATGCAAGTAAAAAAAGACCCCGGAGGACTGGAAAACCATACACCAGGCAATTCCGCAGACCAGATAAACATAACAAAAAGCCCACCCGCCCCCACCCTATCCCAAGGCCTGGGGGAACAATCAGTTTTTAACAGTTTGCTAAACCTCACAAGGGTGAAAACCATACAAATCCATGCCCATTTTCATTTGTTTTATTATTTACAAGAATATGTTAAGTCATAACATCAAAACCAAAATGTCTGCTCTATGGACTATGGCAGCGGTCCCCAACCTTTTTGGCACCAGGGACCGGTTTCGTGGAAGACAATTTTTCCACAGACCAGGGGGGGATGGGCGGGCCACGCGGGCCATTGGCAGGTCATAGGCAGAGCTCGATGCGTGGGCCATGGGCGGAGCTCGATGGGCGGGCTGTGCATCCCGGTTCCTAACAGGCCATGGACTGGTACCGGTCCATGGCCTGGGGGTTGGGGACACCTGGATTATGGCATAAAGAATGGTAGACGCCATTTGTGTCAGTTTCAACTTATTTCTTGGCAAATTGGGATTCTTTGGAAAAAACTGGAGGGGTACCAATTGTTTTGGCTGCATCTGTGTTTTAAGAAACAATATAGCAAAATCACAAGCTTCTGAAATTATATGCATTTTCCTCTATACATTCAACAAGGCTGATGTTTAGAGGTAACTTTGCCAGTTCCACATAAATATATGTATCTCCTTTCTCTTTCCTTTCCTTTCTCTAGATTTAATTTACAAAAAGGCTAACCTACTACTCTTCCAAGCTGCAAAACATCAAATATTTTGCTTGAGTACAGGGATGACATAAAGCTATTACATCTCATAAGAGCACAGATTATGAGCCTGTAGTTTCATTTTTTTCCTTTAAGACCTGGCAATGAACATGTATAAAGAGCTAGATCTGGAAGAGCATTTAATGGCACTTTAGGGATCTTGAAATAACACACAGCTTAGATTTGTTATCAGGAAGTTGTTAGGCATTTCCTACTTGCACAATATTAACTGTTTCTTCTGAGCAGCTACTATAGACAGACCGTTAGATAGTCATAAACAGCTAGCTGGGTTCATGATAATGGTTCTATATAAGACAGTAAGGAAAGTTGCATTATACCAAGTTAAACCAATTGTCTAGATCAATATGTATCTATGCTGACTGGCAATGGCTCTTTGTTGTAGGTTAAAAATAATGTAGGTTGAAACTTGGATATTTTATTTATTTATTTATTTATTTATTTATTTATTTATTTATTAAATTTCTATCACCACCCATCTCCCCCAAACGGGGGGAGATGGGCTTGCAAAACATGTGTTCTATCCCTCTTATGGCCCTTCAGCTACTCAGTGTCTACACATGTGTATCCCATTGAATTCAGTTTCTTTTCAATATATTTGAACTGATATGTGCTTTAATCCATTAAAATTAACAGGCTGTAATGGATTTATCTCTATCTTTATAAAGGGCATTGAAGTATCAGAAAATTTATTAGGAATACAGTAGTTCAATATATTAATAAAGGATGGCTACCCTACCTTGAATGTGCAAGATGAGTTTTAATAAACAAATGACAACATTGAATATATGCTTAATGGCTGTCTCTATAGCTACTTAAAAGGTTCTGATCCTTTTAACTTTCCCTTCTGAACTTTCAAAATTCCATTGAGACCACAAAGCATTTGCAGTCTCTGCCATATAGATAAAACCCTGAGACTGCAATTTCACATTGCACAGTTCTTCCAAATGCTTGCTTGTGACCCCTTCAGGAACTGCATACAGAATGACAGATATACTTCAAGTTCTATACCATGGGCAACATGGCTGGGTTTTTTCAGGGGCAGTAACCTTTGGTCAACTTCATAGAGAGGAGGCCACCAAAATGCTGAAGTAAATGTGTAGATTAGAAATGAAGGTACAGGTTAAATGATATATGATAGTAAAGGGCATAGCTGCAATTTGTCTAGCAGGCAATTACAATTCTAATTTTACTAGTAAATGAGAATGAAATGGATGACACAGCAAAGAGACTTGGTAGTTACTTAACGTATCGAACAGCAGGCTTTTTTTGTTATTAAGTGGAGATAGTTGAACATTATAAGTCATTTTGATAAATCTAATTATTTTTATTGATTTCCAGTAAGCTTAAGCTTCTTCTTCCCTGTAAGCAGTGCTGCTCAGTGTCCTGGAAAAAACTTGGTGCAAAGGGAGCTCATCTAAGTGACAGGACTCCCCAATCTTTTTTCCTTTCTTCCCTCTGTGCCTCTCAGCAGACAGAAAATAGGCAAGAGATGGAGAATGGAGGGGTCATGAACAGGACCTCAACGAGGGTCGGTGTCACCCAGGGCAAACATGGATTCCGCGCCCCTCCCCCATGGGTTGGTGAGGGAGGTGTTGTCATTTTTGGTGCCCCCCCAGCACGGCGCCCGGGGCACATGCCCTGCTTGCCTCCCCCCCCGCCTAGTTGCAGCCCTGGTCATGAAGGTCAGAAGGGACTGGCAGGAGACCAGAGAGGGAAGCCTCATAGGTCACTCTGAGACTTAGGTATGTATTCTTTAAGTCAGAATGAAATGTGCCCAGCCAAATGTATTCTGGAATGATACCAGTCAGGGCCTTTGTGGAAAATTTAAACAAAAGCTTGTACTGATCTATGGACTGCTGTTATCAATGTCCATCACTACAATCCATACTGCTGTTACCAAATAACTGTAACAGAGCTGACCCATATGGACGGCTATTAATGAGAGAGCCCACCAGGTAGCGACTTCTACATCATCAACAAAAGGGGAAACAACACCCTACAAGATGGCACATATTTTTACATTAAATGTGCAATTTATGATTATATATAAAGGCAAATAATCAGAAAAATAATTGCTGCATTTTAAAGTTAAATAACCATGTCTTCCCATAGTGAAAAAACTGTGATAGTACCGTATACTGTAGGTATTAATGGGCAATTTCCAGGCTTCCTCTCTCCTCTTTTAAGGTTCTTTATCTTGTAACAGATTTGGATTGGGCAACCTTTCAGATAGATGGTGAGTAAAGTGAATTGCCCTTAGTCAAATTGCATGCATGGCCAACTTACAGAATACACTTTGCTAAGAACTCCATAATTTAAGACCAGACCAGCCTCCAGTGTTATTTAAATGTGCTTTATGGGATAGTACAGTCTTATGACATTTCCAAAAAGTATGAAGCCATCAACTGATCTCTGGTTGGTATCATATTATGTTGAGTAAAGTATTAAACTTGATTTTAGATCCTGCCTAGAGCCCTGTTGTTCATGCTCAACAGTACGTTTAGTATATATTGCCAGATCTTTAAGTATCATTTAAAAAAAATCATCTCAAGTTATATACATATTCATTCTGTTTGCTTTCAGGGTAAGCAGCACTACGCTAAGGGGGGAAAGAGAGAAGGAGATAAAGTGAAGGCATGAGGTGATAAAAGGAAATACAGCAAAATCTAGTATACACCAAGACCATTCGCTATACTACTACATACTTTTCTATTTTTGCTTCCACTATATCCTTATACTGATTCATAGATTCAGACTTCGGTTCTTTACACTTCTTGCCTCTGTCTTTTTCTTATCTTATCCTTCTTAGGATCTTATCAAGCTTCCTGATCTTCCCCTGTCACACCATTCACTCATATATTTGTTTTGATTTGATCCTCATTCATTCACTCTATATGACAAAAGCACTTTAAATCAAATCAAATCAAATCAAATCAAATCAAATCTTTATTATGGTCATAGACCAGCATAAAAAGCACTTCATATTTCTTTTGTACAGGTTGAATACAAAAGTGAGTGACACTCATTTCTTATTGACCCTATTTCTTCTTGGTTTACTAGTTTGCTAGTATCCCTTTTCCATTTCATTTAACTTACTTTTATAGTCTGACATAACCAGGTGAGCCAAAGCTTGTTATTATGCTAGTTATTTTCACTTTCTTTCAATACAGTGATTTCTTACAACAGACCGCATGGTCCTTACTATCTTTCTACTGGCATTTGCATATCAAAATATTTTTCCATATGTACTCCCATTTTTAATAAATGTTCTAATGAGATTCACAAATTCATCTACTTGTCTTAGTTTTTGGCCATTTATATATAACTTCCAGTGTTCACTCCATTTTCTGTATCAAATACAACCACTTTGGTCTTTAATACATTAATTTTTAGATCCATACTTCTTGTAACATTATGAAATCTTTCTAGCATTTGCTGAAAATCCTACAGGTTCTCAGCCTGCATACAAAATTATATTCACATTTCTAACCAACACACTGCATCAGCACAAGCATTTCTTATACATTTGTACATTAAGCAACCAGGGAGACATCACACATCCTTGTTTTACTCCATCCATAGTGCTGAACCATTCAGTAAATATTGCATTTATTCTTAATGTGGGTTCTACTTCTATAATATATCACTCTTGTCACATTCAGCAACTAACCTTCAATTCCATGTTTGCACAAAATATTACTTATGCTTACCATGTATTTGAAGCAGACATTTTTAAGCAGGTAATCACAATATCATTCTCATTCATTCTTGGGTCTCCAAATAGCCAAAACACTTTTTCTACATTCTCCATTCTTGTTTTCAGCCATGCATTCATGTTACCTAACCCAATAATTTTTCTCTTAGACATCTTTCATTCAGAACATTGGATAATTTTCTGCAAAACTCTTCTTGGTTCTTCAGTTATTCCAACAGAAGGGAATAACTCACTTTTGGGGGAGATGGGCGGTCATAGAAATATGAAAAATGAATTGAATGAATGAATGAATGAATGAATGAATGAATGAATGAAGCTCAGGGTTTAACTGTGGAGTCCTTTATGCTCTCTGAGCTTGGTTGTTTGCTTGCAGATGTTTCATTACCCAACTAGGTAATATCATCAGTGCAAGTGAGTATTGGGGTTTGCTCCCTGTTTATATACAGTAGCTTGCCCTCCATTGTTGGTGGAGGTGTGGTTTTCTCCTTGGTAGTTCTTTGATTGGGATATTGATTGGTGTTAATCTCTGCTTATCTGGGTGTTGGCTGCTGGAGGGGATGTGTTCTGGTCTTTCTTCTTTCCTTCTTAGCTTTTTGTTGACTCTTTTGAATGGTGTGTAAATATGGTTTGTTTCTTTGTGTATATTAATGGCTGATTTGTCTGAATGCCAAGCTTCCAGGAATTCCCTAGCGTTTTTGGATTTAGCTTGGTCTAGGATGCTCACAGTTTCCCAGTTAAAACTGTAATTGTTGCTTTTTTTATATCTCAAGCTGAATGAAAAATACTCCTGAAGAGTGTAGAAGCAACTTTATTGCGATTGTTAATAGAGAGCAAGTTTTTTTTTTTAAAAAAAACCAAAATCAACTATAGAGAAGTTGTTGTAAAACACACTTGACCGAACCAAAAAGAGTTGTAATTACTGTGTGCCTCCTTTCAGAGGACATTCCATTCCTCTGGCAGAGATCTTTATAAGAAAAGTTCTACAGCATAAATCCTAGGTGAAACTGTCTTTGTAAGGCAGAGCTTTCCAAACTGTGTGTCGGGACACGTTAGTGTGTTAGCTGCAGTGTCTGGGTGTGTCCCGGCTGCTGCTGCCTTCGAGCCCTGCCAGGATTCTGCACAGGTCCTAGTGCCTGCCTTGTGCCTTGCTGCCTCCAAACCTGCCCTGCCAGGATTCCGCACAGGTCCTATTGCCTGCCTTGTGCCTTGCTGCCTCCAAACCTGCTGTGATTCTGCGCAGGTCCTAGTGCCTGCCTTGTGCCCTGCTGTAAGAGTGTGTCATGAAATGATGTCCTGCTGTAAGAGTGTGTCACGAAATGATGCATGTCTAAAAACTGTGTCACCAACATGAAAAGTTTGGAAAGCTCTGTTGTAAGGCATACAGAATTGCTGGACCACATAGTCAACTCAGTCAGTCTTGGATACTTGGCTTGAATATTGGAACCATAGGTGTACATTTCTTATTAAAGTTGGGGAAAAGGTTCTTTTCATAGGCTTCCATTGTAATGTGAACTTAGCAAATCCACATCCCCAAACCCATCCATAAATCTGAATTTTGCACTGCAATTTTCAGTTCAAATACTGTATATACCCAAATGCATTATATAAAATATAATATTGGCATTTTTGAAGTGAATCCTTCATGCCCTTCCCCTTTCAGTCCCATCCTTGGGTCAAATCCAAAGATGGCAATATATACAGCGGTGTGTGTAGGAGGTCCAACAGCATCAAAAGGGCAGACATGAAAGGGGTGATCATACCCTGCCCCTTTTATGTGTGCAATGCTAAAAGTGGTGGGGCTTTGATCACCCAGTTGCAAATTCCATTTTTATGCTTTACAGCCCCCCTACCTCCTGCAGATGCCCCTGAATATATAACATCTAGGCATAGTGATTTGTAACCCCACTGCTGAACGCTTTCGAACTGTGGTGCTGGAGAAGACTCTTGAGAGTCCCTTGGACTGCAAGGAGGTCAAACCAGTCAATCCTAAAGGAAATCAACCCTGACTGCTCATTGGAAGGACAGATGCTGAAGCTGAAGCTCAAATACTTTGGCCACCTAATGCGAAGAGAGGACTCACTGGAAAAGACCCTGATGCTAGGAAAGACTGAAGGCAAAAGGAGATGGGGACGGCAGAGGATGAGATGGTTAGATAGCATCACCGATGTAATGAACATGAATTTGAGTAAACTCCGAGAGACAGTGGAGGACAGGAAGGCCTGGCGTGCTATGGTCCATGAGGTCACGAAGAGTCGGACACGACTAAACGACTGAACAACAACAAAAGCTGAACCTGAGGAGATGCGGTTCATCTCCTTCCTCAGTGGTCAGTTTCAGTTGGTGTTGACAGGGAGGAGAGGTTACACCTGTGTTCCCTCATTTGTGGGGTGCCTTGGGTGTCAACGCTCTCCCCTCTTCTGTTTAACAACTACATGAAATCGGTGGGTGAGATCATCCACCAGTTCAGGGTTTGGTGTCATCAATATGCTGGTGATACCCAGCTTTGTATCTCAACCCTGGCTATCCAAGTGAAGCTGTTGATATTTTGACACAGTGTCTGGAGGCTGTTTGGGTCTCAATGGGGCAGAACAGACTTCAGCTCAATCCTGACAAGACTTGAGTGGCTGTGGCTGTTTGGCCCCCACCCCCCGGATAGGGGATGTTTCCATCATTGGTCTTGGATGGGGTAACGCTTCCCTATTCTAGACTGGTGCACAATTTGGGGGTCCTTCTAGACTTGCAGTTACTGCTTGAAGAGCAGGTGGCAGCTGTGGCCAGTAGGGCCTTTGCATAGGTTCACCTTTGCGCCAGTTGCACCCTTTCCTCAATTGGGAGGCCTTTCAAACAGTTACTCATGACCTGGTCACCTCACAACTGCATTATTGCAATGTGTTCTATATGGGGCTGCCCTTGAAGACTATCCAGAAGCTACAGCTGGTAAAAAATGCAGTGGCACGAGCAATAATGGGGGCCTCCCAGTATGCCTATGTGTCACCACTGCTATGTGAGCTGCATTGGTTGCAATTCAAGGTGCTGGTAATTACTTATAAAGCCCTTTATGGCATAGGGCCTGGTTACCTGAGGTACCACCTATCTCCAACTGTTTCTGCCTGCCCAGTGCACTCCAGGTCCATTCTATTAAATGTTGTCATCTTATGAGACTGAAGAAGCATGCCTTCTCTGTTGTCCACACCATCTGAAACTGCAATCCCCGAGAGATACAGAGATTGCCCTCTCTCCTGGGGTTCCGAAAAGCACTTAAGACCCAGCTTTGGTCTCAGGCCTAGGGTTGATATGTTTGTGGGGCCCCTGGTTTGGTTTGATTTCTTTTTGTTATGATTGTTTTAGTCCAGGCTGCCTGTGGAGTTTTTTGTTTTTAACTGCTTTTATTAATTTGTATTTCTAAGCCTCTAGGAGTCTATGGGAGTGGGGGGCTATAATACATCTAAACAAACAAACAAACAATAGATACAGTATATTATTTGAAATATGGGAACATAGGTAGGACTTAGTCTCCAGCCCTAAATCATGCCCACTCCTGTCGTATAGGCAATTTGCGTATTTCTAAATATAGCAGAACTATAGTTTGATTAAAGTAATTCATGGGGCCTGATGGTACTTTGTACCTTAGCAGAGAGTTTAAAAACGCATGCAGTAACTATGTACCACAATGTAATACACTACACATGCTCTGCACAATATGAGAAGGCTTTATTCAGCCCCTAGATAGCAAACTCTTAAGCTCTGATCAAGTGTATCCATTTCCCTTCCCCTTGCAAATGACACTCCCCACAGGCATGTCTCCTGGGAAAACATTTTTTGAAGGTGCTGCTGGCCCAGCTGGCTTTCGCAGCCTTGCATAAATAACCAATCAAAGGGTCAGGTATCTTGGTGGGTGGACTCTGAGCTGGGTGGACCAGGGTGAGCAACTTTTCCACTTGGTTCACATAGAGAGATATAAACGGGATATGTGTGGCTTTAAATCAGTCCTTGTTCCTACTCTTACTGATCTCTCCTGCTGACTGGGATGCTGCTGGTATGAACCCTACAAAGTCCTTCCAAAATAGTAGAAGTCCTTTTTAAACACCAGGACTTCTTTCCTGAGACGGCATATGAATTCAGTGTTATGGAAAATGAGACCAGAAATATCCAAGGTCACTCAGCCAGCTTCCATGCCTAAGGAAGGACTAGAACTCTCAGTCTCCTAGTTTCTAGTCCTGCATCTTAACTCATAAAAAGGTAAAAGTTCCCCCCGCACATTTGTGCAGTCGTGTCTGACTCTAGGGGCCGGCGCTCATCTCTGTTTGTTAGCCGAAGAGTCAGCGTTGTCCGAAGACGCTTCCATGGTCATGGGGCCGCATGACACGCGCGGAACGCTGTTACCTACCCACCAAAGTGGTACCTATTCATCTACTTGCATTTGCATGCTTTCGAATTGCTAGGTTGGCAAGAGCTGGAGCTAGTGCGGGAGCTCACTCCGTCACGCAGGGCTAGGGATTCGAACCTCCAAACTTGCGATCTTCCGGTCGACAAGCCTGGCGTCTTACCCGCTGAGCCACCATGCCCCATCTTAACTCATAGTCTGGCTTTAATGTCCAATTGATTATCTTTAAACTACATAACATATGGAAGTGCAACATGCAGGACAATCTTTTATGGAAGTCTTCAGTAAAGTAAGAGGATAAAATGGCAAATTGTGCATCATGACTCAATGACACAAATACTGTTGCCTATGCATTCGCATCAGATGTCAGGATGCAATTATGTAATGACATTTGCATGAAAGTATCACCTATCCTGAAGTGGCGTAGCTGTGCAATGAAATGGGTAAGGATTCTTTTCACCCCCATCCCCACCCACTTACCCATACATATAGCATTTTTAATAGGAGCAATTGTAATGCTGAAAATTATCAGAGCTAATGTCCTTGTCTTGAACATCACAGAGAGAGTGGGAATGGAATCTGCAGTTATTCTTATTATGGAGAAACTCTTCTGTGACCACTGCAGGTTAAAAATTACTATACTTATAGATCAAAATGTATTGAAATGTAATCCAGGAGGAGTTGGTAAAAACCAGCAGTGGAAAATGGTTTGGGCTAAATATTAGGGAGATTTGCTCAAAAGTATTTTAACAGTTGGGAAATAGAGGCATCAGTTTCTGAAAGATGTTGATATTCTTTCCAGGAGACTGTATTGAGAGAGAGTGATAGCTAGTGTATAATCCAAATGGGGAAAAAAAGTCAGACTAATCCTGGTTTGCTAATATTGGCAGTGGTTCAAATTACTCATTCAGTTCAAGGAATTTATGTTCTACGATTGTTTGCATGGATCTTGTGCATTATTTTGAAACTCAAGCTTCACTGAGTGTTACAAAACAACCAGCTTGTTTTACTTAAAGCAACCAGAGTTGACCAAAGGCATACACCCAGTACTGATGAATTATAAATAAAACAGAAACAATACTTGAAAAAAAATCACTGTTTTGTTTTGGTGAGTCACTTTAATATAACAAGCCCAGGGCGGTACATTGTAGAAATTTATATGAGTTTAACTTTTTGAACTAGTGGCATTTTATTTCTGCCTTCACAAGTTGCCTTAGATTTATCCCAAAGTACTCTTCTGCTATAATTATTTCTGACTGATTAAGCAAATGTAAAAAGAAAAAAAATTGGGGTGGGTGCTGTAAAGGCATGCTTATTTTCTCACGCCTGGCTGCAAAATAAGCACATTTCATTGCATATCATTTTTGCCTATGCCAGATTGTTGAAGTAAAAAGTTATTTTCTAAGTTTTGTTCTGCTTATTAAATTTTATTAATCTTTTTACACTGAAAAATGCTCGCTCATAAAAATCTTTATATAGTGTCAGGTTGTTTGCTTTGCAAGAACAAGCAGCATAAGGAATTTGTGTCATGATCCCTGTTCCAATGTTGCATGGCATTGTAACAGCGTGCATGCATAAAAAAGTTAAGGGGGAGTGAGGCCGGACCTGCATTCCTGGACAAAGAGTCTGTTAGCCTGGTGGAGCAAGGTCACAGGAGTGTGTGAAGAAATGAAACTGGAGAAGACCTGAGGATGGCCTGATAAGGGGGAGGGGAACGTTGGGGATATTATCAAAGGGGAAAGCCTGCACTTTCTTCAGATGCAACTTTCTCTTGTATGCAGTAACTTAGCAGTAAATTAGAGGCGTGGTGGCTCAGCGGGTAAGATGCCAGGCTTGTCAATCGGAAGATCGCAAGTTCGGAGGTTCGAATCCCTAGCCCCGCGTGCGGAGTGAGCTCCCGCACTAGCCCCAGCTCTTGCCAACCTAGCAATTCGAAAGCATGCAAATGCAAGTAGATGAATAGGTACCACTTCAGTGGGTAGGTAACAGCATTCCGCACGCGTCATGCCGGCCACATGACCGCAGAATCGTCTTCGGACAACGCTGGCTCTTCGGCTAACAAACGGAGATGAGCATCGGCCCCTAGAGTCGGACACGACTGCACAAATGTGCGGGGGGAACCTTTACCTTTACCTTTAGCAGTAAATTAGTTTTCCAAGAAACTCTTTGTGAGACTCCTTTGTTGCTACAAGGGTTCTGCAGTCATTACAATTTGGTCCTCAACTTACATCATGAAGGAGAAGCCCCTTTACTGAATCACTACAGCACACCATGGCTGATGGTTTTAATTTGAATCTTTGACTGCCCTTTGTGAACTTTGAAACTTTTGGTAACAAAGCATTCTTTGACTGAATGTCCCACCTACTCAGGCTGCTCATGGAGTTCTTGACAGGCAGAAAGTTTTTCTGGTTCTGCTTTATTTCTACTGTGATCCTTAAACTTGACATGCATCCGAAAACAGTGCTGACATCTGGCTGCAGCTCCACTTTGAAACCCATCTTTCCTCTCATAATTCAGTTTTCTAGAGACTACAGAAAATGAATGATTCTTGTTCTTAGATGTTGAAAGGCTGGAAAAAGTCTGCAACAGTGCTGAAAAAGAGAAAGCGGTCCTGTTTACCAGGTAAGAGAAATAGGTGGTTATTATTTTCCAGTTTTCTGCTGGAATTGTTGTACAAGCAACCATTCTAACAATTCCAATTATTGCAGCAAAGAAAATTATGAGTAAGAAAGAAGTGATAACTTTCTTTCAGATTTACGAGTGGATTGTGAAGAAAACTTGGCTAAGAATTACATTACACAAACATCTTTATTCAGTTATTTGTATATGGATTGGTAGCTCTTTGTTCCTTTGTTGTTCACTTTAATTAAGTTCATCCAAATGTCAAAGTATTAAATGATATTTTGGTTTCCATCTTTAACCATTATACCATCATATATATTTCTATAGATTATACTAACATGATGGGCATCATCTGTAGACTATTTGGACTTTGTTTGCGAAGATTTGTATTACAATTAACAATCTATTTTACTTGTAATGTTGTTAGGCTGACCATGTGTCCCATTTTGAACAGGACAGTCCCGTTTTTTTAGCATTTTTCAACTGTCCTGTCATTTTGATAAAAATCTCAATTTTGTCCCGTTTTTTAAACCCGGCGGGAATGGCGCGGAAGGAGGATCCAAGCCAGAGCTGCTGGTTGGAGGCAGCCCAGAAGAGGAAGCCCTCCCACCTATCAGCGTGCGGCAAAGGAGGGCAGAAAGGCAGAGGGGAGGGCGGACTGGGGGGCGGGGTTTGCAGACGGGAGCCAATCACGCAGACCAGGGGGCGGGGTTTTCAGGCAGGAGCCAATCGTGTGGACCAGGGGGAGGGGTTTGCAGGCAGGAGCCAATCACACAGACCGGGGTGGGGTTTGCAGGCGGAAGCCAATTGCGTGGACCGGGGGGCGGGGACCCCTGTCTTTTTTATGAATATGGAATATTACATAAGACCCTGTCCCATTTTGCCATCCCAATGTCCCGTTTTTGTCTCAAGGAAATATGGTCAGCCTAAATATTGTGCCTTTGCATTATTCAGGCATTTCTTATTCATTACATGCATTCCTTGCAAGTCAAGCATCAATGTATTGAAAAATTCTTACTTCATTTTTTCACCAGCCGTCAAAGCAAACCTTCAGGCAACAGGTTCTGAGCTTTTCGTGTTCACTTTTCCTTGATTGATTTTGTTTTAAAGGAATGACACGCTCCAATTAAGAGCACAACTTTCTACACTTGATGCTTTCATTTGTGGAGCAAAATGGTCTGTAAAGATTGCATGATAATGTAGTATTGATCACAGAAAGACAGCCATATAATTTTAAAGATTATAGCATGTAGCATATTGACTGAGGACCAAACTAAGTGTATTATCAGTGAAAATAATCTATATGTTTTTTACTGCACTTTTTGGTGCTCTGTGAACAAGAAATAATGATGGAGCTTGCTGAGGTCTGAGTCAAATGAAGCGTGAACCAAAAGGATCAGGTCTACTGGGACCTTGAGAACCTGAATCAAATGAAACCTGAATCAGGCTAATTCTGGAGTAGAAAAGGTTGCTTGAAACCATGGCTCTGAAAGTCTTGATTGAAAAACGATGGCCTGAATTAAAGTTGACTTTAAAGAATCCATTGAGTACTCTGAGTGATGCAGTGTTGCAAGAAAAAAAGTTGGCAATTGACTTAGGTTCATGGAAAGATTTGATAAACTATTGTGGTCCACTCACAGTGGTAGAAGCTATTATTTATTTACAGCCATGTGTTTGCTGCCTCTCTCTCTCTCTCTCTCTCTCTCTCTCTCTCTCTCTCTCTCTATATTTATACAGTATACAGTATATGTATATGTACATGTATATGTATATATATATGTATATATGGAGAGAGGAAAAATATATAGAAATTACATAATATAGATATTACATGGAAAAGTTGGTAGAGTAATATAAGGTAAAATTAAAATAAAGTAAAAACTATTCCATTGGAAGAAGCATTTAACTTTTATCCTTACATACCAACTTGAATTTAAAACAAATAGTTTCATGATAGTTTAACACCATAGTACTTTCAAATCTGTTGTACAGTACTTAACTATAATTAAAATCAAATTTTAGATTGGCTAAGAGGTCTACATAATAAAAATAAAGAATCATAGATAAAGAGTTTAGAGTCTTTTTTTTAAGAAAATCCAGATCTCAGATGTGGCAGCAAGTCATGTACAGAACTGTACTCTGTAAAAAGTTTCCAGATTAAATTGAAACTAACATCAGACTTGGTTGTGTGTGTGTGTGTGTGTGTGTGTGTGTGTGTGAAGTTATTTTGGATGTAGATACGTATTCCCTTAGTTTAAGCTGCCAGTCCTCAAATGAAGGAATTAAATGTGATTTCTAGTAAAAAGCATAAAGTATCCTGCCATCAGTTATCATATATAAAGCCAGCTCAGAGTATTTTGTTAGTATATAAGGTTTAGTAATACTTATCAGAGAAATAACTGGTAGAAAAAGAAAATAAAACATTTAGGACTTATTTCACTCTGCAGCAGATCATCCTCCAGAATAATTGAGCTTTATGACATTACCAACAGATGCAGTAAAATATTCCAACTTAATTTTTAAATTTTTTACAATTTTCTGAATATGTATTGTCCATTTTAACAATAATCTCCTAGGTAATGTATCCACAGAAGAACACCTTATACCAATTTCCTCTTGGTGCATTATTCACACTGAATTTGATGTTTGTCTTTCATTAATTAATTAATTAATTTTATTTTATTTATTTTCTATCCCGCCTTTATTATTATCTTTTTATAAATAAGTCAAGGTGGCGAACATACCTAATACTCCTTCCTCCTCCTATTTTCCCCACAACAACCACCCTGTGAGGTGAGTTGGGCTGAGGGAGAGTGACTGGCCCAAGGTCACCCAGCCAGCCGGCTTTTATGCCTAAAGCAGGACTAGAACTCTCAGTCTCCTGGTTTGCCATTGGCTCCTTCCTAGGGCTGAGAGACAGGGACTGGCCCAAGGTCACCCAGCCGGCTTTCATGCCTAAGGCAGGACTAGAAGTCACAGTCTCCTGGTTTCTAGCCCGTTGCCTTAACCACTAGACCAGGGCTTTCCAAAGTGCCGCCGCTGGCGACAAGCCAGCGGCGGTGCGGCGGCATGGGGGCGCGCGTGCGCGCTGGCGACACAAAAAGGCATGTGGCGGCACGCGTGCGCAGCGGCGACACAAAACAGCATGCAGCAGCGGCGCGGGGGGGCGCGCGGCAGCGTGCGCGCGCACGGCGGCAGCGCGGGTGGGCATGCGGCGGTGCAGGGGGGCATGCGGCGGCGCGCGCGTGCATGGTGGCAGCGGCAGCCGCTGTGCACGCGCATGCCGCCGCTTCGAGGTGGTGTGGCGACACACCACGCTGTGTGTGGCGACACACTTTTGTATCGCGACACACAGTTTGGAAAGCTCTGCACTAGACCAAACTGGCTCTCTTAATACATATCAATTGTCCTGTTTAAGTACTACATCAATTCTATAATGCAATATTTAACTTGTTTGGTATCTGAATTGTATTTCTGTGCCAATTTATACATAAATCCTAGCTTGTTGTTGTTGTTCAGTTGTTTAGTCGTGTCCGACTCTTCGTGACCTCATGGACCATAGCACGTCAGGCCTTCCTGTCCTCCACTGTTTCTCGGAGTTTACTCAAATTCATGTTCATTAGTCAGGGTTGATTTCCTTTAGGATTGACTGGTTTGACCTCCTTGCAGTCCAAGGGACTCTCAAGAGTCTTCTCCAGCACCACAGCTCGAAAGCATCAATTCTTTGGCGCTCAGCCTTCCTTATGGTCCAACTCTCACAGCCATACATTACTACTGGAAAAACCATAGCTTTAACTATACGGACCTTTGTCGGCAGGTTGACAGATGTAAAATCTGTCACTGCTTCCATTTCTTTCCCTTCTATTTTCCAGGAAGTGATGGGACCAGATGCCATGATCTGGGTTTTTTTAATGTTGAGTTTCAAGCCAGCTTTTGCACTCTCCTCTTTCACCCTCATCAAGAGGCTCTTTAGTTCCTCTTCACTTTCTGCCATTAGGGAGGTATCGTTTGCATATCTGAGGTTGTTGATATTTCTCCTGGCAATCTTAACTCCGGCTTGTGATTCATCCAGCCCGGCCTTTCTCATGATGTACTCTGCATATAAGTTAAATAAGCAGGGTGATAATATACAGCCTTGTCTTACTCCTTTCCCCATTTTGAACCAGTCGGTTGTTCCATGTCCGGTTCTAACTGTTGCTTCTTGACCCACATACAGGTTTCTCAGGAGACAGGTAAGGTGGTCTGGTACTCCCATCTCTTTAAAACTTTGCCACAGTTTGTTGTGATCCACACAATCAAATGCTTTAGCGTAGTCAATGAAGCAGAAGTAGATGTTTTTCTGGAACTCTCTTGCTTTTTCCATGATCCAGCGAATGTTGACATTCTGATCTCTAGTTCCTCTGCCTCTTCGAAACCCAGCTTGCACTTCTGGTAGTTCTCGGTTCACATACTGCTGAAGCCTAGCTTGTAGGATTTTGAGCATAACCTTGCTAGCATGTGAGATGAGCGCAATTGTACGGTAGTTTGAGCATTCTTTGCCATTGCCTTTCTTTGGAATTGGAACGTAAACTGACCTTTTCCAATCCTGTGGCCACTGTTGAGTTTTCCAAATTTGTTGGCATATTGAGTGCAGCACTTTAACAGCATCATCTTTTAGGATTTTAAATAGCTCAGCTGGGATACTGTCTTCTCCGCTAGCTTTGTTGTTAGTAATGCTTCCTAAGGCCCACTTGACTTCACTCTCTAGGATGTCCGGCTCAAGCTCAGTGACCACACCATCGTATTTATCAGGGATATTAAGATCTTTCTTGTATGTATTCTTTCTTCTGTGTATTCTTGCCACCTCTTCTTAATCTCTTCTGCTTCTGTTAGGTCCCTGCCTTTTTTGTCCTTTATCATGCCCATCTTTGCACAAAACGTTCCCTTGATATCTCTGATTTTCTTGAAGAGATCTCTAGTCTTCCCCATTCTATTGTTTTCCTCGATTTCTTTGCACTGTTCATTTAAGAAGGCCTTCTTATCTCTCCTTGCTATTCTCTGGAAATCTGCATTCAGTTGGTTATATCTTTCCCTTTCTCCCTTGCCTTTTGCTTCCCTTCTTTCCTCAGCTATTTGTAAAGCCTCATCAGTCAGCCACTTTGCTTTCTTGCATTTCTTTTTCTTTGGGATGGTTTTAGTTGCTGCCTCCTGTACAATGTTACGAACCTCCATCCATAGTTCTTCAGGCACTCTGTCTACCAGATCTAATCCTTTAAATCTATTCCTCACCTCCACTGTATATTCATAAGGGATA
Organism: Charina bottae; assembly: GCA_023362775.1. Taxonomy (NCBI): domain Eukaryota; kingdom Metazoa; phylum Chordata; class Lepidosauria; order Squamata; family Charinaidae; genus Charina; species Charina bottae. Next base: position 63,364,965 of record JALMGJ010000006.1, read on the forward strand.
TGATTTAGGTCATACCTGAGTGGTCTAGTGGTTTTCTCTACGTTCTTCAATTTAAGCCTAAATTTTGCGATAAGAAGCTCATGATCTGAGCCACAGTCAGCTCCAGGTCTTGTTTTTGCTGATTGTATAGAGCTTCTCCATCTTTGGCTGCAAAGTATATAATCAATCTGATTTCGGTATTGACCATCTGGTGATGTCCATGTGTAGAGTCATCTCTTGTGTTGTTGGAAAAGAGTGTTTGCTATGACAAAACATAACAATCCTAGCTAGTGTTCTGTATTTTGTGTTATACTGTAAGTATTTCGAATTCAGTCAAATCTCTGAACATACCACCTTGCTTTTGTAATCCGTTCTGGACTGGCCTGCTCATTTAGAAATATTGAAACCATAAAGGCACTTCTGGCCATTCTAAGGAAAGAATGTTGAATGATTTCATTTTTGTTTTGTTAACAGTTAAGTCATGCATGTTGTAAGAGTTTTCTCTCTGTTGATCCAATTTTTAGCATATTCTTCTTCATTAAAATCTATATTTAATATTGAAGTCAGAGAAAATAAGTCTGTACTTATTTTTTGTATATATCCTATGCTTTAATAAGCTACTTCTAGTAGAGTGATTTCTTATACCCGTAGCACTTGTTTTCATTATCAGTCCAAAGATGTTTATGTAAGCCTTTTGTGACTCCTGATCCTTCCACAGATGCAATCCACTATATTGTGCTATAATTCAGTCTTTTTTTTTTTTTTTGGTGCCTTTGAGTCAGTTTTTGAGTCTTGGCGACTGCCTGGACTAATCCCTGCAGTTTTCTTGGCAAGGTGTTCAGAAGTGGTTTGCCATTGCTAACAAAGATTTTTCAGAAGTGGTTCGCCATTGCCAGAGAGAGTGACTGCCCCTAAGGCAGGACTAGAATTAAATAGTCTCCCAGTTTCTAGCCTGGTGCCCTTAACCACTACACCAAACTGGTTATCTAATTCAGTCTTAATCCAAGTCTAACAGATGACATGATAGTATACTTTCAGATTTGGAACGGCTAATCTCTTCCTTTTACATCTTGTAAAATCTTGTAAAATCTTAATCCTTGGTCCAGAGCTTTCCAAACTTTTCATGTTGGTGACACACTTTTTAGACATGCATCATTTCGCGACACACTCTTACAGCAGGGCACAAGGCAGGCACTAGGATCTGCGCAGAATCACAGCAGGTTTGGAGGCAGCAAGGCACAAGGCAGGCACTAGGACCTGCGTGGAATCCTGGAAGGGCAGGTTTGGATGCAGCAGGGCACAAGGCAGACACTAGGACCTGCGCAGAATCCTGGCAGGGCTCAGAGGCAGCAGCAGCAGCCGCGACACACCCAAACACTGCAGCTGACACACTAACACAGAGCTTTCCAAACTGTGTGTCGCGCCACACACAGTCTGGTGTGTCGCCACACAACCCGGAAGTGCTGATCATCATCAGCGCTTCCGGGTTTTCCCGCGGCGACACACCAACGCCGGTTGGTGTGTCGCCATGGGAAAAACTTTGGAAAGCCCTGCACTAACGTGTCCCGACACACAGTTTGGAAAGCTCTGCCTTTGTCATTTATTTAACCTGATGAAATTGCTTATTTGATTTTGCCATTCGTTCAGCATCTTTTCAGCAATTCTTACTTGGGATAATTTGGAATAGTAAGTTGAACCCTTGGAAGAATGTCCACTTTCAATATTCTTCCTAACCAAGATAAATTCAGTGTTTTCCATCTAACAATGTCACCCTTATGCGCTTTCAAATTGGGAAATATTTATTTTTTAATAAATTACTATAATTTCTGGTTAAGTGAATTACTAAGCATTTAATTGGTTTAACACTAATGTTAAACCCTGTTGTTTGTCTTAGATATCTTTAAATAAATTCCATGCAATCATCTGTGACTCATTCTTGTTGATACAATGTCCATATTGTATTGTTGCATATGTTCCTTATCCACTTTAGAAACTCACTTGGATGAGTAACTGTAAGTACAACAAAATCAGAATATAGTTTTAATTAGGAAAATTTTACTATCCTACCTAATGTTTCTTGCTAATGGTTCTAAAGCCAGTAAAAACAGAGAGGGAGAAAGAGGGCAACCTTGACTTGTCTCTTTTGTAATAAAGCACGTTTTTGATAAAGTTCCATATATCTTTGTTGTTTGTTCCTGATAAATACTTTGAATCCATCATAAAAAGTTTGGGGCACAGTTTATCTTCTTCAAAACCAAAAGCATACAAGGCAATTCCAAATTGTCAAAAACTTTTTGCACTTCAAACAAATCATCGCTGCTTTCCTGTTTTTCTGATTAATATCATTGATAGCATTCAAAATTTTATCTTATATTATCTTTCATATATATCTTCAGGACAAATCCTGCTGGATCAGAATGGATTATGTCTACTAGGAGATTATTTACTCTTCCTGTCAGGATAGCTGTAAAATGTTTATAATCAACATTCAGTAAAGAGATAGATCTATATGATTTTGGATGGGTTGGATTATTCCATTCTTTATAATCACATATATAAAAGTCTCTTGTCATGCTATGCTCATTATTCTAGCTGGTTTAGCTTAAAAAATAATAAAAAAATAAAATAAAATAAAATAAAATAAAATAAAATAAAATAAAATAAAATAAAATATAAAATAAAATAATAAAATATTATAAAATATAAAATAAAATAATAAAATAAAATAAAATAAAATAAAATTATAAAATAAATTAAATTAAATTAAATTAAATTAAATTAAATAATTAAATTAAATTACATTAAATTAAATTAAATTAAATTAAATTAAATTAAAACAATTAAAACAATTAAATACTATTAATAAAAAGTGCTGCTGTCGTTAGGAGTATCTTCCTATCTAAAGATAGTCCCCTTTTGAAGAGGATTATCTTTACCATTCAATGAAAAAATGTCAGGGTAGGAGAGTAAGCTATTTCAGAGGGAGTGGGGCTGCTGGTAAGAATAACATTATCCTGGTTCTAGCCCCCTGATCTCTTTTGAGGTGGGTACTCAGAGCAGCCTCCATTGGCTAACCTGTGTAGGATGGGCAGATTCTACCTGAAGCAGGCAGTCCTGAAGTCTCAGTTACATGCCAAACGTTCTTCTTACAAGTTATAAAAGACTTTATAAGTAATCACCAGCATCATGGTTTGGACTCAGAAATCTACTGGCAGCCAGTGCTGCTCCTACAAAACACGTGTTATTCTGTTAAACTAACACCAATCAGCAGGCATTACTCACATGAATGAAGGAGTGAAGATAACACACCTGAAGTTCCTCATCATCAAAAAAGTATTAATTATATTGACAATTAAAACTATGGAATTTGTTATAAGTTACTGTAACTAACTAACTAACTAAGGAAGGCTGAGCGAAGGAAGACAGATGCTTTTGAACTGTGGTGTTGGAGGAAAATTCTGAGAGTGCCTTGGACTGCAAGAAGATCAAACCAGTCCATACCCCAGGAAATAAAGCCAGACTGCTCACTTGAGGGAATGATACTAAAGGCAAAACTGAAGTACTTTGGCCACATAATGAGAAGACAGGATACCCTGGAGAAGATGCTGATGCTAGGGAAAGTGGAAGGCAAAAGGAAGAGGGTCTGACCAAGGGCAAGATGGATGGATGATATTCTGGAGGTGACGGACTTTACCGTGGGGGAGCTGGGGATGGCGACGGCTGACAGGAAGCTCTGGCGTGGGCTGGTCAATGAAGTCACGAAGAGTCGGAAGCGACTGAACGAATAAACAACAAACTGTAACTAAAACAAATAGATTGAAATACTGTTAAGAATCTTGTGGTATTATGGCATAGTGCTGTTGTAATGTGATACTCTGACATGGAAAAAACAAGTTTTTAATATAACATATAGACAAGCATAATTTGATCTAGTTTCAGTAACCTTTAAAATGAGCATAGCTTTGATTAGTTTTGCAAAGTATCAGTGGTAATCAATACATAATGACTGACAATAGTTTTATATTTTACTTTATTTGGTATATTGTTATATTAGAATTTTGTTTTTCATTTTTTCACTTCTAAAGTGAGAATTTTTGAGATTCCCAAGTAAAAAGTACAATATGGCCTAGGCAATATGATGGGGGAAGGGGCATAAAATTTGGAATGGGTAATTTTATGACTTGGTTTCTGATATAAGAGTCCAGTTGTGAGAAAGAAGCATAAAATCAGAGTTTAGTAATTTTTGTCTAACAAACCATTGCTATGATGTCACTTTTAATTGGTAGGCCTTAGAATGTAACTAACAGCTAATGAAAATCCATTGAAGTAATATCCATAGAAGAATCTATAGAATCCATAGAAGAAGTGATATCAGAAGCATAGAGACCAACTGGATATCATGCTTATATCACTAAGAGACACACCTGTCTGGAAAAGTGCTGTCACAGCCAAAAGTGGGGCTGCTTCCTGTTGGATGCTTACATTCCTTCTAACTCTAGGCCTTGCAAGATTGATGTTAGCCTTATGAGGTAGTCCAGACAAGAAGCACATCCAGGAGTACTAGTTCTATCTTTATTGTAAGGTTACATTAACAGAATTTTGCAAGTCTGAAAGTATATCTCTCTCCCTCATGCTGGTCTATGACCATAATAAAGATTTGATTTTTACATCTCTCCCCCCTTGCCTTTACAGTCCAAGAAACTAGGGAGGGCCCTTTCTGAGTTGTTTGCCATACTCCCATTCCTTCTTATCTGAAGGTTGCCTATTAGCGGGTCTTCCTTCTGTCTCCCAAGGACATTCCCACATACGATTACACTATTTAAATGTGCATTAGGAGATTGAGGCAAGAATGGAAGATATACCTGAGCTTGGGATAAATCTGATGCTTTGGTGTTATAAAGCATTATGATTTTTATGATAGTGTGTTTTATGTTGCATTTATGTTAATGGTATTTATTATTTGATATATTAGACAATTTTGAATCATTGTTGTATAATTACGGTTTTGTATGTTTTTCTGTAAGCCTCTTAGTGTCAGATGATTGAAGCAGCTCAAAAGCATTAAATAAATACATTCCACTTTATTTTATTTTTATTGTATTTATACCCCGCCTATCCCCTCCCTAACGGAGGACTCTAGGCGGCTTACATACATCACTATAACAAGCATATGCTAGAGCACAATTAATGTATTTTTACGACAAAAAAATAGCCATTAATTGCAAAACATTTGCAAAGTGGAAATCAGGTTTTAAAAAGCAATTATGTTACTCATTACTGACAGCCATATTTGACAGCAAGCAACTCATTATTCCATCATCTTGTATTGTAGAATAATTAAAAGTCAATTAACAAAATTCAAAATCACTGGAAAAAATAAAAGTTACTGATAAACAACTCGAAGGAGTGAAAGCTGTGTTCAACCTTAACCCTGATCTCAACTTCAACCAGTAATTAACAGTAAATAAAATGATGTATACATCAACTAGTAACGGGAATGGGACAGAATAAAATATTTGTTCTTCTTTTTGACACATTGATTACATGGCAATTAGAAACAAAAGCTCAAAGTCACATGGGAAATAGTTCTGTTTAGGTGGGCTTATAATGAGAATATCATAGAAAAGAATCTAATTTTCATTCACTTGCTGGATTTGTATGTGAACTTGTAAACAAGAGAATGTTCTCCAAATTGTTGTAACTTTTATTCTCCAGTAATTAATGAGATGTATTTGCCCAGCCACTGAAAATAAAGGCAAGAGACATTAGAACATGAGTTAGAATGTAAAAACAAGGACATGGATCAGAATACTCAGATGGGAATTGGATGTTGAGAGATCACCTTAAGGAAAACAAAATTAAGATATTGTTCAATTTCACTCCAAGGCTTTCAGATATACCCGTAGAATATTCTTCAGAGAATGAGCTGATTTCCCATCAGATATTTTAAGGGAAGAGAACATAAACCAATGATTAATCCCTTCATCCATTAAAGGTTTGATGATGGCTGAAGGCAATTCAGAATTCAAATTTGAACAGAAATTATGCAGATGACTGATTAGAAGCCGTATGTATGAGAATATACACAGGCTGTGGCTGGCAGTTGCAGGGGATATTTACATCAGTACTGAAAGCCATTAACTTATGAATGTAGAAACTATGCTCAAAGCAGTTGATGAGAAGAAAGATAATATATGGTATATTCAACAGTGTGACTAGAGAACAAATGGCAGCTGCATTAAGACATTTATTAAACATCATGAGCTGTTTCCAATAGATTGATGCTATTCCAGTGCATTGGAAAAAGCTATCACATTATTTTATTTATTTGAATTTATTGGCTACCCAACTCCAATGGACTGCTTCTATGTGAACTGTGGACACTGATACTTAAGCAGTCACATATACTGTATATGAAGGTTTCTGCAAAACATCCCTTTGTTATTGATGAATAATTGACTTTATAGGAATAATATAATATAATATAATATAATATAATGTAATAGGACCTTTATAGTAGGATCGCATGCACTCTTTCTACTCCCATCCTTTATGTTATATAATTTATATAATTATGAGTGGGTTACCTCAGGATGTTTCTAACTGAAAAATCCAAATTTCTTCATTGTCTATGTTCACTGGGTTGGTGGGATTTCTGGAAGGCACTAGGCTCCTATACTTTCACTTTAGTTTGAGCTGTATGTTGACAAAAGCAATGCTCTCCATCTTAGTATCTTTCAGAATTCCTAGCTAATATTTTACTTTCAAACATTTGGACTACATTGCATTTATACATTTGAACTATCCTCCAGAGCTTTCATTCTGGAGAGTCCTTCTGATTGTAAGTGATACAAACTCCTAGCAGATGTTTCTGCTGAAAATATATAGTTTGGCCAAGCTTTGTTCAGGAATAATCTAAGAGGTGCCTAAATGGAAGATTTATCCTTTTGTCATACTTTACCAAAGGAAAAGAGGTAGTGGTGATGGTGATCTCTCTTTGTGGAAAAGTAGGGCGCAGATAAGCAATTGCAAATGTCAGAAGGCAAATGTTGGGCATACCGAAGAAGTAGGGAGATAAATTAACCTGTCTCTTTAAGCTGTCCAGGACAGGGCTTTAAAATAAATACAGTCTCCTTGTGTCTAGCAAATTAGTAAGACAAAGCATGATGCCCAACTAAAGACATTATTACAACTACAGACATTATCACAATGTCCAACTAAAGCTGTCTTGACAATAGATACTTGGGTTCTTTGGTCTTCCCCTCAGCAAACTGATGAGGATGCTTCTCATTCTCTGCTTCCCCAAATACTATTGCCTCAATATAACACCACGGTAACACCACAGGACCAGAGTCAGCAGTTTATCTTCATTTAAAGGAAAAAGGACACTCATTTGAGGACATTAATGTTCACATTTTAGACAGAGAAGATAGGTGGTTTGAGAGACGGGTCAAGGAATCCATTTATGCCAACTTGGAAAATCCTTCCTTGAATAGAGGTGGGGGCCTCAGGCACAATCTTTCTCCCATCTTTCTCCCGGCTCTGTCTTCTGTGCCTAGGAAGATTAAGACCATTTCACAAGCTCAAAAGCAGCATGGTGATATTAACGACCCTCCTTTAGATAATAAAAGGACTTAAAATACATCTCAATATAACCATGACCCCAGGTGTAAGGTCACACAGCTACCTAGAAACATATTTAGGATTCCCTTACCAACTTTGCTCAGACTGAAGAAGCTCCTTGGATAAGGAGCGAAACGTTTCCACTGAGAAAATAGAAATCCAGTTGACATGATTCAAGCTACAGACAATTCCACCTGGATGACTGAGAACCTTCACAGACTATTGCCTCAACTTACTTTCTTTTTGTTTTGTTTTGTTTGGTTTGTGAGTCTCCCATTTTCAAGCAAAACATGGGATTTCAACATCCTTCATCCTGTGTGGGACTCAGACAAATGCTTGGAAATAAGATGATACAAGAGATGACACTTTGCTTTGTAGCATGCTGGCCTCCCATTTACCATTAGTTTTTATTTAAAGACACCCCCCTTCAGTTGGGGTGGGAAAAGAGAGAGGGGCCAAAATAGATATCTGTGAGCATACAGTCTGAAGTAATGACATATTGATAATTTACTTATTAGTGCTAGATACCCAGGAGCTTTACATGTAAGCTGTGTGAGTAATGGTTTTATATGAAAATACTATTTTTGTATAATAGTATTTATCATATTAGTAATAATTAGGGCAGGGGCGTGGTGGCTCAGCGGGTAAGACGCCAGGCTTGTCGATCAGAAGATCGCAAGTTCGGAGGTTCGAATCCCTAGCCCTGCGTGCGGAGTGAGCTCCCGCACTAGCTCCAGCTCTTGCCAACCTAGCAATTTGAAAGCATGCAAATGCAAGTAGATAAATAGGTACCACTTCGGTGGGATGGTAACAGCGTTCCGCGTGCGTCATGCTGGCCACATGACTGAGGAAGCGTCTTCGGACAGCGCTGGCTCTTCGGCTAACAAACGGAGATGAGCACCGGCCCCTAGAGTCGGACACGACTGCACAAATGTGCGGGGGGAACCTTTACCTTTACTAATAATTAGGGCTGTGCGTTGTGCCAGATTTGAAACCAAAAAAGTGCTTCACAATATACAGGAGTGCAAATGTAACACCTGTCTGCAATTCTTTAAAACAGCTGTGTCATTTCCTGGGGTTGCATTATTGCTATGGCTCCACCTGGGAAAACAGTCATTCAGGGGTGTGGGGTGTCTGAAAGGGAGGGAAGTCATAAAATCATGACACTGATTCCATCTGTTATGTATTTATGTACAATGTTGCAATGCAAATATGAAATGGTTGAGCTTGCATCATGAACTCCAATGTATGTTTCATCATTTTGATGTCATGGCAATTAGGAATGGACACCTATGTTGGGAAAACAGAGGACTGGTTTAAACAGCAGAAGACAGGTGCCAAATTTGTGCCTGCACCCCTGTCTCCCCACACATCTTTGTGGAAATGAATCTGAAGCTCTGTGCAGTCCTAGTAATAATCATGTTACAGTTGAAGATCTAGTTTTGGAAATCTGGAAAGGAGCTTCTGGATGGCACTGAAAATTTCACTTTTTCTACAAGTCTTTCAAGAAGTAAGGAACACAGGCAGGTGCAATTTGTTTTATGCAACTGTGTACTGCATAAAACAATATATATGATTTGAATCTGTCTGCCTTACTCTCTTTAAAGCAATGTTTTTCAGTGATTTGGCTGAGAGGAATCAAATGGGGATGAAGTGAGTTTAAGTGTGTACTGAATCACTGTATTGGCTGTACTGCAAACCCAGCTACCTCAGGCTTTTATTTTATTTTCCTCAACTCTCATCCAACAAAAACCATTCTTTTAGGCTGCAGCAGAGTGAGAGATGGGAGGCAGAAACCTTATATCAATCTGGTTGAATGACCAGTTTCTTTGGGCTTCCTTCTCCTTGAACTCTTTTCAGTTCCATTTTAAAGATGTTCTAATTTTTGTAACAAGGTTGGCTAATATGGAGGCCAATTGAGGAAAGAGAGAGCCCACCAAAAGATTTAGACAGCTACTTCTGCATCCTCAACAAAAAAAGAAAACAACAGTCCACAGGAGACCACATATTTATTTAAAATGTGCAATTTTAAAATATGCTAATATATAATTTCTGGGTCTGGTGTTTACATTTGCTTTTCTCTTCCTCTTCCGATACTCTGCCTTTTGCATCTTTTCTTTTAAGTTATTATCCCAATGGTCAGTATTGATTATTCTGATCATTATTAGCTTCTCTGGTAAGAGTGGGGCAAGTCCCAGATATTACTACATTATAAAACTGAGGCTTGTAATGTAAACAATAATATTAATACTATGGTATAACAGAATATTATGAAGTATCATTGTTACCCATTTATGCTACAAATGAATTAATCTGGTATATTTTGCCATCTTTCCCAACTGTGATCAAAGTTCTGGAGGCATGAAGCTTTAATCACTAATCCAGCTCCATACATACATTCTGAAATTGGCATGGTTTTAGAGAAATCAGGAAGGCTCAGTCTCTATCTCTTAATCTGAACTTTTCTATCATAGATAGCAACAATATATCACAGTTCTTTGAGTGCTAGATATATCTGTTGCAGCTTTTCCAAAGGTGGTCTACTTACGGTAGATCAGCCTTTCCAAACTTGGTGTTCTCTAGAGTTATTGAACTTCAATACCATGATTCCTGGATAACATGCTAAAAGTCTGGGAAGGTCAGCAGTTGAAATACAATTCCTATGGAGGACCCCTAGGTGGAGAAGACCAGTCTACATATATAAATCCCTACTAGTGTACATTCTGGCTTTGCCTTTTTTGGATAATATGTTGCTCTGTGCACTTACCAGCTTTGCTTGTACTTCCCCACATTTTCTCTTCTACTTTATTTGTACCTCTGAAAGAGTCTTAATTTAAAATTATTTGTCTACAATATCTGACAGGAAAGCTCAAGGATTTCTGGAAACCAAATACTGACAAGAGGCAGTCTAATGACTATTTTTAATGTGATAAGTTTATATTTACCACCATACTGTCAAGTATATGTAAATAATTGCAGCAAACAAAACTAACCAGTCATGAAGCAAGATTAATTATGTTATTTAGCTTGGTATAATTAAGCCAGGACCTCAGAGAAGAACCCACAACAAGCAATACCCAATATGTGAAATGGCTAATATGTCTGAGCTGCCTAACTGCAAACCAATGTACATCAATAATTTTGACATAACACACCTTCTCAGTAACAAAGGTTCAATAGTATTCCATCTTTTGGTACATTAGCAAGGACAGAATATAGTTCTTATAGAGCACTTACCTGCTGCTATAGATTTTATCTATGTGCATTCAGAATATATCTGTCTCTTTGAAATGAAAATCTCACTTAGCCAATCTCTGTTACAATATTACCAAAAAAATAAGTGCAATAATTTATTCTCAACAAAGTACATTTACCAGGAGGTGGGCTAATTATGCATAGTAAAGTCTGGACCAGCCAGAAAAAAAATTACATATTAATTAAAAATTTTAAACCGCCCAATAGCCAAAGCTCTCTGGGCGGTTTACAATAACAACATGCTAAAAATACAATTTGAGTTAAAACATATACAATAAATACAAATAAAATACAAAATAGACATCATAAAAATTGGGTAGTAGATGGTGGTCATTCAAATCTAAAAAAATATGAATTAAAATACTATTAAAATGTAATTAAAATTCTATTAAAAATGAAAATGAACCCTGAGAAAATCAGTCTTTACCTGGTGCCAAAATGATGTTAATGTGGCATCAGTCAAGCCTTTGGGGGAGGGCCTTCTGTAAATGAGATGCCACCACAGAGAAAGCTCTCTCCCTTGTAGAGACCCACCTGACCTCCTTTAGCTGGAGGAGAGCTTCATTAGAAGATCTTAAGTTCCAGGTAGGTACATACAGAAGGAGATGTTCCTTCAGATAACTTGGCTTGAAGCCATTTATGGCTTTTAAAGGACAAAATCAGCACTTTGAATTGAGCCCAGAAACAGACCGGCAGCCAATGTAGAGATGGTGAAGTTCTGGCATAATATGTTCATATTGGCCACTCCTGGTGAGCAGTCTAGCCGCTCTGTTTTGAACCGACTAAAGTTTCTGGACTGTTTCAAAGGCAGCCCCACATACAATGCATTGTAATAATCCAACCAGGAACAGCATGAATAACTGATATGAGGCTGTCTGTCTCCAGGTAAGGCCAAAACTGATGAAAGGCAGTCCATGCTACCAAGGCTACCTGAGCCTCTAGTGACAAGGATGGATCTTTGTTGGAGATGTAAAAAAATTGAGAGCTTATTGACCCATATCATCTGGTCTTGTCAACTGCTGGTATCTTTTTGGAATAGCATTTCAATGTACGTAAGTAGGTTTATGGGGAAATCCCTTAATGTTAAAGATGTTAACATGATGTTAAATTATATCCCAAAACTTTGAAATCTGGCTGTTTGAGGAACTACGGTTCTACTTGGCACGGGGGTTGCTAAAAGAATTATTATGAGAAATTGGAAAAGTGATATTATTCTTTATACATAAGTTTTATTAAATTTTAAAATACATATTAAGAGCTAATACAAAAGAAAAGAAATAGAAATACAAAGTAAGAAAAAGGAAAAGAAAAAGTGAAGTCAAAAAATAACAAACAAAGAAAATATAGAAAATAGATGTCCTCCAATTTATCCTTGAACTTTAAGTACAACAATTAACTTTAAATGTTAGTCCTTCATACAATACACAGAAACTTTTCTTTGTCATATACCCTATGATTTCTATAATCCAATCTTCTGTTCTTCATATAGGTTTCGCCTTTCTTGATATCTTCCAACAATCCATCTCTGGTTTCTACTCCTTAGAATAGTAATCAAATGTTCATTGTTGCATCAATTAAATGTTTTCCATTTGCTCTTTCCATTTTTACATCTATATTTATATCTTCAATAAAGTCCAATTAGTATAACAAATAAAGGCCTTATCTACGTCTAATAAAATACAGTATATTCTGTTCATGTTATGACTATATATTCCATTAATACATAATCTAACATATTACATAACATAATACATAATATAGCAAACATACAAAACCTAACATAACATATAACCTAATACATACAACATATTCTTGTAATAACCTACATTCTAATTCCATCTCATCATCTCATTGTCTTCTCATAAATGTGTCTCCAGAAAGAGTAATATATAATATCAACATATTTATTTATAATCTTGTATCTTACACTTAAAATATCATGTTTTTATGCATCTGTACAGTTTCTCATATCTGTGCTTACTCTGTGTACAATACCAAATCCGCATTTTCATTAACCTTGCATTCCAAATCAATATCAATAAATCTCCTGTTTAGGTTATGCCAATATCACAATATGCAACTTGTTTATTTCTGTAACTCATGTGGGATGTCAAACTGTTTATTTTGCCATATCTATCAATTTGCATATTAAAATCTTCCTGTCTCAGCTGCCACAATGTATTTATGCCCAAACATTTAATAGACCACTTCCTGTAAAATATCATAATCTTCTTCTGTACCAATACATTCAAAGTCCTCTTTCCCTGTTTCTCTACTGGTTCGAAAGGTCTTTCTTCTGTTTCTAAATCTGTCCCTTGTATCTTCTGTTCCTGAGCCACCAAAACTATTAATATACGTTCTATGGATTTCTTAATTTGCAAAAAATTTTTGCTGGTTTCTTCCTTAAAATCCTGAAGTGCTGTGAGAAATGCCATTATTTGTTGTTCAAACCGTAATCAGCTGCCGTAGCCAAAACAAAAAATTTTCTCAGGGAGCAGGGAACAGCTGTTCTATTATTTATCAATAATGTCTATTTCTTTAAGTGAGAAAAGCTTTTAAAGTAAAAGATGAAAAAATTCCACAGAGCAGTATTTCAAACAGTTTGTAAAAGGAAAGATGAAAATATATTCCAAATGAAAGATAGTCCTTTCTAAAAAAAAGTAGAAAAAGAAAAAAAAAAAGGTAAAGAGGCACACATTCTCTATACTTTATTCTTTATTCTTCTTTATTCTTCAGGCTGCAAGCTGCTTAACCCAAACAAACAATTTCTCAAAAGTCAATTAGTTTGTCGAGTGAGAAATACCAACAAAGTCTCTTAAGTCCCAATTTCTCTGATACAAAAGAAAGGCAGAAAAATACAAACTTGTTCACTATGTTGCCAAAATAAAATCTATCAAACTTCCACCAAAATTAATTATAGCAAAGAAAACACAAAATTAGCCAACATTTTGAACGAAGTCCAAAGATAAATTTTAGATAATAAAAATGTACTAATCTAAAAAAGAAAACTAATATAAAGTGGTCTAAAAGCTGGCTGTCACTCTTGTGTCTCCCAAGAGACTTACGTTCTCTGCAGAGCTAGGATCCTCCTTCGGCCATTTCACTGCATTCACCCCCGTTCTTCTCCGCGGTGGAAACAACAAAGAAAAACAGGAGTGGGCAATTACAATGGCTCTGTGAGCAATCTTCTGGTTCCCCCTTCTCCAGGGGGAAACTTCAGTGGTCTATAGACCCCTGCAAACAAGATAGAAAGTTAGCCAGGTCTCAGAGCTCAGAGCTCTGAGAAATTCTGACTTGTCGAGCTGCCAGCCAGGCTTGGAGTCGGAAAAGTGATATTATTCTAGATATTAAGGATTGGCTTTTAGAAATGTGTAATTTCTTTGTTTTTGAAAAGGCAATATTTTCAACTAATCAGAAAATGAAGCAATATGTTCTTATTTGCTGTAGATTTTATATTTTACAACAATAGAGCAGTGTTTCTCAAACCTCGCAACTTGAAGATGTGTGGATTTCAGCTCCTAGAATTCCCCAGCCAACATGGGGAATTCTAGGAGTTGAAGTCCACACATCTTCTTTGGGGCGTGGGGCGCAGTAGCTCAGCAGGTTAAACCGCTGAGCTGTTAGACTGCCGACCATAAGGTCGGCGGTTCGAATCCGCGTGGCGAGGTGAGCGCTCGCCACTTGCCCCAGCTCCTGTCAACCCAACAGTTCGAAAGCTAAGGCAAGTAGATAAATGGGTACCACTTACGTGGGACAATTTGCTGGCGTCCTCTCGGAGGGTCGCCCTCGGACCAAAGAAGATCTGGTGAATCCCGTGGATGGCGGCGGAGGACGGCGGATCCCGAAATGACAAATTCCTGACATCAGCAGCCGGCTCAGAAGCGAGGGATTCTGGGACATGTAGTCCGATACCTGCGGAAGAAGAGCCGGTTCCCTCACCCCCTCCCTAACGCGCAGTTAAACATTGTTAATATATATGCTGTATAATATGTATGAATTTCAATGATTGTAAGCCGCCTAGAGCCCTCCGTCTAGGGAGGGGATAGGCGGGGTATGAATACGTAAATAAATATATAAATAAAAAATAAATCTTCAATAAATCTACTATGCAACTAAGGTTGAGAAACACTGCAATAGAGTAATATTCTTAGGCATTTTAAAAAATTCTTTCTATTCCAGAGCAATATAATATTATGAAGGTTTGTTTTGGTACATCAATAATTTGATTTACTTGTATTAAATCAATAATCTGATTTAAACATTGTATTGATACTTTTTAGTTTTTGTAGGGGGTAATTTGAGTATTTTTTTCTCTTTAATTTCTTGGTTTTGTTTAGGGTTCTTTTTGACGTTTATTAATTGCCTTTAGTATTTCATTATTTCTTCCTTGTTTATTTTTTGTATCTTTGTACTCTGTTTATGTTTTGTAATCTTGCTATAAAAGACAGTAAAATTGGATCTAAGGCCACTCCCAAACTGTGAACCTACTCCTTTAGGCAAATGCGGACCCCTCCAGGAGTGAGGGGTGATCTGACCATTCGGCTGGACAGATGCATCACCCACAAACAGTATTTGCGTCTTGTCTGGATTGAGTCTGAAGTTGGGGGAACATATGGGAAAACAAAACCTTTTTCATCCATCACATCTAACCCTAATGAAACTGGGTTACCAGCTTCAAAGCAGTGCCAGAACATAATTACATTCAGGATTGTCTTCCTATTGGGTAAATATGGTAAGTTAGGACTCATGAATGCATTTTTATATCTTATTTATTTATTACATTTTTTTATATTGTCTGACTCCCAGTGACTCTGGCCGGTTTACAGATCAAAACACACAGAATGATAAAATGATATGAAGATAAAAACAAAGAAGAAGAGATGGCACAAACTGGACAACAACCAAAGCAATATATGAGGAGTATATATGATTTATTCCCAAGACTAACATTGTGATTTTTCTTTGCCACCTCCATTTTTCAAAGGGAAAAAATGTGCTGTTTGAAAATGATATAGTCCAATGATCTTATATCTAAACAACATGTTATATGAAAAATCCATCATCAAAATTTCTGGTGATTTATTCTTTATTTTACTTTAGAGCAGCCCTGTATTTGGAGACTCCAAATCTGATTAGATCAAGTTTTTTTAAAATAAGCACATGCCATATTTGATACAATAGGGAACTGACATACTCCCGAGTTGGAAAAGACAGGATTTTTTCCCTTTTATGTGAACATCATGCCCACATCTTATGGAAAATGCAGCGCCACATGTTCAGTAGCTCTCTCATTATTTTACAGTCAAGGCACCTCAACATACAATCTTTTCCTAATACCTTTCCTAAAGAAAGAAAAAGAGATATAGTAGAAGTCTCTTGTCTGTCCCATATTATCCACATAAGGCTCTGTCATAATAATGAGCACAAGATAGAATAGCACAGAATTTGGGGTACATAAGCAACTATTGATTAGACTATTGATCAGATGTCTGCATGTCAATCCTTGTTGAACCTGCACATGGAAATATTCAGCTGTATTTTATAAACAATAATGAGGGGAGTAAGTATACTTTGGACTAATCTTTGTACAAAATAAAATCTATAAAATATTTTTCTGACCTCACTAAAAAGGTAAAGGTTCCCCCTGCACATTTGTGCAGTTGTGTCCAACTCTAGGGGCCGGTGCTCATCTCCGTTTGTTAGCCAAAGAGCCAGTGTTGTCCGAAGACGCTTCCACGATCATGTGGCCGCATGACGCACGCGGAACGCTGTTACCTACCCACTGAAGTGGTACCTATTAATCTACTTGTATTTGCATGCTTTCGAATTGCTAGGTTGGCAAGAGCTGGAGCTAGTGCGGGAGCTCACTCCGCAGGCAGGGCTAGGGATTTGAACCTCCGAACTTGCAATCTTCCAATCGACAAGCCTGGCGTATTACCCGCTGAGCCACCACGCCCCTTACTACCTCACTACCTGCCCACTTATTGTACACATCTGGTCAGTAAACCTGACAAAACCTGATTAGAAATCAAGGCTGCAACTTCTTGAATAGCCTTAGTTTATTTTTAAAATTCAGCATGATGGAATTGAAAGAAAAGACAGGCAGGGAAGGAAGGAAGGAAAGGAGGGGGGGAGGGAGGGGGGGAGGAAAACAGAGGACCAGATAGTTCTGATTGGATTCTAGCTAAAGAGATCTGTGTGACTGAACAATTGTCACAGGAGATTCTGCTTCAGTAAAAAAATAAGTTCTGTGAATTAGACGCATAAAATTTGTATTATGTTCTGTTGGGCTTGGATTAGGAAAACGAACATACAGAGTAGAGTGCCTACATCCTGGGTTTTAGAATTTGTAGAATCTGACTCAACTCAGCCAAGAGGAAGGCTGTCTCTTGTATCCCTCAGAAGTCTAATAGCAATACAGGAAGATTTAGATTAGAAAGATTAAATACTCTCCTACAGCATTATTATGCTGATCAGTTTTCCCTTCTTTGGAATTGCCTAGCATTCTTTGTTTTCCAGATAGGCTTTGGCCCTCCAAATGATTCCAACTGGAAGAAAAGAAGCAACATGGAAGGAATTTCTGAAAGCTATGCTGTCAAAAAGTGTCACGTTCAGCACTGTTTGCTGGGCATCACTTTTGCTCTTAAAACATTCCATAGGCCCTCCCTTTTTATACATCACTGGAAAGAAATGATTCTGCCAGCGTGACATGATATTTTGTTGTCATTTGCCAAAGTCTATTCAGTTTGAATTGCAGCTCTCTTGACATTCTCATTACAGTTTCCAAGCTACCTGTATGAACTCATACTTGGTGACCTGGACCTCTTTCCACCTCCTATCTGTGTAGCTGCCCCATTTCAGAATATATGAGCTGATTAGACTTTCCTGAATATAAGAGCAGGTTTTCCCAAGAATCTTGCTGGATTCTCCCTCACTCCTATACAGGTAAAGTTTCCCCCCACACATTTGTGCAGTCGTGTCCGACTCTAGGGGCCGGTGCTCATCTCCGTTTGTTAGCCGAAGAGCCAGAGTTGTCCGAAGACGCTTCCATGGTCATGTGGCTGGCATGACGCATACGGAACACTGTTACCTACCCACCGAAGTGGTACCTATTAATCTACTTGCATTTGCATGCTTTTGAATTGCTAGGTTGGCAAGAGCTGGGGCTAGTGCGGGAGCTCACTCCGCACGCAGGGCTAGGGATTCGAACCTCTGAACTTGCGATCTTCTGATCGACAAGCCTGGCGTCTTACCCGCTGAGCCAGCACGCCCCACCACTATTATATACATTTTCTTTAAATAATATTTAGAATCACGTCCTGCTATGGAAATTGACTTCCAAACTCTCCCTGGGAAAATCCAATAAAAAATAATAGAAATATCTCCTCTTGGTTGGAAACAGAAAATAGATTTACTATTAATATTTATTCAGATTATTTGACAAAAAATACACGGTTAAAGAGAGGGGAAAAAACTGTTACAGTTCCCTTCTTTTACCCTAGAATAGGAAGAATATTTAGCAACTCTATTGGGAATCAGTGTGATGGATCCCTTTCTTGTCTCTATAAAGGGGGAATAAAATGCATTTTATATTTTCTATTTATATATTGTCTGTTTATTGTTATATGGTTTTATTTGTTTTTTCTTCTTTTTGATTTATTGTGTGTTTATGCAGTACACTGCCCAGAGTCACACTGTTTGATTTGGGTGGCCTTATAAATCTTAAAAGCAAGTAAACAAATAAATGTGCAATAGAGACTTAGAGCCCCAATGCACACTCAAAGTCAGCACCTTTGCCAGAGAGTCCTTTGAAACTAGCTTCTCCCTGGAGGATTGCAACCTGAAAGCTGCAGCACATGTTCAGCTAGCTGATGACCTCCCCTGTCTGATCAAAGCAAACAAACTCCTTGTCTCTTTCCGGTTTGTCTTCCCTGGGTCGTCCTTGGTTTCTGCTGCCACTGAGTAGGTTTCTTGCCCAGCTTCTTCCCACCTGACCTCTGTCTCTTCCTCTCTCTGTTCCTGCTACTCATCTAGGCTGTTCTAACCTTAATCCCTAGGCCATAGCTTTCCAAACTGTGTGTTGCGAAGTGGTGGTGCGGGGGCGCACGCAGCGGCAGTGGTGTGCACGGCGGCGGCAGTGATGATGGCAGCGGTGCACCATCAGCGCTTCCGTGTTTTAGCAAGGCCGCCGCCGTGCACGCTGTCATGTGCCCCCCATGCCGCCGCCGTGCACACGCACGCCACCGCCGCTGCCGCCGTTGGTGTATCGCCAACAGCGGCAGTTTGGAAAGCACTGCCCTAGGCACTTAGGTGCTCCTCCGCCAGCTGCCTGCAAGTTGCTTCCCTTCCATTGGCTACTCCACCAGCTGAATTCCTCTTCCAGGTGCTCCGAGGTTGCTCCCCCTGTCTTGTTCTGGGTGAGGAATCCCTTCTGAGTAGACATGCCCTGCTCCCCGTTGCTGTAGAGCAGAGCTTTCCAAACTGTGTGTCGCGACACAAAAGTGTGTCGCCACACACAGTCTGGTGTGTCGCCACACAACCCGGAAGCGCTGATCATCATCAGCGCTTCTGGGTTTTCCCGCGGTGACACACCAACTGCAGCGCGCAAAATCTGAAAGCGGCAGCAGCGCTTCTGGGTTTTAGCGCGCTGCCGCAAGGCGGCACTTCCGGGTTTTCCTGCGGCAACACACCGTGTTCCCACCGTGTCACCGTGGGAAAAACTTTGGAAAGCCCTGCTGTAGAGAGAATGACCAGAGTTTCTGTTTGCTTGCCTTGCTCTTTCTCTGCTGTTCACTCACACCTTCCTGCTCATTTTGTGCCCTGTGCTGTTCCTTATTATTTGGCTCAATTCCTCTTCTCTCTTTCAGGCTGCCTATAATGGATTACCCACATTCTTTCCCTTGCCTCTCTGTCTTCTTGCTGCATCAACTGCCTCTCTTTCCTCTGATGCCCCTAATTGTAAACATGTCCCATCTCCAGCATCCTATTTCCCCTTCTTTCTTTAACAAATTAATCTTTTTTCATCCTCCTAATCCAGGAGGTTGCAGGTTTGTCCTTTTTTTTTGTTGTTGTTATTAATCTTATTAGAAGGCAGTATCTTTGACACTGGTTTCTAATAGAAGGTGGGTGGGCTGTAACCCAAAGTCATTCATGTTTGGAAAGTAATTGAAATACGGCTAATTATGCTGATGTCAAACCAACTCCAACAGATGCTTCCGTTAAGAAGTGTGAAAAGAAATGAGAAAATTACTTGTTATAAGCATGCATGGCAATGTAGACAATCTCTCAGCCCCGTTTTATGCTTTTCTCAGGGTGATGCTGTGAGGAAGATTGCGCTAAAGAAATGTAAGTGACCTCCTGTCCTCCTGCAGTGAGAGCTTGCGAAAACAGGCCTAGTTCCTACTGCAAGCTGCCAGTGTGTTTCTTCAGCTATGTTCAGCAGAACACCAATATTCCCCAGACAACCTGGAGGTATTTTGCAAGCTGAAGCAAACAAAGGACTTAAGTGAAAAGGCATTAAAGGTCCTATTGCCTTTTCCTTTGATGCATGTTTATGGGAGCAGATTTTCAGCACCCACTAAAGCTGACCAAATATGGAAGCAAGCGAAATGTGACATTGACTCTAAATATTCTTCACAAATCACACTCTAGATATTTATAGATTATGCCGTCAGATGCATACAACCCATTGGGATAATAATTGAGGTATTTTATGTAAAGGAAAATAATGAATGTTATTAAAGCGTATCTTCATTGTTCTTTTATTTTCCCCCCTTTAAAAAGAACCCATCATAAATACCTCTCATTAAAGAAGTTGTTTGATATTCCATGGTCTTGGAAAGTTTAAGAAGCACTGGGTTGGAAGGAGGGCTGGAATTGCTTTTTCTCTATGCTTTTGTTGTTCCATCACTGATTCAATGAATAAAACAATGAATCATCTTTTGCTTTCCCATCCCACACCAGTCATCTTGATTTCCTAAAGAGACAAAAACATCTGAAGAAGTGAATTTTGTTTTGTACCGTTCCTATTGGTATAAAGGCACACAGAATAAAATATCTGATGAACCTGCTGAAAAAGCAGAAATGTAAATTCTAAATGCATTTATCTATGTTGGCGGTTTCGAGCAATCATATCTTGTTATTATTGCTGATGCAAATATTTATGCTGACTTGAACAAAGTTGTGTTGAATGAATCAATATGAAAAAAGTGGTGTTTAACTAATCCTCAGGACTTCTTCTTTGATGACTGTAAGCCAACTTGCAGAGAGGTATTTTCTTACTGAATCACTCTCTCTTTTTAAAAAAACACTTCTATGGTATGGTCTTGTATCTTCAAACTTCTTTTACCCTTTGTCACCTGAGTTTTCTGTCCGTATCCTTCCGCATCCAAAACCCTGGATTCAGTTAATTAATAAAGACTGCCCATCCAAATTCTTCAGTGATGCAAAGTATGGTTGTTGCTTCCTAATATGCTTGTCAATAGAGGATACCTTTGGTCATCCAGATTTTGGTGAACTGCAATACCCAGAAGCGCAGCTGACATGGCCAATGGAAATGGATAGTGGGAACTGTAGTTCAGAAACACCTGGAAGATCACTTGTCCAACTTGTAATGCATTCTCTGTTCCACAGGTGTCTTGACTTGGCAGATTTGGAAGCAATAGAGATGGGAAGGAGACCTATTATTTATAGCTCTGTACTAATGTACTATCTGAGGGACTGTCTCATCCCGATAACATCGACCCTCCCCACTCGATCATGCAGAGAGGGCATGCTTCGGACCCCATCAACAAAAGAATTTCATCTAGTGGGGTCCAGGAGGCGAGTCTTCTCTGCGATACTGCCCACCTTGTGGAATATCTTGCCCCCGGAGGTGAGGCTGGCTCCCTCGCTCCCGGCCTTCCAGAAGACTCTTAAGACCTGGTTCTTCCACCTTGCCTGGGACAGGGGAAGTAATAGTTCCTCCTGGGGGTGGCTGGCTCCATAGTGTCCTCCTTTTTATATGAGATTTTGCCATCCCTTGGATTTTTATCTATTATTTATTATACTGGTTTAGATGGTAACTTATGTTTACAGGTTTTTAATTGTTGACTCTGTTGTAAACTGCCCAGAGTCCCCTGTTGGGGGAGATGGGCGGTGATAAATTTGAATTATTAATAAATAAATAAATAAATAAAGGGCAAATTGAAATTACACAACTTCACTTCTTTAACAGTAATTAATTCTTCCTTAGAAACCGCAGGGACTGTAATTCTGTGGAGAGAAGTTCCAGAACTTCCTCAGATTACAACTTATACAGGATTCTCCATTGTAGGTGTATGCAACCTGTAGAGTTTGGAACTATTTTGCTTTTGTTTAATAGAATCCTGAGATCCTCCAAGGAAAATGCAAAATAATGTCACATGCAGAGAAGCAGATGCAGGTGGCTCTGAATTTTAGACTGTGGTATCATGCCAGCATCTTAGTGTGGATTTCAGAATAGATTATATCTCCATATGGTGATATAACCTTGATAGAAAGAGCAAGCTGCATAGATATATTTGGGCTGATACAAATAGAAATAAATGAGCCATAAAAGACCATGCCAAACTAAGTAACTTACTGACTGTTTGGTATAAATATAGGAAAAGATTAATTCCCAGTTTTTCACCCCTTGCTTTGTTGTTAAATGTTTAGTTTTATGAATTTGAAGATACTAAGAAATTACTTAGTGGAAAGACAAATCAATGTAGAACCTGAACATAAGTTATAGATATGCAACAATGGAAATTTGAAAATTATACTTAGAGTGAATTTGCATGAGATGTGTTATCTTTGGTACATTATTCCAATGCTGATTGCAAAAATGAAGAATTCATGTCTCTAAAAATGCTGGAAATATAATGAACAGGTTGGATCCTTTTTTCATATGTGGTGAGACTGTTGTAAAGCCCCCAAACACTGGAAAATCGTTCATAGTAGAATGGAACAGATTTTGAAGTTTGTAATTCTATTTACTCTTACTATTTTTACTACATTTCTCTATATCATATATTTCTTTTAAATTCACTGAACTAGCACTGTATTTGCTAACAGCTAGAAGGATTTTATATGTCTGTTATTGGAAAAGATCTTTGAGTCTTTTGGAAGAATTGTGGGAGTATGCGTCAATGTCAAGAATAACTTCTTACATAAAAAGTAAATCTAATGCAGAATTTAATATCTTCGATTGGCAGAATTTAATTCTAATTGAAAACTATTCTTGGATTATAACGTTATATACAATTTTGTGCCACATACGAGATTTGGGTTTCATTTTCCATAGAACCATATTTTAACTTGATCTATAATTTTCAGTATCAATTTGTTTATTGTTTACTGTTTATTGTTTATTTAATCCAGTGACTTGTCCTGGATTAACAAGTATGTTCAATTTGAAGTTCAGTAGGGATGACCTATCTGTACCTTATACATTGCTGTTTTTATTTTTATTTACATGTTTTCATTTGTATTATTTTAAATATTTTTAAAGCAGATGCAAAATTCTGATATAGAGACAAGACACTGTTAGATATTGAAATCTCTCTAGTCCTTCCATGAGCCAGCATTTACATCAGTGCTTCCCAAAGTGCTGCCGTTGGCGACACACCAACGGCGGCAGTGGTGGCGGCGCGGAAGCGCAGGCGGGGTCGGGGGGTGCATGGCGGCAGTGCGGGGGGGGGGTGCATGGGGGCAGGGGCATGCATGGCGGCGGCGGCCTCCTCTAAAACGCAGAAGCCGCCGCCATGCACACCCTCCCTGCCGCTTCTGGGTTGTGTGGCGACACACCAGACTGTGTGTCGCGACACACTAAAGTGTCGTGACACACAGTTTGGAAAGCTGTGATTTACATGAACAAAACTACATTTCAGTTGCTACAGATCAGAGATCATAATACAGAGGTTTTGCTAAAACTATATAGAAATTGAGCTGCACAAAGAATTGTGATGGAGTAGGACAGCCTATAAATTTAATAAACAAACAAACTGTGGTGTTTTATACAATCTTACTCATGTTTTACAGGTAAAGATACTGATCTTGTCTGGAGCTCTACTGTAAATCACACAGGTTAACATGTTCCCTCATAGGTATCCAAGATTAAGTATTGTAAGTTGTGTTTAAACAAAAGAAATACTTGTTGATTTCAGAATGCTAAATTCATTGGAAGGCTACCAGAAATGTTATTCGAGCCACAGGGCACTATTCTGTATTGTAGAACAACTAGTATTATTTTACAGGTAAAATGCTATACTAACACATTGGATTATATTAGGCGCCATAAAAGTTTAAGTGATTTGAGAGGTTTTGCTTTGGGCATTATATCCAGCTGTGATGCGTCTAGTTTTATCCTGACTATTCATTCTTAGTCACATTTATTACTTGATAAAACTACAGTGTAAGTGGCTACTATTTACCACTTGGTATACTCTAGCAAGCCAACTGCCAGAAATTAAATATATGACAACTGGTAGTGCTTATGTAGAGAAACATGACTGTAAATATCTTAGATTTATAGGTTTTCTTGATTTCTCTTCGGTGATGTTCAGATTACCATCTCTGTTGATAACAAAAGGGAAGGTTTTTTTATCTGCCACAAGCTACTCTTTAACACACTCTGTTTTATGTTCCACTGTACTACATCATAACTCAACATGCCAATGTTGGTTGTGTAGATAAGGAGAGATGATTGTACTTTCACAGGTTGTGTTTGATAAGGATACAGGGAACTCAGACTAACTTCATTGTTTGGCCACATGCATTTTGTAGACAGGAAGAATCATATATTTTTTCTGTCTGGTGTCAGCCCCACTAAGTAGACCAGATCAGAAAATCAACTCCATATGAGGCTAAAACTATTTTTATTGAGATTGGCTATAATAACAGCATCTTGCAAGTCTGATTGTGCTATACGTATCTCTCCTTCTTATAGTTATAGTTAGTTATAGTTATAGTTATAGTTATCTAGACATTCTGGACTTTCCACTTTCAGATGTTTTTAATGTTTTGAAAATGATATTTTAGAACTGATTGTGTACATTCTTTTACAAACAAGGCCAGTTCTATCATTAGGCAAAATGAAGTAGTTATCCAGGCACTTATGATTTAAGGATAGTGAATTGTTAGTTGTTTAATTTATTATTACAACCTTTTTATTCTTAGGGAGGGGAACTTGTAGGATTTTTATCTTTTGGAGCCAAAATAATTTGGCCAGTCTTGTGTCTTTTGTATATTGCCTTGTGAAACGTAAGTGGCTATATTCCCAGTGTGAAGACAGTACTTCCTCTGAATGCAACATATGAATGATTCCTTAATTCAGTGCTTTCCAAAGTGCCGCCGTTGGTGATACACCAATGGCGGCAGAGGCAGCGGCGCGGGGGCATGCACGGGGGTGCGCGCGGGTGTGGGGGCGTGCATGGTGGTGGCGGCAGCGGCGGCGGCCTCCGCTAAAACACGGAAGCGCTGATGGCACGCCGGTGCTGTGGTTGCTGCTGCCGCCGCCGTGCACACCGCCACCACCGCTTCCGGGTTGTGTCGTGACACACAGTGTCATGACACACAGTTTGGAAAGCTCTGCCTTAATTACTGTACCTCTTAACTTCCAGTTGTTTTTAACAACTTGCCGAATATACAGGGCTTTTTAAATGCCACTTGCCATTGGTCTCCAGCTTCTCTTATCCAACATCATTCAAAATACTGGGACTTCTGGGGAAACAATGGCAGACTGAAGATGGCTTCGCAAGTGTGGAGCCAATGACTGCAGAAGAATGAGAAGACAGCAAATGGATCAGCTCCTCGGAATTCCTCTCCAGAGCAAGGAGAGGACCAGGATTGCCCACATGTGCTCCATGCAGTGGTTCCCATGAGGAGATCATAAGACAGTGGTCTCCAGTGGGTTTTAGAGCTCTGAGAGCTGAGGGAAAGTAATCTCTGCCCAAGCCGCAGTTCGGAGCCTTCAAAAAGACACTGGGTTTGCATACTTCCTTTCTTAATCACTTTTGGAATTTGCTTGTTAATGGCTTTTTGTATATTAAGAACTTTCAGAAGGGTGAGCTTCATTACACTGGGTGAGTTTCCTTCTATCCTTGATGAAAGAATTTTCATGCAATTTTAAGAACTTAAAAAATTCTTATTTTTGAATAAACAGCAAAAGGGTGATTAGAACGTTGATTTTGGAAAGTTGTACATTAAATGGGTTAAGGGGCCAGAGGGACTTGTAATAAGATTTTGAAATTAATTACAAGAATCCTTGGAGATAGTTAGATAGATACATAGATATAAAGATTTTGAAACTAATTGTAAGAAACCTTCCCATGGGAAAGTGTTGTTGATTAGGAAAAAGAACATGATAAGAAGGACTTTGAAGGTTGGACAAGAAGGAACCAGAAAGAACTAAAGTTTATAATTAATGGAGAGGAGACCCATTAATACAGAATAGAGCAAAAATATCTGACTTCGGAAGAATTCAAGGATATTTGGGAACAATGCACTCAGAAATTACTCTTAAGATTGTCTGCTATTATAAAAACAGATTCAAAAGAGGTTATAGAAGAGGAACAGATTTTACTGGACAAAACAGAAACTGAGGCTGATTTGAATGTGGATCTGAAAGCGGATTTTAAAATGTCAGGCTACAAGAATGATATGGAAAAAGATGTTACACTGGATTTACAAATGAAACCAGCTGATGTTTTAATAATTAAAGGGGACATACAAATAATAAATCAGAAGAGTGACTTGGATAACTTTCTTATCTTGGATTTAGAAATGAAAAAACATCAACTTTTGGGGCACTATTTAAAGGGATTAAAGATCAAGATTCTTAAAAGTAAATGGAAGGAATATAAAGTCGGTTTATTTGATCAAGGTTAAAATATATATGTTGTTTCTGGTAGCTCTTAATGGACTTTTCTTGACTAGGAATGAATGAGAGGCTTTAAGGATTTGTTTATAGATAAGAGATAAGATATGGGAAGAAGAAATCTTTTGCTGTGTTTTTAGAGGAAGTGATAAGTTTAACTCTGAGTTAAATGCTCCCCCCACCACCTACCACCCTGTGAGTAGAGCAGCTCTCTAAGTTATCTTCTTCAACATGGAGTAGAGTATTTGCATCTAAATAATTCAACAAGAAAAGTGTTTACGTTTGATCTTTTATCTTCTTTTTTAATATAAAGTTTGATCTTGTTAATAAATTTTGAGATTGGTTTATTTTCCAAGGAGGGGAGGACTGAATTCTCTAGCTTCATACCTCTACACTGTGGTCAGGATGTGACATTATGGATATGTCATCTTTTGTATTTTGAGCTTAATCATCAGAAAGCACAGATTGTGAGAGTCTTATTTCTCTCACACATTGGGGTTAGAGGGAGTTCGCCAGGTGAGATACTCCCTGGAGGTGATGGCAACAGCAACCACCAAATCATTACCTCAAACCAGGAGGTGGAGCTAGGATCCAGAGAGCTTCTGGGACAGGAGGTTTGAGGTTCAGCTCAGCTTATGCTCAGCTGCCCGCTACAGTTGGTTTGCAAGATCTTTCGTATACTGGTAATCTTAGTTTGCACAGAATAGTGTGAGCATGCTTGATATAAAACTGGGTTTTGGTTTAGCACATGGCAACCTAGCAATTCGAAAGCATGCAAATACAAGTAGATTAATAGGTGCCACTTCAGTGGGATGGTAACAGCGTTCCGCGCGCGTCATGCCGGCACATGACCGCGGAAGCGTCTTCAGACAGCACTGGCTCTTCAGCTAAGAAACAGAGATGAGCACTGCCCCCTAGAGTCAGACACGACTGTGCAGGGGAAAATCTTTACCTTTCCTTATACTGGCCAAACTGTGCCAAAATTGGCTAGTATCTTTATCATTAACAAGGAATACTGTGTGGCACGGGTATGAATCACCTAGTCCATAACCTTGTCTATACCTTCTCTATTTTACTAAAAATAATTATGTAAAAACATCAATTGACCCAAAACGTGATGGATGGGAGAAGCCAGTAACTTTCAGCCCATCTGCATTGTTTAAGGCTGCTCCCTTCTTGGGAGAAGTGGTCTGGGATAACCAATCACTGCAACTCCTGATAGTGTGTAATTTTATCATTTTGTGGATAAATTCGTATCTGCTGGGTGGACATGATCCAATGTGATGGCAGAGACAATATCTTGAAGTGTTTACCTGGGAGGCTTTTGAGCCTGTGACTCCCAGAAAAGGGCTCTCTGTAACCTTAGTTCCATCACTTGTGGACTTGGCCCTTGCCCCTCCTGACTACGTAAGAAGAGTAGTATGGAATTAAGAGAAAAAGGATATAATATATATGAATGGAGATGTCTGTTCTGATGGAGGAGAGTAGATGAAAGCATGCATGAGAATAAAAGGAATCCTTAGTTAATTGTTTAACATTGTCACCCATTCAGCTACATATGACTTCCAACATGTGGTGATTTAAATAATCTCAGCTTTGGGGCTGAGGACTCCCACTGTGGTTATTCTGGGGGATTTATCAAAGTCATTGATAAAGATGGAGCAGTTCAGGATTTTATGGCTGCCACGATAACCACGGGGCTGATTCAGTGTATCTTTTTTCAGCTGTTTTTCCAGTGTTCCACCACGGATGTTGCCAATGGGAGTGCACATGCCATAATATGCACAAATACTCAATAGCTGCAAATAGTATTGGTTCAAAAACTGATACTGGTAATACTGGACTTTTAGTCTGAAGATCTATACAGTGGAGAAAAAGAACCCGTGGTACTCTAAATGTCGAAATTCACATCTCAGTGTCCTTCAACCCTGAGCATGCTTCGTAGGGATGCTGAGAGTTGATGTTCAATAACATCTGGAGTGCCCTACATTACCTACATGCTATAGTCATTAATAGGGGAAAAAACAGAACTCATTGGAATTTATGTACTCCTGAGTAGAAATGTGTAGGATTAGATGGTTAATGAACTATTATTAATTCATGGGGAATATACAGGGGTTGCCAGCATTTTGGCAGATGGTCTGGAACATAGGAACAGTTGTTGCAATATGTTGGTATGGGGACTGCTAAGGATTTGCAACACATATATTGCAAGCTGGAAAGAAATAGTATTAAGTCTTCACTTCTGTATCATTCTCCTACATTATTCATTATTTGAATATATTTTTAATAGTAACTATTTTCATTATGCCTCTAGCTATGCACCTTTGTATGTCTGCTTGTGTGATGAGAATTACCGGAGGCGTAATTCGTATTTATTTATTTATTTAACTTATATGACCACCCATCTCCCCCAACGAGGAACTCTTAACCAAGAAGCCAAAAAATAGCTAATTTGGCTTTAAACAGAAACTGAACAGGAACTACTAAAATATTTAGATAAAATTTCACTTTAACTTCAATCCTCAACCTACCTTACTTACAAAGATAAGAGAAGTAATTCAATTGTTTGTTCATCATCTGTAAACTGAAATTTTAACTCTACGTTGATAAAATATTTACATAATCTCATAAACTCAACCTTGTTGCTAGAGATCCTATACTGAGAATCTCTTAATAACATTATAGTTTTCAGAGTTTATCAGATAATAATAAATTGTCAGTCTTTCACAATAATCTGCTAGTCTGGCCAATAATCTTCTAAAACCAATATTGGTATAGGAAATAAGAACCTTGTCATCGGCATATATTAACACTGAAATTTTCCAGCAAGGGGGATAAAAAAAACTTTGTCTCTACTCTATAGCTTGCTATTTTATTTGCTGTTTTTTGCCTGCCACTTCTCTTGCTACCTTTCCCACACTGGGGAATCCTTCTGGAATTAAGGAGCTACACAACAAATTCTGGAAATTTATCCAATTACTAATTACTAATCTCTGCTTACATTAGTTGGGAAAAATTGTTGATCAGTGATGTGTACCTCTAATTGGCTGTGATGGAACTAAGAAATGCATTTAAGGACACAATTGTATTCAAACTTTGATTCAATAAACCTATGCAATTGTTTTACTGTGTACTATTGCCTTCTATGGTGATTTTACCCACCATGGGCAGAGATCCAAGAGTGGAAGAAATAAGATCTCTATCTTTTCCCCTCGCAAACAGCTAGGTATATGTGGGAAAAATATTGAAAAGTTTTGTTGTAATATATTCTAAACTTACACTCACTGTGTCTTGTTGTGGCAAAATAACTCCCCAAGAAATGCCAATAACTGGAGAAGATCCAAACAATTGTTTATTTTTTTTAATTTTTTAATTTATTTTTTATTTTTATTTATTTATTTTATATCCCATCTTTATTATTTTTATAAATAACTCAAGGCGGCGAACATACCAAATACTCCTTCCTCCTCCTATTTTCCCCACAACAACAACCTGTGAGGTGAGTTGGGCTGAGAGAGTGGCTGGCCCAAGCTATTCAAATCCAAAGCTAGCAGGTTACAGTGAATCAATCATTGGTGCCTTGCACCTGAACGGGTCAAGAGCAACAGCCAGAATGTGACCTAGATCTTATATAGAATGCTGATCAAAGATAGTTTGAACATGTGTATACACTAGCAACCCTGTAGTAACCTATGGCTGCGAGAGCTGGACCATAAGGAAGGCTGAGCGAAGGAAGATAGATGCTTTTGAACTGTGGTGTTGGAGGAGAATTCTGAGAGTGCCTTGGATTGCAAAAAGATCAAACCAGTCCATACTCCAGGAAATCAAGCCAGACTGCTCACTTGAGGGAATGATATTAAAGGCAAAACTGAAGTACTTTGGCCACATAATGAGAAGACAGGATACCCTGGAGAAGAAGCTGATGCTAGGGAAAGTGGAAGGCAAAATGAAGAGCCTCTGCCAATCAGCATTTCCGGGTCTCTGGTCAGTTTCGCGCCAAACCTACTGCCTCCTGTGATTGGCTCTTCCTCCTCCTCCGAGTCCAGCATGTC
This sequence comes from Charina bottae, assembly GCA_023362775.1. NCBI lineage: Eukaryota > Metazoa > Chordata > Lepidosauria > Squamata > Charinaidae > Charina > Charina bottae. Next base: position 63,395,754 of record JALMGJ010000006.1, read on the forward strand.
GGCCGAAACCTCACACTAAACCATATTATTGTATAACTTCAACAAGCTTTGGTAATACAGTACAAGTCTACTTTTATATAATTGGAACAGATGGTTGCAGACTCATTCTTGTTATATGCCAGAAACGCCACCAGCAGGAAAGTTTAAATTAGGTCTTCTCCACCAGAAAAATGTGAATACTTTTTCAAATGTATTAACCAGAAACATTGGGAATCAGGAGAGAAAGCTGGGACATTATTGACCTATTGTTTAAAACAACAGAAATGATAAAACTTTGTATCTGGATTTTAGTTTAATAATGAACTTTATTTACCAAAATAGGATCTATTGATGAACAGCTTTATGATTTTTATACTCAGTTATGTCAATTAGAGACTTTTGGACAGAACAGCAAATTATTAATTTCCTGAAATGGAAAAGTTTTCTCAGGAACAAAAAAATATGCCATTGACGTTACAGAGACATTGCAACTTATGAAATTGGGGAAAGCCTGATTAATTTCTTGTTAAATGGTATAGAACTTTTATAAATCTACTGGCCCCTAAATTATTGGAGGTGTATAATCAATCATTTAATCTCTCTATATTTCCTTCATCATTATATTTCTGTAATATTAAAGACTGAGAAAGAGCCTACAAGTTGTACAAGCTATAGAGCAGTATCTTTGCTTAAAGTGGATGTTAAAATATTAACAACACCAGCTAGGAGGCTATAGAAAATAGTACCATCTATAATTCACATCTCTGTCTGGATTTACACAACACAGACAAGCATCTGAAAATATTCGCCTCATGATAGATGTTATGGATATAGCTGCAGGTAAACTGGTTCAGTTGTTCCAATTTCATTGGACACTGACAAAACCTTTGATGTGGTCTAGGTAGAATTTATAAAATGCACTTTAAGAAGATTTTATTTATTTAATTGATTTTTATCCTGCTGCAATCTCGCAACTCTCAACACTTACATCACAGTAAAAAACAACAACAGAATTAAAACAACATACAATCCAAATTTGTCAGCCCTACAAGGCAGACCAGACCAAGAAATAGACTCCAGGGTAGCCTACTTTTATTTAGATTGGCTAAAGTAACACAATTTTGCAAGTCTGATTATGCTTCCCCTTCTCCCTCTTTTATATTCATGTGAATTAAGGGGTTGTCTGAGACATTTTGTAATCTTCCCCCATCGTTTGGACTCAAGCATCGTTTCACTTTTGTTGCTTTGGTAACAGATCGTCCCTCTCTCTGTCAAGGGCATCCTCTTTCCTCTCTACAAAATTGCAAAAAAACAAAAAACAGAAGTGAAATAGGAGAGAAAAATAATGTGGTGCAAGTAATCTTACTGAAAGGCTTTTTGTTTAAAAGCTCTGTTTTAAAGAACTTACTAAAAGCTACCAGAGAGGAACCTGGTCTCATCTCAGTGGGAAGCTCATTGACGACACTGCTACATAGAAGCAGCACCTTCTAGCTTCAGCTCCCTTATAACCTGGAAACGTGGGATAACGAGGAGGCCCTCCCTATATAACTTAAGAGGCCAGGCTGAATCCAGTCAGATGAGGTGTTTCTATAGATCAGAGCTTTCCAAACTTTTCATGTTGGTGACACACTTTTTAGACATGCATCATTTCACGACACACTCTTACAGCAGGGCACAAGGCAGGCACTAGGACATGTGCAGAATCACAGCAGGTTTGGAGGCAGCCAGGCACAAGGCAGGCACTAGGACCTGTGCGGAATCCTGGCAGGGCTCGGAGGCAGCAGCAGCCAGGACACACCCAGACACTGCAGCCGACACACTAACGTGTCCCGACACACAGTTTGGAAAGCTCTGGTATAGATATATGTGCCAAGCCATGAAGGGCTTTATAGTTTAACACCAGAACTTTAAATTGTTCTTGAAACTGAACTGGTAACCAGTGCAGGGTCCACAATATAGCTATAATATGCTCCCAGCATTGGGAAACTGTTAAGACATGGGCTGCCACGTTCTACATTAATTGTAATTCCTGGGTAGTCTTTAAACCAGCCCTATGTAAAGCACAGTGCAGTAGCCTATGCAGGTGGTGATGAGAGCATGAATTACTTTCACTAGGTCCTCCTGCACCAAGTAAGAATGCAGTTGGCATACCAGCTGAAGCTGGGCAAAGACCTCCTTTGCCACAGCCTCCACTTTCTGTTCAAACAGGAGCCATGAGGCTAGAAGTACCTTCAAATCATGAACCTGCTCCTGGACAGGTGGTGCCTGTCCATCAAGGGATAATACTGGCCCCAAAGAAGAATGCTGTACAAAGAGCAACTTCGTCTTGCTTGGGTTCTTTTTGAGTCTGTTCTCTCCCATCTAGACCCTCAAGACCTCCAGGTACTGGGATAGATTGGTAACAGCATCTCCACACAATTTGGGGCAGCAATATATAATTGGGTATTGTGCTGATGATACCATATCCTGAATTGTTGGATGACTTCCCCTAGTGGTTTAATATAGATGTTAAAAGGGGGGTGGATGGGTAATAACCCCAACCTCCAATCTCTGTAAGCATTTCAGTAAGATACCATGACTGATGGATTCAAAAGCTGCTGATATGTTTAAAAGGTTAGGGAGAGTTGCCCTATCACCATTCAAGCTCTAATACAGTTATCCAGGACAACAACATATGCTGTCTCTGTCCATACCTAGACCTGAACCGAAATTGAAAAGGGTTCAGATAATCTGTTTCCTCTAAGATGCTGTGTAACTGATCCACCACCACTATCTCAACAAGCTTCCCTCAAAAGGGAAAGATGGAGACAATAATTATCCAGGGCCACAGGTTCGATAGATGGCCTTTTCAGAGAGGGACACACCACATCCTCCTTCAAAGCAGCTGGGAGTTGCCTCTCCATAGAGGCATTGACAATCTCACAGATCCACATGGTCACTCCTCCATCCACTCCCTGCAACAGCCAGGATGGGCAAGAGTACAACCTCTATGCAGCAGAGGATAGCCTGGAAAGCAGCCTATCCACATCCTCAGAGCTCACAGGTGAAACTGAATCCCGTATAACAGGGCAAGATGATGTTTCAGTGACTACTACAATGGCTAGACAGGAGATCTCTGATGAATTCTTAAAATGGAATTAGTAACCTTAAACAGGGCCACTGGACAAGAGTCCACTGATGCAGTAAGACAGAAGTATCTGTAGCTTGAATCGTGTCAACTGGATTTCTATTTTCTCAGTGGAAACGTTTCGCTCCTTATCCAAGGAGCTTCTTCAGTCTGAGCAAAGTTGGTAAGGGAATCCTAAATATGTTTCTAGGTAGCTGTGTGACCTTACACCTGGGGCTAGGTCATGGTTATATTGAGATGTTATTTTTAAGTCCTTTTATCATCTAAAGGAGGATCGTTAAGATCACCATGCTGCTGTTGAGCTTGTGAAATGGTCTTAATCTTCCTAGGCACAGAAGACAAAGCAGGGAGGAAGATGGGGGAGAGGTTGTGCCTGAGGCCCCCACCTCTATTCAAGGAAGGATTTTCCAAGTTGGCATAAATGGATTCCTTGACCCCTCTCTCAAACCACCTATCTTCTCTGTCTAAAATGTGAACATTAATGTCCTCAAATGAGTGTCCTTTTTCCTTTAGATGAAGATAAACTGCTGACTCTGGTCCTGTGGTGTTACTTCTCCTGTGTTGGGCCATCCTCCTGTACAAAAGTTGTTTGGTTTCTCCAAACTATATTTTCCTGATAAAACAAAGACCTTGTGGGAAAAGAATAGCCAAACAGAATTACTTCCCTTGTTCTCAATTTTTATATCTACATGGTGACTCTTCCAGGTTAAGGACTGTGATTTCATTATATGCAAAATCTGTAAAGTGAGGCATAACCAGGCATGATTTTTAAAGGCGTCTTTAAGTTTTACAACTAGCTTGTGCTCGAATTTTTCTTCTTCTTCAAGGACACATTAAAATGTAAAGAACTGGGAAGGCCCTCTGTTTCTGTTGAATTACATTTGCTTTTATTGGCAGCTGAGTATGGTAAATATGTCAAAACATGCACAAGCTGAATTATTTATAGGTATCATGCTGTGGAAAAAAGGGGAATGCCAAGTATCTGTTTTTGTCTGTTTAATCACTGTATGTGACAGCATTACTTGGTGTGGTGTAATGCAAACAATGAAGTATATATTGGGGTCCATTATGATCTAGCCAATCAATTGCTTGCAAAGCTCAAGAAATTGGCTTTTGGGATTGGTTCAGAAAAAATAATTTTTAGGTGCCCTTGGCTCTTTCCCGGGAAAGGGCAGCACCATAGTGAATAAACTCTTGGTATTTTTTTCAAAATCACTCTTAGTGGATTTTCTTGGCAAGAAAGAGAAAAGTTATGCGAAAACACCAGAGGGTTATACAAGGAAAATAACATTATATGGATCTCTGGTAACATTCCATAAATAAGGTGGTGCAATTAGAAAGACAAAAAAACAACAACCTTATTTAGGTCAAGAAGGGGCCAATTTCTTTTTCATCAGGACGCTGTGCCTGATGGTTAAGGTAAACAATTCATATTGTCTTGCTCTACTTCCAGTTGTACTTAACTTAATCATAAATACACAATGGCCTGATCTGGACTGAAACCTGCTTAGAATAAGGAAAACTAATATGTCATCATAGCTCTTTAAAATAATTCTGCAGGTGCAGAATTTTTTTAAAAATCAACCAACGCTCATGGGAATTTTATTTAATTCCCTTTCCTACATGTATGTCTGTAAAGGATTTTCTACTTTCATTCTCCATAGAGTGGATTCAGTTAGCATAGGACCACTGTATGCTTGCAGTTAAATAAAGATAAATAAATAAACAAACAAATAGAAGTAAAGCAATATAATCCAAATTTGCAAGATTGTCTGATCTGGGTCTGAATTCAGTAACTTATTCAGAAATGATGTATAGAAACAACTTTGGTGAGTATCTGGAGGAAATCCTTAGATATGAAATCATTAAGTTGTATATGTAATAAATTAATACATATGCACAATATTGACAGCTGGGTTGTTAAGACAGAAATAGCTCTAATTTTACCTTTCTTTTTATTTGACAGAGGATGCAGCAGTTTATTTCTAAAATGTATTAATCTTAGAGTTCATTTCATAGAATGAAAATTATTAAAATTACATACAGTAAGATGATAAAATAGACATGAAAATAACTTGTATTGATATTTCGCATAATTCTGCCATATGCATATCTAAACTGACACACATACCCAAATATACTTGTACAAAAATTTGTATATCCCCCTACTCCAGAAATTCTTGGTGGTTTATGATAGTGCACCCACTGTTCAATAAAACAGTCCTTATATACCAACAAATTAAAAAATCCCAATAAATATAGAGAAAAGCATGTTCTAATTTCAACTAATTGTATCAAAAAAGTGATACATCAGAGCCCAAATGCTGAATAAAATAGAATAGTCTTCACAATCTTATGAATGGCTAGCTTATACATTTATTTATTTCATTTATATACAGTATTACCAAAATCAGCATCTCAGTTAACATGGAAGTTAAGCTTCCTTGAAATCCAGGCCCAAAGCAAGTGTGATGGTTGGATCCAGGATGTCTGCTTATGAATAGCGGGCCATTTACATTTCTGATTGGAGTCAATTTCATCTCCAGAGGAAAATGTTCTCCATTTCCGTCTTTGCTCACTTTGGGTCCTGTTAAAAACCTACTGGAAGAAGCCATAAGGGGACAATCACCAGTTAGTGTTAGGGTTAGATTTTCTTATAATCCAGGCTCAAAACAAGTGTGATAGAGTCATTCAGAGTGACTTTTTATGGATAGTAGGCATTTTACATTTTGGATTTGGTTCAGTTTTCCTCTTGAAGAAATGCTATAGGAAAAAACCATAAGGGAAACATTGTCATTTTAACATAGGGTAAAATCCAGACTCTAAATGAGTGTGACATTTTATGCATAGCAGGACTCTTACATTTCCATTTTGGCAAACTTTTGCTCCTAGGGATAACCAGCAGTATGGGAAAAAATGGAAGAAAATGATCCATTCTTCTTAGGTTAGGCTTCACTGATGTCTATTATAAAAAGGTGTGTGACTCTTCAATTTCGGGAGCTTTGGTTTTTATGGATTGTAGGCCTTTCAAATTCCAAATTGCTTTTATGTTCCAAATCAACTTTTATGTTCATCTCCAGCTGCTGCAGTGAGACAGGAACCAGCAGTTTTCCATGTCCACTCCTGCCCCACCACTTTCATTGGTGTCCAGCAATGGACCAACCACCATTCCTTTGCACTACCAGGTCATTATCTTGCTCTACGTCCATCTTCTCCTCTGACTCCTTCATCTTCCGTTATCTTTCCTTCTTTCTAAGATCACGCTGAGCACCATCCACTTCTCTTCATCTGGCTAATAATTATTAAACCAAAACTTCACATCCCACACATTCTATTCCCAGACCTTCTAAGCATAAAAACAAGAGCAACAACAAAAACACAATCCCACAAACAGCCACTTCGTACAGCAGCATCTTAAAGAAAAAATAAATACTTGCTTATGAATAAGAGCATTAGAACAGCAATTGTTTTGTCTCTGTTCTTGTTTGCATCATTCCAGGTTGAGTTTCTGGGACAGCAGTACAGGTGGAACATGAGGCAAATGATACATCTAGCATAGTTCTTTAGATTGCTTTTCAAACTGACCATTCTGTAGCATCTTAGTACCATTAAAAACCCCAAGCATAGAGATAATGAATTATTAGAAGTTATCTCCTTCAAGCCGTGCTAAATATACTAATCTTTATTGAAACATGCTTTATGATTTCTGAGGTACTTCCTTCCCCCATCAGCCTGGTTATACTGCAGATTGAATAGGTTTAACTAAGCAAAATTCCCCATAGAGTCTGATAATGAATAAATTATTGCTTTGAGCACAACTGAAAAAGAAGCACTAAAAATAGCTTCCATTTTATCTTGGGTGTCAGCATTAATATTCAGTGCCTTCCTCTTCAATCTGACTGTATTGTATTTGTGCCAATGGTATCTACAGGGCTAAAAAAAAGCATGTGTAATAGCTGGGTTTTAGACCATTCCAAATGGGAAAAATTTGCCATCTGCCATAGAAAAAGTAACCAGCCTTGTTATTTGAAATAAGCTACTGTACATAGCTTATACATCATTACTTCTTGAGGCCTGAAAACCTTTAAATATATTCCTCCCCCCCCCCTTAATTTTATCGTCTGTAGTTTCAATATAAAATAATAGTAGAAATGTATTTTTGTATAAAACAATAAAATTGAGAGAGAGTCTTTAGATAGATTTATATTATCAAGGATCCACATGAGCATACCTGTAATTTCAATTGCAGCTTTGGGAAATGTGTTTCCAGAAAGATGGTCTAACCACTTGACAGGCTATTATTCTTTGAAAAATGTAGACTAATTAGACAGTTCTTCTGTGTCATCAATAGCCTACCATTGTTCTCCACTGAAGCAGGAAGCTGACAGGTATGCTTTTACCTCATAACTGTGGTATTAGGAAAATCAGTGAAACTAGAACCAAATTTTTGGTATTATTTTAGTGAAAATGCTTTGCAATCAGCAGAGAACATTCCTGTCTCAGGAGACACCAATTCAGTTGAAGAGAACTATGAATGAACATTGAAGAATGTTGTGTAGATACAAAAACAATTATAAATCTGAATACGGCACTCTGGATATCATTCTCTATGAATGGAAAAAATAGGTTTTAATAGAAGTCCTTTTTGATTGATGGTGGGAAGCTCTGCTATTATGGCTGCCTCCTGAATAGTGTGCTGGTGTTGGTACAGGAAAAGTGGAATTCAAGTAACAGATTGGGGAAGCTACTTCTAGCCAATAAGGAGTTGACATTACTAGCATTTGCCAATACTGCTGTTAATAATTACTATAACTGTTTTATTTATATATCATCATCATCATCATCATCATCATCATCATCATCATCATCATCATCATCATCTCTTCTTTTAATCCCACTTTTCTTTATTTTCTTCTGTCCAAATCATAAAAATGCTAGTTGGATTAAGTTTCATACATACAGTATGTGATGAAGCTAATTCCAATCTATGAAAATTTATGCTATAATAAACTGCTTAGGCTCTTTATTGTTTTTGCTGTAACAGATTAACATGGCTACAACTCTAGAACATTTTCTTAGCAGCTATGACTAATAATTAAATCATAATTAGTTATGAGGGTTCCTCTGAATGATCCCACCAGATAAAATGCTGATCAACTTGAATCCAGTTACTTCCAGACTCAGATTTAACTCCAGGAGGCCTTTTAATAATGTTTTCACATTTTGCAAAGTGAAATAATTTAATAGCAGCCAAACTGTCTGTGTTTTGAAGCTGAATGGTTGAACTAAACCTAAGAGAGACTGGGTTCACATGATGAGTTAAACTTGTGTACCTTGGACAGCACTCCATTATGAAAAGATGAGTTAACTCTACATTTGCTAGAAAATATTCTGGTGAATTAGCTTGAGGAAGCAGATTCCTGGAACTAACTAAAAAATAGAGTGATTAGATGGAATTAAAAGACACATGTTTATAGGAACCATTCATTTGCTGAGGTAACAATTGAAGATTAATTTAATTTAATTTAATGTCATTTATTCAATTAGGCACTGCCTGACTCCAAACTAACTCTGGGTGATGTACAATAAAACTAAACAAAATACAAAGAATAGTAACAGATGAATAAAAAGGGGAATAAAGAGCAAGAACAGATGGTGAGTGCTAACAGCACTCCCCACCAAACACATACAACAAGACCCCCAACCACCCTGACTCCAGGCCTGGGAGAACATGCAGGTCTTCAGGACTTTCCTGAATGTTGTCAGGGTGGGAGCCATATGGATCTCAGGGGGGACTTCATTCCAGAGGGCAGGCACTGTGACAGATTAATTATGGAAAGTGTGATTTACTGTATCTTATTTTTTAAAGACCTTACTTCTACGTTAATAACTATTGCTTTAAAATAGATATATGTATATAGATAGCAACATTTAATTAATTAATTTATTTATTTATATCATAACATATTTTAAAGTCAAAACACGGGCAGAAAAATATTTTGTTGTTTATTCGTTCAGTCGCTTCCGACTCTTCGTGACTTCATGGACCAGCCCACGCCAGAGCTTCCTGTCGGCCGTCACCATCCCCAGCTCACCCATGGTCGAGTCCGTCACCTCCAGAATATCATCCATCCATCTTGCCCTTGGTCGGCCCCTCTTCCTTTTGCCTTCCACTTTCTCTAGCATTAGCTTCTTCTCCAGGGTATCCTGTCTTCTCATTATGTGGCCAAAGTACTTCAGTTTTGCCTTTAGTAACATTCCCTCAAGTGAGCAGTCTGGCTTTATTTCCTGGAGTATGGACTGGTTTGATCTTCTTGCAGTCCAAGGCACTCTCAGAATTTTCCTCCAACACTACAGTTCAAAAGCATCTTTCTTCCTTCGCTCAGCCTTCCTTATGGTCCAGCTCTCACAGCCATAGGTTACTACAGGGAATACCATTGCTTTAACTATGCGGACCTTTGTCGTCAGTGTGATGTCTCTGCTCTTAACTATTTTATCAAGATTTGCCATTGCTCTCCTCCCAAGAAGTAGACATCTTCTGATTTCCTGGCTGCAGTCAGCATCTGCAGTAATCTTTGCACCTAGAAATACAAAGTCTGTCACTGCCTCCACTTTTTCTCCCTCTATTTGCCAGTTATCAATCAAGCTGGTTGCCATAATCTTGGTTTTTTGAGGTTTAACTGCAACCCAGCTTTTGCACTTTCTTCTTTCACCTTCGTCATAAGGCTCCTCAGCTCCTCCTCGCTTTCAGCCATCAAAGTGGTATCATCTGCATATCTAAGATTGTTAATGTTTCTTCCAGCGATTTTAACTCCAGCCTTGGATTCCTCAAGCCCAGCACGTCGCATGATGTGTTCTGCATACAGGTTGAATAGGTAGGGTGAGAGTATACAGCCCTGCCGTACTCCTTTCCCAATCTTAAACCAGTCCGTTGTTCCGTGCTCTGTTCTTACCGTTGCTACTTGGTCGTTATACAGATTCCTCAGGAGGCAGACAATATGACTTGGTATCCCCATACCACCAAGAACTTGCCACAATTTGTTATGATCCACACAGTCAAAGGCTTTAGAATAGTCAATAAAACAAAAATAGATGTTTTTCTGAAACTCCCTGGCTTTCTCCATTATCCAGCGGATATTGGCAATTTGGTCTCTAGTTCCTCTGCCTTTTCTAAACCCAGCTTGTACATCTGGCAATTCTCACTCCATGAATTGCTGGAGTCTACCTTGCAAGATCTTGAGCATTACCTTACTGGCATATGAAATAAGTGCCACTGTTTGATAGTTTGAACATTCTTTAGTGCTTCCCTTTTTTGGTATGGGGATATAAGTTGATTTTTCCCAATCTGATGGCCATTCTTGCGTTTTCCAAATTTGCTGGCATATGGCATGCATCACCTTGACAGCATCATCTTGCAAGATTTTAAACAGTTCAGCTGGGATACCGTTGTCTCCTGCTGCCTTGTTATTAGCAATGCTTCTTAAGGCCCATTCAACCTCACTCTGCAGGATGTCTGGCTCTAACTCACTGACCACACCGTCAAAGCTATCTCCAATATTATTTTCCTTCCTGTACAGATCTTCCGTATATTCTTGGCACCTTTTCTTGATCTCTTCTGCTTCTGTTAGGTCCTTACCATCTTTGTTTTTGATCATACCCATTTTTGCCTGGAATTTACCTCCGATGTTTCTAATTTTCTGGAACAGGTCTCTTGTCCTTCCTATTCTATTGTCTTCTTCCACTTCCGCACACTGCTTGTTTAAAAAAAATTCCTTATCTCTTCTGGCTAACCTCTGGAATTTTGCATTTAATTGGGCATATCTCCCCCTATCACTGTTGCCTTTTGCTTTCCTTCTTTCTTGGGCTACTTCCAGTGTCTCAGCAGACAGCCATCTTGCCTTCTTGGTTTTCTTTTTCTTTGGGAGGTTTTTTGTTGCCGCCTCCTGAACAATGTTGCAAACTTCTGTCCATAGTTCTTCCGGGACCCTATCTACTAAATCTAGTCCCTTAAATCTATTCTTCACCTCCACTGCATATTCCTTAGGAATATTAGTGAGCTCATATCTAACTGATCTATGGGTCTTCCCTATTCTCTTTAGTCTGATTCTAAATTGTGCAATAAGAAGTTCGCGATCTGAACTACAGTCAGCTCCAGGTCTTGTTTTTACCGACTGTATAGATGTCCGCCACCTTTGGCTGCAAAGGATGTAGTCAATCTGATTTTGGTGTCGACCATCTGGTGAAGTCCATGTATAAAGTCGTCTTTTAGGTACTGTGCTGGCTAGCCTCCGGATCAGGTTACAGAGAGTCTTGGCAGTCAGCCAGAGGTGAGGAATGCAGCCCAGAGTCACTTTGCAAGAATAGCCAAGAGAGAGAGACAAACCAGTAATCCGTGTGCCAATGGTCAAAGAGTGAAGCCAAGAGGTAGTCATAAATCCAAAGCCAGGTCAAGGAGTCCAGAAGTCAGGGTAACGATAATCCAAACAGGGTCAGGAACGCAGGAAACAAGACAGGATACCAGAGTGGTCGCGAAGCCAAAATGCAACGTTGCTCCCACAACTCCCTCACTGCTTTGCTGGTAATTTATTAGGAGCTCAGGAGCTGTCCTCTGGGTCCTGCAAAGACTCTCCCTGCCCTCTGCGTAACTCCCTAGCAGCCAGCCGAGCACTTTTCCTCCTGTCCTTTAAGGCGAGGCGCACACGCCTCCGCCTCTGCCCTTTGGGGGATTCAGGTGAGCTGGGAGGCTGATGGGATCCAGCTGGCTGCTGGCTCGAGGGTGGGGACAAACCGCAATCCCCAGCTTGCTCCCCTGCAGCCTCGGTTGCTGGCTGCTGGCTAGAGGGTGGGAACAAACCACAACCCCCAGCTTGCTCCCCTTTAGCCTCGGGTATTGCCAACTCCTGCGGTGCTGGCTCCTTGTCTGGGACCGTGCCCATCTCTGGGGCCTCGGCAGAGGCTGAACCAGGACAGGTTGTTGGAAGAGTGTGTTTGTTATGCACAGTGAGTTGTCTTGGCAAAATTCTATCAGCCTATGTCCTGCTTCATTTTGTTCTCCCAGACCATGCTTGCCTGTAATTTCAGGTGTCGTTTGACTACCCACCTTAGCATTCCAGTCTCCTGTAATGAAAATAACATCTCTTTATGGCGTATTATCCAGTAGGTGCTGCAAATCCTCACAGAACTGATCTACTTCTGCTTCTTCAGCATCTGTGGTTGGGGCGTATATTTGGATCACTGTGATGTTAAATGGCTTACCCTGAATTCGAATTGAGATCATTCTATCATTTTTTGGATTGTATCCAAGCACTGCTTTAGCCACTTTATTATTAATTATGAAGGCTACTCCATTTCTTCTGTGGTCCTCTTGTCCACAGTAGTAGATCTGGTGGTCATCTGATGTGAAGTGGCCCATTCCAGTCCATTTCAGTTCACTGACACCTAAAATGTCTATATTTAATCTTGACATCTCACCAATAACCACATCCAATTTGCCCTGGCTCATAGATCTTACATTCCAGGTTCCTATGGTGTGTTGATCTTTAGAACATTGGATTCGTCGTTCACCACCAGCACCGTCGGCCGCTAGCCGTCCTTTCGGCTTTGAGCTAGCTGCGTCATCACATCTGGGGCTAGTTGAACGTATCCTCTGTTCCTCCCCAGTAGCATTTTGACCATCTTCTGACCTGGGAGTCCCATCTTCCGATGGTATACCGACATATCTCTGGTTGTACTGATCCATTTAGTTTTCACGGCAAGAATACTGGGGTGGGTTGCCATTACCTTCCCCAGGGATCATATTTAGTCTGACCTCTCTGCCACGACCTTCCCGTCTTGGGTGTCCCTTCACGGTTTAGCTCATGGTTTCATTGAGGTGCTCAAGCTCCAGCACCACGACAAGATAACGATCTCCTTTCCTGGAGAGAAAAATGTTAGTATAATGCAAAATAAGCACATTTCCCATAGACAGAGAAGCTGGTCCTATACATGCAGCGTCAGTACTCTGCATGTCTGTTTATGGACATTCAGAATCAAATCAAATCAAATCAAATCAAATCAAATCAAATCAAATCAAATCAAATCAAATCAAATCAAATCAAATCAAATCAAATCAAATCAAATCAAATCAAATCAAATCAAATCTTTATTACAGTCATAGAACAGCATAGATGTTCAGTATAAGCTCTCTACATCTTTGAAGTATTGGACCAATAACCCTGCCTTAGAACTCAAGATACGAAAAAAAAAATGTGCACACAGTCTCTTATCCATTTGTAAGGCTAGTAGATCCAAATTGTGAAAGACTTATTGGGAGCTCTAAGAAAGCCTCTGCACTGTTTTCTATGAAAACTATGAAAACCTTCACAATAGTTTAACTTTCCTGCCGCTTTCATTCCAATCTGATAAAACAAAAAAAAAGTATAGATACTTCCCTTTCCCTCCTCCTCTTCCCCAATGTTAGGTAACGGGATGGAACATCTCTGTGTTTCCAGTTCATGCTCTGGAACTGAGACTGAGTCATACCACTAGGTGGACCTTGCAACTTTGAGTTGGGCATCTACTCACAAAGCAGGTTAGTCAGTCCTTGCCCAGCTCTGAGTTTTTGCTCTTCTTTTTAAACAATTGTCTTATTTTTCTCTTATTTGTTTCTCTTGCTTTTTGTGCTTGTGTTTTTATTTCATTTCTCTGGGAGTCTTTGAAAAACAAGCACATCACGGACATCCTGAAAATATTACCTCATTTGCCTGGTCAGCAGGGGATCTCAATATTAATTTGAACTAATCTCACTCTCTTCTTAAAGGTCTCGCCTCACAACATGCCTTAAGGGCTCACGAACCTCTAAAGAACTTCAGACCTCATCATGTGAAATGCCAGGTATTTAGCTTGTGAATATTGTATTGCTCATTGGGGAAAGGGAAGAAATCTTTGAAGTGAAGCTTCCTTTTCTTGTGTACAAAAAACTGAAGAAATCAACTTGGAGCAAAATCTCTGCTTATACTTGAGTCTCTATAGATGGAGTCAACATTAAATTAAAGCAGTATTTGACATCCAAGAAGGACTTAAATCAAGCTGTGTGAACTGTGGAGTTTTATGGCACATTTAATTTAAAGGTGCACGTATCAGATGACTGAGGGCGGTGTGACTGCTGCAGCCTGGATCATAGGGCACAAAGTCCATGTTTCCAATGATCACCTATCCCTGACTTTTATTTGTAGGCTTCAAATGCACTTATACATTTTTCCCTTTTCTAAATCTTTGTCGTTGTTGGGCCGTTGTCTTTTTACTCATTGTATTGTTTTATGCATAATATCTTTCTTCTCTACTTTTTATATAAAATACTAGACTTTTAAAAATATTGGTTTGTTTTGCTTCATATTATTTGTTTCATATTTTTATCCATTATTGTAAGAGTTGCCTCATGTAAACCTTTACATCTTGAGTGTGGCATAACTATTCCACCTGTATATCATTATTTATTTATTTATTTATTTATTTATTATTTAAATTTATCCCCACCCATCTCCCCGAATGCATTTGTAAAATGCTTCTCAGGATATGATAGAGCAAGACAATGTGCTCAGCATAACTATTATCAATAACCGCCCAGAGTCCCCTTGTGGGGGGAGATGGGCGGTGATATAAGTTAGAAATAATAAATAAATAAATATTTAGCCTTCTTTAGGTATTCTTAAAATACATCTACACACACAGTTATTATTTCTGCAGTGCTACATGAATTATAACATTAACAGTGATGAGCTATTCAAGAAGAGACAAGCAACTTAAAAGCACAGCATATCATGGAATATGTATGCCTACGTTTTGGAAAATAAAATGGTAATGGAAGTGGCAGTTTTTGTTGTACATATAGATGGCCAGCAAATGGGATTTTTATTCAAACATTTTATTACCAGAGTAGAGCCAGCAATAGGAGACAATCAGTGATGTTTAAAATGCTCCCCCTCAACACTTGAAGGAAACTAACCTGGGATGCTTCAGTACTTTGTATAGTTTAATCCTTGCTTTTCTGTAATTAGAACAGGGTGGCATTAAAGAAGAGATACCCTAGAGAATTTAAGAAACTGTTTTATTTACCAGCTTAACAAATATTTTGTAATAGCAACCCACATGAAGTCTCCATTTAATGAAGTTTCTTTTTAATGCTAATTTATAGACTGTTTGCAAAATCACTCCACTTAACTTCCTGCTGTTGGGCCTAGATAGGGATGAGAGATTAATATCTTCTGACTGACCTCATAGATTTACCCCAGTATCATCAAGGATGGGCAGTTAATTTTGATTTTCTCCCTTTTTTTTTTCATTTATAGCATTATAGCTATTAAAAAAAGATAGAGATCAGTAATTAAAGCCTTCCCCATGACCTGCTGTATCTTCCTCTCCCCCTGCTTTTTCTAATAAAGACACGGTGGCATTTCAGATGATGAATTTAATGCCATGCCTAGCTTTAACCACATGTATTTAGGATTAGTGGGCAGAACTTCCAGGTTAGAAGTGGTGACTGTTAAAGTGATTTGAACTTTGGCACTTGAAAAATAAATTGTATATCAGTTGATCTCTTTTCAGATTGCTGGCTGGTATTCTGAGAATAAATTCTGTTGGCCCTCTCGGTCTGACTTGCTCCTTATTAATCAGTAGGTTTGGTGATAACATCTGCTTTTCTGGCTGCGATGGATAGTCCTGCAAGTCTCAGAACTGAGAACTGTTAGAAGTGCAAACCTAGTCAGGCCTGAAGTGTGTACACAGTGCATTTTCTCACTTTCTGCTTCAGCTGCCATTACCCACAAAAAGGGAAGAAAGCAGAATTGGCTTGGAATGATTCAGTTCACAGTACATGTTGCTAATGATTGGTATTGACTGGTGTTTGTTCGAGTACATGACAAATGGGGCATAGAAGACTTTTTTTTAAAGATGGTCCAAGAAGCAGTGCTGGAAATATTAATATTCTTCCCAGTTCCCCACCCTACCCCCAGTTCTATGAACAGGCTTTAGCAGTCTGATTCGGCAGATTGGAGGTTGATAAATGCAACTAGTACCAAAATGTTATAGGATATTGTCCCACTTAAAAAGGGCAGGGTTCTAGCCAACAGTGCTCCCCTGTAACAAACGATCATCTACACATCAAGCCCCACAAGGTAGTACAAGCGGCCAGATCCTCCTTTATATATTTCAGAAATAAATATGCTGTCATCAGTTGTGTGATTTCTAGCAATGAGTACATTTTAGTTTGAGCATTCAAGAATCCAGGCCTAAGGACTGCATCTCTGGAGAGGACAGTGTTACATACGCTGCTCCCAGGCTTGGCTTATGGTCACTCACTCACACACTCACAGACTGTTGAGGCACACGGATCTTGTCAGCCCCCCTTGCTTTCTACCTGGGTTTTCCAGATAGGTGCGGCTTGAGCAGACAAGGCACACAGCCCTGGTCAACAGCCGGCAAATAATTAGGGACACACACAAATAACTTCCAACCGAACACTGAGGCACAACAGGTTCTCTGTAATACACGGAGACCCAGTGAATTTAAAGTAACAGCAAAACTTTACTGGTTGCAAGGTACATTTGCTTTTTCTCACACTCACACACACACACACTCATTCACACTTACCCACGTCCTTCCAACTAGTCTGCCAGGCACTAGCTAGAGGGACGGAAGCCACCAATTCTGGATCCAAAGGCGACTCAAGGAGTGGGTGGGCTTTGGGACCCCTTTAATCCCCAAAAGTCCTTGCTTTGTTGATTCACAAGACTGGCAGCTACTCTTGCCTTGTTAATTTACAAGTCTGGTAGCTGTTGATGGGATTGGGGTGGGGGTTTCCATGTGCTCAGGCCCATCTTCCTCTGTCTGGTTCAGGTGACATTTTTCCTTTGTTTCCTTAATGACTTGCTTCCTTCTTATCTACCTCCCCATGGGATCTTATAGATAAGATTCCTGGCTCTTTGTCCTCTCTGCTTACGTGCCTGCTTCATCTTTAGGTTATGGCAGTTTCAGCCTAGTCTCACAACAGTCTCTTTTCTAATTCTTTTTTTCCCTCTCTTTAAGCCTCAGATACAAGCAGACATTCAGCAGTCTGGTAGGTGGGTAATCCCAGTCCCCATTCTAGGACAAATGATTAAATCAATCTCAATTTCCATTCAGTAAATTTATTAAACAATTCAGCAGAAAGAAGTCAGCATTGGTCAATTGCAGTTTAAACCATAACCAACAAATAAAACCCCTAAACTTTGATCACTGAAACTTACCGGACCTATTTAACTGAATTTATGAAGAACCTTAAGCTTCGAGGATACCTATAGAGTAATTCTCTAGAACAGGGATTCTCAAACTTTTCAGTATCATACCTCCTTTTTGATTTTTATGAATCTTCACGCCTCTCCACCTGAATCCTATCTATTTATTTTTTATGGCTGCTGTGGGTCTTCCGGGCTGTGTGGCCGTGTTCTGGAAGTTGTGGTTCCTAACGTTTCACCAGCATCTGTGGCCAGCATCTTCAGAGGGCAGGAGCACAGACAGAAGCGAAATCTCTGTGCCCAGGTAGAGTGGCAATGTTTTGTTTGTTTTCTATTTATAGAGCTAAGTTATAGGAGATTAGGTGGAGTTTTTTGTTGTGTTGAAATGTTAACGAGTGGCTGATGAGCGTGTTTAGCATGTTCATTGTGAGAAGTATTCCCATGTCCTGGTTGTTGGACTGAGTTCGTTGACCTTTTTCAGGCTGTGTTTTTCAGGACTGGTAGCCAGGTTTTGCTAATTTTTAGACTTTCTTCTTTTTTATTGTAACTGTGCTGGTCTTTGTGAATTTCAATGGCTTCTCTGTATAATCTGGTGTAGTGGCTTTTGGTGTTGTCCAGTATTTCTGTGTTTTCAAATAGGATTTTGTGTCCCGTTTGCTTGAGAGCATGTTCAGCTACTGAAGATTTTTCCGGTTGCTGTAGTCTGCAGTGTCTTTCGTGTTCTTTTATCCTGGTGTGAATGCTTCGTTTTGTGGTTCCGATGTATACTTGTATATCAGCCACTCGTTAACATTTCAACACAACAAAAAACTCCAGCTAATCTCCTATAACTTAGCTCTATAAATAGAAAACAAACAAAACATTGCCATTCTACCTGGGCACAGAGATTTCGCTTCTGTCTGTGCTCCTGCCCTCTGAAGATGCTGGCCACAGATGCTGGCAAAACATTAGGAACCACAACTTCCAGAACACGGCCACACAGCCCAGAGGACCCACAACAGCCATCGAACTCCGGACGTGAAAGCCTTCGACAATACATATTTATTTTTTATTTATTTATATTCCAACTTCTATCACCGCACCATCTCCCCCAAAGGGGACTCTGGGCGGTTCTATCATCTATCATTTTGCACGTGTGTAAAAATGCACACTGGGCTTTCATCCCCTACCTTCCCAATGGTCTGCTATTGATCTTCCCATGAGCCTGACCAGCCCCACTCTTCTCACCACACACCCATTAATCTAACCGCTCATCAAGCCCTTTATCTCCCTGCTTCCTATTAGCTAACCCAGTCACCAGTCCTGAACAACCCTATGTGTATGCTGCACAACCCTAAACTTCACAGCACTTTTCCTCCCACCTCCCCATCAACCCATCTAGTCCCACTGATCTTCCTGCTGCACACCTGCTGATCATTGCAGTAATTTACTTCTGGCCTCCCAGAAGCCTCCCTGCCCCAATCTTCCCAACCCATTATTTCTTTTTTGAAAACTACTTTATCATACTCATAAATGTTACAGGGAGGAACATCCTCACATACATACACACCCACCCAAATTTCTTCACATGCTGTCAAGGAGTTGTAGTCTTCAGCTTAGGAACCTCTGTCTAGAACTTCACAGTTGGGTCTGGCTTTTACTCTCCACCAGACTCCTGTTGCTGCTGCTGCTGCTGTTATTCAAAGCAAGTTTGCCAAATGGGGATTTATTAAGGGGACACAAGTACCTTCCATGAAGGTAATTCAGAATGGCCAAAGGGGATCTGATTACATGATTCCTATAGTATTTATTTGACCTAAGAATTCTCCTCTCAATGTTTTCTTTTTGTGTTATGTTATTTATGTTGTAAAGATATGGGCTGGGTCTATCTTACCTTTCCCATCATGTAGAAGCTATTTTCTTTTTTTGGCTGAAGAGTTAAAAATAGGCTACCAAATCTGGACTGCAAAAATCTGCAAGTAGATGAATAGGTACCACTTCGGTGGGTAGGTAACGGCATTCCGGACGTGTCATGCAGCCACATGACCATGGAAGCGTCTTCGGACAACGCTGGCTCTTCGGCTAACAAACGGAGATGAGCACCAGCCCCTAGAGTCGGACACGACTGCACAAATGTGCGGGGGGAACCTTTACCTTTAGTGGTCAGACAGATTCTTGAAGCTCAGATTTTTTTTTTTAATCTGTTCAATCGTGTCCGATTCTCGGAGACTGCCTGGACAAGTCCCGGCAGTTTTCTTGGCAAGGTTCTTCAGAAGTGGTTTGCCATTGCCTCCTTCTTAGGGCCGAGAGAGAGGGACTGGCCCAAGGTCACCCAGCTGGCTTTGTACCTAAGGCAGGACAAGAACTCATGGTTTCCCAGTTTCTAGCCTGATGCCTTAACCACCACACCAAACTGACTCTCGAAGCTCAGATGGATTAGCCCTAATAGTACTATGTATACCAGCAGTCTCAAACTCAAATCATGAATGGCACATGAGAACTAGTTCAAAAGGTCATAATATTTAAGCCTTTGCATACATAAGTACAAAAATCTCTTGTGAGTCAAAATCTCTCTGACCTCTTGCACCTGTTCACAACCAAGAAGGCTAGATTCCCATAGTCTTAATGGCTACTTTTATTGAAAAGAAAAAAAATAAGGATAAAGAATCTTGGAAATCTGATTTGTGTACTTATCTCCTCATTGATCAGTAAGTTTGTCAGGGTGGGGTTTCTTTGATCTTCTTGCTGACCACCTCTTGCTGCAATGAGGAGTTTATTACTTGCTTTACCACTGTGTGAAGATTGTGGAGATGTTTTTCCTTGTAATATTGATGGAATGCCATCAAACAAATGTGTTAAATTTAAACAAAACAAAACTTGAAACAGTCATATATGAAACAGAGCTATGAAAGAGAAAATTCACTTTGGAAACTTATCTGACAACATTTTTCATTAACACCAGTATTTGAGTCTATTATTGGGTTGTTGTGTAATATTCTTTTAAGATACCCAGGCTGATAGAATTGTGGAAAATCCTTCTCATTAAGAGCTGTCCAACTTCTGCTTTTCTTTTATCTCCCTACTTGCTGAGTAAGTAACTCTTTATTTTCTTTGGTCTTTTTGTCATTTACTTTGCCATCTCTTTCTCTACCTGGCAGACTCCTTCCTTTGCCTGACAGAGAGATCTTGCCTGCTTGTTCTCTTTCCAATTCTTGCCTGGCAAAGAGACCCAACAGGTCTCTGGGCCAGGTCCAGCTCACCTTCTCTTTCTTGGCCATCTCCTCCTGCCCTCCCTCAGACAGCCCTACCCTTCCATCCCAACCTCTCTGGCCAAGCATTCTGTCCCTTCTGCCCCGCCCTAGAGCTTGGCACCACCTCAGGAACACTGCTCTGACCCCCCTCCCATGGAAGAGAATGCAAGGGTGGTGGGGATTCACAGAAGGCAGTGTTGCCTTGCATGAGAAGCCTTGGGGCAACAACTGCACAGTCCAGCTGATCAGGCTCTGTGATTGCCAGGAGATACGTTTGCCAGGCAAACTCCCAGGTTGCTGTCACGCAGCTCCGCTTCCTGGGTCTCTTTCCAGAGCCCAGCTTGTGTGTCTTCCTGATGTCCAGCATCCTGGTTTTGCTAAGCAGCATCCTCAGTGCTTATAAGTATTGCAGTCTTCAGAAAATGACTTGCATGTGGTCTGTGAGCTATTAGTTTGAGACTGTTGATATATATTAGAGTATCTTCTGTTGGATAGCAAAGCTTCTGTTGTAATCACAGAGCTGTTATCAATGAGCTCTTCACATAATGTACACATTCTATTGATGAAGATGTTCTTCTGCAGATGTAATAATGCATATAAATTGCAACATTATTTCTGCTGGAGGTAAAGAACAAATAACCTTGGATACTGTATTTCAAGTATTTTATCAATATGACACAAATTCTAATGAATCAGAGAATCACTGGGGTGGAAGAGACTTTAGTGGTCTTCTAGTTTAACCCCTGTCCAAGGCAGGAATCCTTATAGCATCCCAGACAAATGGCTGCCAACATTTGCTTAATAATCTCCAGAGATGGAGCACCCATGACACCAGGAGATAGGCTGTTCCACTGGTTAATAGCTTTCATAGTCAGAAAACTTGTCCTTACTTCGAGTTTGGATCTCTCTGTAAAGATTCCACTGTTGGTTTTTGTCCTATCTTTGGGAGCTATGGGGAATAAATTCACACCCTCTTCCCTGTGATAGCTCTTCAAGTATCTGAAGACTGCTACCATGTCTCCTTTCAGCCTTCACTTCTTTTGGCTAAACATAGTGAGTTCCTTTAACTGTTCTTCATAGGAATTAGCCTCTAGCCCTTTACCGTCTTCATCACTCTTCCTTGCATTCTTTCAGGTTCTTCAGGCATCTTCTTGTATTGTGGCAACCAAAATTGGATGCAGCATTCCAGGTATAGTCTGATCAGTACAGCATAGAGAGGTACTAGAGTGGTTTTAAAAAAATAATTTGAGGTATGAAAATACAGTTTTCTGATTTAACATTGCATAAGAAATTTACATTTTGTAAATTGCAATAACATCTAGATTTTTGTTTTGGGTAGCTCATGAACAATATATTTTGAGTAAATGGGCTAGACAGTAAATTTATTTGTCTCCAAAAATTCCACTAATTTTTAAAACAAATAATGAATCAATAATAAAAAAAACCCAAGTTATATTGTTGTCTTCAGTAATTTGAAGCAATGGTTTAAATAACACCTAAGATCAGATTATACAGAACATATCCTTGAATAGTTTGATGCGCTGATGACAGTGGTTGCCTTTTATGGTTGAGAAGTGGGAATCAATGTTTTATATTTTTGAGATGTGCCAAAATTGCAAACTTTTGCCTGAATTTAGAGTGTCTCATCTCATTTGTAAAACTGTGACAATGATGATTAGTAGCCTAAAAGGAATAGCTGTGACTATTAAAGTGGTTCAGTACCCATCACCATTCAAGCTAATATCTTTCTGATACTCCTGGATATATCCCTGCAAAAGGAATTTACAGTAGAGAAGGCAAGGACTATATTTCAATTACTCTATATGAATTAGATGCCTCAAATGTTCTTCTCACACGTCCTTCATGCTTTTGATAACTTTGAAATTCTTAATCATTATTCAGAAGTGAAAAGCTAGCACAGAATGTAGCAACCCTCTGGATATAATTCTTTTTATATGCAGGAGTCTGTTTAACAAAATAATGAAGTCACTTTGGGTCGAGCTCAACTACTGATAGCTTATGCTGGCACAGCCATGCAGTTTTCACAGCATGATACAGAAGTGATAGTGCTTTCTTCTGGGGTGTTTTTCAATTTCCTAATCCATCCTATACCCATCGGCTTCCACATGGTCCTTCATCCAAGTATGAAACAGGGCTGACCTTGCTTTATTCTCTAG
Source organism: Charina bottae (assembly GCA_023362775.1). Lineage (NCBI taxonomy): Eukaryota > Metazoa > Chordata > Lepidosauria > Squamata > Charinaidae > Charina > Charina bottae. Next base: position 63,418,516 of record JALMGJ010000006.1, read on the forward strand.
ATTAGCCAAGCTCAGGTAGAGGCAAAGAGAGTCTATTTTCTGAGACATGTCCAAAATATATTTTCAATCTCTTTAAAGAGCTTGAGCCTTAGATATATGAAAAAGATCTGAATTTAAGAGTTGTGAATATTCAGTAACTATACATTTTAGTAAATTGTTGTCTAGAGACCAATCCCTCCCATTGATGACAGGCAGTGGCATCTATTATGGGGGGCAGAGGAAATGTAAAAAGTGTCAAGATGGTGGCCACAACTGCATGATCAAAGACCCACCCCTCTTTTTTTACATATTTTCCCATTCTTCAGTACCCACAGGTACTTTTCTCCTTTTCTTTTCTCTTGTTGCTTGAAGCTACTATTCTCCTCAATGCTAGAGTTCTGCAAGAAAGAACAGCAAGAACAGTAAGACACTTCGGTGGTTACATATAATATTTGGAAGCTATTATTTCTGCCAAAGGACATTTAATGAACAAGTATTAATTGATTCAAGGCTATCCATCTTTTGTAATATTGTCAGTTTGACTGATTTTATAAATGATAATTTTAAAACTTTTTTTTTCTAGTGGTATAGGAATCTGTCCCATTTTCTTAGTATAAAACAAGATCATAATGCTGAAGAGCTCTTACGGATACTTTTATTAGCTTCGAAATTTAAGTAATAATCCATTGCATTTATTTTCTAAGAATATTTCTAGATGCCTATCACCAAAAGAAACTCTACCAACTACCTCATTCAATGTGTACATTTTGGCAGAATTTCTGGTGCAGCAGGTTTTGTAGGGCCAAGGGCAAAGAATTAATTTGATGCATGAAGAGCCAGCGCTGTTGCTAGCCTGGAGCTGTATTGACTGCCAGCATTCTTGTCCTGTGGAGGACATCTTGTCCGTAGTTGCTGACTGCTGTTTCAGGAGATTGAGCTCTAGAATTTGCCTGCATGTCCCCCAACACCCTTGGAAATCTTTGAATCATTCCACTCATGTCAAGTAAACCTGAAGGCAGGCAATAATGCTCAAAGTCATCAAGAACAGATCAATTCAAATGTCTGCTTTAGGGTTTGAGGTGACTTCCCACAAGTGTGTCTTTGCCATATGGCTGTCACTCACTGAGCTCTGTCATTTATCTTTTATTCCTACCTAGATAGACAAATATTAGCCATTGCAAGGGAAGCTCAGAGCTTAGCTGTTAGACTTGTCACAGCCACGGGCTCCTCATCTTCCCTTCCAGATGGTTTAACTGAAATCATTAACATATGGGAAGAAGTTTGGGGCACCCATTATAATTCTTGGTTTATACAGTAAAGAAGTGATTTAAACAGAATTGTTGAGGAAATATTGGAGAAGCCAAAGGTGTGCTGTGAGTGGAAATACTTTTCCCCCTTCTTTACTGCATGCTAAATGTCATCCCATTTCCAGTATTTAATGAGAAATAATGAGAACTGATTTTCTCCCATTTTGACATACAGATTTCTGCAGGATATTATATTGGGAGGTAAGGACAGATAAATCTTTATTACGATCAAAGATCAGAAGTTAGTCACAATGCAGAAAGAAAGAAAAAACGTTGATGTAATAAATTTCGGTTAATAAGAGATAGTAAGAGGAAAAAAATAAAATATGAATTATGAAATGAAATTAAAATTAGCTGGAGAAATCAGCTGTTGCCATGTCTTCACTGCGGGCCAACAATGGTTAGTAACACTCCTTAGTGTATTTTGATTAGTGTCTGATAGTAGCAGTTTGCTATAAAACTTATTTGTGTTGCCTGGGAATCACCAGAAGATAGATAGATGATAGATAGATAGATAGATAGATAGATAGATAGATAGATAGATAGATGATAGACAGACAGATAGATAGATAGATAGATTTGCTTGCTTGCTTATAATTTAATTTTGGTGCCTGACTTAGAGCAACTCGGGGCAGCTCACAATATAAAACAGAATACAAATAGTAAAGGTAAAGGTTCCCCCCGCACATTTGTGCAGTCGTGTCCGACTCTAGGGGCTGGTGCTCATCTCCGTTTGTTAGCCGAAGAGCCAGCATTGTCCAAAGACGCTTCCGCAGTCATGTGGCTGGCATGACGCACGCGGAACGCTGTTACCTACCCACCGAAGTGGTACCTATTAATCTACTTGCATTTGCATGCTTTCGAATTGCTAGGTTGGCAAGAGCTGGGGCGAGTGCGGGAGCTCACTCCGTCACAAGGGGCTAGGGATTTGAACCTCCGAACTTGCGATCTTCTGATCGACAAGCCTGGCGTCTTACCTGCTGAGCCACCACGCCCCTTAGAATACAAATACAATAACATAAATAAAAAAATATGGTAAATGAAATAACACAATGGCAGTTTGGATAACAACATCAACCCAAACAAACAAAAATCAATCATCTCTAACAAGGGGGGTTCCATCCACCCTACCCCTAGGCCCAGGAGATCAGCCAAGGCTATTCCTGAATGCTATCAAGATGGGAGCTGTCTGGATCTAGGGGGTACCTCATTCCAGAGGGCAGGCATTGCAACAGAGAAGTCACACTTTGTTGGTCCCAAAACATGACACTGTTTGAGAGGACCTGAAGTGTGCTCACTCTGTTGGCTGTTATTAGTGGGGCAGAATCTGCAGAATAGGTGATCCCTCAAACAACTGTGCCCTATGCTATGTTGGACTTTATAGATGATCACCATCCTTGAATTGCACCTAGAAGCGTACTGGCAACCAGTGCAGCTCACAAAGCAGGGGTGCCATGTGGGCATTCTGTACTAAGATGGGTACTAGATGGCATTTTCAAGGGTCCCTATAATAATCCCAATAAAGGAGCAGAGGCTAAATTGTCTTTCTCTCTCCAGAGCCACATGGGTGTAGATGTTCACGTATAGGAATCTTGATATATCTACCAGTTATGGGGGACAGAAGGTGAGACATTATGCTACCTCTGAAGAATTCTTTCCTTAGACTGGAGGAGGTTAGGGTGATCATGAAGTTTGTAAGTTTCCAGGTATCCCTGGTAATGAGCATTCTAGGGATCTCTGTTAGGGAGCTGATTTTAGTTTGTAGTTCTACATCTTCCAGCCTTTGGTATATAATCCTTGTAGTCTGGCCAAAGCCAGCAGAAATAAGTTGTACCTTGAGTAAGGTAATGGTGTTTAATTAATCTCCTGCTGTTAAAGCCCATAATGAGACATAAACATCTGTTAGAACCAGCAGTCCTAGGCCCAAGAATAGGAGTTTCAACTAGAATGTCAGTACTGCCCTCCAAGCCCTCTGTTCAATTCTTGGCATCTCTATTTGAAGTCTAAGGGCTACATTAGAGATTATTCTTGGGACATCAAATATTGTCCTCAGAAATTTGTTTGTATAACATCTACAGAGTTGTTCTTAACAAATAGACCAACCTGTGCTGCATATAGAATCTGGGCCAGAGTTTTGGCAAAAAAAAATCTTCTAAGAGGCATTGAGCATCTACCTGCTGCTTCATTTATACACTCATGATGGGCTTTCCAAGATCCTGAGGCTGAGATACAGTCTTGAGATATTTAAAACAGAACACTTGCTCTATGCTGGCCCCACCTACAATCCATCTATGTCACTTTGCCTTTTGTCCAAATACTATTATTTTAGACTTCTGGTTGTTTACAATCAACTGATGAAGATTTCAGAAATGTGTAATAGCATTTCATGCTCTTCTAAGGCCAATTTGAGTATATGAGATGACTGCAGCATTATCAACATATAGGAGCAGAAGGGTCCGATACCCAGCAATTTTAAGGGCATGGACTTCAGAGGAATCAAGGCTTTCACCATATCATTGATATAGAAGTTGAATAGGCTGGTGCTAAAATGAAAACCTGTCTGACCCCTTGTGAGGTGTACATTGTCTTTGTAAGCAGTCTTTGAGGGTTGCATCTCACTTGGAGTGAAGTACTTATGGGTTGCTTCTGTATTAAAAATAGCAAGCATCTGTAGATGTTGATGTTTCAGAACTTTTCCCATAATATGATTCAAGATATCAAACCAAAAGCCAATCTGAAATCAAGAAAAGTAACATATAAAGGGGATTTGAATTTGTGTATATATTTCTCTATTAGATGGTTTAATACAAAGATGTGATCTATTGTTGAGCCTGTTCCAATTCAGTGATTCCTCCACAGTCCAGCTAATCCTATAGTTTTTGATTTAAGTGTCTGGCATAGAGCTTACCTACAATACTCAATAATGTAATAGGCTATAGATGTTTGGGTCTCCTCTTGCACTTTTCAGTCACCCCCTGGGGCCTTCCTTGGTCTTAACATTCTAGTTTAGCCATTTCAGAGAGGGTGACCAGTGGCTAGCACTCAGGTATAGAAAAAAGAGAGAAGACAATATCAGGTTCTTGACCCACTTCCACATACAGTATATCCTTCTGAAGTGCTCTTCCCATGCATGGACTAGGACATGGTTAGTGGGGTTCAAATATTATTTCCTCAGTCCCATTGCTGTGATATGCCAAAAAAGGGACTTTTGGACCATAGCTGCCACTTTCAGTGCTACCCATGTATCCTTAATGCCCCTCCTTTATTTCTCACTCAGACATGTTTTGTATGATGTCACGGACCAATTGACAGTGGGTCTGAGAGGAATGCTGTTGGTAAGCTTTCTATATTTTCCTAAATTCTGTTTTAAGATGTTGACATTCCAAGTCAAACCACTTGTCTGGTGTCTAGTAAAGTAATGTGTATTAAGTTTACAGAAGGTCCTATCATGTAAGAAATGTTTGTTCTGCTTAGTAACAAGTTGTTCATTTCAGTCCACCAAAGGCATATTGGGATTAAATTATTCCCTATTGGCTTTCTCATTATGATGTAGAGTTAAGCCATTCTGCTAAGATTTCTGCAAGTCTTCTGTTCAATATAATGTGTACCAAGGATTTGTATTATTTATGTCTAGAATTAATTTTGTTTCTGCTGTTGTTATCCAGTTAAATAGACGTATCCTTAGAATGACTGGATGATGATCACTTTCTAATCATGGTTCAACCATTAAGTTGGACATAAAGACCAAGACACCAGCCCAAAATCCACTGCATACCTCCTTCCTCCCCAAAATGTATACTTGGCCAATCTGCAGCTTTCTAGTGTACCATTAAGAATACAGAGATCCATTAAAAAGAAACTGAGGCCCCTAAAACTCACATCAAACAAACCACATGCACACCAGAGCTCCATCAATATTCCATCTCCAGAACTAGGTATTCACAGCCTTCTGAAGGCCAACACAATTGGGGCTGTCTCTATCTCAGGGGGGATGTTATTCCATAAGACAGGTGCCATGACAGAGAAGGCACCCTTCCTGGGACCCACCAGGTGACATTGCTTCACTGATGGGACACAGAGCATGCCCATTCTGCCAGATTTAGTGGGATGGGCAGAAACCATGGAGGATGGACAGTCCTGCAAGTAACTTCACCTCATGCCATGTAGGGCTTTAAAAGTGGCAACCAACACCTTGAATCACACCTGGAAGGCCTCTATCTTTAATAAATTGTCTATCATCAGCTTCATAGACCTCTCCACCACTTACCACTTGTTTTAAAAAACAGGGGTGGAAAACTTTTGGTGGTTGGGGTTTGTTGCTTAGCAGATAGCTTTGCTCAAGATTACATTAAGAAACATTAAGCAGATAGCTTTGCTCAAGAAACATTAAAGCTAGGAGGATAATTGTAAGAAAGTATTCTTCAGGTGGACACTTGGAAAATAAGGAAAGAGAAGTGTCATTTAATGACAGGAAAGGCTGAGTTGCTTAAGTAGCAACTGTGAGCCTTCAGCATGGTCTCCTACATTACAGAGAGCAAGACAATAAGTAACTGAACTGCACAGGCCAAAGTGAGAAGGAAAAAAGAGAACATAACTGAGGAGAAAGGAAGTGATGAAAGCCTTGAGAATATCTTTAACCAGTAGGAGGCATGTTACATAAAGAAATACACATTAAGTGTTTTAGATAAACAAAGGAGAAAGAAGTGCAGAGACTCTCTGCTCTCTGTGTCTACATCTATTGCTCCTACTGGCCAATAGATTTATAGCTGCAAGAATGCCAGTGGATGCAAATTTGAATTCCAGTACACATTACAGTAACTATATTTTGGTAGCCAAAGGCCACAGTAAGGCAGGGATGCAAAGCATTTGGCGCTGAGAGATGACTTGAAGAAGACATTTGAATTCTTCCTTGGGGCTTTTTAAATGGAGTTAAGCCTCTTTTACAACTTCCAGCACAATTTTTGTATGTTTTAGGAGGAAATCGCACTAGCAATTGTCAGGTCCATTAAACTCAGTAGGACTTACTTTTGAATGGACCTATTCAATTAAACCAGATTTTTTTTTAATTGGAAGCTTGATTTCACTAAAGGAAGTTCATTCTCTGTGACATCTAATATTTTACTTGCTAACACTATTAAAATGTAGCTCTCTAGTCAGAAGTGTCCACAGGATCCACCATTTTGGCAAACCGACAAGAGCAGCATTGCAGAGTCAGTACACAAGCTCCACCCCTTTTGTACATGTTTGTGGCATTACCGCGTATGTACAAAAGGGACAGAGCTTGTATATCAGTGCACTGATATGACATTGCTTTTGTCATTTGCCTATGTCTATAGTGTAGCCAAGGTAGACAAAACATCCCTCCAACGATATCTGGTGTTATAATTAAGACAAAAATTTCAGAAAATGCATCTTTTCTGTCACAAGTTTCTTTTTTGATATTTGTCAAGTTAAAATAATCTGCAAAGCAGAGTTAACTGGATATTAATTAGATTTTATTATAATCCTAACTCTCTAGAGTGTTCCTAACCCTCTTCAGGGTAGATTTATCACTCATCCTGATTTAATTTCCAATATGGCTACCCTGGTTATCAGTATTTATTTTTCTTTCAGAACATCTTTTCTCTCCTGATAATTTGTGACAACCTTTTTAAATCCCCAAGGCAGATAATTAAAATCTGAGAATTGAAACTGCTACCAGGGATTTGTCCCATCACCTGGAGAGAGGTTGTGGCAGTTCTTCATAAACTAAACCAGAAATTCTTTAAATTTCACAGTATTAGGACCCCCTATGGAATCACACACTGAATTTGTGTGATTCCCCCATTAATCCATTTAATGATTTAATTAAGGTTAGGGTTGGGCAAGAAATAAATAGACCACTTATTTTTAATAAATAAATCTTAACCAGTATACCTCAGGGGTCTTTCAACTTTGCCTTACAATGACTGTCAGCTGCGGATTGTACAGGTAAAGTGAGTTCTCACGGTGTTTCCATTCTGCCTGTAAAAGCTGATCAGATTTTAGAAACAACGTGACCCTCCCCACCAAGTTTCTTGTAATTCCCGTCCCCACCCCCACCCAGCAAGTCCCAATCTATAGTTTGAGAACCCCTGGATTGAATTATGCTTCATATATAGAACTGATGCATAGACCAGCTGTCACATAGAATCAGTTTTTCCAGCAGTCTTAATTTGATGAAAGCTGATTCTTACATAGTATATGCCTTTCAATTACAAAGTCATCCAAATGAGATTTCTGTAACACAATCAGTTTTGTGAACCAAGTAGTATGAATTTCCTAGTTCAGCAAAGGTGAAATTCTGGGATAATTAAAAATGAAATGTATTTGAGAATTAGCAAAGAGGAAGCAAGTTTTGTCTTGCTATGTTCAAGAGAAAGATATACTTTTCCCATGATTACTCTTATTATCAAAAATGCATTCAAGACATTATCCTGATGTTACCTGTACTTCACTCATATGACTGAGTTAGTTGAACTGGCTTCTCCTTAGGTCTTAACTTGCCTTTCTCCTTGGCCTTTCTCCTTGCCACCGCCTAGTCTTTATGTGACTGTAAATTTGATGAAATATTTATTCAAATTAATGTTGCTCAATGGCAACAGTCATTACTGTAAGAAAACAGTGTCAACCAAGTCTGGGAATAGCAAGGTTTAAATCCACTGCTAGGTAAATATAATAGTGTTTATAATTTCTTATAATACAGTGCAACAGAAATGAGTAACAAGCAAATTTTCAAAAGCCAGAGTGAATACTACAGGACAGAAACTAGAAACCATGGGATGGAATGGGTACAAGTGCAAGAAAATGTACATGCCGTCATCCTGTTTTTACTTTTACTTCCACTAGTACTACTATTGTTGTAAATATGTAAGCACCCATTTTTATCAATGTTCAGTTATGCTGGAAATCTGAAGAATAAAGTGGCTCAAGTAATTCCGAAGCCTGCCTACGCCATTCTTTTATTGGAATAGTGTTGGAGTTTTGCCCTGGGGTGTTTGAACTTTTCCTTTAGTTCCATAGGCAAGTCAGTCTGTGAGAAATTAAACTTTAAATTAAGAATTCTCAGAATCATTTTTCCCAGGGTAGTGTGATAAATACTTTGTGAATTAGTAGCTAAAAATGTTCCCATCTTCAAAGGTTCATCAGCGTCTGCAGGATCTTGATACTTTTGTCAGAACGATGAAAGTAGTGTTGCAGCCTCTCACTGCAATTTACACTCCTTTTGGGTGTCCTGATGCACATAGAAAAGGGGTGGGGCTCTTGTGATGTTGCAATGCTGCTTGTATTACTCTGACCTTCCCCCATGGATGCCATTGCATGCGCATACACAAATACACATACACTTATACACACACATTCATACATACACATAGAAACATATATTGGAATCAGAACAGATTACTTTGGAAAATGTACAGTGTTGTACAAAGGGATCATGTACCCTAAAAAAGGGATCTTATTTTCTCAAATTTGAATTGAATTCTCAGCGAATCCCAACATTGTTTCTCTATATTTTAGGGCCTTCCTTATGCCATCTTTAGATACATTTTATGCTTAGTTTAGTGTATTTTCCATTTTTTTCCTTGACTCGCATAAGGGCTTTCTAGCCAAGGGGTACTTTCTTCATCATTCATAGTCCCACCTTTCTGGACATTATTGCTTTAATGGTTCTGCCCTGCTGCACAGAAATAGTCTTAACTTTCATGAGCTTGTCTAGTTTCTCATTGACTTCCTCTTTATTTCTCCAGTACATGTTAATTTCCTTTTTACTGCTCTAACACACTATCTTTTTTTATTCTTGAGCCCAAGAAAATCAAACTATTCACTACCTTCTCTTCTTAATCTTAAAGCATATGTTCACAAAACATGATGGTTTACATCATCTTTGTCTTATTAATATTTAATATTCATTGGGCTTTTTCAGTTTCCATTTTTACTTTATAATGAGCTTTTCTACACCTACCTTCAGTTAACAAAGTGAAAAAGTGTCTGGATATCTGTTAGCATTTCAACCTCCAATTTTGATTTCTGTTGTCATTTCTTCCAAGACTGCCATTCTTATAATATATTGTTATACAGGTTAAATAGATATAGGAACAATATGCCTTGCCATAGTCAATAAAGTCAGGGAAACATCCCCTTTAAATTATCTTGTGCTGTCCAGTACATTAGCTGTATGATCTCATATCCCTCCATTTCAATGTCAGAATACTTCATTGAGGTTGGAAGAACACTGAAACACTTCTTGTGCAGTCAAAACAAGATGTTTAGGGTCAGGATGTTTCATCTCCAATGCTTTGCACACCTCTAAAGTTGAATAATCAAATAACAAAGCCTTTTTCTACCCAGTTTTAACATTTGGATAGAAAAGGGCATTTTGGCACATGCAAGCCATACCTCCAATTGTCTCTTCCATGCAATTATTCAAACAGCAAGAGCCCTGATCTCTTTTGACTCTTTGGGTGTGTGCCTTCAAGTCAGTTTTTTGACTCCTGGAGATTGCCTGGACTAGTCCCTGCAGTTTTCTTGGCAAGATTTCAGTAGTGGTTTGCCATTGCATGCTTCCTAGGGCTGAGAAAGAGTGACTGGACCAAGGTCACCCAGTTGGCTTTGTGGGACTAGAACGTGCGGACTCTCAGTTTCTATACTGATGCCTTAACCACTACACCAAAGTGGCTCTCACCTTTTGACTCTGGCCAAATGTTAAAGAGAGGCTGAATATTCAGAAGAGGGACTCAGACACAGAAGAAAGTACTGAGCATGCCCTTCATTCCCAAATAGGTTCTCAGGGGAAGCTGTTTTCCAAAGGGTGATGCTGAGTAAGTCAAAATTTCAGTTATTTAAAATTGGGGTGAGTATTCTGGTCTTCTAGACCAGAATAACAGAACGTCCATCTGTAGTGAAAGAAAATTCAAAGAAGCAACCTGCTCATTTGTTATGACTTTTTTGATAAGAGTGGGTGAAATCTTTGGTTTTGCTATAGCAATCCCCTATTATGTTGGGTTAATTTCATACTTTGGTAAATAACCTTTGCTGTCAGAAGGGTTGTTTATGAAGCCATGGATTTTGGCAGCTAGCAACTAATGTGGAGCTGGGTGCTCCAAATCAAGCTGTGATATATTTGAAGAGGTTTGCAGTCATTCTGTGTAAATTATCTCTCTGCCTCTCTAACATGGAACAGGGCTTGGCAACCTTTGATGTAGCAGATTTGTCTGTATTTTCAATGTGTATTCAAAGGGAGAGAAAGAAAGAGCACAAGATAATTTGTCAATGTGGTGGCATGCTCTCCATTCTGTAAATGTGATTAGTATTTACCACTTTTGCTGCTTGAAATGTGATAGATTCAGCAGTATCACAAGCATTTGAATGTACCGGTCAAAACATTTGCTTAAAAACAAAGACATACTGCTTTGAATCCAGCCTTGCTGATTTTGAGTAGGTTAATTTGTTTTTATTATTTCTTGCTCATACAATAAAAATCTGAAAGCCAAATTATAGGTGATTTTAAATCCTGTGTTATTTTTTAAAAAATTTAACCAGCATGTATTTGAAACCCAGAAAGGCACATTCAAGGGTCATGAATAATAGCTGTTGAATTCAGTGAGATTTTCTTTTAAGTAAACCACTCAGGATTATACGGTAGTTATTGCAGTAATTTTTTTAATCCTTGGATTTATATAAAGGACAGTTATGACTTTCATTGGTCATTGGCGATCACTCGTAGCCGAGTAAGATTGTCTTCCAAAGGTAAAATTTTAACAGTGGATCCGTAAGTGGCTATAAAGGCCAATTCTGGATCCGCACAACCTCCCACAATGAGGGCATAGGTTTCCAGGTGGGAGACGGTCATGATGAGGGTTTGCCTGACGTGCCTTCCTTTTAGCTCTTTTCTCCCTTTCGCCCTGTACTCGTGCTTCTTCAAAGTCCATAGCGCCATTAATAAAGGCTGACCTCCATGTCTTAGATATCTTTAATATACTGTACTTCATCCAATCTTCAAATGCCTAAGGCAGCAGGACCGGGATAATAGGGTTGGTGAGGGGGAAAAAGGATAGCATGTAGTTCTCCCCTGACAAAATCCCTGGAAAGATGTGTGATGAGAAGAACATCTCTGATTATAAATTCTGTGATACAGTTTATTTGTTTCACTTGAACATGTGTTATAGATACATTAGAAATAGAAGTATTATGTTCACAAAGTGCATTTTTCTCTAGAACAATAAATCCATAAGGTAATTTGTCCAAGGTCATTCAATGATAAAAGTAATATATAAATCCAGTGCTGAATTAGTGTCCTTCAGCCTCATTATTGACCTTTAATTTTGAATACGTTTGAGGTATATAATTTTCCTAAATGCAGTAATCAGTATGACAAAGATGCAACTCAGAAGCATTCAGGACAATAAGACTGTATTGTTTCAGATATGAAAACAGCAAGGAGTGTTTTTCCTTTGCTGTTTTCCAAGTCTTGCAATTTGTAATTATGTAGACTCTGTAATTATTCATAATTATAATTATGAAAAATAAAGAGATATTTTTTTTAGGCTTCTGTAATAGTCTGTGAAATATTGCCAATATTTGATCTCATACACAACAACTGAAAAATTATAATTTACTTCTCTGATAGAAAATGTTTTTCCCCCTTTCATAGCTTTTTAATTAAAGGCCTTCTGAAAATATTTTGCTGCCTGAGGCAGAACATTTAATCTTCTTCTTGTGTCCCATCATGACAATGCTCATAGTTTTCAAGGGAAGTCAAGTTATTTTGGTACCTGGGGCAGTATCTTGCCTCAGTCTTTCTCATACTTGGAATCTGCCTCTAGTGCCTTAATGCCTTATTCTGAAGGAAGTGTTTTGCAGAAAAGTTTTGACTGACAAAAATCAAGATCAGAAGCATGTTATCCTTGTGGTGACAGAATTAGGATGAGACCAAAACATCCTCTCACTTGCATTTTGAAATCACCTCTAACGCTCTATATTTCTCTTTGCTGAGCTAATGAGCATTGCCATGGTAACTCTGTAGAAACTCTGCATCCCCCCCAAACTAATTATTTTTATAGTATGTCACTTTATTACAGTCTAATTAAAAGCAAAGACAAGCTTGTTCAACAAGCACAAAACCTGGATCTATACAAATTATTTTAAGATTAAAATGGAAGCCAAGCTTCTTTAGTTTCTAAGAAAATGTCTGCTTATCCTGAAGACAGTAATTATCTAGACACAAATGCTATCCTATACAGCCAGAGAGCTGGCAAACCTCACTTTTTTTCTTTGTTTGTAGCTCCTATAATGCCTTTTAGTGAAACATTAGTTCATCCTGCAGTAAGTCTTGTGTCACCATATGATCAAGAGCTCACACTCTGCCACAAAAGAGAGCAATCAGAAGACAATGTATGGTTATTAAAAGGCTGAAATGAAAAGAAAACGACTGGGCAACCTGGAAGGACTCTTAATTTAGTAGGAATGCTATCGAATTTAGTTGTTCAGAGCACAGTGCGGGAGGAAGGCCAATTACTGTGGTAGGTACAGAAGATGGAATAGAAGAGACAGAAGCTGGTCAAAATCAAGTTAATCCAAAGAAAATATTATGGAAAGTAGATATAATTTAGTCAGTATCCTCACACCCGACACAAGACTAAAGGGCAAACTCTGAAGCCAGATTTTTGTAAGATCTAATACACCAAGATTGGCTTATAGGGTTAGCTGTCAATAACTATTTACATGGCATGTACTAATGAGAACCAATGTGGTGTAATGGCTGAGTTGTTGTCATACTAGGATTGGGGAGACTCAGGTTAAAGTCCATTCTCAGTCATGGAAGCCCACTGGATAACTTCAGACCAGTCTCTCTCCCTAAGTCCAATGTACCTCACAGGGTTGGTGTGGTGAGGATAAAATGGAGATCTCCGTGCAAGCTGCCTTGAGCTCCAAAAGAAAAGATAGGATATAAATTATTATCAAGATCAGTATCTGTCGGTCTTTTGAGGTAGGGCAAGTCAAGAAATAGACACCACAGGGATTCCATGAATGCAACTTTATTGTTGTGGGGTTTATTAACAGATTCTGTCAGGGAGATAACTGGCGGAGAAGGAGGGGTCTCCCTCCAGGGGGAGAAACGCATGCGTAGTACTGAATCCCTATGGCTGTTGTGGGTCTTCCGGGCTGTGTGGCCGTGTTCTGGAAGTTGTGGTTCCTAACGTTTCGCCAGCATCTGTTCAGCCTTTGACAATACATTGAATCCCTATGCTTTCCTCCCAAGAGGCTAAAGAAGGCCCCGCCCTGATTTCTTGGACTCTTTCTCTGAGCATTACCAGTTCATTTTATTTTAGCTGGATTCTGTCAAGGAGAGTAGGACAATAAACATTAGAGCTTCAACTCCAAGCCTCAGCGTGTTTTTCCTTCACTCGAAGTCAGGACATCAATCCAGCTAAACTCTTAACTCCCGTCGAAAGAGGGAGGGGGAAGAATTTTGAAGAATGTCTTCGGAGGCACAGGAACTCTGGCAGGCAATACAGGAACTTGCGATGGCCCTGCAGCAACACCAACAGCAGGTCGATGTTCAGGTCAATACCCTACAGGCAGCTATGCTGCAGCAGTTACAGCAACCAGCTCCGGTTGCACCGCAGCCGGGCCCAGCAGCAGCACCCCCACCAGTCATCGAGGTTCCAGGGCTGCTTACTGGAAAAATTTGGGGGAGAGACTGCGCAACTAAGAACCTTCCTCGCTCAGTGTACCATGTTCTTTGACAGCTGACCAGCTGAATTCCCAACAGACAGAACCAGAGTCACCTTCATCTTAAGCCTCCTGAAAGGATCAGCTGCCAGATGGTCCATCCCAATGGTGGAGGCCAACGACCCAATTCTAAACAACTACCAGAGAAGAACTACCAGAGCCCACTTCGATGACCTGATCAGAGAAGTCACCGCCAGCTGGGAAATACGAAACCTCCAACAGGGCAATAGGAGAGTGGGAACTTACACTGCGGATTTCAAACTGTTAGCAGGAGACTTGGGCTGGAATGAGATCGCCTTAAAAGATCAGTTTAAACAAGGGCTTGATGAAGAGATTAAGACCGAGCTGGTGAGGCAAGGCACCCCAGCAACCTTGGAAGATTTATACCAGCTGACCGTAGTGATAGACACCAGGCTGGAAGAATTAAGGCAGCTCCGGCCGGGGAGAGGCAGAGCAGGATTCAGACTGACGCTTCCAGGATTTACAGCTTTCCCCACCACTTCTGCTTACCTAGGAGCAGAGGAGCTGATGCAAATTGGAGCATCACGAAGGCTAATTTCTGATGCTGAGAGACACAGACGGCGGGAGAGAGCCCTGCCCACACACCCCCAGCCCTGGGACACCATCTCCATGGATTTCATCACTGACTTGCCACCGGCCCAAGGTTTTACTTCCATATTGGTGGTCGTGGACTATTTTACTAAAATGGGACATTTTATTCCCTGCAAAGACCTTTGCACAAGCAACAGCACAGTTGTTTTTGGACCATGTCTTTCGGCATAGAGGCATGGTTAATCACATAATAACTGACAGAGGCTGTCAATTTACTTCCAGGTTCTGGGGGGCACTTTTTCAGTCATTGGGGGTCCAAATACACCTGTCCTCTTCGCATCATCCTTGCACAAATTGGGAAGCTGAAAATATTAACCAGATATTGTAACAATATCTCAGATGTTACATCAACTATCGCCAGGACAATTGGCCAGACCTGCTCCCCATGGCAGAATTTGCCTATAACAATTCAGTGCATTCCTCAACCAAGATGTCCCCTTTCCATGCACTCTATGGGTTTAATCCGTGGGTATTGCCTCTGATTAATGTGGGAGACAAGGTCTGGCTCTCTACCAAGTTTTTAACCTCTAGCAGGCCTTCTAAAAAATGGACTCTAAGTTCGTAGGCCCTTTCACGGTGTTACAGCAGATAAACCCTGTGGCTTTTCGTTTGCAGCTTCCAGACTCAATGAAAATCCATCCAGTGTTCCACAGATCATTGTTGGTCAAAGAATCCCCCCCAAGCACCTTGCGTTCACAGATTACCCCCCCCCACCTCCAGTTCTTGTAGACGGGGAAGAGGAGTATGAAGTTGAAGACATTTTAGATTCAAGGCGGCGGGGCAGGGGCATCCAATATTTGATACACTGCAAGGGGTATTCTCAGATGGAACAGTCCTGGGAAAATGCCAAAGACGTACATGCACCTTTGCTGGTGGACAAATTCCATCAGCTTTTCGCTCACAAGCCAAGGCCTCACCAGCTCCCAGAAGTTGATCCCTCGACCGAACAAGGAGAAAACCACCAAGCAGAGGAGTTAGTAAGTTGGCAACTTTCATCCCTACGAGAGGCCCAGGGGCCAGAGCGAAGGGAGGAGCCTGAGCCGCAGCCCTCCATCTCTGCCATGCATTTCCCAAGAGGGAGGGGGAAAAACTTCTCTAACCCTCTAGCTATTTTGCAGGAAGAGCCATCTGCACAGGAGATGTTATCAGATCTGGACAACAGCAGCTGTTCTTCCTTTGAAGATCCTTCCATGGAAGAGCTGCCCCCGCTCCCCAGTTCCCATGAGAATTCGGAGGAGGAGATGAACTCCCATGAGAAAGTGGATGGAGACAAGGACACTGGAGGGGAGGGGGACTCGATGGAATGTGTTTTTGGAGAGGAAGGTGGTGTCAGGGAGATAACTGACGGAGAAGGAGGGGGCTCCCTCCAGGGCGAGAAACACATGCGTAGTACTGAATCCCTATGCTTTCCTCCCAAGAGGCTAAAGAAGGCCCCGCCCTGATTTCTTGGACTCTTTCTCTGAGCATTACCAGTTCATTTTAGTTTAGCTGGATTCTGTCAAGGAGAGTAGGACAATAAACATTAGAGCTTCAACTCCAAGCCTCAGCGTGTTTTTCCTTCACTCTAAGTCAGGACAGATTCTTCACTGCCCTCTGTTCAAGGACATGAACAAGACAGGGCTGTTCTGAGTCTCTTTCTCATGCATTCAACTTTTCCAGGACTGAGCAACCATTTTACCTTCTCCACATCTTTCTTAAGAACAAAGCTACATTCCTCTACAACAGCCTTTCTCAACTTTTTGACCCTTGAAGGAACCCTTGAAATATTTTTCAGGACTTGGGGAACCTCTGCACATTCAGGCTCAAATATAGGCCAGAGGTTACAAAATTATTATATTTGTTCATGTGTAGGCCTGTATATATGCATTAACAGTGTTCTTAAACTGAAAATAAAGAATGAAACTTACTTCTTTAATGTGAAGTTGCCCTAATTTAAAATAATTTTAAAAATAAATCACGATCTCCCAGCCTACTGACCTCTTGTGGAACCCTAGGATTCCACAGAACCCTGGTTGAGAATCCTTGCTCTACAATATTGGCAACTAAAAAGGTTGGTCAACGAGTGCAGATGGGCCCAGTTTAGCCTCTGTTGTGAACCAAAACCAGCTGACATTCTGAGTTGGAAATTGTAACCTATAATAACTTTGGGTACAAATCCTTTTCTTTGTTGTTGTAAACCCTAAATGGTAACTATTTTGGGATTGAGTCACAAAGCTTCATGGAACAAAAGGTAAAACAGTAGGAGCTAAACGACTGTTGTGCTACATGAATGCAAGTTTATATTCAGGAATGTTAGAACTGCAGCCTAGTTGGAACCATTCTTCCATAGAACTCAGTCTGTCATAGTTGAAGTGGAATGGAGAATTGGTGCCACAGGAAGTAAAGCAGAAAGGTCTAACTGCTGGAACTCTACCCTGAAGACATACCCTGAGCTTTATAAGGGCAGAATAAATGAGACTACAGTATTGCATGTGCATTAATTTATATTGCTGGATTCTGGAAACAGCTAGTCATGGGTAGGGTCTCTTAAGATATTATTGGACTCAAAGCCTACATATAAGCAGTAGCTTTATAGGTTACTAGCTCAGGATGATGTAGGCCATGATGGCTGTGGATTGTGAGAGGCTTATGTGTGACATCTGGAAAATATGAGGTTGGAAAAGGCTCACTTATATGGAGTATGACTCTCCAGCTTTGAACATTTGGATCCACAGCATGCCTGATGGAAGTGGAGACCACTCTAATGAAATGCTGTCTCTGCAAAAGTTCACAAATGATAAATATTTCTTCTTTGCCAATCAAATTTGGAAGAGCTCATAATATAGGAGAAGAGAGGACATTTGCTCTGTAGCACTGCTTGAGAAAGACAAAGTTGGCATTATTTAGGAAAAAAACTTATCTGCTTTATGAAGTAGTTTATTTTGTGGGATTGAAGAGATTACATGAATATACAGAATTACTATAAATGTATGAAATCCTGATTACTTCCCCCCTATGAAAAAAGATTTGTCAGCTTTTGTTTGTGGGTTCTGAAATTCTCTTCCTCTTCCTCCCTCCCTCTCCCCCTCCCCCATAGGAAGTAAGAGAAGGGAAAGGATATATAGGTCTTCTAGCACTGCAGAGAATTTGCCCATGTCCCAGAAAACTGGAAAATAACTGGGAACCAAAGGAAACAATTATTGGAAGTGTTAAGCAGATACAATTATTGAAGAACTGGGGCATTCTCATTCTTTTTCCACTTATATTACTTGCATTCTGGACAATTTTCGTCCAGTCTTCCACCTTCCCTTTTTGGGAAAGGTGGTTGAGAAAGTGGTGGCGTTGCAACTTCAGAGGACCCTGGATGAAGCGGATTATCTAGACCCCTTCCAGTCAGGTTTCAGGCCGGGATATGGGACGGAGACTGCATTGGTCGCGCTTATGGATGATCTCTGGTGGGAGCGGGATGGAGGTAGTGCATCCATCCTGGCTCTCTTGGATCTCTCAGTGGCTTTCGATACCATCAACCATGGTATCCTTTTGGGTTGGCTTAGGGAGTTGGGGGTGGGTGGTGTAGTTTTACGCTGGTTCACCTCCTTCCTCCGGGGCCATTCCCAGTCAGTGGTGATAGGGGAGGAGAGATCCAGCCTGCAACCTCTCTTATGTGGGGTGCCACAGGGTTTGGTTCTCTCTCCTCTTTTATTCAACATCTACATGAAACCGCTGGGTGAGGTCATCCGACACAAAGGGATGAGGTATTATCAATATGCTGATGATACTCAATTGTATATCTCCATCCCAGGTGAAGTAAGTGATGCAGTAACCACCCTGTCTCAGTGCCTGGGGGCTGTGAGGGCCTGGATGGGGAACAACAGGCTTCAATTGAACCCTGGCAAGACCGAGTAGCTGTGGATTGATGGCTTAGCGTCTTCTGGGAAATTGTCATCTTTGGTTCTCGATGGGGTAGTACTGCCCCATTTGGAGCTGGTGCGGAACTTGGGGGTCCTTCTAGACTCACGACTCCTGCTCAAAGAGCAGGTGGCAGTCGTGGCTAGGAGGGCTTTTGCACAGCTTTGGCTGGTGCGCCAGTTATGCCCATTCCTGGATCGCGATGCCCTCCGAACAGTCACTCATGCTCTCGTCATCTCCCATGTAGACTATTGCAATGCGCTCTACATGGGGCTACCCTTGAAGACTATTCGGAAGCTACAGCTGGTGCAGAATGCGGCCGCGCGAGCAATTCTAGGTGCACCAAGATCGGCACATATAACACCTTTGCTCCGTGAGCTGCATTGGGTGCCGGTTTGCTTCTGGGTACAATTCAAGGTGTTGGTTATCACCTTTAAAGCCCTACATGGCATGGGGCCAGAATACCTGAGGGACCATCTTATCCCCATATTATTGACCCGCCCCACCCGATCATTCAGAGAGGGTCTGCTACGAACCCCATCAATAAGAGAGTGTCATCTGGTGGGGTCTAGGAGGCGGGCCTTCTCTGTGGTGGCACCCGCACTTTGGAACACCTTGCCCCCAGAGTTGAGGCAGATCCCCTCCCTCCCGACCTTTAGGAAAGAACTGAAGACCTGGTTCTGCTGCCTGGCATGGGAAGGAGGAAATAATAGTTCCTCATGGGGGTGGTTAATTCCATAATGTCCTTCCTTTTATTAAGCTATCTTACCAACTGGATTCTATAATTATTTATTGTATTAATTGTGTGATTTTATATTTCATATTTTATTTTAATCAGTTTTATTGTAAACTGCCCAGAGTTCCCCGTTGGGGGAGATGGGCGGTCATATAAGTTAAATAAATAAATTAAAAAAAAATTATAGCCTTGGAGGGAAGCTAGTATTAGAAACCTGGTTAATTCTAACAACCAGCCAAGAGACAAACAGATAGAAAATCTGCCTTGGAGGAAGTAATTGTGAGGTATATACCCAGGATATTAAGGGAAAGGCAGCTTGAACTACTTCCTTTAAATAGTTTTATAGGAGAAGAGGTGAAGGGAAGGGATTTCAGAGAGAACACTTCCCAGTTATTTGTTTTTGCTACCAGTCAGCTAAATAAACACCTTTGTCTGATTAACAGGCCTCAAGCATTTTAGTATGCTACTTAACTGATTTCATCAAAAAAGCAGTTTCTCAGCACAGAAATCTAGTGGACAGTCAGAATTTAAGCTATTTTTCAGAAGGACTTCATGTGAGCTAACAGATTTGCTGTGAAGTGTACAACCAAAGAGAGCTGTTACCAGCCATTTTTTGCTTGCATTATACTGTATGTGTCTGTGGCACTGAAACATAACTTTTGTTATCTGCAGTAGGTTGGACCAAGATTTAAGAGCTTGTAGAGCTTGTAGAAGTGGGATTTGTAGCAGCGGATTTTCCTCTTGCCTCTCTCTCACCTACACGCTAACACCCAAAGTTATAAACAGAGCTGAGAAATGCTGGGGAATGGGTAGACTGTGGTATGAGGAAGAAGAGGTAGAAGGGAAATTCCCCTTAAATTGGGCAGAGTCCTTCTGTGAGATCTTCTGTGCTTTATTTCTGAACTTCAATAGAACATATCAGCAACTTTCATCAAAAATTAAGTAGGAAAGTATTTGATTTTAGGGGGCGTGGTGGCTCAGACGCCAGGCTTGTCGATCGGAAGATCGCAAGTTCGGAGGTTCGAATCCATAGCCCCGCGTGATGGAGTGAGCTCCCGCACTCGCCCCAGCTCTTGCCAACCTAGCAATTTGAAAGCATGCAAATGCAAGTAGATAAATAGGTACCACTTTGGTGGGATGGTAACAGCGTTCCACGTGCGTCATGCTGGCCACATGACCGTGGAAGCGTCTTTGGACAACGCTGGCTCTTCAGCTAACAAACGGAGATGAGCACTGGCCCCTAGAGTCGGATACGACTGCACAAATGTGTGGGGGGAACCTTTACCTTTATTTGATTCTAAATGTCAAATTATATGCCATATACCAGATAATGAATTATATTATGAATATAAGGAACCATCCCTTTTTTTTGTTCGGAACTGGATATTTAATCCAATAACTACTGTAGTTCCACACATCTTGTGAATATCAGGTTGGGAAAGGCTGGTATATGTGATGAACCAGCTGTACAGCAAATGGATTTTAATGTTTCCATTAAGTAGCTGATTGTTTATAGAAATCATATGTAATGTTAGCCTAACAGTTAAAAATGGAATGAATAATAACCTCACCTAAATTTTACCTTCATTTGGTCTTCTTCATATTATATTGCATATATGTTTACTAGCATCAAGTTTAACACCTTGGCAATTTATAACTTTACAGTTGCTTTATTCATGTAACATTTTATCTACTTCCCTGTTTTATGACCCTATAATCTTACCATTTTTGTCCCAATTTAAAACCGTGAATGCTAATTTGTTTTGTTTTTCATATGACTTTGCCTATAAACTCACAGTGCAATCACCTCCACTAGAAATATACACATACATCAAATTTGGTCTATAATGCTGAATGGTTAATTAAATAACTGAGTTCTGTGCTACCATATGCACAATATGCCACACCATCACTTAGATTTAGAATTTCTTAACATATTATTTTATTGCAATTTATTTTAGTATTTTCATTCTAAATCAATTTTAGATCGTATTATACTAATTGTTTTTGTTTGTTTGTTTGTTTGTTATATATAAATGTAAGAATGTTGTTATTATATAATTTTATTGTATCTGGCCTTAGAGCTGTAATAAACGTGAATATATACTGAGTATGTACAGTATTTCCAAAAGTATATGGTTGTACTCTATGTGCTTAGACAAACTCCCTACAAATGACGAATTTTGGCACTTTTCAGAGAAATTGGATGTGCAAATTTCCTGAGAACACCAGTTAGAGTAAAGAAAGGATAGGACAGGATAGGATGGGATGGGAATACAGAGAGAAAAATGAAAGTTATTTTTAGATTGAAACAGCTGGATCTTGATTCCAGGAAGGGATGTTTCATTGTTTTGTCCAAGATACTGAATACAGCAACAGCATCCCATCACTATATTCTACATATCCCTATATAATCTTGGTGTGGAAAATACGAACAAACCAGGAAGTAGCCCTGTTAACCAACATAATGTACACGGGGACAAGAGGTCATTAGAAATATTAAATAGCACCAAATTAAATTAATACAAAAAATAGAGGAGATGTTAATAATTATGTTTCATAAATCCAAAAAATTTCTAGGGATACAGGTTCTAAACTGGGCAAATTTTGCAGTAAGAAATAAATATTTATTTGTTTCTTAAGGGAATGTGACAGTGAAAAATAATATTTTATGAGACTGCTGTTAAGACAGCAAGTTAGGCAGAAATCTCAAATTGTCTTTCATACTTTTATGCCAATTTAAAAAGCCCAGTTTGACCTATTGCAAATGTAAAAGATTACAATTTTTATTGATAGTGAAAGAAAGCTACCTATTTATTAAAGATATATAAGCCCATTGGTTGCAATATATGTTAAAAGTATGTGTAAATATTCCATTCAAAGTTATCTGAGGCATTAAAAAAATAAATGCATTTTATACTAATAGCCCCCCCCCCCCCCAAACTAGAACTCCAGGCACTTTTCTGTGTAGATTGAAAGCAAATTTCTTAGTATAAAAATTGCAAAGGTTTAATATCTTCGGGGAATGTTCATCTTTCCTAAGTATGTATTTTTAAAAAAACAGAAAATTAGTTTGCATTAAAAGCTTACAATAAAATTTCAGCTGAACTCTCAGAGGGTACAAACATATACAGGAATTATTTAAATGCTTTTTATGGATCTTATTATTTTAAAAATAAAATACAGATGAATCAGAATGTACAGCTTTTAAGAACATTTATTGCTTATTGGTGTTTATTTTGGAAGCAGGAGGCATTTAGAGGCATTGACCTTAACAATGGCAAGGTTATTTATAAAAATAATAAAGGTGGGATATAAAAAATAAATAAAATAAATAATTGTTTACTTACATTTATGATAAATATATAAATAGGGATGTGCTTTTTCACTTAATTATTTGTAGTGCTGAAAAATGCAACTAAGCACTTTAGATTATTTTTTTTTTCGTGTTAGAAGCACCAAGGTGCTTTTGTAGTGAAAGGATTTGCCGGTGACATCACCATTGCCCGGGGGACGTCCGAGGAGGCTCCTTTCATGTCCCTGTGATTTTTCCCACTGAAGAATGTGGTACCTATTTATCTATTTGCATTTGCATGCTTTTGAACTGCTAGGTGGGACAAATTGCTGGGAGCTCACTCCGGCACACAGCTCGTGCTCTTGGG
This sequence comes from Charina bottae, assembly GCA_023362775.1. Taxonomy (NCBI): domain Eukaryota; kingdom Metazoa; phylum Chordata; class Lepidosauria; order Squamata; family Charinaidae; genus Charina; species Charina bottae. Next base: position 63,441,453 of record JALMGJ010000006.1, read on the forward strand.
ATTCGAACTGCCGAGCTGTCAGCCTTAATGGCTTCTGACTCAGCATCTTAACCACTTGAGCCACCATGGTCCCTTTCAGATTAATGGCCTTCAATAAGGCCATTATGATGGAGCTTCCTGTGGAAAATGGCCGACTGAACAACTTTGCCTGTGAGCTCCATGGGCAGAGCTGGCAGCGTGGTAGTTTTTTTGGGGCACAGACAGGTTTTTCTGTAGCCCCAAGTGTTTTTCCGGATTAAGGAAAATGCTGAGAATCGACCCATTTGTCCTCCAGACGGTGAGTTGTAGCCAGGAGATCGTAGACAGTGTCTGCGACCGAGCGGTAAGACTACACTGGGAGGCTGGGATTTAATATTGTTCTAATCCACGTTTGCATTCCCTTATTAAAAAGGGAAATAAGTTGTCACCTTTCCATATCTTAAACACCCAATTTGTTCTTTTAAGTTTTGTATCTTAAGAGAAGCTTTTTACAGTAAGAAAAAGCGGAATCTCTTGGTGATTATACTGTAGTTATTTTTGGAGATTTTTAATTATATATATAAAAAAAAGTTTTGGCTTTTCTCCCCATCTGGGTTATATTCAGAGCTGTAACATTGCCTTTCCATTCTTATCTTTGTTGCTAAATTCCAAGGTTGAAGTTTTTTCTTTCTACACACTTCTTATTTTAAATTTTAGGCTTTCTGTTTACTTTTTTCCACTGTCTGCTAGTATATTTTCTTTGGTTAATTTTGGATTAATTCATTAACCTCTATTTCTGTGAGTTAACTTTTTAGGGTGTGTTATAATTTACTGTTTGAACAATGGAAGAGTTTAAAGAAGATCTCAGAGAATTAAGTTGTCAGCAAGAAGATATTATTTCAAAGAGTTGTCAAACCATTATACAGACTGTTTGGGACATTAGAGATGAGATTTTACTTAAAATGGAACAACTATATGAAAATACTATGATAGAAGAAGAAGACGAAGTTGGAAAAGATGGTGTTTTTACTGTTGTGGGGGAAAATGGAAAACTCTCAGCTGAAAACTCTGGATTGGTGTTTATGGGATTAAAATGATTATTTAACTTTAGGACTGCAAAAGGAACTGCCAAGCGGGGGAAATGTTATGACTATTTCAATCAATGTTATGGGAAAGAATGTTATGTGGGAGTTTTTTTCTCTTTCGCTGGAAAGTTTGTATTTTTTGAAGCTATTGGACTGTTAGATCTTTGTAAAAAAATGCTGTTGGTGTAATGGTGAAATATCTGGATGCCCTGGTATATTTTGAGGAGGGGTAAAAAATTAAGAATATTTAATTGGACTGATAATGAGGTTAACATGATTTACAGGATTTTTGATTTCTAAGACTTAAAATATATTGACAAGTTCTGGTAATATTTTATATTGTTTTTAAGCATAATTAGGGTTAAGATTGTTAATTATAAAGGTAGACAATTTATAAAAATTAAGAATATTTAATTGGATTGATAAAGAGACTAATATGATTGTTTTATAGGGTTATTGATTTGTAAAACTTAAAGGATATTGATAAGATATAATAATGTTTTATACTGTTTTTGAGATCTAATAGGGTTAAGATTGTTTATTATAAAGGCAGACAATTTATTTGTTTCTATAATTTGATGTTTATTGTGTAGACAGAAGTATATAGAATAGTAGTAGAAGGGAAAAAAATTAAATGGATTATTTTTTAAGAGGAAGGGAAGTTTGAAGTAAAAAATTAAATATATATGTGTGTATATATACTACATATATATATATATATATATATATATATATATATATATAATGTAAGGGGAAGGAGCAATTGTATTAGAGATTTATATATGTGTTAATGGAGGGATTTATAGAAATAATGTGATTATGGTTTGATATAGAGGAAGGGTTTGTTTGTGGGAATTGTTGTATATTCTTGCTGTGGAAAGCTGGAAGCCACCTGTATGTATGTAACTTTCTAAAAGTTTTCTCTTTTGTGTTTTTACACTTTTAATGTTTTTTTTGTAGTGTTTTTGTTTTTTGTAGTTTTTTATCCTTGTTGTAAAAAATAATAAAACTTTGGAAAAAAATAAGGCCATTATGATTAAACATATTCAATTGTTATTATAGATAGAAAATCTTTGTGAAAGAATGGGAAACACATGCAAATGGTTAATCTCAATGCTCTTTTTAATTAATAAATAGGGACAAACAAAGCAGTTGTCTGCAGCTGTTCACCTTTTTTATTTTCTAAGAAGGCCTTTGGGCATACATGGAATCCAAATGCCTACTTGCAAATAACATTTATGTTGGAGGCTAGTGCTTTCCAGCTTTTAAAACATTATATGAGTGTAATAAGCAAATATAACTTGGGTACATTCATGTCTACAGGTGCCACAACAAGGATTCCACTGTTAATCGAAAAACATGGTTTATAGCTAAAATAGCTGATTTTCCTAACACGCTAAGTCCAACCCAAGTAAACCACATTATGTCTTAATACAGTGTCATTGAATGTGATTCGTAAGGAATTGGTGTAAAATTACTTAGAGTACTCATTTTGTTTTTACTGCCAGTAATTGGAAAATAAAACAAATGGCCTTTCTTTTGATGTGATTTATTAACTTAAATATTACTTTGCTGTGTCAGTTCTCAGAGTGCAATAGCACAACATAAATATTTAAATAGAGCCACACAGAAAAACTTTTAACCAAGGGAAATAAACCAGCTGTCTTACAAGCTGAAGCCTGATGACATATATTACAGCCTGTTGATTACATTCATAATTTTGAGGGAGCTATGTGTCATGATGTCATCCATGCCATCCTGCCATGGCGCCAAGCTGTGATAGCTCTCAGTGTGTGTGTGGGGGGTGCCTGGCAGTAAAATTGCCAGACAGGTAAAGCAGAAGGCTAGTGTATCTGGAGAACTGCAAACATGCAAATCAAGGAAACGAGACGAACGATTCAGCACCCGGGACAGATCAAAGGAGCGAAGCACCGTGCCAGTGGATTCAAACAGAAACGGCAGGAAACTGAGAGACAAGAACAGATTGCACTCAATGGCAAAATCCCAAAGAAGGGTGGGGACTTGGAGACTATTAAATTGTGGAATACGGGGACTTACTTCACTCGAATCTTTAACGTGTCGTGGGTCACTCGCATAATAAAGATTTCTTCATATTCCTACATGACTTGTGTAAGAAGTGCTTTTATTTAGTTAAAGGACCGAGATCATCACACTATGTATCCTATAATATAAGAGCCGTATTTCTCATACGGGAATCATAAATAGGCTTCTTGAGCTATAGAACCATCAGAAAACCCTAAATAAATATTAAATCTCATAATTTATTTGAACAGTTTCCCAAGTTACAGTTTCCAGTAAAATCAAGCCATTCCCATGGAAGCATGGAGCCCATAAAATGGCTGGTATAAGTTTAGATTGCATTCTTTCCTGTCTTTTTGTTGTTATAGTTTTTAAACTGTTTTTAATTGTTTTTAATAGATAAATTATTCTGATTGTTTAGTTTTTCTTTTAGTTGTGTATGCTGCCCAGAGTCACATGCAAGTGAGATGGGTGGCTATACAAATTCAATAAATAAATAAAATAAGATAAAATAAAATAAAGTTCAAGTTCATATAGTACCCCTGGAAATTATGGTTGGAGAAAAGAAGACTGGGTATTTCTAGTAAAACAAATGGCTTTAAGTCCCAGATTACTTCTTTACTCAGCCACTTTAAAACAGATCAGAAGAATCTAATAATGAAATAGCTCATTTTCAATAGCTTGCTAGCTGTATTTTCCAGATAAGGTCAAATGTATGCATGTACTTGTGTGTATGGATATCAACATGCCATCAGAAATTTGCTGTGGTATTGTTTTGCAGATAATATCATTGTCATCCATTCTGAATTGCTTTGGAAAGAGTATAACATCAGTACAAAATGTCTGCAGGGAAATGACCTTGGACGAATTTCATTTCTTACAGTCTAAACATGATGTTGGAGTTCTAGTAAAAGATCACAACCTATTTGCTCCTCATGACTAATGAATGAGGACCAATTGTGAAAAGAAGGTGACCCTGGATTTGAAGTAGTCAGTGGTTCCAAATAGATAATATTTCCTTAAAGGTTTATTGTGAAAAGCCCTCCAGTTCATGACTTTGAGCCAGTACTTCTTTTTGGAGGAAGATTTTCAGGTGGATGTTGGCTGGTCCATTTCAGGCATTTCTAGAGAATGAATCTATTCTAGACCCATTTCAACATGGGTTCTGAATTGTTTTTGAAACTTTGAGAAGCACACGTGTGACAATATGTCTTTAGATTGTAGAATCATTGAGTTGGAAGGAGTTTGTTAGACTATTTAGGCTAAACCGCATTGCAAGAATCCAAAGCATCCCCAACAGACAGCTTTCCAGTCCATGCCTGAATGCATCCAGCAAAGAGGGCCTGTTACTTCCCTTGATAATTGTCAAAATTTTCACACTGTTATGAAATTTTTTCTAATACTCATCAAAATTTGCCTTATTGTAGCTAAAGACTATTATTATTCTATATTATGTATTTCAGAATGCAATAGATCTGAAAGATTTTGCTAAATTTATCAGCAGCTTTTAATACCTTTATCTGTGTTATCTTTGTACACCAATCTTCCTGGGATGAGAATCAGGGGCCCTTTACTAACTATTACGTTCCAGAAAGTGTTGCTGAGAAATTTCCACTCTGTTCTTCTTTGGTGTATGTTTGAGTTTGTGTATGTGTTTCATTAAGAGGTGTGGGTGCATAAATAAGCAAGCAGATAGCATGACATAGTCAAACATGTTGAAAGAACTGAGTCCCAATACCCTGTTCTTTAAATCTCCTATATAAAAATAATAATAATATGTTTATCATTCAAATACAGCTACTATATTATGCAAACAATTTGACTATATACATTCCATCAAATTGTTATGCTGCCTAGCGAAAATGCCACTGGAGTCAGATTATCTGAACCGTATCATTGCACACCTTTTTAACTTGATCTGTAGTAGGTAGAAATAAGATGAACCACAAAGGTTTATTATTTCTGCAGCTGAACATTAATATTCAGTGTTCTTACTTTTATAGTGGTAGACGTAATTGAGAATAGTTGTATCAGTTCATGACTTGGAATAATGAGAGTAGCAAAGCATAATTAAAACCTAAGATTCATCTTTTGTGTATGTGGGTATGTATGTGTGAAGTATCCTTTTGTCCTAATAATGACCATGCACGAGTCTTTGTGGTGTGGTAATACTTTTTTAATCTACAAAAGACCAACAGATTTATAAGACTTTAGTTTACTTGTGTAAGGCCCCTTATGAAAATTATTTTAATAGTTTAGCCATCAGAATAAATAAACACAAACTAAATAGAAAGGGCTGTATTTGCATGTGCATGGAAGTGGGATATTCATCAATACTTAATATAATACTAAAATTTGCAGGCTTCTTGGATTTGTTTACATGGTCTAACTCCATAGGGATTGGCAAGGGTATTCTTCTACTCCATTGTTCATCAATAGGAATCATATAGTGCATATTTGAAAGTGGGTTCTAAACTTGGATGAGTAATAATGGGTAGAAAAATAAAAGGATGTGCAAAAAGTATGCCTAAATAAGACTTAGATCAAGCATATAAATAATCCACAATGTGGAATGGAGTAGTAATAATCCTGTGTCCTATTTCTCACTGTACTTTGTACTTCCAGTGTAGACTGATCCCAATATGTTTAGACATAATGGGTTGGATGAAAGTTAGTAAATTGAGCCAAATCTTGTTTTGTCTGTAGTTCTAGGTCTAGGAAATGGGTGTACAACCCTAAAAAAGCAAGCCTATACCTTGGGGTTACACATGGAACTAAAATTGTCTAAAATGACTGTGGTATCCCAGAATATATTTTACTAACTTTGAATAGTTTGCCAGATGTATCTCTTCTTGAGTAGGAAAAATCCATCTTTTACAGGTTATTTATCCCTGTATAGAATCAGTCTGCTCAAATTTTGACCGGTTTGTATAAGTGGAGCTAAATTATACCAATTCAAATGGATTGCATTCATTCCTATTCACTTCTGAGCCAAATACAAACTGTTGAGACTCCCCTACCAACCTACAGATGTATTAAGGTGATGAGGTAAATCCATCCAGTGGATGCCTGCCGTATGAAAGGTACATTATGAAGGTACAATAGAACCAGATTTTCTCTTCTTTAGATGTGTGCTGACTTTGGAAGACTTTCTGAAAGAGATACAACAAGTATCAAAGCTATATTCTTGACTGGTAGGGTAACAAGTATTTTATTTGCTTTGTGGTCTTTATTTGTCTATATGGTGTAGTGGCAATGCAGAAGACCATTGTTATTTCGAGGAGTTTAAGTGACATATTTTGATTTTCTCCTTCACACGAAGAAGCTTAGAGTTGTATTAACGTTTAGCTGGCTTGTTTTTTATTTCTGTTTGAAATGGGGGGGGGGGAGAAGAGAAAACCCCAAGATTGTTTTTGTTAAGCACTAGCTTATCTGTATAATTTCCCAGGCTCTTGGATTAAACAGGTGCCTCAGACCTTGGGAACTATCCAGTCAAGGTCAGATCCTGCAGTCTCTGTACCATGGAAACAGGGTCACGAGGTTTTAGGGCCAGACTTTGATAAAAACCTTAGGATTGCCTCTTGAGTTTGGGAGCTTGGCCACAGACTGGGTGCTGTGTGCAAAATTGGCTTAGGAAGCTTCTGCTCAAATTTAGGGCTGATACTTTGGAAATGGAGCCGCCCTTGGGCATGTTTGCTGGGAGCCTCTGCACAGACCTGAGTGCTGGGTGCTGTAGAAATTGAACCACCTTGGGTTATCTCTCCCGTCCTTATTAAGGGGCTCCTGACAGCCTATGGGAGATTGGGTATCAACTTGCTTGGTATGTGATTTTTCTTTCTTTATGTTATGCTGTTTATGCTTCTGTTTAATCTGCCTAAACTATGTTTATGTTTAAATCTATTTGCTTAAGTTAATAATAAAGCTTAAAATCTCTTTATCCACTGGTGTGCTTATTGTCTCTGGATCTAAAAGAACCAATTGTCTGAGCACCTGATCACTGCTTGGACACTTGGCAGAACATATGGTTTTAATTTAGTCCAGGTATTGTTATTAATTCCTTTCATTTTTTTAATATATTGATGTCCTATTTTGCTTTATTGGTGATATTTATATAATGGTAGGATATACTGTAAATAGATTAAATAATAATATTATTAAATTGTGTATCCTCCCAAAACCTACTTTTATTATTGAAAAATGTAGACATTTTAAAGTAAAACATGCACATAGGCTCCATTCATATGCTTTCTGAACTGTTCCCCCATCACCACCACCTATGGGGAGATTTTGCTAACTAGATTTTATGTAACACAAATTCTGTTTCCTATAAAAGGTTCACTCTGATTGAACTTATACAAGACTGTTGTGATCTGGACATGACAGAGACATGCCACTCATGTTTCTGTATCTTTGGAAGTGCAACTCTCCAAATATGTAGAGATGTTTCATCAATTCTCCTTACATATTGGCAACAATGATATTTATTTATTTATTTATTTATTTTCTATCCCACCTTTATTATTTTTATAAATAACTCAAGGCGGCAAACATACCTAATTCTCCTTCCTCCTCCTCTTTTCCCCACAACAACAACCCTGTGAGGTGAGTTGGGCTGAGAGAGAGTGACTGGCCCAAGGTCTCCCAGCCAGCTTTCATGCCTAAGGCAGGACTAGAACTCACAGTCTCCTGGTTTCTAGCCCGTTGCCTTAACCAATAGACCAAACTGCTGTACTTGTCTATCTCCAGGTTAAGTAAGAAGAGATTTAAATTCATTTACATGGTCTACTTTCTTCCAGGTGTCTTTTGCCATTAGGTGAATCTAGAATAGGTTTCAACCCTGGATTAAAAAATATTGCTCTTCTTTAATCAAAATATAGTTCCTTTTCTCACCATTCATTGGAGTGGTACTGCATGCGTTACTAAAGCAATTTCTTGTTGGTACTTTCTACTCATGAACATGTGTGCTATCTCCCATGGTAATGGTGCAATTACAATGCTAGCTGTATCAGCGATAATTGCTATTTATGAAAGCTTGTGAATTAAAAATCCTTCTGAGCACTGCATCTTGTGTCACCAAGAGTATGCATTAACATGATGGCTAATTAAGCTACTGTACTAAAGCAAGTCTTCGGGATAGCATATTCATTACTGGCTCCTTTGATAAGGCTTTGATTAATCCTTACTAAATATATAAGAAAACAAGTATGAAAGGATAAATTTGCTGCTTGGATGGGATTGCCATTCCCTCTTAATTTATTACCTATTGCAATTGGCTGGGAAATATTTAATAGGCCACCAGATGTCACTATGACCTTCCTTCTGTAATGGTGTGTAATACATGAATAATTCGCATCTAATATGGGCTCAGTCGAATGTTTGTACTGCTTTGCCTAGGATCTTAAGTATTTATTGCCAGTATTTCAGAAAGTGGACAGCAAGTACATGACTAAATGGTTTTCTCAAATTCCAGTAATCCTGAATAGAAATACAAGTAACAAAACTGACTTGTATACAATTAACATCCAATAGAAGTAATGGTAGATGAACTTTCCATGGTCTTCTTCAGAACTGTCTTGATATTGCAGGTTTCTTGAAGATTATTTGGAGTATTCAGTTTCCAAGATTTCTTTTCCAGTTTTTCCTATGGTATCTGAAGGGACATAAATCCAATATCCTGGCTGTATTTAAATAAGCCCTTAAAACCTGGCTCTACCCCCAGGTCCTGGATCAGAGTGGTAATGGACCTCTTGTGTGATGTTTTGTTTTTTTGAATTGTTCTTTTTTCCCACACCTTTTTTTTTATGATGTAATTTTTTTCTTTTAATCTTTTGTTTTTATTATATTCTCTAAGCTGCCCAGAGACATAACAGATTGGGGCAGTTTATACATTCTATAACAAACAAACAAACATGGATTCTATGGGAATGTATTTTGAGAACTGGCAGAATGGATTCTGTCTCAGCATACTGTAGATGACAGGTTCATGTCCATTTTTTCTCTGGTTAAAAATGAGCTTGTGAAAGATGTCATTAAAAATTTATTTTAATGAAAGTTCCACACACAAATGGAATAGTGGGGATGCTTACATACAAAGGAGCTTAGTAAAGGTAAAGGTTTCCCCTGCACAGTCGTGTCTGACTCTAGGGGCTGGTGCTCATCTCTGTTTGTTAGCCAAAGAGCCAGCGTTGTCCAAAGATGCTTCCACGGTCATGTGGCCGGCATGACGCACGCGGAATGCTGTTACCTACCCACCGAAGTGGTACCTATTAATTTACCTGCATTTGCATGCTTTCGAATTGCTAGGTTGGCAAGAGCTGGGGCGAGTGCGGGAGCTCACTCCGTCATGTGGGGCTAGGGATTCGAACCTCCGAACTTGTGATCTTCTGATCGACAAGCCTGGCGTCTTACCCGCTGAGCCACCACGCCCCTACTACAAAGAAGCTTACAACAGGAAAATTAATGTCAAATGAATATTAGGAAAATCTGCATTTAAAACATGTACTAGAAAAATATGCATTAAAACCATTTATATTAGGAATTAATGGGAAGTTGATTTACTAGTATAGACAATAACACAGACCAGATTTGTAGGATTCATACATCTCTACAGTATATGCATACAAAATTATGACACCACATTTGTATCTCTTGCTATATTCTCCTAAGAATGGCAATTCTGATATCATGGCTAAGACCTCCTTGGAAATACAGCTGCTCATTCTGATTATAAACACACCTGGGAATGAGAGAGAGTTGGAAGCTTTAAAGTGTTTACAAGAAACATGATAATTGATTCAGTAGAAAGGATGCTCAGCAAACAAATGCTGCTGAATCAGGTTTAATTGTTTGGGCAAAACAAGTTATGTGAACACAGCACTTGTGTTTTTCAGCCTGGTTTGGGATTTATACAGTGCCCAACTATTAAGTTCTAAGAGACAGGTATCCAATGGTACTTAATGGGCAGGCTTAGATCTGTTATAGCAGAAGGATCAAAAGAAGAGGCCTGGTATTTGGTGAATGAGGTATTTGGTATAATGATGGACAGTGTCAAGAGAATAACTGAAATCTTTCTTTCATTCACTACATCTGACTTTCTAGTAGTGAAAATCAGTACATAATAACTATGCACAGTATTGCATGGCTAAAATAAGGCAAACTTTTATAATGTTCAGAAGTACCAATCCTTTCAGTACTGTTTCTGCAATGATCTCCTGAATCATTCCATTAAATTCCAACCTAGATTTCCAGTCTATGTTTCCAACATTATAGATGAAGATGATGGGATATACGCTGGCTTAAAGGGAAAAAACTCGAGGCTTGAGAATAAACAGACAAGAATGCAGCTTGTAGGGCTAACAGTGTTTACTGGTAGCATAAGGCAATAATGTATATACAATCACATTATCGCAAAAAGGAAAGTTGACTATACATGGTACAGCATTGTCAAAGGAAAAACAAAAACAAACTTATAAGCAGAGTTCCGTGTATTGATCCCAGGGCCAGAGTTCCTGCCACGGCCTATACCCAAAGCCAGGCATAGCTCACTCTGCCCAGTCCACGGGAAGTGAACACGTGAAGAACTACATGGCTAAAAGACACTAGAAATCAAGAAGCATAGAACACCATTTTGCATGGTTGTATATTCAGTTCTTCTAGCTTTCTGATTGGCTGGAAGTTAGCTGTGACACACACTAGGCCTAAAGCATTAGGCCTAAAGCACATAGCATGACCTGCTATTGGGTAGCAGTGCTGCATCTAAGCGAGCACGTGATTTCCCCCCTCCCTTGCTCTAAACTGAGCAAGGCTGTCCACAGACGGAATCAGGCTGAAGGTTTGTTCTCATGGGAAGGTCCCATTGCTTGTATAAGCGCTAGCCATAACAATATACACGTGACCGTTGTTATCTTGCACCTGCACTTCATGTCACCATGAGAAGCCTTTGCTTTGTAGAGGATGCAATTTGCCAAAACACTTTTGCTTTGTAGAGAAACCCAATTTGATAATCTCATATGAGAAATCTGACAGAAGCACCCTATGCTATGAAAGAATAACAAGCATCTCACATGAAAGAATAAGAAATGTAGTACTTCCAAATGGATTGTTGGTTGTTAAAACATCCCTTGGCTTCCTTCAGTTTTCAGATATACACTTTTTCTGCCAACCTTCCCAACTGAGGTCCATTTTATTTTCAAATTCCTGTCATACTGGAGTATCTATGAGAACTGCAGCCTAATCTCTACATTTCATCTCTTCAGAAGGCAAAGCTTTTGAGACAGCTTCTGCAGAATTGTATAACTACTTTACCTAAGAATTGCTACCAGAAATAGAATTTCTTCTAAAAACAATGCACAATATCTGCACATTTAGTTAAAATTACATTATGAAGTAATCTTACATAATGAAAAAGAGAAAGGATACATTTTAAAATTATAAATATATCAATAAAGGTACATGAGTAACCTGTAGTTACTCCAGATGTCACTTGCAACAGCTCCAGATATTATAGCTAATATTGAACAGTTTGGGACCTGTAAATCAGCATCATCTGGAGGGCCACAAATTCACCATCCCTGAATGAAAGGGACTGATTTGCATCCTGTGTCCCATGAATCAGTATTGTTTTAAAGATTATTTCTTACTAGTCTGTAAGGATGGACAAAACTGTCAGCTTCGATTTCTCTCGTATCAGAGTTTTTAAAACCTCCAATTCTTTTCACTCTGATTTTGAAGAAAAATGTAATAATAAAAAACATTAACCAAGTGATATTGCCATCCATCTCTCCTGGCCAAATTTAGTACGTATAGCTATTTCAGAGATAGAGAGAACCGTATTTTATTCACCTGCTAAACATGAGAAATGTCTCAGAAGAATGAAATGACAACTCTATCTTAGCTCTCCTTGCAAATACAGATAATCAGACCCAGCCTGTTAAAAACAAAATAGTCAAGGTACACTAGCTAGAATTGCTAGTTTCATTTTCTTTCATTCTTCATTCTTCCATTCTGAATTATCAAGATGGGCCTGGGTTTGCATGACATATTTTGACAACATTCTAGTCTAGGCTGTTCGATTAGCTTATGGTTCATTGTTAAGATAATAAGAGTTAAGTGTGTGATGCAGATAGAGCTTATGTGTGGGACCTAGAGCAACTGCCCTATAGCTCTCCCCTCAATAAGTGATCTATAGGAAGCTGATCAAGCCTGGCCAGTTGAACTAATTTTTTAACGTGAAATAGATACTGTATACATCATATACTGGTTTCAAGGAATTATAGATTATTCTTCAGCAAAACCATCTCTGGATAAAATTAAGCCTAACAATGAGACAACAGACTTTGAACTTTATTGGGAATCTTTTGCATATTTCCCCTGGATATTTTTTTTCTGTCTCCCATGTGCTTACCTTGTGCTACTAAGCAGGAGAAGAATGCAGCATATTTAGTCTAGCCAGGCTCAAAAGGGTGGAAGAAGCTGTTCTAGACTATTTGAGTTGTTAGCGTCTCTGAACACATGTAGGAGAACACTTGTTCTGTTCCCAACAAGAATGTTTCCCTGGCCCAGTCACCAAACTTCATAAGGTTGTTGAACTTCTGAAGTCCTTAATGATTTAGAAGTTATTTTGCATGGACGAGTCTCTACATAATGTTTTTCTGAAATTCTTGTGTTGCTGGCTAATTTAGAATTTGCAGAACAGATACTGAAGCAGGAGGACATTAAAGGAGATGCCAGGACTGAAATAAACAAGATTGTGTTTATTAAAATTGTCCCCATTAATTATTTACAGCACCAGGAGTCCTTCCCCAATCTGCTACGGCAAGGCCAAGTGGTGGGGATGGTCTCCGGAATTTGACTCTCAAAGGGGTTGCTTTTGTTGGGCAAGTTTTATAGCCCTTCGACTTCTCTCTCCCCCTCTACTCCTGGAGTTGCTTAGTTTAGGCATCAGCAAGGGAAGGTTACTGTACATATTAAGGAGGATTAAGTGTTGAGCAGGCACTGGGTGCCTGCTACGACAAAAGAGGGAAATAATTATCTAATTGGGGTTGGAACAGAAAGTTTGTAATCTCAAAACTTGCAGGAATAAATAGGAAGAGGTAGCTTGCCTAAGCAACCTCTCTTCCAGGTGTTAATTAAAAAATTGCAGATCAGTCACAGGACACATGGAAACTATCCTTTAAATTTTCTGGGACCCAACACCCTTTAGCTGAGAGAGCATTTTTGGCCCATAGTATAGGATCTAGACTTTATGGTCTCTGACAAACCTGTTCTTCAAGGAGGGAGGACATTTTGGATACTATAGCCATATGTTCAATCAAGCTAGTATGAGAAAGTTTCTCCCAGACACATTGCACGCTTCCTTATGCATTGACCATCTGGACATAATAGGCAACTAGTTGCCTGAAATGAAATACTTGAGCATTAAATTCTTGCAGTATATGAAAAATGAGTATCAGCTTTAGTTAAAGCAATTAACAGGATTCATACAGGAAAAGATATCCAAAAAAACCCTAAGTTAATGTATTCGTGGAAGGCATTCAGAAAATAGAACTATTTAGAAATAATGGCTTAATTATGATTATAAGGATTGTTATTGCTCCAAATTGAGTCCTTACATTTAAGAAATATTTTAGATGTGTGTATCTTTTATCCTTGCATAAATCTTGTCATGCAAAATAAATGACCTATATAAATTTACAGTATATGTATTACTTATCTATAGCTTGCTACACAATTTAATTGAAGTACAAGGATACATCTTGGGAGGAGAGCAATGGCAAATCTTGATAAAATAGTTAAGAGCAGAGACATCACACTGACAACAAAGGTCCGCATAGTTAAAGCAATGGTATTCCCTGTAGTAACCTATGGCTGCGAGAGCTGCGAAGGAAGATACAGTAGATGCTTTTGAACTGTGGTGTTGGAGGAAAATTCTGAGAGTGCCTTGGACTGCAAGAAGATCAAACCAGTCCATACTCCAGGAAATAAAGCCAGACTGCCCACTTGAGGGAATGATACTAAAGGCAAAACTGAAGTACTTTGGCCAGATAATGAGGAGACAGGATACCCTGGAGAAGATGCTGATGCTGGGGAAAGTGGAAGGCAAAAGGAAGAGGGGCCGACCAAGGGCAAGATGGAGGGATGATATTCTGGAGGTGACGGACTCAACCATGGGGGAGCTGGGGGTGGCGACGGCTGACAGGAAGCTCTGGCATGGGCTGGTCCATGAAGTCACGAAGAGTTGGAAGCGACTGAATGAATAAACAACAACAACACAAGGATATAGTGTGGAGTTATCATGGAAGCAATCCATTGCAAAGATGAAAAACCAGCTATCAGGTTGAGCCTGTATTTGAAAATATAGCTAATAAGATATGAATTAAAAGTATGATTAGGACTTCTGCTTTAGGAGTTGAAAAGCTAATCAGAATCAAGCTTGATTCTATTAAATCTATCTTCACGCCTTTTCCATTGGATATCTATTTCTGAATATAACAATCTTTCTGCTGCTTGGTCACCTCAGCATTCATTTAATAAACATATGAGTTTATTATCATACTAGGCTGGTGTAATTTCAATAATTTTAATTCAATGTTCTGTTCCTCTTTCATTCTCCAGACTGCAAACAATGCATCAGTTTAAGATAGCTACGCTGAAGGAGTTCCGGTACATAAATATGAAAGAGCTTCTGGAATGTGTAGCAATTTCCAGACTGTCACATCGACAGGAATAATTGGCATAAAATTCAAGCCCTTTTCTGATGTTTCTTTACTCTGTCTATGTGCTCAACACATAGGGAGTATAATCGTCCCCAGTGATCATATTCTGAAAAGGAAGTTTGCAAAGTATGTGCACAGCATTTCCCCCAGTTCAATATGTGGCATCATTCCACGGAGCAGTATGTGCACAAGTGTCTTTCCTGTTGTGATTTTGATGTGGTTGGTTGATAAGACCTGACCAACCAACCAACCAACCAACCAACCAAGAAATGAAATTCTCTATGTTCTCCTAATTCCAGAGCAAGGCAAACAAAACCAATTGCTACAGCGCTCTCTTTCCTTTCTTTTCCCACTCACTTCTCTGTGTTTATCATTTCTACCCTACTGTTTATTACACTATCCAAATGTTTTTACTTGCAAATCCTGCTTTGCTATGTCCTGTGCATGTGAATTGCCCAAAATCTTTTGGAATCTGGGTTGTCTTATAAAGCAAGTAGAGGTAATAAAGCTGTGACTAGCTATCAATATGGCTTTTTGCTATAAACAGGCCTCAACTTGCAGGCCAGCCAAACCTTGGCAAAAATTCCCAGGCCATGTACTCCATTTGCTGATTCAGTAGGAGTCATGAACTCAGGAAATTCACCAAGTTGCAGACTTACACTCTTAGTAGGAATGCAACCCCATCCAAAGCCAGTACAGGGACCACTGCTGAACCTGTAGCTTCTGGACAAACAGTTGGGATTTCTCAGCTTGTTTCATCCCAATAAATGCCTTACAATTTCCAGATATTAGGTAAACATTTTCTTGGCATGTCCAGACCAGCGGGAAATTACACAGCACTATCATCAGCATATTGATGATACCTGACCCCAAACTGATAGATGACCCATGCCAGGAGTTTCATAAAGATGCTGGAAAGCTTGGAGGAGAGAACCAGGCACACACCACATACAGAAGTGTTTTTTGTTGTTTATTTGTTCAGTCACTTTCGACTCTTCGTGACTTCATGGACCAGCCCACGCCAGAGCTTCCTGTCGGCCGTCGCCACCCCCAGCTCCCCCAAGGTCGAGTTCGTCACCTCCAGAATATCATCCACCCATCTTGCCCTTGGTCAGCCCCTCTTGGCCAAAGGCTCAATTCCCCATCAATACTGATTGGAACCACACAATCAGAAAGGAGGGTAAGCATTGCAAAACAATGCCACAAGCCCAAACTCTTGCAGGCAGACCAAAAGGATACCATGGTCAATGATGTCAAACACAGCTGAAAGATCTGATAGGACCAGAATTACACTCCCTCTATCCAAATCCTGATGGAGGTCATCCACAGATCAATGGTTTTTGTCCTGCATCCAAATTTGATCAGGAAAATCTGGTTCATCCAGGGTTCTTTGCAATTGTAGCTCTCCCACCTTTTTCAAAAAGAAAGGGAAGTCTGAGTCTTGGCAGAAGTTGTCCAGCTCTGTAGGAACAAGAAACGGTCACTTCAGGCCCAGGTGCACCATGGCCTCCCTCAAGGTAGAACATATAGCCCACTCCTTCAAAGAGGCATTAATCACTTCCCAAATGCAATTGCTTACCCCATGTCTAGTTGCCTGAAAGAGCCAGGTGGGACATGAGTCTAGCCAACAAACAGCAGAACTCATATTGGCAAGAAGCCTATCCACTTCTTCAGAGACACAAGATTGAAAAAAATCCCAGATAATTTTGCCAATTTTGCCCCATTACCTCATTTGAGTCTGCTAGTGTACAGTTCAGATTTGGGCAAATGTGAAATGACTTACAAACCTGTCAAAGAGGCTGTAAGAAGATTGTCTAGCCCACCCTTCCTTAATTGGTGCATGTGCTATTTCGACCCCACCTCCCCAACATTAGCGCCACGGCTGCTGAACTACTTGGTTGGCAAAACTCAGGGCTACACCATCCTCATCAGGGCCTGATGATACCTTCCAGAACTGCTTGTTCTTCACCAACTAAGAAGTAAGAGGGTCTTATCATAAATTGACCTGACAGCAGTCTGAGACCACAGCAAGACATTGAGGTTTATCATACACAGAGAAAACCTCTTGCTGGATCTGGAAGGCCCTTCCTTTGTTCATCCATGGGTCCCTGCAATTCTATTAACATTGTTTGTAGGTAGTTAAATACTTTCTGGCAAGTTGCTCCCATCTTCTGCCTTTCCGTTAGAAAGGATGAATCCCTGTCATGCCTGCTGCTTCTGGAAAACAGTTTGCAAACTGCTTTTGGAGAGATTGATGTGAATTGTGTTAACCTTCCATTAAAACAACTTGCAACAGCTTGCCAGTCCAACAGAAGATAGTGTGGCAAAGCTGGTTATATTGGCTGTTATGTATTAATGATCTGTTTTTAATCAACTGGCAAGAAATGACCCTATACCCTGATAATATACCTATTATTTTGAACCCATGAATAATGTCTGTTTATATTGCTGTATAAGTAAATTAAATATAACCAGACTCTCTAGTTTGTCAACCTAAACAATTCTGTTATCATAAAAGCGAGATTTAAGAGGATAGATGGAAAACCAAGTTTATAGCATTCATATTCTACTGACATTTCAGTTTTACTATTTATTGATGCAAACTGTGCTTAATTCAAATTTCTCAGAAAGAATCAGCTAGATAGGAGAGATGACTTTACAAACAAATGGTTATTAAACTCCACAGAGAGCCTGTGTTCCTGCGGAAGCCAGTATAGCACTGGGAAGGAAAATGGCACCCATATTGTGGGCAGCTGCTAAATGCTCATTCTAAGGTAGTGACCATCTGCTGTAAAAGGCAATGACTAAGGTTAATGTCACTTCACATTTTGCTCTGGAGAAATTGAGTTCTGGTACAATCCAAACTTTGTGCATTCTTAATCTGGCCTAGTTCTGTTAGGCATAAGTAAAACTAGGTTGATTTGGGCCAGTATGCTGAATTTGGGCCAGTAAGTTGAATTATCTAGACAATCTGGAATATATATTAACAGGACAGAATTTCAGGCTTTACACATCACACAATATATTGAGAAGGAGGGCAGGGGGAAAAATAACTTTTAAAAAACAGCTGTCCATTTTTGCACCCGTCTCTAACATTAATATCTAGAAGTTTGGATCATATGAAAAGCATCATGATTTATCAGTATGTGGCTGGTGGCATCAGTTACGCATATTTACTCTACTTCCGGGAGTTGGATAGTGAGAACCATTGCTTATGTACCCAAACAAGCACCATCCACACAAGAGAGGGAGATATCAGCAGACCTGGGAAAACCCCAGGATATTCATAAATACAATTTAAAAATGTATTTGATGAATCATGATGCTTTTCATCTGATCCAACTTCTAGAAGTTAGGGGTAGTTGCAAAATACGGCCAGAACAACTACACATAACATTATTATATTAGTAAAAGAATACACTTCTTGTATTGTATTGCAGTGGACTATATTTGTTAGAGTTATAATTTGCCTTTCCTCCAGGCCATCGAGATAGCTTAAATGAGTATCATCCTTCATTTTCTCTCCACAACAACAATCCTGTAATGTAGGTTGGGCTGAGAGAGTGCAAATTTTACTCCATTAAGAAATATTAAATATAATTCCCAGTTATAGTAAGGAAAGAAAATACTATGAAAAAGTGTACACATTAGGTAAAGACTTGCAGGTTTTC
This sequence comes from Charina bottae, assembly GCA_023362775.1. NCBI lineage: Eukaryota > Metazoa > Chordata > Lepidosauria > Squamata > Charinaidae > Charina > Charina bottae. The sequence goes on from JALMGJ010000006.1 coordinate 63,459,921, forward strand.
AAACATATGGGGTGGGGGGTGGGGCAGAATATGCAAACTGATATAGAATTGACCAAAATAAATTTCAAGGAATTGAGCAAAACCAAAACTGACTGATTCATCAGTTCCCTCAACTAGATTTCCTCCAATGTAGCTACACCTACATAGGTGAGGAATGTCAGTGCTGGAGAGGCTGAATGTGAATCAGCTGGTGCTGTATATGCAGAGCTCTCATTGGAAAGATATCACTGATGGTGGTGGTCAGAAGCAGGACTGTCAGCTCATGACTTTTTTCAGGGCCAAAGGCCAAGTAATACAGAGGATTCTGGCACACTTTTGTATAAAATTCAGAAACTATGATATTCAAGTCTTCTTACCCCTTCTGGGGAAAAAGTAGGGGTATTTTAGTAATCAAATAGTTTGGTCTTCACCTTACAGGTGAAATGGCCTTTTTTGTGTTATAAGCACTTCCATATACCTTTATGTCTGGCATACTTTAGAAGCCCTGCTGAACTTGGCATGGCATGATAGAGAGAGGCATGCTGCCATTGGAACAGATGGATATGAATGTAGGTAGCTTAGTGAACATGTTTACTTGGCAAGTGTATTTGTTGAACAAAAACTTCCCAGCCAGAAGTACAGGATGAGATTTTCATCTTTACCTAGGGGTGTAAAAATGTTATGGTACTTTGCAATATGAGCCACTTCATTGCCAGTCTGTTTTTATTTCAAATGATTTGTCATGACTCTGGTAAATATTAGTATTAGGAAGAAGGAATCAGCCTTTATCTCTCCAACAAAGGCCTGGCAAAATTGTATCTGTGTGTATCTGTGTTAGAGAGAGTCACAGGCATCTATAGGAAATTGGTGGAGGGGAAGTGATGAATCCTACATCATGACCCTAAAAATGCACATTCATGCTTGCATCAGATGTCAGGACATCTGTAACATAGCTCTACTCTTCCATTTTGACATAATCTCAGTTTGCTGTGAACACCTATGGAATGAGTAAATTCAGTTCACCAATAACTCTTGCTTGTTGTAACTATCCTGATGAAGTTGGATAGTTGGATAGATACTTGCATACATATTTGTATGCAAGCTTTGTTAATGTTGTTCAGGTTTAGGCCTTGGCAGTTTGATGCATATACTTAAAAATAAAACATCAGTGTGACAAATATATGTATCAGGGAGTCAGGTATGATTGTGGTTTCTTACCAGGAAAAGTAAAGCTCCTTCTTAAATGTACACTACTGAGTTACAAACCTGGATTTGCACTCCATCGTGTGAAAACGGCTCTAAGAGATAATGGTTTGCCTCAAGCGACTCCATAAGATTTTATCATTATTTTCACTACTTTATAAAGATTCCCCCTGAAAATCCCCAATACCTAATTTTCTGAAAGTTGCCAGGCTTTTCCTCCATATAAGGAGAGATATCAATTCATTCTAACACTTTTCTTTTCTAAATCAAAATTTAAGGAGCACTTTAACAAAGATCAAAGGAGCCTAGTACTAAAGTTCTTGCATCTTTTTATCAGGGAAAATCTAGGTCACTTGAAAATGTCATCTAATTTGAGATGAGAGCCAGTTTGGTCTATTGGTTAAGGCAACGGGCTAGAAACCAGGAGACTGAGAGTTCTAGTCCCGCCTTAGGCATGAAAGCTGGCTGGGTGACCTTGGGCCAGTCACTCTCTCTCAGCCCAACTCACCTCACAGGGTTGTTGTTGTGGGGAAAACAGGAGGAGGAGGGAGTATTAGGTATGTTTGCTGCCTTGAGTTATTTATAACAATAATAAAGGCGGGATAAAAATTAAATAAATAAATAAATGAGATTAAATAAGTGTTGTTGTTGTTTATTCGTTCAGTCGCTTCCGACTCTTCGTGACTTCATGGACCAGCCCACGCCAGAGCTTCCTGTCGGCCGTCACCATCCCCAGCTCCCCCATGGTTGAGTCTGTCACCTCCAGAATATCATCCATCCATCTTGCCCTTGGTCGGCCCCTCTTCCTTTTGCCTTCCACTTTCCCCAGCATCAGCTTCTTCTCCAAGGTATCCTGTCTTCTCATTATGTGGCCAAAGTACTTCAGTTTTGCCTTTAATATCATTCCCTCAAGTGAGCAGTCTGGCTTGATTTCCTGGAGGATGGACTGGTTTGATCTTCTTGCAGTCCAAGGCACTCTCAGAATTTTCCTCCAACACCACAGTTCAAAAGCATCTATCTTCCTTTGCTCAGCCTTCCTTATGGTCCAGCTCTCACAGCCATAGGTTACTGCAGGGAATACCATTGCTTTAACTATGCGGACCTTTGTTGTCAGTGTGATGTCTCTGCTCTTAACTATTTTATCAAGATTTGCCATTGCTCTCCTCCCAAGAAGTAGACATCTTCTGATTTCCTGGCTGCAGTCAGCATCTGCAGTAATCTTTGCACCTAGAAATACGAAGTCTGTCACTGCCTCCACTTTTTCTCCCTCTATTTGCCAGTTATCAATCAAGCTGGTTGCCATAATCTTGGTTTTTTTGAGGTTTAACTGCAACCCAGCTTTTGCACTTTCTTCTTTCACCTTCGTCATATGGCTCCTCAACTCCTCCTCGCTTTCAGCCATCAAAGTGGTATCATCTGCATATCTGAGATTGTTAATGTTTCTTCCAGCGATTTTAACTCCAGCCTTGGATTCCTCAAGCCCAGCATGTCGCATGATGTGTTCTGCGTACAGGTTGAATAGGTAGGGTGAGAGTATACAACCCTGCCGTACTCCTTTCCCAATCTTAAACCAGTCCGTTGTTCCGTGCTCTGTTCTTACTGTTGCTACTTGGTCGTTATACAGATTCCTCAGGAGGCAGACAAGATGACTTGGTATCCCCATACCACCAAGAACTTGCCACAATTTGTTATGATCCACACAGTCAAAGGCTTTAGAATAGTCAATAAAACAAAAATAGATGTTTTTCTGAAACTCCCTGGCTTTCTCCATTATCCAGCGGATATTGGCAATTTGGTCTCTAGTTCCTCTGCCTTTTCTAAACCCAGCTTGTACATCTGGCAATTCTCGCTCCATGAATTGCTGGAGTCTACCTTGCAAGATCTTGAGCATTACCTTACTGGCATGTGAAATAAGTGCCACTGTTCGATAGTTTGAACATTCTTTAGTGCTTCCCTTTTTTGGTATGGGGATATAAGTTGATTTTTTCCAGTCTGATGGCCATTCTTGTGTTTTCCAAATTTGCTGGCATATGGCATGCATCACCTTGACAGCATCATCCTGCAATATTTTAAACAGTTCAGCTGGGATACCGTTGTCTCCTGCTGCCTTGTTATTAGCAATGCTTCTTAAGGCCCATTCAACCTCACTCTTCAGGATGTCTGGCTCTAACTCACTGACCACACCGTCAAAGCTATCTCCAATATTATTATCCTTCCTATACAGATCTTCTGTATATTCTTGCCACCTTTTCTTGATCTCTTCTGCTTCTGTTAGGTCCTTACCATCTTTGTTTTTGATCATACCCATTTTTGCCTGGAATTTACCTCCGATGTTTCTAATTTTCTGGAAGAGGTCTCTTGTCCTTCCTATTCTATTGTCTTCTTCCACTTCCGCACACTGCTTGTTTAAAAATAATTCCTTATCTCTTCTGGCTAACCTCTGGAAGTTTGCATTTAATTGGGCATATCTCCCCCTATCACTGTTGCCTTTTGCTTTCCTTCTTTCTTGGGCTACTTCCAGTGTCTCAGCAGACAGCCATCTTGCCTTCTTGGTTTTCTTTTTCTTTGGGAGGTTTTTTGTTGCTGCCTCCTGAACAATGTTGCGAACTTCTGTCCATAGTTCTTCCGGGACCCTATCTACTAAATCTAGTCCCTTAAATCTATTCTTCACCTCCACTGCATATTCCTTAGGAATATTAGTGAGCTCATATCTAACTGATCTGTGGGTCTTCCCTATTCTCTTTAGTCTGATTCTAAATTTTGCAATAAGAAGTTCGTGATCTGAACTACAGTCAGATCCAGGTCTTGTTTTTACCGACTGTATAGATGTCCGCCACCTTTGGCTGCAAAGGATGTAGTTAATCTGATTTCGGTGTCGACCATCTGGTGAAGTCCATGTATAAAGTTGTCTTTTAGGTTGTTGGAACAGAGTGTTTGTTATGCACAGTGAGTTGTCTTGGCAAAATTCTATTAGCCTATGTCCTGCTTCATTTTGTTCTCCTAGACCATGCTTGCCTGTAATTCCAGGTGTCGTCTGACTACCCACCTTAGCATTCCAGTCTCCTGTAATGAAAATAACATCTCTTTTTGGTGTATTATCCAGTAGGTGCTGCAGATCCTCATAGAACTGATCTACTTCTGCTTCTTCAGCATCTGTGGTTGGGGCGTATATTTGGATCACTGTGATGTTAAATGGCTTACCCTGAATTCGAATTGAGATCATTCTATCGTTTTTTGGATTGTATGTACTGCTTTAGCCACTTTATTATTAATTATGAAGGCTACTCCATTTCTTCTGTGGTCCTCTTGTCCACAGTAGTAGATCTGGTGGTCATCTGATGTGAAGTGGCCCATTCCAATCCATTTCAGTTCACTGACACCTAAAATGTCTATATTTAATCTTGACATCTCACCAATAACCACATCCAATTTGCCCTGGCTCATGGATCTTACATTCCAGGTTCCTATGGTGTGTTGATCTTTAGAACATCGGATTTGTTGTTCACCACCAGCACCGTCGGCCGCTAGCCGTCCTTTCGGCTTTGAGCTAGCTGCGTCATCACGTCTGGGGCTAGTTGAACATATCCTCTGTTCCTCCCCAGTAGCATTTTGACCATCTTCCGACCTGGGAGTCCCATCTTCCGATGGTATACTGACATATCTCTGGTTGTACTGATCCATTTAGTTTTCACGGCAAGAATACTGGGGTGGGTTGCCATTACCTTCCCCAGGGATCGTATTTAGTCTGACCTCTCTGCCATGACCTTCCCATCTTGGGTGTCCCTTCACGGTTTAGCTCATGGTTTCATTGAGGTGCTCAAGCTCCAGCACCATGACAAGGTAACGATCTCCTTTGCTGGAGGATTAAATAAGTAGATGATACCAATTTTTCAGGAACCTGTAATTTTTTTTTAATTCCTAGAAACCTTGATCAAGAGGCAAAGCTAAACTGATAGAAAATTGGCTGTGGTCAAGTAAACTTTTTTCTCCTTTAATCTCTCTTGAACTCCGTCAAGTTCTCATGAAACCCTAGAGTTCCCAGAACATAGTTTGAAAAATCCTGCCCTAGAAGAGATAAATAAAACTATATATATTACATAAAGGAGCTGAAAATAACAGAATGAAATTTAACAGAGACAAAGTAAAATTCTTTAGTTAGGAAACATATATCAGATGGAAAGCTATACAATGGAAGACTTTTGCTGGGTAATAGTATACAGTATGTGAAAAAGATCTTGGAATAGAAGTTGATTACAGACAGAAAAGGAAGCCTCAGCATGATGTGGCTTGAAACCAAATTGGGCTGTATCAATAGAAATATTATTTCCAACTCCATTTTATTCTGCACTGGTCATACCCCATCTTGAGAACTGTATCGACTTCTAGCATTGTATTTTAAGAAGTTTTCAGACAAACTGGAACAAGTTTACAGAAGGGCAATGCTCAGGGATAAAAAACTATTTCCTATAAATAGAGATTAAAGGAACTGGGGTTTAGCTTTGGGAAAGAGTAGACTAAAGGGGAATATAGTCACACGTTTCAAATACTTGAAAGGCTATTATACATAAAAAAGGTCAACCCCTTTTCTCTTTGTTCCAGAGTGCAGGACAGGGAATATAATGGAATTATGTTAGAGGAAGGCAGATTCCAAATGAATGTTAAAAAAAAGTTCTAACAACAAGAACACTTTGATAGTTATAATGAAAAGGGGAGATGATGGACTTCCCTTCATCAGATGTGCCTGAAAAAGTCTAGATACCGCCTTTAGTACAGGTTGGGTAACTTCAAAATTAGTCAAAAACACAATACCTTTCCCCACCTTCTTTGTACTTTAGACCAGTATAACTCTTTAAGTATGAGGTCCACGCTGTGCTACAGAAAATGATTTTCCATCATTACACTCACATTATCTGACTACCATTATCCTTATGCAGCACTTCATTAAATTTTATTTTTCTACTTTTGAACCTTAGATTCAATTACACTATACTAATATTGGAGTCATTGGCAGAGCTATATTTAGTGGAAAATAAAATTTGGACTAATTGCTAAGAGATCATTAGAAACTAGGACCAAGCAAAACCATTCAGGAAGCTGCTTTGTTTTGGGAGTAATCTTAGTGGAAGTATCTATATATCTGTGCACATACAAACATACTCAGATGAGGAGAGGGGCACTGAATAGGCTTCATCACATCTTTCAGAGGACACAGTTCTTACACCATTCAAGTAGGTCTGGAGGAACATTTTGTGTAGTGCCCTTTCTAAGGGTGTTGCACTGTCCAACTAGATACACTTTCCTAAGCTTTTGACAATGTGATTCTATAGGTACCAACTCTAAATTAAGTCTCACTGAGTACAACTGAACTTACTCCTAAATAAGGATAGAATTGCAGGGTTTTTAGATGTTTTTCTTTTCCTTCACTGTCCCAGAAGAAAATGAACCCAGTATTTTAAAACAACATATTCCCAACAAATTGAGTCAATGTTATGACTAATGTCTACAATTGGATCGGAATAATGGTATTCACACAATATGCTCTAACATCCCATAAGTGCTTCTTTGGACATATGAAGTCCTAGGGCAGAAGTGGCATTTATTCCTATAGAAATGACAACTTAAACAAGGAGATGGATTAGTACAAATGTTTGTAGCAGAATGTATGTTGGGGGCAGAGTAGTCAAGATTTAAGGTCCTTTACTACATTCTTGAATGATTGACGTAGTCTCTTACAATTTATGAAGATGGGAAAGCCCACTGCAATGGAATAAACCTAGTAGATTCCCACCAGTGGAATAGTGATACAACTTCAGGGTGCATCTAACATTGAAAAATATTCCTGTGGTACAATTGATAGGGAATGTAGGGGAGGACAGTTCAACTGCTTTTTACAGTACTGAACTGATGTAATTTGTCAGGTAAGACATAAATTGACAGACACAAAACCAAGATGATAATGAGGCCTTGAAATGTTAATATTCATGATATTCACATACGGGAACCGCAAGAATGAAAGAAATGGCAAGGAAGAGATGGATACTTCATCCCTGTTTTTGATGGGTGTCATTCTTCCCACCAAAGGAAATACCACTTTTTTTTGCATTTCTTATCAAAAGTTAAAGTTGAATTTCAGCTGCCTGAAGTTCTCTTATTAAAATTCAGTACTTTACCAGTTGAATGCATGTTTTCTCTCAAGTAATTTGGCATATGATTGCAATCATACCTTCAGAATGTAATTGTGGGCTTGAGGGTGTGTATGTATGTGGTAATGAGTATGCGTGGAGGATGATTGGTGTTGAGTTTGTATTGAGAATGTGTCATTGAAGTACTCATTGGCAACTGGTCCAATTCTTTGAATAACAAAGTCCACCGTATTTTGTTTTCAAATGAAACCAACGAAAGTCTTGAAGCACCATTATATTTTAATGTGAAAACCTCTGTTTTGAAAGCAAGAGTCTCCTACAGTGAGGCAAACAAAACAGCTAGCTGAATGAGTCCCATGCAATCCGTTTGGCACTGATTTCTGACAATTGATCCGTAATTTGTTGCCGTTGGGGAAAGCATGCCAATTCAAAGCAGATCCAGCGACTATTCAGGGTTGACTTTGTCACATTTTAAGCAGAATAATGTTTCTCGTTTCTCGTTGCCAACTCACAGTATATTCATTTTTTAAAAAGTAAAATCTGGGTGGATTTGTAGAAAAAAAATCCTTTGACATAAAATAAGTATTCCATCCTAATATAGCTTTTATTTTTAAAACAAAGGAAACAGTCCTTTCAAGTCATAACAAATGATGTTCTGATTGAAAGTATATGCAACTAAACTATCTTTCAATATGATAATGTATAAGTCTGCAGTTTGATTTCGTCTGACTACGACAATGATACTTTTGCTGAAGTGGTCAAAATAATTGTCTCAGTTTTGATAAGGAAAAAAAAATCACACTCCTAGTCAGCTAACTGCCTTTCTTAGTTGCTTCAGCATCACTGGAGAGAAAAGGATTTGCCTAAATGAATTTAGATATGAGATATCTGTCCCAAAATTGCTGACATATTGGAAAATTAAAATTGCTGTCTCATTCCCTTTTTAGTGAATGAAATGATTTGGAACATCTAATATGAAAATTCAATATCTGAGACAGTGTTGGAGGAAGGAGTGAACATTAATAGCTTGCACACTACACTACAATGCTATTTATTAACCTGGAGAAAACTTTGGAAACACCTGGTGAGCTGAAGAATGGTTGTGCTCCTGTGAGAATTGCACATCAAATTGCACAGCATAATAATAATAATAATAATAATAATAATAATAATAATAATAAACTTGTATGCCCCCCCAACTCTCAAGATCTCTGCTGGAACAGCCCAAAGGCCTATCTCACCCTGCATTATGTTCCTGGAGTGGCTAGCCAAATATTTATGAAAAGCAAGACATGAGCATTATGCTAATAGTTAATTAGCATTATGCTAATAGTTAATAGTTATTAACTAATAGTATTTTTACTACTTCTTTTTCCCAGCAACTTGCCAGAGGATAACTACTATTATCTTGTGATTTCCAGATTCCATAGCTTTAATATCTATCATATAAGGAGAAGTATTTCTTTCCCTTTGTTTTGCATCTTCCACCATGAATGACCCTCTGCTATTAAGAGAGAGGAAGGAAAGCTTCTTGTCTCCATAGACTTCGCCACATCATAATTTTATGTGCTTCAGTTTAACAAGCATAGGCCATGGGGTGTCATGGTGGCTTGATTTTAGTTAGGATGGGGAAAGTCAAAGGGCCAAGAAGTAGGATAAGGTGGAAATTGTTCTCAGTGGAAAGCTGCCTGCTTATAGTTCCAGTGTTAATGTTCCAGTGTTAAATTATCTTTGTAAGCTTTCCTCCTATGCCACAGCTAGACCAGAAGTTCAGAAGAGCTGCTGAAGAATTGTGAGAATACAGGAGCGTGGCACTGATTCTGGATTGGTGCAAGTGCCAAATATAAAGATGAGAGGTAGGAGTCAGTATAGCAAGCAGCCAGCACCTCCTCATACAAGTTCCCATCCTGTGAATGGCCTTCTCCCCTCCTGTGTAGCCCCCAAATCTAAATATGTCATCCAGAGGCAAGAAAAGAACCTGGACTTACCATGGCAATCATATTGAGGCTCATGAATCTAATAGGAGAATTCACTCTTCCCAGTACAGAGATGGCATGAAATGTGAGTACCCCATCCATATGTAAAGAGGCCTCTGTGCCATCTTTAAATTTAATTCTAAGGGTAACTATGTTGCTTATAGGGTATGGAAACACAATATCAGTATCTACCATGTTGATGGGAAAAAATTACATCTACTAGGCAACAGGAGTATCTGCATGCAACTTACATAAAAAAGGACAGGGCTTTGATCCCACAGTATCTGAAAGAAAAGGAGAAAGAGAATCTCTTAATGAATTTGGAAAGCATTTCAGCATCCCTGTTTATGAAATTACATTGATTAGGTATCTTCGGAAGTATTACAGACTCATGCAACCTGTGCCAAGGAAAACTTAATTTGCTTTCTCTGTGGTACACTTTATTATCACAGCAATTTTTAAACTCTGGCTTTCCTTGGAAAGGATTCAATATCTACTTGCACTTCCTACCTCTTTCACCCTAATTTGATGTGTCTGAAGAGTAGGTGTGAATTTCACAGCAGGTCTATGCCAGATGAAATTACTGAAAATTATCAGCGCCTCATCATCTTTTTCTTCTAAAAGATCATTTGGAAAATCAGGATTGATTGAATTCATTTCCTTACTTGCTACATTTTATTAACAGTTTCTCCAAACAAGATACACAAAGTTAGCAGCTACTTCAGGGTATTTTCTTATGCAGTTCCTGTTAGGGACAGTCAAGATGGCAGCCATGCAAAAAAAAGGGGCAGGACCTCAATTGTATAGTCACTACCACCATTTTGACTTCTTGATGGCCCTTGCAGACAACCTAGGTGTCTCATGATACAGTACCTAAGACAAGGTATCGTATCTCATCTCAGTTCACTTCGCTAAATTTGGAGGATCCTTGGTAATATCTTTGCCAGTGGTCTGTTGTGGTAGTTGTACTTGGTAACTGCAGTAGACAGGAACAATTTTCTAGTACACTTTCTTATTCTTAATTCATAATTCTGTTAGATTTACACATTCTGCTATGCTATGTTCTTGTTTGTTTTGATCTGTAAGTCCAGACATTTTTATTTGGAAACCATAGTTTTAGAGCAAGCTGTGATGTGTGAATTTAGCCAGTAATTTAGTCAACAACCCAAGGTTAAAACAAACCAAGACTTACCATGAGAGCCAGTTTGGTGCAGTAGTTAAAGTGTTGACCTAGAAACCAGGAGACTATGAATTCTAGGCTTCCCTTAGGCATGAAAGCTGGCTGAATGTCTTTGGGCCAGTCACTCTCTCTCAGTCCAACCTACCTCACAGGATTGCTGTTGTAGGGAAATTAGGAGGCAGGAGTATTAGGTGTGTTCGCTGCCTTGAGCTGACCAAAATATATAAAAGGAGGGATAAAAATCTAATAATAATAATTATAATACAAAATGATTTGGGAAGCTTTGAACCTTCTAAAGAATATGAATGGCACATTGTTATTTTTATGGTCATTTTTTTAGCCCACTATTCAGCCTTTTTCTCTCCACTGTAATGTGTGGATCTTATAACCAAGGGTTAAAAATTAATAACTTTGTTGGAAATAATTGCTTAACAGTTAAATTTATTTTATGTTAACAACTTGCTTTAATGTGGTTACTTTATTCACTTTCCTACTATATTCTATATTCAATTTTTCATTATTTTCCAGGTAGGGAAAACAAATGTTCACATTTGTTTTGAGAGATGAGAAGTGATATGTACATTTCAGTTAAAATTCTCATAAGTATTTCTTCTGGAAAGTTTGAAGTTTCCAAAATGATTAATTTCCTTAGAGATGTGAGTAACAGACTGAAATTAATACGCCATGAAGTACGATGCAACTCATGGTCACTTTGCCCTCTACATGCCTGCCCCAGTTCTTCAAAATATTCCCCAGAAGGCCATTTAGATACTGGATTTGGGCTTGCCTCAGGACTTCACTTGTCTCCGAAAGCCAAAACATTTATTTGGGATTTGTCATACTTTCCCCCTTAGTAGCTAAGGATTTTCACTGGCCAAAGTAGCCAAGAAGTGCTGAGGTGATTTAGGATTTTAAATATTTTATTCCACACTTTCTTCCACTATTTGGGATTCTTCAGTAATTTTATGAGGATATAAAATAGGAGGAAATTTCCCCCCTGATATGTGTTAATGCCAGCAGCTTCTGTTATAGGACTGATACTGGCTTAAAAAAAAGTCAACTACTTTCTTATATTTTTGGCTTGATCAAATAAACCAGATGTTTTAAAAACTGTCTTCCAGGGAACATTGCAATTCCTCAGACACTTATCAGAGGTTACTCAGTAAGAATAACTCTCCAAAACAGCTTGTTAACTACTATCAATCTTTCTTACAAATGAGGGCAGCTTTCCAATTGGCCCTAGAGGCTAAGGAATTATGGGAGGGTGCCAGACTGAAGACAAAGGACTGATCTAGAGGACTATCAAGGAATATTTGTTTGCATTCTAGGTCATACTTGGTTGATGCAGAATTATGGTGAAACTTAATCTGGCCATGATAGTTTACCACCTGAAAAGTTGCAGAAAATGGAGCTCCTTCTCCAATGTTTAAGTGCATAGTACCCCAAGCCAGACAGATTATTTTGGCACCTAAGGTAGAAAATCCCTCACCTGTCTCTCCCCCAACTTTACTAATCATGTACAACAGCTGTTAAAACCAATTTGCTACCCTCTCATGACACTGAATAATGACTGCTTTATTAGTGATGATATTTAAAAGGCCTGGTATTTTCCCTGCATGAGAAACATACTTGTTCTCTGCCACATATTACAGCATTTCCATGGATTCCTGGCCCGGATTCTTTGGCAGGTGAGTCAAATGGTTCATGGTTTTTAGATGAAGAAAGTTTGAGAGCTTGTGAAATAAAGAACCTAAAATTAGCTCTTTTGGCAATGATTCTGATAGAGAGATAAACAACGATGCAGTATTATTCCATCTACATTTTAAAGCCCCCCTCTTTTTTTGGGGCGTGGTGGCTCAGCGGGATGGGGCGTGGTGGCTCAGCGGGTAAGACGCCAGGCTTCTTGATCGGAAGATTGCAAGTTCGGAGGTTCGAATCCCTAGCCCTGCATGCGGAGTGAGCTCCTGCACTAGCTCCAGCTCTTGCCAACCTAGCAATTCGAAAGCATGCAAATGCAAGTAGATTAATAGGTACCACTTCGGTGGGTAGGTAACAGCGTTCTGCGCGTGTCATGCGGCCACATGACCGTGGAAGCGTCTTCGGACAACGCTGGCTCTTTGGCTAACAAACGGAGATGAGCACCGGCCCCTAGAGTCGGACACGACTGCACAAATGTGCCTTTACCTTTTTTACCTTTTTTTTTGGGGGGGGGGATGAAAAGATTTATGAAAAAGACATCACTGCATGGACAGGAGCCTCTTCTAATTAATGTTAAGTATTTGAGATGGCATTGTTGAGAAGAATTGGATTGCTTCTTGGCCTCGATTAAGAAAATAAATAAACTTAATTTAATAAATGAAATAAAATAAATAAAACTATGTCACAACTTGGATGTGAAGCACCTCATCACAGCTAAGCTAAGCCAAGCTGCCTTGTAAATGCTCTACACAAACAGACTGAACCTGCATGCAGATCTAGCTCTGATGCACACCACACCAACATTGCAGTGTGTTTCCCAGTGCAGATACAAAATCAGATGTTTGGTACTGGTGAGGCTTTGTCTCTATACAACATATGTACTACAGTGTCAGTAAAGCTGGGTTGAGACTGCTCTGCTTTTCCAAAATAAATTTAGACAGAAATGGGCTTTCCCATAGCAAGCAGAGCTGACCCAAGATAGTGAAAGACAAAATTCTCCTCCTCCCCATTCAATATTCAATATCAACCAAAGTTCTGTTGCTTTCAACACTGGCAACTGGACAGTTTCCTAGACTGCACCTGAAGATATCAAAGAAGCTTGTTGTTGCAGGCTGCAAAGGGTTTGTAGATCTACCATGTAACACTTCATTGCTGCCTCCCCAATTTGCCACTTGAGGCATTTACTACCTTGTGCCTAATGGCTGGGCTGGCTATGATGGTACGCAGTCTAGTGCAGAAAATCCATTAAGCTTCTTAAAGCTTTTACACAGGTAGCTGAAAATAGTTATAAATCATCCCCTCCCAGGAGGAAGCAAGAGGTCATATATCATCATAATAGAAAATTCCAAACAGAGTAAAGACATTCTCTGAAACTCCTTTGAGAAGATTTATGCAAAGGAACACAAGGGCTGGTTCACTCCATGATGATATTTGTTGATAAAATAGCAAGACGCCTTATGCACTAATGTTAGGCCATTTATCTTCCTTGCCTAGGATTATCCACCCTTGAAGTAGTTTTCCAGGGTCATAAGCAGAGGTCTTTTCTGTCACCTACAACCTGATCCGCTTTTAACTGTAAGTGGTAGGAACTGAACCTGGCCCCTCGCCCCTACAAAGCACGCGCTGTGCCACTGAGCTATGGTTCCATTCCTCAAATAATTCTTCCATCTTTGTAGGTTCTTTTCTTTCCCCTGGAAAGGCTCCTTCAACATTGACTGCTCCTGTTTCAATTTTTTAAAATTCATTTCACTGCTTCTGGGGAATGTGGAAGTCAGTTTATAGCCTCAACTGTTCTGCTGATAAAGAAGAATATGTGCCCCAGACATCATTCAATTGGATGTTTGGGCTAATTAAGGGTAATCGAGATCTTGTTATTACTGAACAAGTCATTAAGCCATGTGTGATTGAGCAGAACCTTTGTGTCCCATGCTTAATGGTCTTCAGCGTCACATATTTTGTATGTACCATACAGTACAATGCAAATAATAATAATCGTTAACGTAAAGCAGAAGAGGGAGCTGATTGAACATTACATATGCCTAGTACGTTTCTTCAGCTCAGAGCCACTAGATGCTGCTGTTGCTCGTGAGCCAACCTTATCGCTGCCACACATTCAATATTTGTCATTACTAGTCACATTCTGTAGCTGTAATTGAACTGGCAACCAATCTTTGTCACAAGATAAATGTGACAGGAAGGGAAGGGGAACTCTCCATAATGTTGAGCTAAATTATTTTAACCACCAGGGAAAAGGTAAGTTATGGCGTTAGGCCAACACATGCCAGAAGCACATGCCGTTTCTGGAAGTAGCATATAGTCCTGATAAAGAGTATATAATATCATTATGAACAGTCTTAGTCATTTTCTCTTTGACTATGGATGAAAACAGGGAGCCTACTTTCAATTTTGAAAGTAAGGATGCCCCAGACAGGCCAATTTATGCCCAGAGAACCAGATGTGAAAGCAATACCCATTTCACCACTCATTATGCACAAGCAGCTTTGTATGGGAATGATATGCAGGGGCATCACTCATTAACTTGGAGCAGGAGCATTAGCTACTTGGTGAATTATGTTCACCAAGGAAAGTAGTTGAGTTTTAAGAATACCCACTTTAATAAAAACACTAAAACAAAATGCAATTCTGGCAAGCAGGCCGGGTTTCTAGCTTTTGCATCAACAACTCTGTATTTCACCCAGAAAATTAAAAACCCACAGACTGTCATATTGGTATCTGGGGATGAATATTTGTCTGACCTGATTGATTTCAAAAGCGATGGACATATGGATGTACAATTCCTGATTGAGCACTTTTGCCCCTGTACTTCAGAAAGAGAAGAAGCTAGGCTTTCTGAATCAAGGACTGTTTTCATGATTAGGAATTGCATTGCTTGGGCTTCTGGATTTTAAAACATGTGGCTTGGAAAAGTTGTATTTATTATTATTTATTTATCTAAATTTATATGCCACCCGACCCCCAACAACTTCGGGAGTTTTGCAAATAAAAACATTAAAAACAAGAAAGAATACATAATAATACTGTAGACAAAAATAAAGAACAAAAGATGGCAAGGATGGCAAAAATACCCCAGACAGGAACAAAAAATTAACCCACACAGTCCAAAGGAGCTTCACTCACCCTCACCAAAGGCCTGGGAGAAGAGCCAGGTCTTCAAGACCCTTCAAAACACCAGGAGGGTGGATCTTGGGGGAACCTCATTCCAGAGGGCCAGGCTCCATGACAGAGAAGGCATGCTATATAGTAGCGTTTCTGTTTCACATCTGTGAAACTCCAAAAGTAATGGAGGAAATTCATTTGATTTGTCATCTGAGTTAACTCCAACAAGAGAAACACGCATTGCCAGGTCACTGGTTAGAAGTTTAAAGACCAGCTACAAAACAAGAAGAAGTCTACGGACTTGGCAAAGAAAGCTGCTCAGGGAAGTTTGAGGACAGGGCTATGTCATTTCAGCTACTATGGTCAGAAATAATAATAATAATAAAAAAATTCCTCATCTTATCCTGTGGCTAAAGCTTGTTTGAGGATAAAAAACTGGCCCAGATTGCAACAGTTCTTCAAGTAATAGATGGGGTGCTTTTTATTTTAAGTTGTAACACCAACCTGTGACTGATGATTCTAAGTCAATGATTCTTAAACTGTCTGACCCAATTACCCCTTTTCCCAGTCTTGAATAATGTCATTACCCCATCCCCCACCCCCCAAACCCAAAACAGACTTTGTTGATCTACACAAGTGTCTTGGCAAGGACAGTCCCAAACTGGATCCTCGACTCACAAACAAGCAATTACAGTACAAATTGCTTCTTCACCCCCAGGATATGCCCAAATTACCCCCAATTTAAGCACCATTGTTCTAAGTAAAAAAAAAGGGTTACAAAATGCATGGACAGCTATGCAATCTAATAAAGGTAAGCTTAAATGTTCAATGGTCAGGGTTTGTTTTCTTTCTTAGTAGAATATTTCTTGAATTTTATGTATGGGCCATGGACTTGCATGTGCATGTTTCCAGGGTAAGTTCATTGTTTATATTTGTATGGAATCTCTTTGTATGGACAATTCACAAAGCAGTTGATTATAGTTAGCGTGATTGTTCAAAGTGACAAATCCATTCTAATTCTTGCTTTAAAAGCAGTTTTTGAAAAAATCTAAATTGAACAATTAAATGAACAATTAAATGAAAATAGTGAGAGAAAACAGTAAATAGAGCCCCATATTATCTGTAGTGGAGATACACCATTGATATGGTTGCAGGATTGCTGAGCAATACACAATAGATAAGCCCCATTAATTTTCACTCTAATTAAGTAGTGCAAAATTTGTGGTATTCAATCTACTCAAAAAAGTGGAAGGAATAATGAAAAAGAAACACCTTTCTGTGTTCTGCTAAAAGGCAGACCATTCATCATCAAAATATCAAATTGCTTTTCCTGTGTTTCACAAATATTGGCCAATAAATAAACAATATTATAAAGGTAAAGGTTCCCCCTGCACATTTGTGCAGTCGTGTCCACTCTAGGGGCCGGTGCTCATCTCCGTCTGTTAGCCAAAGAGCCAGTGCTGTTCGAAGACGCTTCCGTGGTCATGTGGCCGGCATGACACATGCGGAACGCTGTTACCTACCCACCGAAGTGATACCTATTCATCTACTTGCATTTGCATGCTTTCGAATTGCTAGGTTGGCAAGAGAAATTAATATTATAGTCTATGCATAATATAATTTTTGAAAAAAAAAGTTTTATATTGCCATTTTTGCCCATGACAATATAATGATACTTCTGAGCCCCTGGTGTAAAGTTGTACTTGGTGTGTAAATGCTGACTGACGTCTATTTTTCCCCCCTGTATTTCCCCAACCTCTTTGTACTGTATATTTTTGATCACCCTCCCTAGATACGGGTGATCACACACTTGCATATTGTACATACCCCAACTCCTAAAATGTCATGCATCAAATCAGGTGAACTTGAGTGTACATATATGTCTCCTGACTTGGGGACTGGTTATGACTGAGCATGATGACTGTTGAATCAATGTTGTTGGTGTCAGTGACATTGGTGCAATGTTGATGTCATGACTCCTGAAATTTCAAGAATCACAAAATATCAAGAAGCAACGATGATATGAACACAGAACAGACTCTCAGAGTCATCACTCTGATGCTGCAGAGACATCAAGGAATACTGTGGTATTGCAGGGGACATGTCGTACAACACAAATATGGACATTAGGAGAATAGGGGGATGACAAGGAGTGAGGATACTACTGTTGCAGCTACTACAGAGCTATGTATTCTGGCATAATTTCTCCTTATCTGATGTATACCTGTATAATTGGATTGCAACTGACAGGCAACACAGTGGAATAATATACCTAGGACAGCTTTTTACTGGATACCAAGAAACTTATTTTTGATAATATTTTTATGGGCAGCACTCAACCTCTGTGCAAAGAGAATTTCTGCATGCAGCTACCACTTCAAACCTGGTCAGTGTCACATTATAAAATACCTTTTCTATTGCAGGATTTTGTTTATTAAAGGATATTCTTGAACGGTAACATTGGTTCATCATTATGATTATAATTATGACCATAACTATGCTTATTTGCCCACAACATTGGAGGACATTGACATCCTTCTGGTATTTAGGGCGGGAGACACAGCAAAATATGAAGATAGATTTGCAAGATAGATTGGTAGCTATTCTTGGACAGTCCTGTTCTGTTTTATGCTACTGACTGTTTGTTTCTGTTATACAGTCCTTATTAATCTGAGTCTCATTGTTCTTTGTGTACATATATTTTGCTTTCTGGAAAGGCAGTAAGCTGGTTCTGTGTGAAGAGATTCCTAGTTTTTGCAGCAAAAGGGATCTTTTTTTTAAAGCCTGGCTTTCTTAGTATGAAATGCCAGCATTCTGATAAGCTTAGAAGTATATAAACAAATGAAACCAATCTTTTCACTTCTAGTGTAGAACTACAGAGTATTGTAATATATGATGAAGGCACATCTGTTTATTTCAGCATTTCAGAAACTGTGACTGTATCATCCCAGAATAAGGATACCACATCTACCAGCAGCAATCCCTTCATGGATCACTGCCTTGTCGTGGTGAAGGGGCTTGCGTAACTCAATGAAGTCAGGTCAAGACGGACAGGTCATGATGGAGAGTTCTGACAAAATGTGGTCCACTGGAGGAGGAAATGGCAACCCACTCCAGTATCCTTGCCAAGAAAACCCCATGGACAGTATCAAAAGGCTAAAAGATACGATGCCGGAAGATGAGCCCCTCAGGTCAGAAGGTGTCCAATATGCTAGTGGGGAAGAGCGGAGGGCAATTCCGAGTAGCTCCAGAAAGAGTGAAGTGGCTGAGCCAAAGTTGAAAGGACGCTCAGTTGCAGATGTGTCTGGAAGCGGAAGGAAAGTCCGATGCTGTAAAGAACAATATTGCATAGGAACCTGGAATGTAAGATCTATGAATCAAGGTAAGCTGGATGTGATCAAACATGAGATGACAAGATTGAACATCAACATCTTGGGAATCAGCAAACTAAAATGGACAGGAATGGGCAAATTTAATTCAGGTAACCATTATATATACTACTGTGGGCAAGAATCCCTTAGAAGAAATGGAGTAGCCCTCATAGTCAATAAAAGAGTGGGAAAGGCAGTACTGGGGTACAACCTCAAAAACGACAGAATGATCTCAGTTCAAATCCAAGGCAAACCATTCAACATCACAGTAATCCAAGTCTATGCCCCAACCACTGGTGCTGAAGATGCTGAAGTCGACCAGTTCTCTGAAGACCTACAACACCTTCTAGAACTAACACCAAAAAAAGATGTCCTTTTCATCATAGGGGACTGGAATGCTAAAGTAGGAAGTCAAGAAATAACCGGAATAACAGGCAACTTCGGCCTTGGAGTACAAAATGAAGCAGGGCAAAGGCTAATAGAGTTTTGTCAAGAGAACACACTGGTCATAGCAAACACTCTTTTCCAACAACACAAGAGACGACTCTACACACAGACATCACCAGATGGTCAATACCGAAATCAGATTGATTATATACTTTGCAGCCAAAGATGGAGAAGCTCTATACAATCAGCAAAAACAAGACCTGGAGCTGACTGTGGCTCAGATCATGAGCTTCTTGCCACAAAATTTAGGCTTAAATTGAAGAACATAGGGAAAACCACTAGACCACTCAGGTATGACCTAAATCATATCCCTTATGAATATACAGTGGAGGTGAGGAATAGATTTAAAGGATTAGATCTGGTAGAAAGAGTGCCTGAAGAACAATGGCTGGAGGTTTGTAACATTGTACAGGAGGCAGCAACTAAAACCATCCCAAAGAAAAAGAAAGGCAAGATAGCAAAGTGGCTGTCTGATGAGGCTTTACAAATAGCTGAGGAAAGAAGGGAAGCAAAAGGCAAGGGAGAAAGGGAAAGATATAACCAACTGAATGCAGATTTCCAGAGAATAGCAAGGAGAGATAAGAAGGCCTTCTTAAATGAACAATGCAAAGAAATTGAGGAAAACAATAGAATGGGGAAGACTAGAGATCTCTTCAAGAAAATCGGAGATATCAAGGGAACGTTTTGTGCAAAGATGGGCATGATAAAGGACAAAAAAGGCAGGGACCTAACAGAAGCAGAAGAGATTAAGAAGAGGTGGCAAGAATACACAGAAGAACTATACAAGAAAGATCTTAATGTCCCTGATAAATACGATGGTGTGATCAGTGACCTTGAGCCTAGAGAGTGAAGTCAAGTGGGCCTTAGGAATCCCAGGAAGTAATCAAAGCAAAGAAGTAGATGATGAGGAAAGAAAGCCTGAAAATAGAAGATTAAAGCTGAAAAGCAAAAGGAGGGTAATTCATATGAGTATAGAAAAACAGTGGAAAATGTGGCCTACTTGTGGATAGCCAATAAGAAAAGACCTATGGACGATTTGTTTTGTATATGGTGACTGCAGTGAGGTTATATGCACAAAGATGGAAAAATATTGAAACATCCACAGCAGAGGAATGGATTGTGAAGATGAAGGAATTTGCAGAAATGGCAAAATTGACCTGTTTGATCAGGGATAAGACAACTAGTACTTTAATTAAAGACTGGAAACCTCTTATGGACTTTTTGCTGAAAACAGAAAAAAAAAATGAATTGGTGAATTATGGATTTGCTGATTAAAAAGAACTACCCTGGTAAAGAACACAATGTCTATCTGTCACTGCTTCCATCTGACTAGGATGCTGACACATCTTTCCAGGTTGCCCAATGTTGTGCTACCATTTGTTGTATACGTTCTACCTACGGTTGAAGTTTAGCACAAATTTTCGTGATTGCCATTGCTATCTGAATTACAGTTACTATAATAATGTATTTTATGTAATGTTATTGCATTTTACGTTTTTCTTTTATGTTTTATTAATAATAATTACAGGTTTATATACTTTATTGTTCTTCTCTCTGACCTAAAGCCATAATAAAGGTTTGATGGTGATTTTGACTGATGGGGTTGAATAATCCAAACCTAAAGCTAACTATGGGGGCGTGGTGGCTCAGCGGGTAAGACGCCAGGCTTGTCGATCGGAAGATCACAAGTTCGGAGGTTCAAATCCCTAGCCCTGCGTGCGGAGTGAGCTCCCGCACTAGCTCCAGCTCTTGCCAACCTAGCAATTCGAAAGCATGCAAATGCAAGTAGATGAATAGGTACCACTTTGGTGGGTAGGTAACAGCGTTCCACGCGTGTCATGCGGCCACATGACCGTGGAAGTGTCTTCGGACAACGCTGGCTCTTTGGCTAACAAACGGAGATGAGCACCGGCCCCTAGAGTCGGACACGACTGCACAAATGTGCGGGGGGTACCTTTACCTTACCTTTAAAGCTAACTATAGAGAATAATATTTGGAATAATACCACAGTAGCAAAAATTTCCATGCATGATGGTAGTATAGACATTCTCTAGATACTGAACACCAATAGAGTTGTACTTGACAGATTACATGGACTGAATTATTGCAAGTTATACATAAACAATGAAAAAAATAGAAGAAGGTTGATGAATTTGTGCGCCTTGGTAGTGTAATGGTTAGTTCTGAGGCTGATGATGGTTATATAAATAACTATGTGCAAGAACCCATGTTATCAGTAAAGAGAATAGCCACTTTTCTGGTTCCCAATAGAGCAGTTAGGAAGAACATAATGACATATCTGTACCAATGTACTGATACTGAGATAGAAAGTAATTCAGTTGCCAAAATTCTTGTAGCTTCATCTCTTTCTTCTCAATAAATCTTGCTAAAATTATCTGAGAATTGTAGTTGGGAGAGAATTACTTTTGCTTAGAGAGGTGCCCACAATCCTGACAGGTAGAATGTGCATTAAAGGTAGAAAAATGGATGGAGAAAGTTTAGAATATGTAAATGCTGTTAGTTAGGTATTTGGCAGTATGTGCATTTTACAAGGAATGAAGGTTTTTGAAAGAAGTGAAAATGATTATGTATAGGAGTATGCTTCTGCCTACTGTGTTATATAGAAGTGAGAACTAGGTTATGTCATAAGAAAGAGAAAAATAAGGTTGCTTAAGCCTGGTATGCATTAAAAAAAAGTCCTAGGCTCAAAAATGGGGAATAAATGAATGTGTATTGAATACCAAAATGGTTAGAAAGAAATATCTTAAGACAGTTTGGCCATAAAGAGAGAAGAAATAAGGATTTAACTGCAAAACAAATACATGAAGGGAGAGTGAATAGATTGAGAGGGAGGGAAGACCAAGAAAGTCGTGGTTGGATGGAATTGAGGAGATAACAATTTGATCCTGTTGGACATGATGAAGTGGACAGGATCCTTCAAATTGTTAATCCCACCACATGGTATTTAGATCCCTGCCCTTCCTGGCTGGTGAAATCGGCCAGGGAGGTGACAAGTAGATGGGTCCAGGCTATAATTAATGCATCCTTGTTGGAGGGGGTGGTTCCAACTGCCTTCAAGGAGGCGCTGGTACACCCCCTCCTCAATAAGCCGTCCCTGGACCCTTCCATCCTGGACAATTTTCGTCCAGTCTCCCACCTTCCCTTTTTGGGAAAGGTGGTTGAGAAAGTGGTGGCGTTGCAACTTCAAAGGACCCTGGATGAAGCGGATTATCTTGACCCTTTCCAGTCAAGTTTCAGGCCAGGATATGGGATGGAGACTGCATTGGTCGCGCTTATGGATGATCTCTGGCGGGAGCGGGATGGAGGTAGTGCATCCATCCTGGCTCTCTTAGATCTCTCAGCGGCTTTCGATACCATCGACCATGGTATCCTTTTGGGGCAGCTTAGGGAGTTGGGGGTGGGCGGCGTAGTTTTGCGCTGGTTCACCTCCTTCCTCCGGGGCCGCTCCCAGTCAGTGGTGATAGGGGAGGAGAGATCCAGCCCGCGTCCGCTCCTGTGTGGGGTGCCGCAGGGTTCAGTTCTCTCTCCTCTCCTATTCAACATCTACATGAAACCGCTGGGTGAGGTCATCCGACACCATGGGATGAGGTATCATCAGTATGCGGATGATACCCAATTATACATCTCCATCCCTGGTGAAGTAAGTGATGCAGTGTCCACCCTGTCCCAGTGCCTGGGGGCTGTGAGGGCCTGGATGGGGAACAACAGGCTTCAGTTGAACCCTGGTAAGACCGAGTGGCTGTGGATTGATGGCTCAGCGTCTTCCGAGAAATTATCATCTTTGGTTCTCGATGGGGTAGCACTACCCCGTTCGGAACCGGTGCGTAATCTGGGGGTTCTTCTAAACTCACGATTCCTGCTCGAAGAGCAGGTGGCAGTCGTGGCTAGGAGGGCTTTTACACAACTTTGGTTAGTGCGCCAGTTACGCCCATTCCTGGAACGCGACGCCCTCTGTACAATCACTCATGCTCTCGTCATCTCCCATGTAGATTATTGCAATGCGCTCTACATGGGGCTACCCTTGAAAACTATCCGGAAGCTTCAGCTGGTGCAGAATGCAGCCGCGTGGGCAGTTTTGGGTGCACCAAGATCTGCACATGTAACACCGCTGCTCTGCGAGCTACATTGGGTGCCGGTTTGCTTCTGGGTACAATTCAAGGTGTTGGTTATCACCTTTAAAGCTCTACATGGCATGGGACCAGAATACCTGAGGGACCGTCTTATCCCCATGTTATCGACCCGCCCCACCCGGTCATTCAGAGAGGGCCTGCTACGAACCCCATCAATTAAAGAATGCCACCTGATGGGGTCTAGGAGGCGGGCCTTCTCTGTGACAGCGCCCACTCTATGGAACATCTTGCCCCCAGAGTTGAGACAGATCTCCTCCCTCCCGACCTTTAGGAAAGAGCTGAAGACCTGGTTCTGCCGCCTGGCATGGGAAGGAGGAAGGGATAGCTCCTCATGGGGATGGCTAATCCCCTAATTTTAATGTCCTCCTTTTAATGAATGCCTTCGTCCATCTGGATTTTATAATTACTCATTGTATTATAGTATTTTGGTTTTTATATATTTTAGATTCTATTTTAGCTGCTTATTTATTGTGAACCGCCCAGAGTTCCCCATGAGGGGAGATGGGCGGTCATATAAATTAATTAAATAAATAAATAAAATAAATTCTCAAAAATAGAGTTGAGAAGTCTAAAGAACTAAAGGTAATCTTTGAATCAGTATACAGACATGGTGGAAGCAAAGATGGTTTGCAAGGGTAGAAAAGTATTGAGAAATATAATGAATTGTGTTGATGTAAACTAGATTTAATTTAATTTAATTTTTTTTTTGCTCTAATCTCTTCTGTTTGATTTCTTTTGCTTACTATATTTTACTCTTTTTCTGTACATTACATATTCTGAAAGAGACGCAATGGTTATCTATGTATAATAAATACTTCAGCTTTTGCCAGAATGTTTTCATGACCAAACATGAAATACACAGTCTTACACCATTAGCATTAAGGAAATAGTATGGAAATGTTATTTCTCCTACTTAACTGTCTCCGTCTTGTATCTATTGAGTTTCTTCACTGAATGTATCTGAGATAGTGAACATTCTGTAAACTATTGCTTTAGTATATTATAAAAATGCAAAGAACCTGAATTTAAATGACTTACTCTCATTGCAAATCTAAATTTATTTATTTAATTATATGTCAACTTGTATTACCGCTCCATCTCCCCCAAGGGAGACTCTGGGCGGTAAATACTACCTTCTCACTGGTGAATGTGTAGTAGACACATTTTACTTGCATGTTCCAAGGCTTTTTAGAGCAGGCCTGTGGATTACTGAAGCCTACAAAGTCAACATCTTATCTCACCTTACTGTAAGAAAAAAAACAAACTATGCCTTCAAACTGACCCATACATGAATACACAGATATATGCATGCACACACAAAGAAACACACAGTGACAGAAGCATTAGTGACTTTAGTGGTCTTTGGATTAGAGTCAAGTTATATTCTAATGGAATCATAAATCATAAATCTTCATTCCTGCATTTCAAAGTGAAATTAAATCACAGCGGCAAACTACTGAGGCAGAACTTTTTCAATTTCCATGAAAGAGTTCATTCATTTTTGAACCCAGTAACATCATTTTTCCTCTGTGATTTGACACTTGCAGTTCTGCATTCTGTGCTTATGTACTATCTTTTCTCCCTGTTCTTCATTTTTTTAAGGAACATTGAGCTCAGAAACTAAGGACGATTGAGCCTGGTTTGTACTTGGGTGGGAACTGGCAGCAAGTATTAGAGCTGTAGTCTAAAGTAGGAAGTTGAAAAACATTCTGGGAAAAGACAGTGGCAAGTCATTTCCATAATGGTGCCAAGAAAATGCATGTTCATGGCATGAAGTCACCAAGAGTCAAGCTCAACTAGAAGTCTTTAGTGTTCTTATTACAAACATTGGCATTTTGCTATAAAATATTTGCAACTACATCTTTAAAAATCAAAAGGAAAGAACAAAGTTTATTAATGGTATCATAGGACCTATCCTTTCATCATTCCTGGAAATGCAAAGGAACAGTTCAGTAGTATTTCATTCTAATTATAAATGGAAAAACAATCTGATTATAGTCTCAGATATCAAGAGCAAATTATTTGCGATTATGATTTTTGAAATACCTCTTAGCTAGTAGTAAATGTATTAGGATAACATTGTCAATTTGTATTTTATACTTTAAACTGTATGTGATGGTCTCTTTCCAATGGCTGTTAATCATCCCAATTCAGTGGGTTATTTTCTCCTTAAAGGGATACTTTGCAGACGTTACACAGTGTGCCATATTATTTAAGAATCTGTCTTTGCATTTAAAAAGCAATGCTGCTTTGTTTATGTCCCTTTAATAGTAAAAACATACTGAATAAGGGAGACTGTGCAGTTTTGGTTGGGTCAAGGTCATAAAATGTTGCACTTCAAAACATGGACAAAACCATACAGAAATAATTTATTTTTTATGTTTTTATTTATTTTATTGTAATTTCTTTGCTTGATTCTTGTGAGCCACCCAAAGGTGTTGAGAGTTGGGAGGCATACAAGTTTAATAATTATTATTATTATTATTATTATTATTATTATTATTATTATTATTTAATGTTAAGTAAAATATAAATGTTTCATTTAATATGAAGTACTGCATTAGTACATTTATTTATTAATGGTATTACCTGTGACATTGTATGGAAGCAAGAGTTGCACTTTGAAGAAGAAGGATAGTAAGCGTATTGACGCTTTTGAACTTTGGTATTGGAGAAGTTTCCTAAGAATACTGTGGACAGCCTAGAAAATGGATCATTGAACAAATCAACCCATTTGAGGCACAAATGACCAGGACCAAATTATCCTACTTTGGACACATTGTGTAAAGACCCAGCTCTCTGGAGAGGGCTCTAATGCTGGGAAAGGTGGAAGGAAAGAGAAGACGAGGATGACCAGCAGCAAGGTGGATGGACTCAATTATAGCAGTGATGGGTGCATCATTAGAAGACCTGAAGGACCAAGTTTTGGACAGATCCTCCTGGGGAAAATCTATCTATGTGGTTGCTAAGAGTTGATGCTAATTTGATGGCCAACTGTAGTGCCCAGGACTGGACAGGCTACTCCAAATAGGGTCTTAGTAAGGTGGAATAGAATGGAATAATTACTTTCTGTGATGTGGACTCTGTGCTCCTGTTAAAGCACTCCACAATAGCATTTGCAATTTTAGTAGCAGCATCACATTTTTTTTAACCTATGTTTAATTTGTTGGGACAAGAACAACCGGATCCCTTTTCCATATCCTATTGCCAAGCCAGATCTCCCTCATCCTATAGCTGTATCTTATATTTTCCCAATCCACATGCAGAATTTTACATTTCTCCCTGTTAAATTTCAACCAATTCACTTCAACCCACTGCTCAAGCCTGCCGAGATGCTGTTAAATATCTCTTTCATTTAAAGTATTAGCCACCCTGCTCTGTTTAGTGCTATCTGCAACCTTGTAAGTGTCCTGTCAACTCCCTCATCCAAGTCATTGATAAAAATATTGAACAGCACAGGGCCCAGGACATGTCATTTAATACTTCCCTCTAAGCTGAAGTGGAGCCATGAATGCATACTCTTCAATCAGCCAACTGTGATCCATCTAACTGTAGTCTTGTCTAGTCCATATTTTACCATTTCATGAAGAAGATCATGCGGCACTCTGTCAAAGGCCTGACCCTGGATATACATGGGAAGGGAAGGGAAGGTTCCAAATTCTTCTCCCCCACTACCTTTTCAAACAGCCTGACATCTCCTGGTTGCTATATTTCATTCAAAAATAATAGGTCTCATGTTTAGAGTTTGGCTGTGAGAAAGAAATGGTCACAGCAACCCATATTTGAGAGGGAACAACACCTCATGCTGCAATAGAAATTAGTATTTCAATGATCATTCTTCTGTCTATCTTTCATCTATCTATCTATCTATCTATCTATCTATCTATCTATCTATCTATCTATCTATCATCTATCTATCTATCTATTTCTTTTTTTATCATTTTATGTTTTTCCTGAAGCAGAGACATAAATCAGAATATTTTTAATAATAAAAAGTAGTTATAAATTGGGGAGGGGTTGAAGTCATGCTAAGTGGATTTTATTCTCTTACATGATGTCTGGGAAGTAAAACAAACACATGAGCGGTTTTATATCAGTCTCTGCAAGACAGAAAAGAAATAAGCAATTAACACTGCAAGGAGCTTTAAAAGCTTCATTCCTCTCAAAAAATTCCTCTCAGTTGCTTACATATGAAAGCATTTTCATTTTAAACATTTGCTAGCATATTTTTTTCAATAATTAAAAAAAATTATAGAGCAGTCTCCATGACCAGCTCCCCAAACACCTGTGATAGTGTGATACAAAGGCTCTTAATCTACTTCTTTGCTTATTAACACTTCTGCACCCTCAGCCACAGACTGGATGGACAGAATCCCTTCAGCTAGCAGGCAAGGAACTACATGTTTGAACATATCACCATGTTCATACTCGGCATAACACTAGCTTGCTAGGATCCTAGTTGGACAAAGCGATCTGTGGAGGGGCAGGATCAGGGAGGCAGATGATCAAAGCAACACAAAGTCTGTTCCTTTTGCACTTAATTGGATTCTTGTACAAAAGGAATACTTACATTACATCAATACAATAGTGCTTTTGTTATTTTGATGAAAGTGCTGGATCTGGTGGGTGCCTCTTTGTAAGGACGGAATATTTAATATGGGATGGCATCATGTGTGTGTGTGTGCATCTCTCTTTCTTTCTGTGGATAGTTGTAGTCTGTAGAGCTTCTACAAGCAGTCACTAAGGGTGTGAAGTCACTTGGTAGGGTTCAGAGAATCCTCAGAATATGCATGAAAAGCTATCTTTAGGGGAGGTGTAGACTTCCCACGTAGGTAGGTAGGTAGGTAGGTAAGCAACTAAATAAAACATATGCCTAACAGGCATGGACCAGTTGGAACATATTCCTAACATGGGTTTTTCTCCCTTGCTTCCTCAATAGGGAGTTGCAGCTAGTAGTGCTGGATTTTAGGAGGAACAGGTGGATGTGAAACATAGGTGCAGAAAAGAGGAATAAGGTTTCCATAGGCACTGGGGAACTATAAGCATTCTGGATCCAAATCCAAAACTTTTTTAGGGGAAAACATTCTTAGTAAGAGGCAAAGAGTCCAGGAAAAATTAATATACTCAGTGGCCCCAGAAAAGTGCCAGATTGCTGGAAGAGGTCCTGTTAGAGTAGATTTGGGAAACTAGAGGAAAACTGAATGGAATGATAGGTCAGAGAAGACACGTAAGAAGTCCACCCCCCTGCTACAGTTTTTTGCAGAGTCCTTATATAAAGTCTTGAATCCCTAGTGGCACAAGCTGAATTGGTGCACTCTATCAGTAGATAACAACCTACAGTATGTGGCTGCTGCATGGCTGATTCTGAAGGGCTTTCTGGTCCCATCCCTTACCTTTGTTCAGGCCAAACGAAGCTAGCGTGTAAGAATACTCCAATTATGACACAGCTATAAAATTATTGTAAGCTTTGCTATTGCTCACATAGGGAGGTGTGTGTGTGTGTTTATTTTGGTGGGGGAAAAAATGTCTAAACATTGTTAGCAAAGCATCCCCAGCGGAAAACAGTTTGGCGTGAAATAATTGCTGCTTCTAGTGAAGAGAGTCGCTTTATTCTTTTCGAAAAATAAACAGCTCGGCACAAACTTTTGGTTTGGTTCGGCTCAATTGTACTGTTTTTAAAAAATCTCTCCTTCATATAGTGAAAGTGAAGAATAGTAAAGCCCATTAATAAGGTAGGCTTTGTTGACATTCACTTTCCTCGGGCTTTCAAGAAATGAGATGGAAAATGCATCAACTAAATGGAAGAACCCCTTTTGCTTGTAGACTGCATTGTTTTAACCAATGAACAAAATATGTTTCCTGGCACTGTGTCAATAAAGGGGAAAGCCGTACTGTTTGTTCTCTCTCTCTCTCTCTCTCTCTCTCTCTCTCTCTCTCTCTCTCTCTCTCTCTCTCCATTTCTGAAGATATATAATGACTTAGTAGACACAGTTCCAAGAAATACAGCATTTTTTTTAGAGGGGTTGAAATCGGTGTCATATTATACATTGCCTGCTGGAATATTTTATGTACAAGTTGTTTATAGGGCACTACTTATTGTTACCACAACCAATCAAAAGCATTTTGCATATTTCTCTCCTTAACAGTTTTTTGTTTGGTGAGGAAAAAGAAGGGGGAAAGAATGGGAAAATATAGGAGAGTTACTGAAGGACAATAACATCGGTTGGACTCCTGCAAATAGTAATAATAGTAATAATAATAGTAATAATAATAATAATAATATAATAATAATAAAAAATAATCTGTGAACAAAGAAAGATAATGATATAATAAAAACCTCATCTAGGACCTCCATTCATTGATCTCAATGAATGTACAATTGTTTCTTGTTGATTGATGTACAGTTTTCTGCCATTTGCGAATTCTCTCTTTCTCTGTGTATGAATGTGTGTAGAATAGACTTGTTGTTATTGGAATGGATACCGTGGGTAAATTATTTAATATTCTTTAGATGTAGTCCTATAGTCAGTCACTCGATCCTACAGACATTCCACTCAGAGAGGTAAAGGGAAGTTTGTCTGGGACTAGGATGGTCTTCCTTCCCGGTGGGTATTATTTAATGGGCAATAAACACAGATGAGGTTTGTCTTGATGGTGTTGCATGTCAGGAATGGATAGAATCAGCTTCGGATCCATCAGTTGTGAAAACACCAGAGTCATTCCCAGAACAGGAAGAAAAAAACAAACCACATCAGTCTTGGGAATGATGTAGTTATTTTGTCTTTCATTGGAACCAAGGAAAGGGAGAAGTAAGAAAAAAAGAAAAAAAAATTGAAGGAAGGTAAAAAAATATATTCTTGTTTCACTCTCTGCCCTGGGCAGCACAAATTTAGGAAGGAAGCTCAGTAGCATTTCTTTGTAAATTTTTAAAAAGTACTTCTTTGTAAAAGGTTTACGTTAAGTGAAAATATGGCTGGTAGCTACCTTTAATATTTTATGGGCAGGGTCTTGTCCCATATGAAGGCAGAGTTAAGATTTTTATTTTTTCCAGGTTTTTGCTGGGGTGACTGAAGAATTTTCTGTATTTTAAAAACTAATAAGGTAAGTAAGGTAAGGTTTCCCCTTCCAGTCGTATCTGGTTCTAGGGGGCGGCACTCATCTCCGATTCTCAGCCGAGGGAGCCTGCGTTGTCCATAGACGCTTCCATGGTCATGTGGCCAGCATGACTAAACGCCGAGGTGCACGGAACGCTGTTACCTTCCCACCAGACTGGTACCTATTTATCTACTTGCATTTTTATGTGCTTTCGAACTGCTAGGTTGGCAGGAGCTGGGCGAGAATGGGAGCTCATCCCGTTACGCGGTGCTTCCGGTTCTCGACCTGCCGACCTGCCATCCTTTCATTCGACAGTTGATAGCCTTAACCGTTGCACCAACGTGCCGCCCTATTTTTTTTTTCTAAAAAAACCACAAGTTGATTTTAGAACATACATTGTTGTCTTTGTGTTTCTTACTTCAAAATAGCAGGAATCCAGAGCATTGATTTATGGTAGTTGTGCCATGAAGAATGAGCAGCATGGCTGGGGGCTGAAAAAAATGGATGCAGGGGGGGCTGGGGCCTTAAATTGCCCACCACTCCAAATCTGGCTTAGCTCTAGGTTGCCACTGTAGTTCTGCATAATGTATCTGAAACCATTGTTGTAAAATAACATTATGTGTACTGCTTTAAAATCCCTACTGGGAGGTTGCAATACAAATGTGTGATAATGAACATTTTATAATCGTGAATATAGAGGTGAGACTTGGCAATTTGTCCAAGTTCAATTAGCTAAAGAGGACTTTAAGAGTATCCCCTAAATCAAAGTCAAGGAACTTTGGTGATACCAGGTGTGGGGAATAGCTAAGAGAATTATATTGAGAGAGGAAAGGTACTACTGCTCTGGGTTGGATTCAAGAAATATGTAATTTATCAAGTTTTGAAAAGGCTTTTTTTTTTTTTGCCTTCAAGTCAGTCTTGACTCCTGGAGACTGCCTGGACTAGTCCTTGAAGTTTTCATGGCAAGATTTTCAGAAGTGATTTGTCATTGCCCCTTCCTAGGGCTGAGAGAGAGTGACTGGCTCAAGGTCACCCAGCTGGCTTTGTGCCCAAGGTGGGACAAGAACTCCCGGTCTCCCGGTTTCTAGCCTGGTGCCTTAACTACGACTATGTGTTTTTATTTTTCTTTCACTGTAAGCTGCCTCGAGTCACATAAAAGTGAGATGGGTGGCTATATGAATAGAATGAATGAATGAATGAATGAATGAATGAATGAATGAATGACACAGTGTGTTTCCCTTTAGCATGGATTTCATAATATTTTACAAAAATAAGTATTTTTTATGGGTAATTTGATATTGTGTATAATTTGATATACTGTATATACTGTATACACACAAACATGAATGATATATTCGGGTGACTTATATAATGTTAATTTTGTCTTAGAGCCAGTTTGGTGTAGTGCTTAAGGCACTGGGCTAGACACTGGGAGACCGTGAGTTCTAGTCCCACCTTAGGCACAAAGCCAGCTGGGGACCTTGGGCCAGTCACTTGCTCTCAGCCCTAGGAAGGAGGCAATGGGAACGACTTCTGAAAAACCTTGCCAAGAAAACTGCAGGGGCTAGTCCAGGCAGTCTCCGAGAATCGGACATGATTGAACGGATAAAAAAAAATTGTCTTGTTTTATGTGTTTGTTCTTTTCTTTTCTTTGGTTTGGCCATAGAATTTAATAATTAATTAGATTATCTGTCAGATGGTTGTATATTGCCTTTTTAAAAAATGTTTTTTAAAACATTTAAAATTTTTTTTTAATCTATAGTCCCGATAGATCTATAGTCATAATTGTAGCTATTTTCTCTGTATTTTCTTTAAAATTGTGTTTAACAAAAACAGATCAAAGGTGAAATATTGATTCTGAGAGGGTGATGCAGCATGGTAGCTTATCTGTGGTGGAAAAAAATAAAATATAAAAGACTTGTGGTGCCTTAAAGAACTAATTTATTGTGGTATGAGTTTTTACTCAAAAGGGCCTGCTTCACAGAATGCTTCTCGATGATTCAGAGTTAATGAAAAGTTGAGGAAGGTCTAAGTGGCATCTCTTTCCTAGGATTGCTGAAAGGGCTTGTCACAAATTCAGCAATGTGCAGAATAGGCAAAGTGTCCCTTATTTTTATAGCAATTATTATAATGTCTTAAACTGATATATTTCATTGAATCAAAAGCTACAGGACCATGCACTATGCCTGAATGGACAGATGTTCTTTCTCTCTGTTGTCCCCACACGGACACAGTGTCATCATATCATTTGCTCACATCATGCTGACACTTTCTTCACCAAATTAATTGCCAGGCTAGGTCACTAAACAAATGGAGTGAGTTGACTTTTATCTTCACACACATCACAGTGGAAGTGAGAGAAGGCTTTAGCTATTGATTCATTTGGTTTCTTTTGGTAGCTGGAACTAGAACGATAGATTCTCCTTGCTCTTAAGTGGGAATAGTTGCTATCCCTTAAAGCAGACCTCCTTCTAAAGAACAATTCAATTGCCACACAGCTGAATAGACAATATAATACATCAAAAATGCTACTGGATCTCCTCTGCACCAAATGAAGGGCCATGAAATCCATCTGTGCCACTTGCTCAATAATGCTGCTGATTTTTAATCTATAGTCCCTGCTATCTTTTATAAGGGAGTTGGGTAAAGAAAATGATACTGATATTTTGTACTGAGCAAAGAAGATAATAGCTCTGAGAAAGCTTCATCTCTATGTGAAACTGTCTGCCATTTACAACATGGGTGATGGAATTTTCAATTACTAACTTTACAACCCTTTCTTTTTCTCTTTCTCAAACTAGAGAAGTGAGACTTTTCAATGTGAAATGAAAACTGCAGGAGTCTTTTGGTGTCAAATGGGCACTTGTGAATGGAGGGAAAGAGTACTTCACAATCACAGTTATTTTTTTTAAATTCTAAAGTGACAGATATTTCCACCTGCTTTATTACTGGGAGCCTTGTCCTTCCTGTGAATTCTGATTTTCTTACCACAGATCACTTACACTTTGAATAGAGCAGGTTTTGAACATATGCTTGAGTCTAACTTACAATATACTGTATCTTAAAAGCAGGATAATGGGATATATGTGCTACTCCAAAAAATGTGTAAATAGCCTTCAGTTTTCAGTGAGTGAGTTTGGGTCTTACAACTTGAGCCTGCAACCAAAATGGTGCAGTGTGATTGGAGTCCAATCACACTGCACCATTCTCCCCACACCACTAATTTTTATGGTTTTTTTCTTTCAAAAATCATTTCGTATTCTGTGTCTTCTAAGTATGCCTAGTGCTTGTTCATCTGGTTTTCTTGCCCCATCCCTGTATATATGAATTAATATTTGAAGAAGAATGATTCAAGCATTTAGAAAATTTTAAAGATTTAAAATTTAAAAGCTTCCTTACAGTTTCAGACTATTTTGAATTCTTCATTGTTTTTGTTATGTTTTCTTATTTTTATTAAATAGGTTAAACTTCTCCCTATTGCATCTCAATGCTCTGAGACTGTCTTCAGGAAAGAAAATTGAAGATAATAGTGGATAAAAAGGATCTGCACAGTTGTAGTAGGAAGGCTATTAATATACGTTCTACCTGGCTGCCTAATAATCTGTTATTCTGAGTTACCTGAGATGATCTTGGGTATGACATTTGGATTAATGTCCTAGCTGAGATTGTGCAGTTTGCGTTAGCCCTGCAAGGTAGTCCAGACAACCAGGAGTACCAGCTCTATCTTTATTGTAAGGTTACAGTAACAGAATCTTGCAAGACTGACAGTATTTCTCCTCTCCTTTTCATTTTGTTGTTGTTCAGTCGTTTAGTCGTGTCCGACTCTTCGTGACCTCATGGACCATAGTACGCCAGGCCTTCCTGTCCTCCACTGTCTCTCGGAGTTTACTCAAATTCATGTTCATTACATCGGTGATGCTATCTAACCATCTCATCCTCTGCCGTCCCCTTCTCCTTTTGCCCTCAGTCTTTCCCAGCATCAGGGTCTTTTCCAGTGAGTCCTCTCTTCGCATTAGGTGGCCAAAGTATTTGAGCTTCAGCTTCAGCATCTGTCCTTCCAATGAGCAGTCAGGGTTGATTTCCTTTAGGATTGACTGGTTTGACCTCCTTGCAGTCCAAGGGACTCTCAAGAGTCTTCTCCAGCACCACAGTTCGAAAGCATCAATTCTTCGGCGCTCAGCCTTCCTTATGGTCCAACTCTCACAGCCATACATTGCTACTGGAAAAACCATAGCTTTAACTATACGGACCTTTGTCGGCATGGTGATGTCTCTGCTTTTTAATATGCTGTCTAGGTTTGCCATAGCTTTCCTTCCAAGGAGCAAGTGTCTTTTAATTTCATGGCTGCAGTTACCGTCTGCGGTGATCTTGGAGCCCAAGAAAATAAAATCTGTCACTGCTTCCATTTCTTCCCCTTCTATTTGCCAGGAAGTGATGGGACCAGATGCCATGATCTGGGTTTTTTTAATGTTGAGTTTCAAGCCAGCTTTTGCACTCTCCTCTTTCACCCTCATCAAGAGGCTCTTTAGTTCCTCTTCACTTTCTGCCATTAGGGTGGTATCGTCTGCATTTCTGAGGTTGTTGATATTTCTCCCGGCAATCTTAACTCCGGCTTGTGATTCATCCAGCCCAGCATTTCTCATGATGTACTCTGCATATAAGTTAAATAAGCAGGGTGATAATATACAGCCTTGTCGTACTCCTTTCCCAATTTTGAACCAGTCGGTTGTTCCATGTCCGGTTCTAACTGTTGCTTCTTGACCCACATACAGGTTTCTCAGGAGACAGGTAAGGTGGTCTGGTACTCCCATCTCTTTAAGAATTTGCCACAGTTTGTTGTGATCCACACAATCAAAGGCTTTAGCGTAGTCAATGAAGCAGAAGTAGATGTTTTTCTGGAACTCTCTTGCTTTTTCCATGATCCAGCAAATGTTGACAATCTGATCTCTAGTTCCTCTGCCT
Organism: Charina bottae; assembly: GCA_023362775.1. Lineage (NCBI taxonomy): Eukaryota > Metazoa > Chordata > Lepidosauria > Squamata > Charinaidae > Charina > Charina bottae. Next base: position 63,495,243 of record JALMGJ010000006.1, read on the forward strand.
CTTCGAAACCCAGCTTGCACTTCTGGTAGTTCTCGGTTCACATGCTGCTGAAGCCTAGCTTGTAGGATTTTGAGCATAACCTTGCTGGCATGTGAAATGAGCGCAATTGTACGGTAGTTTGAACATTCTTTGGCATTGCCTTTCTTTGGAATTGGAACGTAAACTGACCTTTTCCAATCCTGTGGCCACTGTTGAGTTTTCCAAATTTGTTGGCATATTGAGTGCAGCACTTTAACAGCATCATCTTTTAGGATTTTAAATAGCTCAGCTGGGATACTGTCTTCTCCGCTAGCTTTGTTGTTAGTAATGCTTCCTAAGGCCCACTTGACTTCACTCTCTAGGATGTCCGGCTCAAGGTCAGTGACCACACCATCATATTTATCAGGGATATTAAGATCTTTCTTGTATAGTTCTTCTGTGTATTCTTGCCACCTCTTCTTAATCTCTTCTGCTTCTGTTAGGTCCCTGCCTTTTTTGTCCTTTATCATGCCCATCTTTGCACAAAACGTTCCTTCGATATCTCCGATTTTCTTGAAGAGATCTCTAGTCTTCCCCATTCTATTGTTTTCCTCGATTTCTTTGCATTGTTCATTTAAGAAGGCCTTCTTATCTCTCCTTGCTATTCTCTGGAATTCTGCATTCAGTTGTTTACATCTTTCCCTTTCTCCCTTGCCTTTTGCTTCCCTTCTTTCCTCAGCTATTTGTAAAGCCTCATCAGTCATCCACTTTGCTTTCTTGCATTTCTTTTTCTTTGGGATGGTTTTAGTTGCTGCCTCCTGTACAATGTTACGAACCTCCATCCATAGTTCTTCAGGCACTCTGTCTACCAGATCTAATCCTTTAAATCTATTCCTCACCTCCACTGTATATTCATAAGGGATATGATTTAGGTCATACCTGATTGGTCTGGTGGTTTTCTCTACGTTCTTCAATTTAAGCCTAAATTTTGCGATAAGAAGCTCATGATCTGAGCCACAGTCAGCTCCAGGTCTTGTTTTTGCTGATTGTATAGAGCTTCTCCATCTTTGGCTGCAAAGTATATAATCAATCTGATTTCGGTATTGACCATCTCATGATGTCCATGTGTAGAGTCATCTCTTGTGTTGTTGGAAAAGAGTGTTTGCTATGACCAGCGTGTTCTCTTGACAAAACTCTATTAGCCTTTGCCCTGCTTCATTTTGTACTCCGAGGCCGAACTTGCCCGTTATTCCGGTTATTTTTTGACTTCCTACCTTAGCATTCCAGTCCCCTATGATGAAAAGGACATCTTTTTTTGGTGTTAGTTCTAGAAGGTGTTGTAGATCTTCATAGAACCGGTCAACTTCAGCTTCTTCGGCATCAGTGGTTGGGGCATAGACTTGGATTACTGTGATGTCGAATGGTTTGCTTTGGATTCAAACTGAAAGCATTCTGTCGTTTTTGAGGTTGTACCCCAGTACTGCCTTTCCCACTCTTTTATTGACTATGAGAGCTACTCCACTTCTTCTAAGGGATTCTTGCCCACAGTAGTATATATAATGGTCTCCTGAATTAAATTCGCCCATTCCTGTCCATTTTAGTTCGCTGATTCCCAAGATGTCGATGTCTTTTCATTTACTCTCTGGAAAACCAGGGAGGGTCCCTCCTGAAATGTTTTCCCACACCCTCCCTTTTTCTGTGGGCTGAAACATCTTTTACACGCCAGTTGTCCAGTCTGTGGCTCTTCCTCCTGTCTCCAAAGGTCATTCCCACAAACCCATCCAGTCACTTAAATCCTATAAAAGTGAAATCCTGTGTAATGTCACAAGCTCATGTAACTGACACACGAGAGATGGTCTTCTCCTGTATCATTCCCAGACACTAGAGCATAGCTTTTCAAACTGTGTGTTGTGACACTTTAGTGTGTTGCGACACAACCCGGAAGTGGACGTGCACGGCAGCAGCGTGGGGGTACACGCGGCGGCAGCGTGTATGGCGGCAGTGGCAGCGACGACGGCAGCAGCGCACCATCAGCGCTTCCACGTTTTAGTGGAAAACATGAGGCCACCGCTGCCACCACCACCATGCCCAACTACGCCTCCGCGTCCCCCCGCACTGCCGCCGTGCACGCCCCCACCGCCACACGTGCCCCCGTGCTGCCACCACTGCCGCCGTTGGTGTGTCGCCAACAGCGGCAGTTTGGAAAGCACTGCACTAGAGAATGCACTTCTTCAAGAGTTGTTTTTGGCTGACACTGTATAGTTAGAAAATCTGCAAAGATGAATTTTTTCCAAGGATTTAATACTGATAAAATAATTAATTAAACACTAGTACAGAAATATATTTTTTTATTTTTTACTTTTATATTTTTAGTCTTAGCTGTTTTAAATACTTGCTTCAAAAACATTGAATAAATATATACATTTGTAAAATGTTTGTTTTTACATGGATCTGGGTGCCCATATGCCCTGACCACCACTGGACCCACCATGCAACCTTTAGGATTATTTGCTTATTCTTCCTTTAACATGGATCAGGTGCCAAAATCTGACATTTTATAGCAGAAGGCTATAGCGTTTTCTTAGCTTTTGAATGGATTAGGGCCTTCCTGATTCTTAACTATTGCTGTTGCTATTTTATCTAGACATTTAAATAAAAATGTAAGCCAAATTGGGAATCAAGAAATGAAAGCCAAGATAGGATTTTTTAAAAAAATTAAATAATTTTGTTTATGATTTTCTACAGGAATGTCATGTGCATGTTTATATTTCTGTTCTGCATCTGTATGCCAAAAATATCAAGCTGTCAGGATCTACAAATAAGATGGCATTAACTTGTTCACGCACAAGAATATAAAAATAGTTGGGTTCTGCAGTAAATTTCACACTCCACATGGTTCATATGCAACCCTGACACCAAAAATACTCCATGTCCATCTGGACTATGTGTTATATTTTCATCAGAAGGTAAAACTTTAAAATTCAGCCATTTGTTCAGAAAGAGGAAAATAAGGGAAAAGTGCAAGACACAGTGCACACACAAGCATATATATGATAACTAACTTCAATTCCATGCACTACTACTTTTAGCTATATTTCCATTTTTTATTTTTTTGCCTTAGTTAGCATCTCCTTACAGCAGCCTTGCCAATCTTCATATATTCTAAACTATGACTTCCTGAATTTCCAACCAGCGAGGCTGTTTATTGTGTTTCACTTGCGAAACATATGTATAGAAGGAGAATTAACTGAGAAATAAACATTGATCATATCATATATTGGTAATAGTCAAAAGGATGCTATCAAAAAGACCTCAATTTTTAAAAACTGGATTTCTGTTGATAAAAGCACAGATTTATGACACAGATTTACATCTGATATTACTGGCACTATTTGTTAAAATTATTTTATTTGTAAACTGTTGCAATTTGCACAGATGGGCAGTGATTAACTTAAAATAAAAGCAATATATAGAAATACAATACAGTACAACAACATTATCTGGCAGTCTTTTCCTGTTTATGCTAAAAATCTTTGTGCAATTGATGTACTAAGATCCCCTGTGCAGAAAGAGGAAAGGACCAATTTTCGAGATTGCATTAATTCAAGATGTGCATATTAAGCCTCTGTTTTCAAATGATAACAAGAAAAAAAATATCTGCAAAGTACAACTTAGATTAAATTACCATCTAGGAAATATCCTTGAATCACTTATTCTTTTTGTTAAATTGATTTTTAAGAATTTTATTTAGCCAGCAATCCTAAATATACAGTAAAATATAAATATTACTGGGTAAAATAATAAATATAATAACAGCAAAATAAAACATAACAACCCAGTGACAGTTTAACATTTCACAGTAAAGATAAATAAAGCTGTAAGGCATCCATGATATCTAGAGCTTCCATATGGATTACAAAATGGGATTTTTTAAAAAAAGATTGCTGTTATTTCTGTTGTCTTGGTAATCATTTCATCAAACTTTCCCAAACTTTCAATTTTCCCCCTGATGATTATAATTGAGGATTATGTGCGATCGAGTCAGAGTTTATCCTTAGCAGTCACACAGATAGGTCTTCTCCATTTGGGATAGTCATCCTCTTCCACTGAGGGCACAGCTTCAGCAGGGATGCACATGGGGAAGGAGATACCCAGCCAGCCAGCCAGCCAGCCAGCCAGATTATCCAAATCCACCCTGGCGATCAATGGGGTGATAGTTGTCGCAACCAGATCACTCTCACATTTTATCTATGATTATCTATCCCCAACCTCATCCTTCAAGTCTTCCAGCAGTGCACCCATCATCGCTGTAATTGAGTCCATCCACCTCGCTGATAGTCATCCACATCTTCTCTTTCCTTCCACCTTTCCCGGCATTATAGACTTTTCAAGAGAGCTAGGTCTTTGCATAATGTGTCCAAAATATGATAATTTAAGCCTGGTCATTTGTGCCGTGAGGGAAAATTCTCAATTGATTTGTTCTAGGATTGATTTATTCATTTTGTTGGCTAACCATGGTATCCATGGTACACCAAAATTCAAAAGCGTTAATACACTTCTATTCTGCTTCTTCAAAGTCCAACTTTTGCTTCCATAGAGTGTCACAGGGAAAACCATGGCCTGCGCAATACTAATATTTGTAGATATGGACACATGTGCTAGCATCTGAATATCTTTTCCAAGGTCCTTACTGCTATCCCACCAAGTGCTAGCCTGTGAGCCTATTTCTTAACTGCTGATTTCTTTACTGTCGATAGGTGATCCTAAAAGACAGAAGTTATTCACTATTTCAATGTCTTCATTGTCAATTCTAAGGCTGGTTGTTATATTTGTTGCCATTAATTTGATTAGAATAAGAGGAGAATATACAGCCTTGTCACACTCCTTTCCAATCTGTAGCCAGTCTGCTTTGCTGTGTTCCATCCAGATTCTGGTTTCTTCACCTGTGTGTAGGTTTTGCATTAAGACAATGAGATGTTTTGGGATTCCCATTTTCCTAGACACATTCTGCAGCTTGACATGGCCAACATAATCAAAGACCTTTCTATAATCCAGAGCTTTCCAAACTTTTCATGTTGGTGACACACTTTTTAGACATGTATCATTTCGCGACACATTCTTACAGCAGGGCACAAGGCAGGCACTAGGACCTGTGCGGAATCACAGCAGGTTTGGAGGCAGCAAGGCACAAGACAGGCACTAGGACCTGCGTGGAATCCTGGCAGGGATTGGAGGCAGCAGCAGCTGTGACACACCCAGACACTGCAGCCGACACACTAACATGTCCTGACACACAGTTTGGAAAGCTCTGCTATAATCAATGATGTACTGTATGTACTGACTTCAATAGTATATTAAATTACAATTAGTAGCAGTCATCTCTTAGATTCCTGACAGGGACTGTGTGTTCAAATGGTTCCTCTATTACTAAATGTACATATTCCTTAAAAAAAATATCCTACAATATTAAGTGGGATGGATTTACCAGGATTCCTTATGTATTTAAGAGTTTTAGAATGTAATCCATATGGATAATATAGGGCTTGGTCTAGAATACAAAAGGGATAGAGAAGGCTGTGTTCTCACATTTCTTAATATAAATCAGATTATACCAATTATCTCTGGCCATTCTCACTTACTTTAAAATAGAACATTCTTCCTAAGAATTGCCATCTTTCTTTTTTCCTCCTATCCATCTTTTGATAACCAATTTGTTTTTCTGCAAGGTTTTGTCCCTCTCCTGCTTTTGTTTTCAGAAGAGCCTCTGAAATGAAAGTAAGAATGCATCAACACACTCCCATGTTGCAACTTATCATTTCTCTCCATTCCCTTTTGGTCATCCCCTTGTCATGGAAACCTCTCTCATTTCTGCTTTGTAAAGTACTTTGGTCATGGATAGTATGATCAAAATGATAAATAGCCTCAGCAGCTAGTTCCAGCATGCAGCATCGAAGTCACAAAGAATTATCATCCTAACCTTATTGCTTAACATGAGCTTCTGATACCAGTTGCTTTTTGGAGCCTGGATTGGACAGTTACTAGGAGCTACATGCATTCTACCAGAAGCTGAAAATGAGATGAGGTCAGGATCAAGAGTGTAATTGATCTGGCTGGAAATACGATGAATGTATTATTTGACAAAGATGTGTAGTCAAACACTATAATGAGACAGAGCACAGCTCTGTATAAGGCTGCTTCAAGTATGACTTTCCTGTTCTCTGAAAGACAGGAATGAGCAACCTGAAGCCCCACTGTCTTCTTTGATTGTAATATTCTGCCACTTTGAGCTGTGAAGCACATAAATACTTTGGAGTCCTTGGTGTTCTCTGAGCTTGGTTGTTTGCTTGCAGATGTTTCATTACCCAACTAGGTAACATCATCAGTGCATCATCATCAGTGCATCATCAGCAATAATTTAGTAGAAACCATAAAATAGGCCAAATTCTGTATAGTTAAGACAACACCAAAATCAGAGAGGCCACGACCTCAACACCAGAGAGGCTAGGAAAAGAAGCAAAAAACCTACCCACCTACATAACACAGTCCCACCTACTTTGTATTACTGTGCCACCAATTACAGACCTTACCCATTCCTCAAACTTTAAGTGTACCTCCTAAGCACTCCTGGTAGAAGGAAAAAAATAGACTGCTGATGATAATGTTAGTGGTTTTAGTGAGTGTTCAAGAAGTTGTGGACTTGTGATATAAATCAGTGGCAAGTGTGTGTGTGTGTGTGTGTGTGTATGCATATATATAGGGGTGAGAAGGGGATTTTTTAAATATATATACAGTATATGAATATAACCAACAAGGTGTGTAAGAGAGTATAAGGAATAGTATTAGTAGAACAAGTGCAATCTAATAGAATAACTAAATCTTGAAGCTCCTTAAAACTAACAAATATATTCTGGCACAAGCTTTTGTTGACTGTAATCTACTTTATTCAGAGCATAAAGTGTTACATTGGTTACACAAATACACTAATATTATTAAGGAGAAGTATGGTAATACGTAACAAAATTCATAAAACAATTATTGGGCAATAATATACTATGATATTTGTAAACTGATTCTTTGTGATTAAAAAAGAAGTTGCCTCTATTCAAAGCAATAGGAATTAGTGTTGACTCACTGGATGAATTTTCTTTTCAAGAAACTTCAAAGTCTGATTCTTACCAAGTTTTGATGCAAGGCATTCAGGACATTATGGAAAATATGAGCTTTAAAATGTCTCATCTGGTTGGGGATGTCATGGATGAAATTGAGGAATTTAACAGCAACAGGAATGTCTCTTCGACTTCTGCTGAGATGTTGGATGAAGATTGGATAGTTGAGTTGAAGAAATTAAAGGGAGAGATTGAGTTGCAAGTTATAAGTAAAATGTATCTTTTGATGGAGTGCCTTGGAAAAGAAGGAGTTATTATGTATTTGAGGTTTCCTGAAGTGAAGTCGGAGCTTTTGAGTGGGGCAGTTGGGCTGTTTGATTTCTTTAAGAAAAAGGCTCTGTACATATTGTGGGGATATGTAAATGCTTTGGTCTATTTTGAAGTGGGATAATGGTTTAAGAATATTTAACTGGATTGCTTTAAGGGTTTCGCTGATTTCATTTATCTTTAACGATTTGGATTAAGATTATTAAGGCATAATAAAAAAATAATGTCTGGTTTTGGGTTTGACAGAATTAAGATTATTAAAATTGCTGTATTATCAAGTATAATGGTAGACAATTTATATGTTTTTTTTTAGTTTGATCTTTATTATAGTAGACAGGAAAGTATAGAATAGTAGTAGGAAGGAACTGTAGCTTGAATCATGTCAACTGGATTTCTATTTTCTTAGTGGAAACGTTTCGCTCCACTAAGAAAATAGAAATCCAGTTGACATGATTCAAGCTACAGACAATTCCACCTGGATGACTGAGAACCTTCATAGACATAGTAGGAAGGAAATAACTAAATAAATGTTATATTTGGGGGGAGAAGTTGATTAAGAGGTTTATATATTTATATTCTTTTCTCTTTCAATATAAGGGGAGGGAGCAACTATACTTAGTGATTTTTATAATGTGCCAATGGTATGATTTATAGAAATAATGTGATCTTGGTTCAATATAGAGTAAGAGATTGATTATGGAAAGTTGTTGTATATCCTTGCTGTTAAAAGTCGGAAGTCACCTCTTTCTGTAACTTAAAAAAAAAATTTTTTTCTCGTGTTTCTACACTTTTTTAGTTTATTTTTTTTCTTTTTCTCTCTGTAGTTTTTTGTTTTTCTGTAGTTTTTATTTTTGCTTGAGATTTAATAAAATTCTTATGAAAAAGAAAAGAAACTTCGAAGTCTGGAACTATGAAATGTTCCCCACTAAAATGTGCTATTTCTTTTTTTTTTTTTTTTTAATTTTATTGGATTTTAAATATACAAAGCTAAAAGTTAAGAATGAAATGAAAATAGAACTACAAATTAAGAGAAAAAGAAAGGAAAAGTGCAGCAAAGGAAAAAAAAAGAAAGAAAAACACAGACAAAGAAATTGGATGACCTCCGATCCAACTATGGTCATAAGAATAAAATAGATAGTTTGTTTTTACATGCTGGTTATTCATATAACATTCATATACTTTTCTTGTCTATTATACTATATACTATTTATATATAATCTAATCATCAAATCCCCATGTTAGCTTTACTCCTCCTGCTTTTTGTAAATAGTCCATCAATGGTTTCCACTCTTTAAGAAAGTAACAATTTGAATTATCTTTTAATAAGCAAGTCAATTTATCATTTTCTGCCATCTCTAATAATTTCAACATCCAATCCTGTATTGTTGGAACACTTTGATTTTTCCAGTTTTGTGCATATAAGAGTCTTGCTGCTGTGATCATATACTGTATTATTCTAAAGAAATGTTTTTCTATTTGTTCCTCCCAAATTCCAAGTAAAAAAAATTCTGGTTTAAATGGTATTCGTATCTGTAGTATATTTTGCATCAATGAATGTATCTCAGTCCAAAATTCTTTTGTAATGTTACAAGTCCACCACATATGGTAAAAAGACCCCTCTTGTTTTATACATTTCCAACATAAGTTGGATATGTTCCCGTACATTTTTGAAAGTTTTTGTGGGGTCATATACCATCAATACATCATCTTAGAAAAATTTTCTTTTAAGTTGTAGCATAAGGTGAATTTTAATCCTTTAGTCCACATATCTTCCCATTGATGAAGTTGTATATTGTGGCCAATATTTTTCGCCCATTGAATCATACAATCTTTAACTTGTTCCTCTACCATTTCTCCTTTTAACAATAATTTATACATTCTAGCAATTAAACGTTCATCATTTTCACATAATTGTATTTCAAATTCTGATTTAATTTGTTCAAATTCTAATTTTTTTTAATCTAATTTAAATTTCTCTATAAGTTGCCTATAGGAGAGCCATTGAAAGGTATAACCTTCTTGGGCAAGTTCTTCTTTTGATTTTATCACATAGTGTCCTTGTTCTTTTTTTAATAAGTCCTTATATGTCAACCACTTATCTTTATTTCTTACTTCTGTTCTATAAAAGGCTTCTTGCGTGGAAATCCTAAAGGTCTCTTATGACATAAAATTGATTTATATTTATTCCAAATTCTCAACAGGGATCTTCTAATATAATGATTTTTAAAGTCCACATTTATTTTAGCCTTATCATACCACAGATATCCATGCCATCCAAACCTTAATTCATGACCTTCCAGATTTAATAATTTTTCATTTCTCAAAACAATCCATTCTTTAAGCCATACCAGACCACAAGCTGCATGGTATAGTCTCAAATTTGGGAGTCCTAAACCACCTCTTTCTTTTGAATCTTGCAAGACTTTATATTTTATTCTTGGTTTTTTCCCTTGCCAAATGAACTTAGAAATGTCTTTCTGCCACTGTTTAAATGGTTCCTCTGATGTCAGTATAGGTATTGTTTGAAAGAGATATAGAATTCTTGGTAATATATTCATTTTAATCGCTGATATTCTCCCCAATAATGATAATTGTAGTTTCCCTCAACGGTCTAAATCTTTTTTAATATCAATCCAAAGCGGGATATAGTTATTTTGAAATAATTTAACATTTTTCGATGTTAAATAAACTCCCAAATATTTTACTTTTTTCTCCAAAGAATATCCTGTAATTTCTCTCAATTTCTCTTGTTGGTGATAATTCATGTTCTTAGTCAAAACTTTTGTTTTCTGTAAGTTAATTTTGAGCCCTGCTAACGACCCAAAGTCCTTCAATTTCTGCATCAATAATTCAATTCCATCCAGTGGATTCTCTAATGTAATGATTAGGTCGTCTGCAAAGGCTCTTAATTTGTAAACTTCTTTTTTAACTCTGATACCATGAATACCATCATCTTGTCTAATATCTCTAAGTAGAACTTCTAAGATCAATATGAACAAAAGCGGAGATAAAAAAATGTGCTATTTCTGATATAGATTTATGTCTTCTTATTCCTGCATCTAGCCAACCTAGTCCGATACCCTGAAACCTAAGTAGGTTTGAAGATTACCAGGGCTATAAGCTAGAATAGATAGATGAAAAACATCTAGGCTTACCTTGCATCCAGATTCTGATTCTGACAGAGTTTCACAGAAAATTCAGTGAATCTGAACCCTAAGTCTCAGTTCACCCCCCCCCCCCACACACACACATATATATATATATATATATATATATATATATATATATATATATATAGTTAGTATATATCTCCATTAGAGGTCAGATTGTGGTTAGATTTTGAGTTCATTAAAATTTCTGGATTTTCTTCAGTGTTTGGGTTGTTTGCAGAGCAGTTCTAGTGAACTGAGACTTAGGGTTCAGATTCACTGAATTTTCTGTGAAATTCTGTCAGAATCAGAATCTGGATGCATTTTTACGGCTAGTAATAGTCCCTAGAGATATATTACATGTGTTTCGGATGTAGTATTTATTTACTTTCATAGGTGTTTGGGTAACGTAGCATTAGAATTTGGGTACTCTAAATTTCTGTATCAAATTAATGTCTGAATAAGAATTTGGGTGTATTTTTATGGTTCATGGTAGCCTTAAATTTATGTTTGTGTTGAGATGGGAGGATGGTTATTCAGTACATTTGCATTGGAGATATAGTAGAGTTAAGGTTGGTGTTTTGGGGCATTGAGGTGTTTGATTATCAGCTGTTGTCTGGATAGATATTAGGATGTAATTCTATGGTTAGCAGTAGCCTTCACTTTATGTTATAGCAATTATTTTATTCTTGGATTCAGGTTCTTTTACATATTTCCATTAAGAGTTTGGATTAGGTTTTGGTTTCAGTTCTCTGAAAACTTGTGGCTCAAATTAAAATTTTAACAAGAATTTGGTGCACTTTTATGGTTAATGGCAATCCTAGATATATGTTATAGTAGTTGGTATCCTATGTGACTGAAAAAGCAAAGAGCAGATTAACCAACACTAACTGGAGCCCATTAATCCTGGTTCTGGTTCTTTCCCCTTATAATGGTACCTATTCACTGCAAAATATTTTTCAAAGACTTAACAATGCTGGCCAGAACAATACCTCTAGAAAGCATATAAAAAGAGTATGGAAGTAACAACCCTTCTCCCATTGTTTGCTGTCCATAAACAGTGGTTTAATTATTACCTGCCACCAAACATGGAGCTTTCATTAATAGCATTACCCTACATGCAGTTCTCTCAACCACTTTCAAAGCTCTCTATGACTGTGGCACCCCCCTCACCTCATAGCAGCAGATTCCACAGTCCAGGAAGTAACCACATTCACTGGAGACAATCCAGTAGCACAGCATTTCCATGCCAATTCTTTACATAGTACACTTTCTTCTCAGCTTTATCATTTATTTATTTATTTATTTGTTTGTTTGTTTGTCCAACTTCTATCACCGCCCATCTCCCCCCACAAAGGGGACTCTCTCTTTATCATCTCATCAGTAATTCACTTACAGGATATGTTGCTGTTTTACAGGGATAATTTCAACAATTGTGACTAGTGAGTAAAAGAATTTACCACAGCCTTGTAAACTGTCTATCCCTGTGCAACGAGGTGAGCTCTCGTTGTTAGTCCCAGCTCCTATCGACCCAACAGTTCGAAAGCTTGCAAGTAGATAAATTGGGTACCACCTTAAATGGGAAAATATGCTGGCGTCCTGTCCTGTCGGGGGTCAGGTTCCACCGGACGGAAGATCCTTGAATGGCGGCAGATCCCAGAAGTAACAACACCCACAGGACATCAGCAGCTGGCTCCGACGCAAGGCATCGTGGGACATGTAGTCCAGAAAGCCAGGAAGAGTTGGTTCCTTTACCCCTTTCCCTTACGCGCGGATTGTATAATGGAAAAATGTATAATGTATAATGTATAACAATGTATGTAAGCTGCTCAGAGTCCTCCGTTAGGGAGGGGATGGGCGGGGTATAAATATAAGTATAAATAAAAAAAATATCTATTTTCTAATCTGTGGCTATATCTGGGTCATTGGTTTTCCAATGTTTTGCAATCAGAAAAGAAGGAAGTGCCTTAAAAACACCTCAGCTACCTCTTGTAGTTTATCTTCATTTTTGTTGTTGTTCAGTCGTTTCGTTGTGTCCGACTCTTCATGACCTCATGGACCATAGCACGCCAGGCCTTCCTGTCCTCCACTGTCTCTCGGAGTTTACTCAAATTCATGTTTAGTACATCGGTGATGCTATCTAACCATCTCATCCTCTGCCGTCCCCTTCTCCTTTTGCCTTCAGTCTTTCCCAGCATCAGGGTCTTTTCCAGTGAGTCCTCTCTTCGCATTAGGTGGTTATTTGAATGTAGCTGCTATAGGAAACACACCACAACCTTTTGTTGTCTAAAACAAAAAGCAAAAAAAGCACAGACCTGTTTTGCCAATGGAGAATGATGAAATTTCCCCAAGGATGAAGGCATTAGTGTTGCAGTGAATAGTGTGAACATCTAACAAGAAGAAGCATCTTATATTCAGAACAATTTCTTACAGATAATAGTATTCCAGAATCAAAGTCACATCTAATGAGTTAGCATGGACTTTGTCAGCTACTAAATAATGGGAAAAATAGCATTCCAGAGAACCTTACCTGCTTAAATCCGTTATTAGACTCTAATACTCACTAACTGTAACAAAGAAAGCTATAAATGCAACTCAGCTGCAACACAGATTTCTAGACATCTGTTTGAAAAATCAATGTATTTTCAATATGTGGATTTAATGTAATTAATTTTCACCAGCGCTGAAGGATATACTGTTTCTGTCTAATAATAGTATCAAAGTGCTGGTGTTGGTATGGCTCAGCGAGCAAAGAGCTGAAAAAAATAACTATGTGGATAATGTTGCATAGAATAAAAGTTGTTTAAATGCCACTGAAGATAAAAAGAGTCTTGTGATATCTTTAAGATGAATACATTTGCGTAGACAAAAGTTTCCATGAATCTAAATCCATTTCATTGCACTTTAATCCGTGAATACTTATGTCAGCTTTGCTCATAATGATGCCCTTCAGATGTATTTAACTCTCACAATCCCTTAACATTGACCATTCAGGATGGAATTTATGGGAGTTGAAGTCTAATACCTAAGGAGAGCATAAAGCTGTGGAAAGTTACAACAATAATAGTAATAATAATATGCCATAATAAAATTGGTAGTCATTGGTCAGAGAGCAAGTCCATCTCCCTTTTCGTACTGAAGACGTTGCCTAGCCTGGCAATGAAACATCTGCAAGAAAACAACAAGGCTCAGAGAGCACCAAGGACTCCACAGTCATTGGTCATTTCCTCACTAGTGACATAGTATTTTGTAGAGAAGGAAAAGAAGAATTATTGAGAGATCCTGGGCTGGTGGGAAGTAAAACAACAAGACCAGTGCTGACCATTTCAAGAGGCAGAGGATCATGAAGGTACTGCCTATCCTTCTGTCTGGCCCGCTTACCAGCCAAGAGGAGGCAGGGAGGTATCTCATCAATCCTGCTCTGGGTAGCTCATGAAACCTTGGTGATAACCCTAACTTCATTAAAGGGTGCTATTGGTCAACATCCACAGCTGGCAGGCTCTCTGGTGGAATCCCGGTTAGGCCAGATTATGGACTCAATGAGGTGTAATAGGACAAAGATGAATCCAGACAAGACAGCAGCTTGTGGATGTCTTAGTTCATATGGTTGGGACTGCAAATCTATATTTGTACTTGATGGAGTTTCTTTTCCCTTGATGGAATATAGTCTGGGACTCTCTTTGATTCTGTGCTGTCCTTGAGTGCTCAAATCAGCATGGTGGTGAGAAGCACCTTTTTACAGCAGTGGATATTTACCAGTAGCACCCTTCTTAGAGGGGTGATATCCCTGAAGGAAATTTGGTAAATACAACAAGGTTAGAGTATCTCTGTTCCTCAGTGGAAGCATGTGACAAAGCTGCAGGTCTGACTTTATCTGCAATAAAAGTAATAATTATATACTTTGCTAGATTTTAGAAAGCCCTGAGTTCCTGTTTCAAACATAACCTGCATTCTTCTTAATTCAAAATTTTCTATTTGATCTAATTCTTAAAAGTATCAACAAACTGTTAGCTGGTGGTGAAGACCAGCAGAAACCGCCTTTAGTGCAACCCTCCTCCATGTTTGTACATACTGCTATACCACTGCACTGTTAACAAATGACTTCGGTTACTAATAGTATCCACCCATGGTATATAAAAGAATATCCTAATTTGGTGCATAGCATTGATAAAGCTAATCTTTAGGAGATAAACCATTGTTCAGGAGTATGACAGACTTTACCTGAGGTTCCAGAAAGCCAGTCAGAACAGTTAACTGTAGGATGGATGAGAAAATGGTCTTGCTTAGCTAAAGAAACTCCCTGTCTTCTTCACTAGTCTAATTCTTGCCCTCTTGCCCCAAGCCAAGTATTGCTTTGAGCCTGACTGTGTAGAATTGTTTGTAATGGAAATGTATTCTGCCTTGAAAACATTGCTTTAAATTCTCTTTTCAGCTGACAATCACTGATTCCAACTGACAGCTCACTACTGGCATGCCACCAGATATATTCCCACTTTAAAAACAATTTTGTCACATCAGTCTGTCTTTCCACAGGCACAAATGATTAGGTGTCTTATATGCTATAAGTCCATTACCTAAATATTTATGTATCTTAACAAGAAATCATAAGTAAGTACAAATGGGGCAGTGACATTTTTTCCTGTTTAAATCAAGTATGAGGAAATGCATTCCTTCTAGGAAGTTGAAAGTGCAAGTTTTAAAAGATAATATAATGATTATTTTATGAACCAAATCTGAATTTCTGTCCAGGAATAATCCTTACTGTATCCTTTCTAGGCATTGTGTCCCTGCCAAAGGTTTGCTGTAAAAGTTCTAATCAACTTCTGCTATTATTATTTAAACCAGGGGTGGGCAACGTCAGGCCCACGGGCCATATAAGGCATGTGGGGCTCCCGCCTAAGGCCCGCGGGGCTCCTGCCTGCAAACCCGACCCCTTCCATGTGATTGGCTCCTGCCCGCAAACTCCGCCCCCCAGTGCTTGTGATTGGCTCCCGCCCGCAAACTCCGGCCCCCGGTCCACGGAAATCCCAGAAACCCCACCCCACCCCCCAGTCCCTGGTTATAAATATCCAAATGGCCCTTGGCAGAAAAAACGTTCCCCACCCCTGATTTAAACTAAATCGTCTCTTCTAGATCACACTCTTCTATAAACCATGTGATGCAGAAATGTTGCTTTCATGAATAATTCAGTGATGATTTATACTTTTATTTTTTTATCAGAATTTTATTAAGTTTCAGGCAAAGATAAAAGCTACGAGAAAATAAAAAACTACAAAAAAGAGAAAAAAACTAAAAAGGTGTGAAAACACAAGAGAAAATTTTTTCAACGTTACAGAAAGATGTGACTTCCGACTTTTAACAGCAAGGATATGCAAAGATTTTCCATAATCAATCCCTTACTCTATATTAAACCAAAACCACATTATTTCTATAAATCATTCCACATTGGCACATTATAAAAATCACAAAGTACAATTACTCCCTCCCCTTATATTAAAAGAAAGAAAGAAAAATTCATAGAAACCTCCTAAACAACTTCCCCCTCCCCAAAGATAACATCTATTTAATTATTCCCTTCCTACTACTATTCTATACATTTCTGTCTACTATAATAAAAATCAAACTAAAAAGCACATAAATTGTCTGCCATTATACTTAATAATACAACAATTTTAATGATCTTAATCTTAATAAACCCCAAACCATCCAATTAGACATTTTTTCTTATACTTTATTAATCTTAATCCAAATCGTTAAAGATAAATGAAATCAGCCAAACCTTAAAAGCAATCCAGATAAATATTCTTTAACCCTTATCCCATTTCATAATAGACAAGAGCATTTACATATCCCCACAATGTACACAGAGCTTTTTTCTTAAAAATATCAAACAGCCCAACTGCCCCCCTCAAAAACTCCTACTTCTCTTCAGAAAACCTCCCATACACAATAACCCCTTCTTTTTCATGGCATTCATCCAGAAAATCAATTTCACTTGTGGCTTGCAAATCTCTCTCTCCCTTAAATTTCTCCAACTCCACTATCCGATCTTCATCCAGCAACTCAGAAGAAATCCTGATCTCACTTTTAGAATAAACTTTTCTGTCACTGTTGAATTCCTCAATTTTATCCATGACATCCCCAACCAGATGACACACTTTGGACCTCATATTTTCCACGATGTCCTGAAAGTCTTGCATAAAAACTTGGTAGGAATCAGAAAGAATCTGTTTAAAATCTTCCATGTCTCATGCAGTAGATTATGGTGCCCTCTAGGAGCTTAACCATTGAAAGTCAAAGATATGAAAAAGTTCCGAAATGTGTTTACACAAGTGAAAGTGAAATATGCAGACATTTCCCAAGGGAAAGTAGAAACAGAAAGCTGAAGGTTCAAATCAGCCGATTCAATGTGTAGGAAAATGCTGAAATGAAAACAAAGTACAAAAGTTAAAAATTAATTTTTAAAAAAGTTAAAAAAACAATCCCAAAAATAATGATAAGCACCAAGAGAGCTCACTTCTCCTTGCTGTAGAAAGCCTCTCTTAGGGTATGCATACTTAAAAATATATACAGTATAAATTGGGTGATTTAGAAATGGTGTGGCCGGTCTTAGTGTCCCTTTAAGGCTACAGCGCAGCTTGGAAAATGGTGATGTCCCTGCCTCCCAGCTAGCTCTTACCAGTCAAACGCGAATGCTCTTTGTGGTCTTCTGGCTGCAAGCAGCCGTCCGGAGGACAGATGGGGTGATTCCAGGTGTTTTCCTTTTTCCAGTAAACACTCCTGGGCTTCAGGAAAACCTGCCTGAGTCCAAAAAAACTGCCGTGTTGTCAGCTCAGCTCGCTGAACCCGCGGGCACAGCTGTTCAGTCTGCCATGTCCCCACCGGAAGTCCTTGATTTATACTTTTATTGATGCAACCAAATTCTCTCATGTTTCCACTAGATTCTCTTAATGCAATGCATCTCCAAAATGTTGCTGGCATTGTACATTACATGGAGATTATCCCATGTTGATTTTAAGCATATGACTGCTCATTGTTTTGTGATGGAAATAGCAGTCCCTATGACGGATATTCCTTTGAGGATCTACCAAGACTGGCATAGTGATGGAAATCATTGCACCCTGCTTACATAAATCCATACATACTTCCTAACCTTATAGGCTTTCTGGTACCTTCTCGATGGGTTGTTGGTCTACAACTCTCAGAATTCTCAGCCCACTTGACCAACAAACACATCCATAAGGAAAATTGGATTATCTCCATTTGCTTGCAAGTATGCATGGACATGATTGAATAGAAGAATTTAAAACTCCATGTGCATCCTTTCTTCATTGTGAGGAATTATTTATCGAAATACTTTAAAGGGTCTGCTTGGTAAAAGTGTATTAGAAAGCATTCATAAATTTTTTGAGACAGTAACTCGGACCATTTCTTTTCTGAGAAAGCATAGAGCCATTCAATCTGGCCCCCTAGAATGGACTGCAACAAATCATGAAAAATAACTCTTTAATCCAGCAAAAATGTGTTTAAATGTTTTTTTTCCCAGTCAGAAAGCTTTAAATACATTTAATTCAGAAGTCATCTGAACCAGAAGGGGTTTAAGTCTGACTCAGTCATGTTCTGTTTTATAATTTCCACTACGATGTGAAATTATGTTGCAATTTTTCAAGACATGCGGTGTAGAAAACCTGATCATTAACCTTTCTTGAAGGCTCGTCCTTTTCCTGCTCATGTTGTTAATACCTTTCAAGGCTCTGATGATATGTCCTTAACTTGCAAATACAGACTTATCCCTCTTCCCTAAAGTGCATAACCCCAATGATTTCTCCCCACCATTGCCCTTAACTCTATGTTCATATTTTAGATTTCTTTTGAAAAATAGAACAGTTGTGGTTGGGTCCAAGCGATGGTAAATACATCCTTGAGTGCGGGGGTGTTCCCGGCAGTTTTCAAGGAAGCGCTGGTGCTCCCCCTCCTCAAGAAGCCATCGCTGGACCCTACTATACTGGATAATTTTCGTCCAGTCTCCCACCTCCCCTTTTTGGGGAAGGTGGTTGAGAAGGTGGTGGCGTTGCAGCTCCAGAGGATTCTGGATGAAACGGATTATCTAGACCCCTTTCAGTCAGGTTTCAGACCGGGGCATGGGACGGAAACTGCATTGGTCATGCTTATGGATGATCTTTGGCGGGAGCGAGATGGAGGCAGTGCATCCATTCTCACTCTTCTTGACCTCTCAGCGGCATTCGATACCGTCGACCATGGTATCCTTCTGGGACGGCTCAAGGAGTTGGGGGTGGGTGGCGTGGTTTTACGCTGGTTCACCTCCTTCCTCCAGGGCTGATCCCAGTCGGTGTTGATAGGGAGCGAGAGAGCCAACCCACGGGCCCTTCTTTGTGGGGTTCCGCAGGGCTCGGTACTCTCGCCGCTCCTTTTTAACATCTACATGAAACCGCTGGGCGAGATCATTCGTCACCACGGGCTGAGGTATCATCAATATGCCGATGATTCCCAATTATACATCTCTATCCCGGGTGAAGTAAGTGATGCAGTGACCACCCTGTCCAAGTGCCTGGGGGCTGTAGGGGTCTGGATGGGGAAAAACAGGCTTCAGCTGAACCCTGGTAAGACGGAGTGGCTGTGTATTAATGGCCCCTTGGTTTCTGGGACTTTGTCATCTTTAGTTCTGGATGGGGTTGCACTTCCCCAGACAGACCCGGTGCGTAACTTGGGGGTCCTCTTGGACTCACGACTCCTGCTCGAAGAGCAGGTGGCAGTCGTGGCCAGGAGGGCCTTTGCTCAACTTCGTGTTGTGCGCCAATTACGCCCTTTCCTTGACCAAGAGGCCCTTCGAACGGTCACTCAAGCCCTGGTTGTCTCTCATATAGATTACTGCAATGCACTCTACATGGGGCTACCCTTGAAGAATATCCGGAAGCTACAGCTGGTGCAGAATGCGGCGGCACGGGCAGTTTTAGGTGCATCAAGATCTGCACACATAACACCTCTGCTCCGTGAGCTGCATTGGCTGCCAGTTTGCTTCCGGGTCCAATTCAAGGTGTTGGTTATCACCTTTAAAGCCCTACATGGCACGGGACCAGGTTATCTGAGGGACCGCCTCATCCCCATGACATCTTCCCGTCCCACCCAATCTTGCAGAGAGGGCATGCTGTGGACCCCTTCTATGAAAGAATTCCACCTAATGGGGTCCCGGAGACGAGCCTTCTCTGCAGCGGCTCCTGCCCTATGGAACATCCTTCCACCAGGGATAAGACAGGCTCCCTCGCTCCTGGATTTTAGAAAAAAATTAAAAACCTGGCTCTGTGATCTCGCCTGGGGCAAAAAGGAAAGCAGTCAAGCCTGGGGATGGCTGATCCCTTAGAGCCACCTTAGATATTTAAAATATTTTAATCATAGTCAACGTCACTATCTGCCTCTTGGATTTTATTTTATTGTATTTTATTGTAATTTATTGTAATTCTATTTTTATCATAGTTTTTATTATACTTTGTTGATATTGTGTTGTGAACCGCCCAGAGTCCCTCCTTGAGGGGGAGATGGGCAGTTATAGAAATTCAATAAATAAATAAATAAATAAATAAATAAACAAACAAACAAACAAACTGCAACACTTTTTTCCAAATCCTGAGGAAAACAATATAAAGCAGTCCTTGGGATTTTCATTTAATGAAAAACATATAAATAGAGAGAGGATTTAAAATATAAATGTTGTTGTTGTTGAGGACTTTCTTTACAATGTCATTATTTTTGGAGTGATTCATGTTAATCTGCTTCTCAGCTTGAAAAGCCCCCTTCTTTTCTTTCAAAGTGGGCAAAGCTTCCTTTAAACCCAATTAAAGCTACCTTGATCTAATGAATAATCTTCATGGAGTAAAATCTGGAGCCACCTCTAAAATACACAGACTGTGTAATAACTAGAGAAAATGGCAGGATATAGATTTTACAGTTAAAAAATCATCTCTTTAATGAAGAAAAGTTATCACCCTTGGCTTCTAGGTGACAAAGGAAATGGAACAAGCCACATGTTATTCAGCAACACTGTATAAATCCATATAGGTCTATTGCTGCTGGCTAATTATTTTCTTCCTTTCAGCCCTTTGCATTAGATTAAGACAGACTTCTTGCAGGCTGTCTCAGAGACATATTCTTACACTTGGCTTACACTTTACCTTTTAAAATTGATTTTAAGACATCTTTCAAAAGTTGGCTTACTGTATATAACCAGTTCACACACTACAATTGCCATGGAACAAAAAAAGCAGGGAGATGCTCTGTGAGTACACTGAATATATTGTCTTTATGAAATGTCCAAGAGTCCTGGGATGCAAACAACACCCACATTCAAAGCTGAGCAATAAGTAGGTGTATTTAATGCCTGGGGCATATATGCATCTGTGTGTGATAGCAAAGGAAGATAACAGAATATAGCATTCTATGGTATAATACATAGCTTTTCAAAGTGTGTGTTGCGACACACTACTGTGTCACCTGCGGTGTTCTGGTGTGTCGCGCAAAAACCCAGAAGCGCTGATGGGGGAACTGGAAGAAGCGGCACCCCCACCAATCAGCACTGCCACTGCCGCCAGTGCAGCAGCAGCGCTGATTGGTGGGGGTGCCGCTTCTTCCGGTTCCCCCCATCAGCACTTCCGGGTTTTTTGCACGACAGACCAGGACACCGCAAGCTGCGCCACCACTGCCGTTGGTGTGTGTCGCCAACGTGAAAAGTTTGGAAAGCTCTGGTATAATATCTAGAGATGGGAATAATACCACTACACTTTCTTCTGGAATCAAATTTGAATGTTCCGCCTCGAATTGATGTAGCAGTGGGACAAACAAAACTAGCATCAAATTGGTTGATTGATTATATGCCATCAAGTCATTTTTGACTCCTAGTGACCACATAGATTTTCTCCATGATGATCTGTCCCTAACCTAGTCCTTCAGCTCTTCCAACAACACCCTCATCACCACTGTAACTGAGTCTACCCACCTTGCTGCTGGTCATCCTCTTCTATAAAACACTATAAAATGGTGTTCACCTTTTTAAAAAAAATCTGCAAAAATTGTCTTAAAAAAAGGTACATTGTGAAAGTTGGGTTCAGACAGCACATTCAAAAGAAAAAGCTTACATTGGGGAATTTGCATTTTAAAAGCCTTGCAGCAGGAAAATTTCCCTGTTAAAGAATGAAAGATGGTTTACATACCCTACCCAGGTTTTTGAGCAGTTTACATTAACAGCTAGGACAATTAGGGCAAGATAGACAAACAGTTTCCATATATTATGATATGCTGCAAACATAAACAGTTATAAACTTTTCAAAATCCTTTTTCAAAATTCCAAAACAGGATGATGGGACTCCTGCTATTCTGGCAGGAATTGTGAAATTTCTTGAATGTAGTAGAAATCATGTGAAAATTGTAATGAATACTGTTGCTGAGTAGTTTTTCCATTTTGTGGCTGCCTATTTTTCTCAATTCTATCCCTTCTTCCAGCAAATGTCAGTTGAGTTCACCAACTCTCTTTGTAAGTAAATGAATGAGGGTTGATGAAAGGGAAGTCATGATTCTCCTCTTACTATTTATAAAGGGGCTTAGAAGAATATTTACCAGACAAAATTGGTAGAGAAGGCAGGGTTGAACAGTTTACCATAATACCAGTAATATTTCTCATGCAGGTAGGTCTCCAGTCAGGCTCTAAAGATGGTTGTTAGGCTACCTTGGAGAAGGGGTTCACTTGTGATGCCGCTTTCTCTCACTTGTCAATCATCCCATCCCTATTTTTTACATGATCAGGATGCCTATGCCATCAAGTAGTGATTTTGGGGATCCATCTTTAGTGAAACATCTGATTGGGTCCTCAGTGTGTTTCCACCACACCGTGGTTTAGAAAACACAACAGGCTAATCCTGTTAGCTGGGACTGACAGAGGCCTGAAGTGCAGGAGGCATGAGCTCCTGTCTTGGCTTCAAAGAGAAAATGCTGCTTCTTAATAAGTGCTTATTAGCATATAAAGCATCTTAAATTTAGCCTAGAGAGATACTTTGAACAAACTGAAATCACATTTTTCATATATATCATTAATATTCATGCTCAAAATAGAGGTGTGGATGAAAACGTGGAACGTACTAATGGGGCAGCTGCTGATCCTGATCCTGGCCTCCTTAAATGGACTTGTTTTGAAATGCATTTTAAAATAAGCAAATAAATATTGTTTTGAAATTTATATTATGCCTGTGCAAATTGTCTTTAGATTTGCCTGGAGAAAGAATTTTGTGCTGTAGAGGCAAAGTGATTCGCTTCAGTGAAGCAAAGAGGCAACACAGTGCTGAGGGAGGACTGTGAAGCAGAGCATGACGAGGCAGCCTGATTTCTTTACTTAATAGCAATCCTGCTTTGAGAAGGACTGTGCTTTGCCTGGACCCTCCTTGAAGTGAAAAAGCCATTCAAAGATTTGCATTGCTTTGATATACGTTCTTATTCTTAAATGTGATAAAATGAAGCAACCTTTTAAGAAATTCAGTTAAAAATTAATTGTTGTTTATTCGTTCAGTCGCTTCCGACTCTTCGTGACTTCATGGACCAGCCCACGCCAGAGCTTCCTGTTGGCCGTCACCATCCCCAGCTCCCCCATGGTTGAGTCTGTCACCTCCAGAATATCATCCATCCATCTTGCCCTTGGTCGGCTCCTATTCCTTTTGCCTTCCACTTTCCCTAGCATCAGCTTCTTCTCCAGGGTATCCTGTCTTCTCATTATGTGGCCAAAGTAGGGTTGCCCCCTGAGCCCGCTGCTGTACGTCCTCGCGCTGGACGTGGCGCTGTGGGGGCTGGAGCGTGATGGCGGTCTGGTGGGCTTCCCGTGCCCAGTGGGGCTGCGGGGCGGCGCGGCGCGCGGGGTGTGCTTCCTCGCCCATGCCGACGACATCTCCCTCCTGGTGTGTTCGCGCATGGAGGGCCAGCGGACGAGGGAGGTCTTGCGCGGGTATGAGGTGGCCTCGGGGGCCCAGGTCAACGACCGCAAGAACTGGGTCGTGGCCCTCGAGCCACCAGCCATGGGCGACGGCGCGCTGCGCCGCTGGCCGGTCGTGGAGTGGTGAGGGGAGGGCGCGGGGCCGGGTGTGGCCCGCGCCACCCTTGCCGGGGCAGCGGCAGCAGCCCTGCCCATGCGCACGATGCGCGTCCTGGGTGTTTGCTTTGGCCTCCCCCCTCCCCCCATGGCTGGCCCTTTGCGGGCGCCCACGCCCCCTCTTCCTCTCCCGCTCCCCCTGCTGCAGGTTCATCCGGACGGAGCGGCGGAGACGGGGGCCCTGACGGCGGAGCGGCGGAGGACGGCGGCGGCGGAACAGCCAGCACCACCGACGGAGATGACGGAGGCGTCGGCGTCGGTGGTGGAGGTCGAGCAGGTGGCTCTGGACTGGCGGCGGCGACGCGAGTGGCGGGGCGGCCGCGGCGGTGGCGGCGGCTGCCGGCCTTGCCCTGGTCAATGCTGAGGCTCCTGAATTATCTCGTCCTCCACGCGCTGTGCCAGCTCCGGACTCGGCACCTGCGCGTGGAGCGGGCCGGCGGCGCCCCGCCAGTGGACTGGGCGGCGGAGGAGGCAGAGCGCATCGCCGACCGGGCGGCCTGGATCCATGCCGCCGAGCGCGAGCGGCTGCCTGAGGATCGCTGGTGGCGGCTGTGGCCGTGGCGTGAGCGGGCGCCCTCCCCACCGCCGATCACATGAGCGTGGCCTTCCCTGTGGGCCTTCCCGGCCGGACTGACTGTTGGGTTTTCCCACGGATGACTTTGGTGGGCGGCGGTTTTGCCGGTGGGCGTGTTGTTGTTTTTTGTTGCGTTTCTCCAGTCAGGAGTGTTTTTTGTTATCTTCATTCCCATGAGCCCGGCCGCCCGTTCCCACTAGGGGCGCGCCAGGGCCGGTTGTAGGAGGGTTTTAAACAATAAAAAATCATGTCGTTTCCTAAAAATCGTGTCGTTTCCTCCTTCTCCTCCCCCTTCCCCTTCCCCGTATCCTTCTCCTTCTCCTTTCTCCTAGATTAGAGGTGACCCAATGATCAACCAGCAAGATGAATTCCATTGAGGACAAATCCTACATTTGGATAGGAAAAAATCAAAGGCATGAATATAGGATAGGAGACACAACCTGGACTTATGAAAGGTATCTGGTGATTTAGTGAATCAGAAGCTGAACATGAGCCAACAGTGTGATGCAGCTGCAAAAAGAAAAAGAAAATACAGTCCTAGGTTGCATCAACAGAAGTATAGTGTTAAGACCAAGAGAAGTCATGGTTCCCCTCTATTCTACTTCGGTTAGACTGCACCATTTGTTCAGGGGTCCATATTTTAGGAAGGACATTGACAAACTGGAACATGTCTAGAAGACAGCTACCAAAATGAAAAAAATTGCAAGAGATCACCACTTTGCCAATCCTTTCTCAATCTGAGTTCTCCAGAAGTGTTTTATGACAACTCTCATCATCCCCAAGCAAGGGAGGTAAAGGCTATGGGCCAGGAGAGCATCAGATAGGAGAAGGTGGAACTGTACTTGATGGTACAACTAGATGCAATGCTAAACAGATCACTGTCAATTGGAAAGTAAGCATTAATCACAGGTATGTACTTTTAATTGTGACAGGTGCCATGAGGTGTGGGTGTCTGGAGGAATGCTCTAATCTGTGGGTGTCCAAACTTTTGGCTTCCCTGGGCCACATTGAGTGAAGAGGAATTGTCTTCGGCCACACATAAAATATATAATATAGTTAATGTATATAAGTAATAAAACTTCATTTATTTTTTAATATTTTTTATTATAAATTTTTTAAAAAGAGGGCAACATAAAACTAGTGGCGTATTTGACCTTGTTTTTGTGAAACTAATGCATCAATGTCTGGTTCGATGAAAGTGGTTGCAATTCTCAGTGAGTTCTCAAGGTGCTCATAAGCTTTTACCTGGGAGAACCATCACCCATTGGCAACTGCTGCTAACGGTGTGTTTTTCTGCCGGAGCCACTGGCGGCCTCCCCTTCCCGCTCGGCATCTTGGCTCTTCTCTGAGCGGCAGCCTCCGCCAATCTTCGCCTACTAACTACAGATGCATTAATGGTAGAGCGGCAGACTCCGCTTGGCTTGCGAGTCAAGTTGCAAAACTGGCTTTGGCGGCTGCTCGCAAACTGGCGGAAGACTGCTGCCTGCCTGCGAGGGAAGCCGAGAGGAGAAGCGGATGCTCTACGCAGGTGATGTAACTACCCTGAGCTTTGTTACTGTCTCAAATGTACTGGGATTGTCTATTTTTGGTGTGGGCCTGGCTGCAAAACAGAAGACAGAGAGAATGGCAACCAAAAAAATCACAAAATAATGTTAAAAGTTTACGATTTTTTGAGGCTGCATTTCTAGCTGTTCAGGGCCACATGCGGCCTGTGAGCCGCAGGTTGGACATACCTGCTCGAATCCTTTTATCCCCTAACATAATGCAGGCCAAAGTCTCCCTGAGAACCAGATTCCTGTTGGCACTGATGCAGGTTTTCCTCCCAAGTTAAAACCTCTGGGTTTGGTGAGGGGGAGGGAACAGAAGTAATTTTCAGGAATATTAAGAAAGGCAATCATCCTCATTGCTTTCCATTAACAGCTTTTTCCCATTATGTAGTTGTCATTGACATCTAGTATGCCACACTTAGTTGTTCCTATGCTACTTCTGCATTTTATATACCAGCAGGTACAATACAGAAAATGTATATGCTTCTAACCTGTTTGATATGCCACAGTTTATGTAACATGACAGCTTTCTTGCTATTTTTTTAAATTTTCATTTATTAAATCATAAGAGATAAATGCTCAGGGAGGCAGGAACCCATTAGTCTGAAATTTCTTCCAGCACTTAGGGCAGAATGGGATGTGAGAAAGCAGCACTTTGCATTTCTATGAAAGGAACTAATAATTTTGGACCCCTTTCAGGCTTTAAAGAATATTTATTTTCAGGGAGAATATTTATTTTCAAAGAAGCAGTTTGAACCCAAGTTCAGATTTTGTTTAGGTAGTGGAAGCAAAGAAACCTACTTCATTTCAAATGATGCATAAGCTTAATGTGCTTCGTAATAACAACGTAGTAGTTGAATGTTGCTTTGCACAGTGGTGGTGGCCTCATTACTTTCAGTTCCTAGCTTGAAATCAGGAGTGTAGTAACACCTTTCCTGACTAATACATTTTATTAATTAGGATAATAAATACAGTTTGTTAGTCGGAAAAGGTGTTACCACACTCTTTCTGATTTTTTGCTATCATAGACTAATACCGCTCTCCTCATACAACCTCTAGTGTGAAGGGTTTCATGCCAAATTGAAAATGTAGGTTATTCAAATAACTAGAGTAGCTGGTTCAGCCTCCAGAAATTTAATACTCACCTATATCCAGCAGTTTATAAACATTTAAAACTATTTTTTTCTATTCCACCCAAAGTATAAACCCACAATGGGTATAATTACAAATGATGTTGGGAAGGTGAGTTATGCTGCTGCCATAAGTAAATGTGCTGGAAATAAATGAGCTTAGAATTAAATAATTGGAAACTTTTCAGGAGGATGAAAAATTAGGAAGGCATCATGTGGATGTAAGTGATCTGCACTGAGTGAACAAGAAGCAGTGATAATTTTGTTCACCTTGGATTACCTGGCAATCAAGGAGCTTTTATGAGAATGTCATATATTTCAGTGGGTGCATCCTGTGGATCAAGGAAATGATGTAATTAGATTTTAAAAAATGGGCAAATCATTCACAATGGAGAAATTTTAGAAATCTCCTTAATCTCTGCATTTAGATGTATGATAATATTATTTGCAGAAAGCGTTGCATGAAACTGGCAGATCTCAACATATATTTGATGATTAGACCCTTAATCT
Source organism: Charina bottae (assembly GCA_023362775.1). Classification (NCBI taxonomy): domain Eukaryota; kingdom Metazoa; phylum Chordata; class Lepidosauria; order Squamata; family Charinaidae; genus Charina; species Charina bottae. The sequence goes on from JALMGJ010000006.1 coordinate 63,522,685, forward strand.
GATTTTCAAAATGTAATTCCTCTGGAAAGGAAGGTCATGGACAGAAGGAGCGACCTATTTAATCAGGCAAGAGATTTAGACCTTGCCTTGCCTAACATATTGTTTTCTATCATGGCCATTGAAAAATGTCCAAGAACCTCACAAATGGGGTATGAAGACAACAGGGATCTTAATATATGGAACTTTGTGGCAAATTCTCTGAACAATGTATCCTGGATCATTACAGGTAGTCCTTGACCTACGACCATTCAGTCAGCGACCATTCCAAGTTACAACGGCACTGAACAAATGGTGCTTATGACTGGTCCTTGGAGGTCTGGCCATCCCAGCCCCCCTGCAGTCACGTGATCGGGATCTGGGTGCTTAGCAACCTGTTTGCACTTATGACCGGTTGCCAAGCGCCCTGCAATCATATGATTGCTATTTGCAACCTTCCCTGCTGGCTCCCCTAAAAAGTCAATGGGGAAGCCAGTAGGGGAAGGTCGTAAGTCGCTGGGGTAAGTCTCCCCCACCCGAGCCCCCTCCCCAGCCCCATTGCGCTCACACTGCACTGGCCACTTGCACACCCCCATGCACTCTCCCCAACCCACACGGCACTTCTTGCACACCCCCATGCAACCTCCCCAACCCACGTCACATCCTGTGCACCTCAATGTAGAAATGTGCTAGTGAAAAGTGAACTCTATGTTATGCTAACCTTTTCTGTAAACTTTGGATACTGTTTTAGTCTGTTTTAATCTGAAATAGACCTGCATTTTAGTAAAAGTCTCCTTGGGGAGATGGGCGGTCATAGAAATTTAACAAATAAATAAAAAGTCACTCACCTCAGAGAATAATTTAAACATAAAACCTCCAAGAGATTCATGGCTAAGGAAACTTGGATAGAATCCTGCAAAAATGCATCTGATGATCTTAGGCAGATGATTTAACTTAAACAGTCACTTTAGGAGATTTTGGAATAGAGAGCAATAGCTCCCATTTGTTTTGAAAATCACAGAAAAATCAAAAGTAACTTATAGTGATAGAAAGCAGCCAGGCAGGAGGGTGTTAACCAGCATTTACTTTCTGATAAATAGATATTTTGTGACTGGCCATGTCCCCCATAGCAGCCATTTTGTGAGAGTGTCTGTGACATGATTTAAAAACTCCAAATGTGCCCATCAAAATACCAAAAGTGCAAAAAATATATATGACTATAGTCAATTTAAGTCTTAGCTGTCTCTGCATCTTGTAGTCTCCTTTTGTCTACCCTGAATCTTCTGCAATCACTTTCATTGGTTGACCTCTAATTCTAGAATTATGAAAGAGAGGGGAAAAGTTTTTATTCCTTTTCTCCTCACTAAACATACATTTATAAACTGGATTTCCCTAGCCTAATGCCCTCCATATGTGTTGGATTTCCCCTCCCACAAACCTTATTTGACTTAAGCTTGGAAGCAGATTTGTCTGCAAGAACTGTAGCTTATATTCCATAATGGGAGACTAACAGTTATTTGCTTTCTTCTTTAGGAATAATCTTTGAGGCATTGCAATGCCACCTCTGCTCTTGAACAGAGTGAAGTTGCAGTCTTCACTCAGCCACAGACAATTTCCTTCCTTCTTTCCCCATTTTTACGTCCTTTGTGATTTTTATACCTTCTTGCTTGATGAAGAGTGAAAGATGACACAAGCTTTGATTTGGTGGAGTCATCCCTTGGTATGTAAGCCTACCAAGGGATGACTCTACCAAATGTTTGTGGGGCGGGCTAATGTTTTGTTGGTGATGGAGTTGAGGTACGTGCACTTTTCTATTACTATAGGTTCATTGGCTACCTCCATAAGAGGGCAGTGGATGAATGGTGCCATCAGACCTGTCCTAGTTTGGTGGGTACTGGGGGAATTTCCAAAGATTATGGGGCATCACCATCTTTATAATTCTTGATTGTGTATATCTTTCCCCTCCACTTTGAGGCTGAACAGGCAACATATACCCTTTACCCCCAAGTTCCTCTATCAGAATGTGAATGCAGTATAGTTGTGTTGGTTTCAATTTCATCAGGAAAAGAGGCTATTTCTAAAAACGGAATAGAATCAGAAAAAAAAATCCTTTGAAATAAGTAAGTAATGGTTTTGAGCCCAGAGTTGATGTGCTGCTTCTATGAAGGAAAGGCTTATAGTGGTTTATTGGGCAAGACAGCAAAAATGTGTAATAAAAACAGGGCTTTGCCCTCGGGGCAAATAGTATATTTAGTAAAGATAAAAATAAAAAAAAAATAAAGGTTTTCAATAAAGATAAGGTTAAGTCCAGTTCAAGTTGAGCTTTGTGGACACAGCCAGGTCATTTTCTCGGCAGCAATATGGAAGTGGTCTGCCACTGCCTTCTCTGGATTTCAGTAAAGGACACTTTCATAGCTTATTCCCAGAAAAAGAAATATGGCACTATTCTTCAGCCAGGGCTCTGACATTTTTCTGGTTCATAGGAAAAATGAAGTCTGAGATAACAGCCACATTTGAGGCTTACCTAGGATTCCATTCTTCAGTGTTCAACGTGGAATGTTTCCTAGCCTCGTGCAATGGTTAGACTGGGTCTATGAGGAAATTCTTTCTGTGCTCACGTGCAGGTATTGGACAGATAAATTGAGAAAGTTAATTAGCTCAGGATATAAATGGGAAAATGATATGCTTAATTTGAGAGTTATAATGCAGAATATGGGTTTTTATGTTTCCCCGAAAGCAGAATCACATAGAGGTTAAAGTTTGATTGTGCCAGAATAATAAGGTAGCCTTTGTTAACTTACAGGATAACAGGATTAACTGTACAAAAAAATTGAAATAAATGAATGTTATTCTCTTAAATTGAATGGTATATTTCAGAACTTTTTGAACTAGAGGCTGGTTAATTGGAATAATTATTGGTTTCATCTCTTTGCAGCTGCAAAATAAAAAGAAGAGTGAAAGACTTCTATCCCTCCTTGTGGAATCTTGATTTCAGAACTCATGGGGTAAGTCTATATTCTAACTTTGCTAAAAAGTAATTACTCATAATTACTTTTGTTCACTGCTGTATTTTTCAATGTGCATTTTCTAATTATTTATAGAATTCAGTATCTAATACACTAGTTGCATTCAGGTAAACTGAGAAGATGATATACTTTTTCTTAAACATGCAAAGCCTCCACAGTTTCATTAAGGCACTCCTAAAGACAGTATGCCATTTTGCAAATCTCAGGAAATGTACTTTACTTCCCCAAGTTCAAGCCCCTTTTTCTTTTGGAAATTGAAGGTCATTCAGTAGATATAATTAGCTTAATTGGGGCTGACAGGTTTAACTTGACAGAAGACTCTACCATATGTTTTTCTTTCCTGTGGAGGCTATGCCATTTCCCCCAGCACTGGTCACAATAGATCGTGTGTTTCCAGGATGAATAGCCAGTTGCAGATGTAACTTGCACACAATTTTTAACAATCTTCTAAAACCACATTGTGATCACAGGGTAAGAACGAGATCCCAGTGGTCAGGAATAGTAGACTAGCATTCATTCATTCATTCATTCATTCATTCATTCATTCATTCATTCATTCATTCATTCGCCACTCTATTCCCAATGTCTCAAGGTAGCTTACACAGGAAAAAAAAAAGACTTAAAAACAATATCTCAATAATAAACAATTTACATTACACTGATAATCCCAACAGGGGTAGATGCCAAAATCTAACATCACCCACATGGTCTCTCCCAAAGCCATTTTTTAAAAAAAATGCTTTAAGGAAACTTATTAGGGAGGAGATACTTCTTACTGTATATAGGAGAGCAGGCTGTTCCATAAGAGGGGGTATCGCCATTGAGAAGCTCTAGCTATGGGGCATCTGTAGATAGAACTCTTTTGAAGGCAGGACCCTCAGTAGGGCCTCTCTTCCAGATCTTACAGGATGGACAGATTTGCTTTGGAGTAGATGGTCTCAAAGATAATATCTGAAAATCTTGATATTATGTCATCATGTCACAGATTCCAGATAATTTGGATAGTAATTCTGATTTGTAAATATCAGAGGATGCAGGTGAATGGAATTCAGTCTCTGCAGACCTGGAGGAAGACAATACATTGCTTGACATCCTCTAAAGCCAGAAATTGAGAACTTGAATCCACAGTTCTTAAATATCCTGACAAATAGTAATTCATAACGTTAAATTAAGTGCTCTTGAAAGTCTAAAAGGTGTTTTACCTGGGCAAGAATTTCAGTCTTTTGATAGCCACTTCAGGAATGATATTTCACTGATTCTGTTATACAAAGTCAGGGTTGGACAGTCCCAGCTTGGACAGAGGGGCAATCAATAGCATTTCATGAAAATGACTATAGTTATACAAAAAGTTTAATTTAATTACTCAAGAAGAGTTTAGAAAGTGTGTTGCTTGTAGCATTACTGTGCCTGCAGATACCTCCATGCTCTACCTGACTTTATTATTTTTAGATTCTTTTAATTAAAACATAATTAGATGAGAAACTGGTATACTGCACAACAAAGTACCAGCCTCTAGCATAGTTTATATTTACCCACACAGTATAGGCCCCATTGGTATTCTTAGAAAATAGGGATGATTTGGAAAAAGGATGGAAATTTGCTGGAAGTATTGTAGCAACCAGAGACATTGATGGGGAGAAATTTCACCTCTTTGTCTACTGGTAAGTGGGTGTTTTATGGTCTGCCATATCAATTATGGCAGCCATTTAACAAGCTCTTCTGAGCCTTAAGGCTTGAACTAAGTTGTGGTCTATTTGGGCCAACAAAACAGCAGAGATAATTAACATAGTTAAGGAAAGTCCAGTAAAAGTTCAAAGAAGCTGGGTTTCCTTACTAGCAACTAAGGTTGGGGCAAAATAGACACTGTCATTAAGTCCAGGCAATAATTGAAGTTGCCAGAAGGATGAATGGAATCTGGAGACATGAATGTTATTCCTAAACCTCCATATTCAGGAAAGGCCTTAAATGCAGGAAGCTCACAGCCTCCTGCTGAAGACAGTGGATAGTTAGCTCTAATTACAATAGCCATTGTCTCCAAGTCCCCTCCATATCTAACAGAGCACTTACCCGTCTTTTCGCCTTTCCATACTGAGATGGAGGTCCTGCAGGTTATATAAATCAAGATCCTAGTTGGGGATTTAATCTGTAGGAGGAGAATCAGGAGCAGTGGGGCATTTTCTGCCTCTCCACTGGTCCTAAACTTTGGTTTTTCAGAGATCTGGTTGATGTTTCATTTTGTCCTCTTTTCTTCTCTGAGGATAAGTGGTCTATCTGTGGCATGACATAGAGAAGAACTCCGTGGTAGCCATTTGGTAAAAACACACTTGCAAACTTCAAAACATGACTACCATTATAAAAACCTCTGCTTCCATTCTGGAACATGTGAAAGAATGGCTTTTAAAAATATTGTTTCAAATATTTCCAAAATGTCTGGAAATGGTTATAGCAAACTGTTATTTTCTTTAAAAAAAATACCTTTTATTCCTTCTTATATTCTATCCTATTTTTATTCCTGCTAACATCTTCCTTTGCTTTGTCCCAGCTTTGCTGTTTTCTCTTTCTTTCTCATGGCTGATTAATATAGAGATTGGGATAGCAACCTCCTTCAAAGAGACAATTAATATACAAATCTCAAATGCTGAATAATTAAGAACATGCTGGTAGCCTAACAGAGGGGAAATAACCCGTAAAACTTTAACAGATACAATCACTGAATATTATTTACAGTAGTTTGTAATTTATAGCAATTTAATATATACAAAAGAAACCTACAATTTCTTTCAAAAAGAACATTACAATTGCAGTAGGCTGTGTGATTGCTAGATGCATGCTAGCAATTATGATTTTACTGAGATACATTCAGTTCAGGGGTGTTGGCAAGAGAGTCAAAAAACTCAAGATGGCAGTCACAACCACGCAGTTAAAGCCCTGCCCTTTTTTTGATGTGTCACAATGCACATAAAGATGGAGCAGGGCTTTGATCACACAGTTGTGGCTGCCGTCTTGATTTTTTGACCCGCTGCGCACACCCCGATTCAGTTTACAAGTATGAATTCTATTCAGCCAGAGAAAAACAAATGTTGCACTCTATCAAGAGTAACATTCCACAAAATAAAGTACAAGAAGCCAAATACTTTTTACACTCCTGCTTCTAAAATATATGAAAAAGGAAATTGAAAAATATCATTGACTGACCAACCATTGAACTTTTCTTGTTGATTGTTGAACTTTGCTCAGTTTGTTTTGGCTTGGTTTTGAAACCAGGAACACAAAACAAGAAAAATGCTTTAACAACATTTCATTTTGATTGCCTTTCAGCTACCTTTCTAAAAGTTGAGAAATAGCTTGGTTGATTTCCATGATAATACAAATTTGGACAGAGCCCTCCTGCTCAGCTGCCTTTAGGCCAGTCCAGACTGTTTTGATCCACTCCTCCACTGGTCATACCACTGGTTATCCAACCCCAGTTCCAAGAGCACAACAAACTTTGCACAACTTCCTCTGTGCAAAGCCAACTTTGTGTTGTGGAAGCAATACAATTCTCCTTGCCAAGAGAGAGAGAGGCCATATGAGGTGCTTTATGTTGCCTTGAAATATTTGGGAAGTTGGAGTAGCCAGAAGAGTCTTCTGCTCATGCTTTTTGCAGAAGCCACGTGACTATTTCCCCTTGGAAGTAAGGTGGCTGCATTGCTTTGCCAACTGACTTCAAAGGGGTGCATCACTTGAATCTTGAAGATCTGCACTGCCCTAAACTGTGGTAATTCCTTTTAGGTATTACTTGGGTTCTGCTTAGTGCCGTGCATTTCAGCATAGGTAGAAAGTACCGTATTTTCCGGCGTATAAGATGACTTTTTAACCCAGGAAAATCTTCTCAAAAGTTGGGGGTTGTCTTATACGCCGGGTGTCGTCTTATAGGGCGGGTGCAACTCCACTTCCCTGCCGCACAGCTGTTCCCCGGCACACAGCTGATCGGCGCCGAGATTTTCCACCCGGGCCCTCCCCCCCCGAATACATCTCCAAGCTTTAGCAGAACAAACCATGAAGGAGGAGGAGGAAGAGGGTGGTGGTGATGATGGGGGGAGGTTTGAAAAAGCAGATCCAAGCGCAAAAGTTAGTGAGTCATTTCAGCCTCCCTCCCTCTCGCTCACTTTCCCTGGTGATGGATCAGTGCTGGGGGGGGGTCAGGAGGGAAGGGAGGAAACGGCAAGGGAGGGAGGGAGGGAGCGGAGGGTGGGACCCCCCCCCGCACTGATCCTTCACCAGGGAAAGACAGTGAGAGGGAGGGAGGCTGAAATGACTCAGTAACTTTTGCGCTTGGATCTGCTTTTTCAAACTTCCCCCCATCACCCTCCTCCTCCTCCTCCTCCTCCTCCTCCTCCTCCTCCTCCTCCTCCTCCTCCTTCATGGTTTGTTCCGCTAAAGCTTGGAAATGTATTCTTCACCCCTCTGCCTTGCCCAGGTAATTAAAGCTTTCTTTAAAACGTTAAAGCTTTCTCACCCCTCCCCCCAATATTCTCCTTCACACACACACACCCCGCGCTGCTGCGCTTCGCATTACTACGGTATTCGCTTTCTATTCCGCTTCCCTGTTTTCTCCCTGCAGTTTTTTACTTTCTACTCCGCTTCCCCACCACACAGCTGATTGGCGTGGATATTTTCCACCCCGGGGCGGAGCAAGCTGCAGGTTTTGAAGAGGGGTAGTCTTATACGGCGAGTATATCCCAAACTCTATATTTTAACTGGAAAAGTTGGGGTTCGTCTTATACGCCCAGTCGTCTTATACGCCGGAAAATACGGTATTTGATGTATGCATGGAAGTGTGATGTTTAGGAAAGGATGGTTGGCAGATCAGTAGATAAGAAGGCACTTCTTGAGATCAAATTATCATCAGAATAGCCACAAAGTTTGTCTCAAATTTCACCTCATTAGCTCCTTCATTTCTTGTGGCAGAAATGAGAATTTGATGATTGTGATGATTCCTAGTCCTGTCTCTGTAGAGTGTCGCTAAGCCTCCAATAATTAAGTAAAGTAAGCAAGCATTTCTTCTCTGCTTCTGACTACATACAGTACAAAAACCCACTTGGCTTCAGACATAATCAATTAAATTCTAGCGTATTTCTTGAATATTTTCTAATGGCCAAAACCAGAGCACAGCTTAATAATGCAATGGCTTGATGGTTCTCATAGTCATGGCTGCTATATTGTTAAGAGCTGCACAGGCAAATTTTCTCTTCCTTTTGGTTGAGCTCTGCTGAGGGATACTTACTTCCCAATTGCCCTCTAACCCCCAGTAGCTCAGTTCTTGTAATTTTACTCTGATCTGCTTCCCCTGCCTTTGAGGAGGCCCTGCCTGAACATCCCTTTTGTCTTTTACACTGATGGAAGTTTGAACAAGTTTTCCTTGGTGTGCAGGTGCTCATTGCGACAGATCCAATGGCTTTTGCTCCAATGTGACAGCTGCTGTTCTGTATGGCAGCAAGAGTAATGGTTGTCATATGGCAGGAGGATGTGAAGCCAAATTCACTTTTTGCAGGAGCAAAGTTCAAATTATGGAAAGGACTGTTCTGATTATCAGGATTCAAGAACAACGTTGATGCAATGGCATCACTAAAAGTACAAAGGGACACTCTCAGAGGGTGGGAAAATGGGACTGGAACTTTCCAGACATGTACATGTAGTTCTTCTCTATTTATAGCAATATTTAATGTATAGTCACCTTAGCTTAACCAAATATACATATACAGTTCTGTGCAGAGAGTTTCAACTGAGCTTTTATATTGTCTTATCTGTTTCACTCAATCATTCCCTCCCTCTCTCACTCATGCAGCTTCTTCCTGTGCTTTCACTTCTGGGCTGGCTTCTATCCTAGGGAGGAGAACAGGAAGAGGGGAAATGTGACTCTTTTCTGGACTTCTTGGACTCTAGCTTCTTAGTCAAACTGTCCTTGCTGACCTCTGATATATCCTCCCCAAACTACAGTCCTTTCCACCAGCTGTTCACTCAGCAGGTTGCTCTCTCGGCTCCTGCTTGATTCTGCAGGGTTGCCAACCACAGAGTGATCCTGCTTTGCACACGTGGTATCACTAGTCCAAGCCACATGCAAAACAACTCCAGGAATGCCCAACACACTCTTCCTCCATCATTCAATGCTTCTGCCCATTTAAATGTTGACAGCTGGGTGTTTTAATTAGGCATGAAGTTTCTCTAGTTTTTTGCCCACGGGGGGAAAAAACCCTTTAGTGTTGAGACCATTGCCTCATCCGAAACCCATCAGGGCAACTCATCCTGCAACAGCCATTATTGTTTTGAAAGACTTTTCATGGGCCTGTTCTCTTTCTTTTTAACCCACCCTCCACCTCCCCATATCTGTATTAAAAATTCTATGGATAAATATGATTCAGTTCAGTTGCCACTGTTTTGAAAAGGAAAAATGCTCTGATTATGAATAGGAGGTACGTGGCGGGGGCCCTGCTGAACGGTATTGTAAAACATTTAGCCAAACATGAAAAGAGGAGATTGTGATATCAATAGCATCTTTTTAACGAGATATTGCTAACCTCAATATGGAGAGTCCTGGAAATGGAATACTTAGTGGAATATGTGACTGATTCTATGCTGCATACACCAATCATTTCAATTTACATAAACTCCTGTGAAAAGTTGCTAGTTCAGCCTTATCTCTAGTTATTTTTTCAAGGTATTTGTGCCTATTCTTCTTATGCCTTTGCCCATATGCCAATGTATTCTGTTTTGTAGAAAGATAAAATAATTGAAGTATACCAAATTATCATTACATTTTACTGACCTCTTTCCTCATGTAGATTTATATCTACAGAGAACCCCAGGGGTGTAGGTACCCTCCAAAAACTTTTGCTATAGCCCCCAACCCCCTGAAACTGAATAACCCCCCTTCCCTGCGAAGTAGCCTAAATCAACTACAGAGCTTACTGGATTAAAATAAACAAATTTAAAATAAACCTAAATGGAATCAAGTGTATTGTTTGTCCTAGTCCTGCCTACTTCTTGGAATGAAACTCTTGACAGTCCAGATTGAGAACAAATGAGGCCCTCAGCCTGCTGAAACTGTGAATTCTCTCATAAAAGATTCTTGCATGTTCTTTAAACAACAACCCTTTGAGATATTTATTTATTATTTTATTTATTTTATTTATATTACTGCCCATCTTCCCCCGAAGGGGGAACTCTGGGCGGTTTACAATAAAAAGATATGCTAGGAGAGGGAGAGATATTCAACAGTACTTCATGGCTGAGAGTGAGATTTGCATGTAACTCTTATTGGCCTCAGTCAGTCACTGTAGCCACTAATGGTCCCATAGTGAATTGTGGTATGTTTGGGGATGGCACACAAAGTAAGCATTATATAAATGGTCACAGACAGTATATTAAAATTCCATTGTTGTATGCATTAGGGTCCTGCTGTTGAATTATGCTGACTTTGGGACTGAATTGCTATTTAAATCTTAGATCTTGATGAAATTAATCTAATTTATCTCAGGAGTTCTTCTGAAGAATGAATGTAGATATCATGCTCTTAAATAACCAGGTCCAGATAAATGGATGAAATACAAGGTTATCCTGTTCACCAGCTCTCAAGGAACTCTGTGAATCTTTCTCAAATATTGGTAATCTATGTGAAAAATCAATTATTTTTTCAAGTGAAGCATAATAGATTTTCCTTAACAACATTAACTTCAAATAATGGTTTTTTAACATTGAAATTATGAGTCTGTTGAAATTCTGAGGTTTGGAAGCCAAGAAAAATTTCCAGGATATATTGGTATATATTGCCTGGGTCTGACTGATCCCAATCTACAGGTGCAGACCATTGTAAATAAATACCCATCTTACACATGTTTTCATGTGAGATAGAATGTCTCAACTTTCCACTGTTTCTCAGAATTGTCTTCCTATCAAAATTCAACTGAATATAGCAGATACAACAGACCTGGGATTTCATAAAGGGATAGATTTTCATCTTAAGGAGTCAAGATAATTTGGCTGTCTTTGGATTTTATTCCCTTTTACTCAGATGGGAAGAACAATAATGTTCTGTCTTCTTGGGATGCATAGTAATGCTAGACTCCATGATTCTTATAGTTCTTTTATTTTACATCTTATAGCAAAGTAAGACTTTCATCTGTATCTTCCTTCCCATCTGAATCAGGAGATCTTGAAGGTAATGATGGCCTAGATGAGAACCTAAAAAAACTGAAGCTGAATCCAGATAAGACTTATTGTGGATAGATAGTTCATAGGCCCTGGGAATTGGAAAGCTGGCCTGATCTTGACAAAGAAAAACCCTTTCCAAAGGAACAAATGCTATATTGACACACTCCATAATCCCAACCTATAACTAGAGAAAAGTTATAGAGGCCTCACTGTTACACTAGCTATGACACTACCTGGACCTGAATACCCTAGTCCAAGGGTCGGAAATGGCGGCTCGCGAGCCAAATGCGGCTCTTTGGCCCCTTGAGTGTGGCTCTTCCGCAGGCAGGCGTGGCGGGCGTGGCGCGGCAGCGAGTGTGGCGGGGCAGGCGCGGCAGCGGGCATGGTGTGCGTTGCTGTGGGCATACCCCTGGCAACCTGGCAGCCGTCTCCGGCAGCCATCTTGACGACAGGCAGGGCTTTCCAAACTGTGTGTCTCGTGACAAGCCGGAAGCGCTGAAGGGAGTGGAAATTCTCTGCACCAATCAGCTGTGCGTCGGGAAGCCCGGCAGCCTGCCCGCGCGATTTTTGCCTCCCTGCCGGAACCGAGGGCATTTTCGGGGTCCCCGGAGCCTGCCCTTTCGAAGGGGCAGCGGCAGCAGCAGCTGCAGTGCTGCCCCTTCGAAAGGGCAGGCTCCGGGGACCCCAAAAATGCCCTCAGTTTAGGCAGGGAGGCTGCGCGCAAGCTGCCTCAGCTGTTCTGCGGGGAGAATTGCCACCCCAGGGCAGCGTGTGCATGTGAAGAGGGGAGGTTTCTGCCTCCCTGCCGGAACCGAGGGCATTTTCGGGGTCCCCGGAGCCTGCCCTTTCGAAGGGGCACTGCTGCCCGAGCTGCAGTGCTGCCCCTTCGAAAGGGCAGGCTCCGGGGACCCTGAAAATGCCCTCAGTTTAGGCAGGGAGGCTGCGCCAAGCTGCCTCAGCTGTTCTGCGGGGAGAATTTCCACCCCAGGGCAGCGTGTGCATGTGGAGAGGGGAGGTTTCTGCCTCCCTGCCGGAACCGAGGACATTTTCGGGGTCCCCGGAGCCTGCCCTTTCGAAGGGGCACTGCTGCCTGAGCTGCAGTGCTGCCCCTTCGAAAGGGCAGGCTCCGGGGACCCCGAAAATGCCCTCAGTTTAGGCAGGGAGGCTGCGCGCAAGCTGCCTCAGCTGTTCTGCAGGGAGAATTGCACACGCTGCCTTGGGGTGGCAATTCTCCCCGCAGAACAGCTGAGGCAGCTTGCGCGCAGCCTCCCTGCCTAAACTGAGGGCATTTTCGGGGTCCCCGGAGCCTGCCCTTTCAAAGGGGCAGCACTGCAGCTGCTGCTGCCGCTGCCCCTTCGAAAGGGCAGGCTCCGGGGACCCCGAAAATGCCCTCGGTTCCAGCAGGGAGGCAGAAACCTCCCCTCTCCACATGCACACGCTGCCCTGGGGTGGCAATTCTCCCCGCAGAACAGCTGAGGCAGCTTGCGCGCAGCCTCCCTGCCTAAACTGAGGGCATTTTCGGGGTCCCCGGAGCCTGCCCTTTCGAAGGGGCAGCACTGCAGCTCGGGCAGCAGTGCCCCTTCGAAAGGGCAGGCTCCGGGGACCCCGAAAATGCCCTCGGTTCTGGCAGGGAGGCAGAAACCTCCCCTCTCCACATGCACACGCTGCCCTGAGGTGGCAATTCTCCCCGCAGAATAGCTGAGGCAGCTTGGCGCAGCCTCCCTGCCTAAACTGAGGGCATTTTCGGGGTCCCTGGAGCCTGCCCTTTCGAAGGGGCAGCCGTTGCCGCCGCAGCGACAACCTGGAAGCGCCGCCGCCGAAGCAGTCGAGCCTCTCTTTCCCTTCTTCTTCCAAACCTCCCCCGCCCCCTTCCACGCGATTGGCTCCTGCCCGCAAAACCCACCCCCTTCCACGCGATTGGCTCCCGCCCGCAAAACCCGCCCCCTTCCACGCGATTGGCCCGCGCCCGCAAACCCCGCCCCCTGGCTCTCGAGCACTTCAAAATGTGCACGAGCATGTCAAAATGGCTCCCGGCAAAAAAAGTTTGCCGACCCCTGCCCTAGTCTACTTAATCTTCCCCTTAAAACTAGTTAGTTGGATTACTACAATGCACTGTTCATAGGATTGCCCTTGAAGACAATATGGAATCTACAATTAGTGCAGAATTCAGCTGCCCAATAGTTGTGGGAGATGGGAGAACTAAATGGGACTAAGTGGTACACTGTCTGCATAGGAGTTACTGGTCCAATTTAAGGTTCTGACTGTAGTTTGTAAATCGTAAGAGGCTTAGGAACCAAATACTAAAGAGAAAACCTCTCTAATACCTTCCAGCCCAATGTGCAATAAGGTCTAAGGCCATGTACATGGTGCCACAGATTGGCAAGATACAGGACTAGGGCTTTCTCAGTGGCACTTAGTTATGATATTCTGCCTTGAAAGAAGTATGTCTGACCCTATAGTATACAGTCTTCTTTCTTTCACTTAAGAACTTTTAGGATAACAATTACTCAAGGACAAGATTGCCTTTCAGGTACTTTTTGTGCTCTTACTGACTGTTTTTAATTATGGTTTTATTGAGTTTTTAAATCTTAGTATTATTTTAAATTGCTCTTTTGTAAACCACTATGGGCTCCTTCAGGGGAAAAGGTATATAGAAATAAAATTAGAAGGTGATGATGATGAGGAGGATGAGGAGGATGATATCATTTATTGGGTCAGGGACTTCAACATTCTGAATAGCTGCAATCCCACAGTAGTTTCTCACTAGGTTGAATTGGCACTTACCTCAGCACACTTAGAACAGCTAAATTGTCAATAAACTGCTGCAATTTGTGATATTTTCCAGGTCCCAAAGAAAAGTGTTATTATTGGGCTTTTAAAAATATTTTTCAACCTTCTGCATATAAATCTACTTAAATTATAGATTCCCTACTTTAGTGAAGTGAGGGAGGCTGGGCCTGGAAACAGTCACCTCTCTCCAGTCTTCCTCCAGAAATTAGATTAGGTCTCTCTTTCTTAGCTTTCCAGAAATTGGTTAAAATGGAGATTTTCAGGAGACAGTTTGAGAAATAAATGCAGTTATATAGTTTCTTGTTTTTTGCTCCAGTAATTTAATTGTTAACATGTTGATATATTTTTATTCTGGATGTATGCTTTGTTGGTTTGTTGATTTAATATCTATATCTATATCTATATCTATATCTATATCTATATCTATATCTATCTATCTATCTATCTATCTATCTATCTATCTATCTATCTATCTCTATTGTTAACAGCTCGGAGTCCTTCAGATTATGGCAAAACACAAAACAAGAAGTAAATAAATAAGTAAATAAATATGACCCTAAATGTTTTAGCACAGATGGCTCATATCAGTTGTCTTTCCAGCATAAATTTTCTTTGTCAGCAACACTAATGAATTATCATTGATAAAATATTGAGAACAGATTATTATTAATCCTAATCAAATAGGACTCTCCCACATATTTGTAGAAATCTAACTTTAAAAAAATGAACACTCATTTGAAAATGATTTGGAGTAATAAAATAAATGTGTACAAAATAAATGATGAAATGAAACACATGAGCAGTAGAGTTTAAATGAATGCTATGGAGATACTGTGATACTAAAAAATGTATCGGTGAAGAATTGCAAAATGGCAATCAAATCAATTCATCTGAATTAAAATATTGCATTATTTTGCAATACAAAAATGAAAAGTTTCCAAGTACAGAAATATTTTATGTTTTATGCTTTTTTATTTTGACATCATTCCTCTTACACTAACTGTAAATTAGAATAAATGAATGTGGTTTCATTGATTGTGAGATAAGGTAAGGTAAGGTTTGGAATCTTCCACTGTAATGTAATGGTACATCATTTCCTCTCTGGATAAGGGTCTTAATTCAAGATGTGCTTGCAGTTCAGTTATCACACAATATGGGAGAAATAAGAACTTTATCTTTGGACATTAGACAGGAAGAATGAAATGTGAATCACTTGTATTTTCTCTAAGAGCTTTCCATAACATCCAAAGACATACTGAATACGGGTTTAATTTTGTTTTTTAAATTGCTCTTCTGAGTAATGAATAGTTACTAGTAATAATAATAATAGAAAAGCCAGAAGACCAGAACACCTTTTGGCCAGCAATCAACAACAAGATATGCAAAGATTAACAGCAAGATTAGCAGCAGAGGAGCAATTAAACAACACAATAGACCCTAATCAAGGAACTATTAACTCAGTCAATCACCCAAACAGCACACAACATCCCAATCAAGGAACTACCAAGGAGAGTACAAGACCCCCACCAACACAGGCAGGACAAGCCAGGGTATATAAACAGAGAGCAAGTTCCACTCCCTTTTCGCACTGAAGATGTTGCCTAGCCTGGCAATGAAACATCTGCAAGAAAACAACAAGGCTCAGAGAGCACCAAGGACTCCACATAATGAATAGTTATTTATGTATTAAATTCAAGAAAAGAAAAGAAAATGACAAAACAGCATGACCGAAATATTTAGTAAGAAAAATACCAAAATGACACTTATACTATCAAATATTTGCAGTTTATGTGCCCTCTCTCTTTCTTGGTCTCCTGGATCATAAGATGATACATAATTTCCTTAGAGGTTTTCAACCAGTCATAATAATAAATTTTGAGATTACATATGATGTACATAATACATCTCTGGGGGGAAACAATGCTATTATGCTTCAGGCTATATTGCTTTTACAATGTTTTGGGGTAAACTTTGTTTCTGCATCATTGTTATTTTGATTACTGTGTGCCCTTGAGATACCTTTAGAACTATTACATCGATCAATTATTCCTATTTCTCTTGCCTAGGAATATGCATATAAGCCTCTAAAAGAGGTGAAAAAGTATTTTGCTTTTATTTTCATAAAGCCTAGTTAATTGTGTTGATTTTGAAGGTAGGAGTCAACAGTATCTACCAAACCATGATGAAAATCCATGCACACCCAATTATTTATACACTAGAGTTGATCAGACCAAATAATTGTATAACTTAATTTAATATTTTTTCCCAGTGTTGCTTATTGTAGGGAATGTAATTTAATGCAGCACGTAAATATTTTCTGTTTTTCATTTAAATGCCAGAATAAGAAAACCCAGTGATTTAACAAAGTATATAATTTGTTATATAGATATATAGAAAATAAGGCAGTTGGGTTCCCCCCTTCCCGGATCCATTCTTTTTATATCCTACAAATGTCTGGAAAGCAAAATGGGTAAGTGAGTATGTTAACAGTTCTCATCTGTTTAGCAGGAGATTTGTGAGAATGAAGCTGATATAAATTTTTGATTCTTATAAATTATTTATTTTTGTAAATTACTAGGGTAGGTTAGGTTAGAATTATATAGAAATATAGTTTTGGAAATAACCTGAAGATCAGCTATTCCAGTTTCTTGTAATGAGGCATGATATTTCAAGCATTTGTACCTAACAAGCTCATGTAATTGAAATATACTGTTGAAATATTCATAAAATAGTGAGGGTGTACATGGAAATGTGCCTTGGGTCACTTCGTGTGTAATATATGGAATTTCAGTGTGCTTGTCAATTGGTTCGTAAATGCGATTGTGAACTTTGCTCAATGTAATAATTTCCCATTCAGGTTTGCAACATTCATAGTCATCTTTGCTTTCTCCAAATCCACATTTCTACCAGCGTCTATAGTCTTTCTACAATTGTTTTGTTTGTATATATGCTCAGACCTTAAATTCAGTCTTCTGCCAATGAACCCACAAGGCATCACCTCTTCTATAATCAAACTAAGGGAAAAGGATAATAAATAAAACTGGTCATCAACCTGATAGTTGGATATACACTTTAAAATATTAATTCTGTTTAATTGTCCTCTCACTTCTGTGGAATGTTTGCTCAGTGAAATGGTAAAGTAACTTTAACACTTTTTGCTCTAGGCTGGAATTCACATCATCAAGGGCTAGTTTGTATTTCTTCTTATTAATGCATAATTTGTATGCAGATACCCGTTTGAGAATGAGCAATCAAAGAAAGGACAGTGATCAAATAGGACCCATAATAGATATGGTGGCAAGCAAGGTTGCTCATTAGCCCCATGGTTGTTTAACATCATATCAGTTCTGTAAATACATATCTTGCACCCTTTCAGCAGCATTATCACCCATATAACCTGGCTGGCAAACAATTCTCTATTTGGGTAAACACTGATGATGATATTTTGATTTCACAGAAACAGGCTGGACTGAGAAAACTGTTAAAAGCTTTGGATTCCTCTTGCATAGAAAATCAGTTGAGTGTGAACTATACTTGAAGTAGGGGTGCCAGTTAGATATTGATGGCAGATTGACAGACAAACAGTAGGGTAAGTAGTATTTTATGTCTGAGGGTAATTTCTCATGCCTCAGGCTCATGGAGTGTGCAGTTGTCACATGGAGTGAATAATGCTGCAAACACTGCTTCTGCCACCTTGAGATTTTATTGCATAGCTGGTGGGTTCCATATTCCTTCAGTGCTATACGTACAATATTTAATGCCAAAGTTTTACTTGTTTTGCTCTTTATCTATACTTTTTATATGAAAAGCTAGAAGTTGTCCAAAAATAAGCTGAGTTTATTTCTGCAAGATTTGTCTCAAATGTGGCACCTTGCTTTGGAGCAGGCCAGCTTTCTGTTGAATTATGGATTATGGGCCTGGATTATGATATTTTGTGACCTGCCTAAATTTGCAAGGAAACCTACAATATGTTTGCTTGATTCTTTTTGTTCAACCTGATGGCTTCTTGTAATGAGTACATTGGCAAGATTTGGCTTCTTTCCTGGTTGTTTAGTGTCTTTGGGATTTAGCAAAGGTAAGTAGACAATAAAGGTAAGATGACTGCAGCCAGGAAATCAGAAGATGTCTACTTCTTGCGAGGAGAGCAATGACAAATCTTGATAAAATAGTTAAGAGCAGAGACATCACACTGACAACAAAAGTCCTCATAGTTAAAGCAATGGTATTCCCCGTAGTAACCTATGGCTGCGAGAGCTGGACCATAAGGAAGGCTGAGCGAAGGAAGATAGATATTTTTGAACTGTGGTGTTGGAGGAAAATTCTGAGAATGCTTTGGACTGCAAGAAGATCAAACCAGTCCATACTCCAGGAAATAAAGCCAGACTGCTCACTTGAGGGAATGATATTAAAGGCAAATCTGAAGTACTTTGGCCACATAATGAGAAGACAGGATACCCTGGAGAAGAAGCTGATGCTAGGGAAAGTGGAAGGCAAAAGGAAGAGGGGCCGACCAAGGGGAAGATGGATGGATGATATTCTGGAGGTGACAGAGTTGACCGTGGGGGAGCTGGGGATGGCGACGGCCGACAGGAAGCTCTGGCGTGGGCTGGTCCATGAAGTCACGAAGAGTCGGAAGCGACTGAACGAATAAACAACAAAAACAACAAGTAGACAATAAAACAATGGATTCTGGATGTAGACCAATAGAGTGATGGGGTTAACCTTTAATGAGCTCCAGTTTTTTATCTTTACTTGCTGGAGTCCCAGAAATTAAGAATATAATTCTCATTGGCAAGTTTAGATGAAATACCAATGAAAGACTGCATCTTTTCTTGCAAGTGTAGAATCTTTTGTCCATGTATTCTTATACTCTTGTTATTACAATGACAGTAGATCTATTCTTATTGCCTTTCTTACAGCTGATTTCTTGGAGCATACTGACAATTTGTATGTATTTTTTTTCTTTAAGGAAACAGAAATGTCCATCATGCCTATGAGGTTGTTAAGCTTTTTGTGCCATACTTTGTTAATGATGCTCAGTACTGAATGTAGTCACTGGATTGTCACAATTCTTATCTCTTTTTTTACATTTAAATTGTGTTATTTTTATTTTATTTCTTTCCTTTTAAGGAATGAACATGTATACTTTTGGTAGTGCTGGATTTGTAACCATAGTGTAATGATTTAAAATGCTTTTCCATATTGAAAAAGAAAAAAAAACTTTAAGAAGCAAGCTTGCAGACGAGATCCTTGTCTTAGGAAATTTAGGAAGGGTGATAAACTATGAGTGCTCCCCTGTGGTCCAGGGAGGACTGCTTCTCCTCTGACCATGACTCACTCTTAAAAAAAGGAGATATCAAAGCAAGATACTGAATGGGACAAAAAGCTGCAGATATATCCACAGGCTGCTTCCTTCTTTCTGGGCAAGAAAGATCTTGGAGGGTCGGGTAAGTGCTCAAAGAGATACCTTGGTTCCTGATCTTCTGGTGTCTTTGAGAGTCCTTCCTTAGAGTGAATCACTGTGTTCATTGGCCTTGGACACAGTGTTCATTATGCTGGTCAGGCAGACTCTGTCACCAGCTGGTCCAGTGTATAATTCTGAGGAAGAACTTCCCTCAGGCAACCATTGAAAGGCAGAGACAGCAAAGGGAGCAGTGGTTCATCGCATTTTAAGTGGTAGGACACCTTAAACTACATTGAAATTATGTCAAAGAGAAAACTAGCTTGGACCGCTCAATTATAGCATGACATGGTAGTATAGTGTGTTTCTTGAGAATGATTTGGGTAGAGCACTCTTCCTGAATGCCAAATGCAGCAGATGATTTGATGTCCAAACTCTCATTGATTCCTGTCCGCCTGGCCCAAAGTCTTGGATATTATGATTTTGTAGTCTGAAACATCTAGGGAGAATGGCAAGAATGATTTAGTCACTGGGATTCCTTCTGTAATCAGAAGAAGCACAACTTAAATATAGTTGTTCTATCACTGAGAACAAGGCACAAGAAAACAGCCAGGTTAATATTTAGCCATTGCCCTGTGCCTCCAGTCTCCCAAACATACGAATAGTGAAGCTGTGGTCCACAATGGCATGATCATATAAATATATGAGATAAAGGAAGGACAGGATTGGACTCTGGTTGCTTTGGTAATAAAAATCCGCATATTTAAAGAGCTTTGCTACGTTTTATTCAATTACCACCCAAAACTCTGCAACTTCAGTTTTCTATGGGTGATGAGGAATTGGCTGGAATATACCAGGCTTTTCCAGATGATCAGAGGATTGAGTCCCCAGTCCTCTGCAATGATGTTGAAGGGAGTCTCACAGATCCTAGCAAGCCACTCTACGGAAGCTCAGCCATAAATCCTGTTGAGCCTTCCCACACTGTGCTCTATTCATATATATATATATATATATATATATATATATATATATATATATATATAATTAACAATCTCAGATATGCAGATGATACCACTTTGATGGCTGAAAGCGAGGAGGAGTTGAGGAGCCTTATGACGAAGGTGAAAGAAGAAAGTGCAAAAGCTGGGTTGCAGTTAAACCTCAAAAAAACCAAGATTATGGCAACGAGCTTGATTGATGACTGGCAAATAGAGGGAGAAAAAGTGGAGGCAGTGACAGACTTTGTATTTCTAGGCGCAAAGATTACTGCAGACGCTGACTGCAGCCAGGAAATCAGAAGACGTCTACTTCTTGGGAGGAGAGCAATGGCAAATCTTGATAAAATAGTTAAGAGCAGAGACATC
This sequence comes from Charina bottae, assembly GCA_023362775.1. Classification (NCBI taxonomy): domain Eukaryota; kingdom Metazoa; phylum Chordata; class Lepidosauria; order Squamata; family Charinaidae; genus Charina; species Charina bottae. The sequence continues at coordinate 63,543,432 of JALMGJ010000006.1, forward strand.
ACACTGACAACAAAGGTCCTCATAGTTAAAGCAATGGTATTCCCTGTAGTAACCTATGGCTGTGAGAGCTGGACCATAAGGAAGGCTGAGCGAAGGAAGATAGATGCTTTTGAACTGTGGTGTTGGAGGAAAATTCTGAGAGTGCCTTGGACTGCAAGAAGATCAAACCAGTCCATACTCCAGGAAATCAAGCCAGACTGCTCACTTGAGGGAATGATATTAAAGGCAAAACTGAAGTACTTTGGCCACATAATGAGAAGACAGGATACCCTGGAGAAGAAGCTGATGCTAGGAAAAGTGGAAGGCAAAAGGAAGAGGGGCCGACCAAGGGCAAGATGGATGGATGATATTCTGGAGGTGACAGACTCAACCATTGGGGAGCTGGGGATGGTGACGGCCGACAGAAAGCTCTGGCGTGGACTGGTCCATGAAGTCACGAAGAGTCGGAAACGACTGAACGAATAAACAACAACAACAATATATATATATATATATATATATATATATATACACTTATATATTCTTATATATTTAATTAAATTATGTATTCTATTTTATAAATTTTTATATGTTTTAATTGCTGGCTTGGTGTAAACCGCCCAGAGTCCCCTCTGGAATGGGGGGAGATGGGCGGTGATATAAGTTAGAAATATAAATAAATAAATAAATAAATAAATAAATAAATAAATATAAATATTCTTCTAATTTTGATGTATTTACAGAAACACACTTAATCTCCCAGCTGAAGGCTACTCCCCAATCTCAGAGTGCATCAAACTCTGCACCAACTGAGCCAGTTCTATCTGTGAGCTCATGTCTTTCCCAGGTCTCTGTTTCGGCAAAGCCATCTTTTGAGACACCCTTATCTGCTGTAATCGAAGAGTGGAGGCACCACAGAAGCTTTGTCTAATGGTAAAGATATTTCAAACTCTCAGATCAGCAGCAGATGGAACAACATGAGTACATGGACTGAGCATGGCAGTACGATACTAGGCTTGCCATGCTGAGCAGCAGCCTCACGCACTGGGAGAAGCTTCCGTTGCTCCCCTCGCTGAAGAATCAGCTACACCAAGTACTTGCTAGTGACCTTGTGCCCTTCACAGACTTGCAACAGGTCTCCCGGAGAGTACCCATGCCTACAGTGCCCTCTCCCAGATACGTTTTGATGCAAAAGAAGAACTGGTGGTACAATCTGGAATCCGCTAGTGCCAGTTCTCACTCATTCATTTTAGTTTTTCTCCTCAGTTTTTATCTTTCTCCTCTCTACCACTGGTTTGTCACTGCAGTGGAACTTGTACAGAAAAGAAATACTGAATCTATTAGCTTTAATTGCTATGCCTAACATTTTCCCCTATTTAGTCAAGAAATACCAATATCAATGTAGTCAAGAAACATTCATTCTTTCTTTATTGACATGTGTTACAAGTCATAATGAAAGCTTTTCTCTTGATAAAGGACTATTTATTATATATTTTTCCTCTTAGATCAGGGACTATTTATTATACACAACATCGCTAGATCTTGCGTGGCAGCAATTAAAATTTGCAAACAAATAATTAAGGGTACTGGGCATGGGTAAACTTACCAAGAATTTCTTTTTAATTTTATTTTCTTTAATAAATGTTGGGTTTCTTTAATAAATGTTTATCTGTTTTTACATCTTTTTTATGGCCTTCAGAGCCCTCCTTTTAGTACATTTTTTAAAAAATCCATTCAGTCGTGTCCAATTCTTGGAGACTGCCTTGACAAGTCCCTGCAGTTTTCTTGGCAAGATTTTTCAGAAGTGGTTTACCATTGCCTTCTTCCTAGGGCTGAGAGAGAGTGACTGGCCCAAAGACACCCAGCTGGCTTCATGCCTAAGGTGGGACTAGAATTTTAGTACATAGTCTTAGTATTAAGAATTTTTGTAGAGTTAATGTTTTAATTTTATAGTATTGTGTTAGCAATCATAGCTTTTAGTTACCTTTTATTTTATTTAGTTTCACTGACATTATTGAAATAAGTGTAATATTTCCTGACTGTATTTTATGCCAGTCTTAATAAAAAAATATTTTTAAAAAAGTTTTATTCAATTACAGTTCCAAGCAAGAAAGGATATTTCAGCAATAAATTCAAAGGCCATAGCATATTGCTTCCCCCTTCCCTCTCTTTTTATAATGGTACATTTGCCACCTCCAAAACTGAGTAGAATAAGAAGACTGGTACAGCTTGACAAGCTGTCATGCACATCAATATATTATCCCTGTTGGATAAGATACAACTGTAGAACTTTGCCAGTACAAAACACGTACCAGTCTAAAAAAGGCAACCATTCTGACAGTTCTTAGGATAAGGCCAATCTGTCGTTTTTGACACAGAGATCATACTTCATCTGCTTCTTGCCTGAATGCTGAAAGGTATGTGGCCAGTAGAGTTGCGATATGACATGAGGCAAGTGGGATAATGTTTCTGGTTACTTTTAAGATTTTTTCTTGTTTGGGGTGGCAATTTTTTTTGGGGGTGGTGGTGGTAGTGTCCATTTTCCTCCTTAATGGGAACAAATAATGGGAAAAAATGACCTGAATTGGGGGTAGGGCTTCATACTTTTAAAGGATGCAATATTTTGCCCATAAAATTTTTGAAATTCTCATAAAGGTTTTGAAAATTTCATACCCAACTACTCTGTGTGGGCGCAGAGAGCTACAAATAGGATGCTAAGATTACAGGAGGTTTTGTGATTTCCAGCTATTTTATACCAGCAGCAAGTCAACAATCCTCTCAGCCCAGAGCTACTCTATTTTACTGAAATGAAGAAGACTTGGTGTAACCAGGAGTAGATTTGTACTGAAGGACTGTGATCTTTGATTCTTTCTGGTACTCAAAACAAATGCCTAAGAGAGGGAGCTAGAGAGAGAGTTAAACAGATAACGCTCTCATGGACCATCACATCATTATGGTATGGTATATGGTATGGAATCGGTGTCTCAGTAATACCAGGAGCTAAGCTGGTAATAGCTTAGCTACTGACAGATATGGCCATACCTGACAGGCCTTCGTGGAGAAACATAAATGCTGTAAAACCAAAGCAACAAAATCAATCACCAAAATGGAAAATTCAGTTAGAAAGAAATACCAATAAATTATAAACTGATATCAGCAATATGAAGAAATTGAAGGAAATAAAATTGAAAATAACAAGTTCAAGAGAATTAAAACGAGTCAGAGGTATTTTAAAGAAAATTGAACAATATAAACACAGAATATTTATATTGTCAATCAATTTTAACTAAATCAGCAGTTTCGAACAAACCATCTTTTGTTTTATAAAGCATTGCTGGAAAAAAAATAGGGGGTGCGGTGGCTCAGCGGTTAAGATGCCAGACTTGTCGATCGGAAGGTCGCAAGTTTGGAGGTTCGAGACCCTAGCCCCGCGTGACAGAGTGAGCTCCTGCACTCGCCCCAGCTCTTGCCAACCTAGCAATTCAAAAGCATGCAAATGCAAATAGATAAATAGGTACCACTGTGGTGGGAAGGTAACAGTGTTCCATGTGCGTCATGCAGGCCACATAACTGTGGAAGCGTCTTCGGACAACGCTGGCTCTTCGGCTAAGAAACGGAGATGAGCACCGGCCCCTAGAGTCGGACATGACTGTGTGGGGGAACCTTTACCTTTTTTGCTGGAAAATACTACAAGCATAGATGCTTGCCCTGATAAAGATGAAAAATTAGAATTTTAGAGTGACATCTGGGATAATCTAAAAGAACACAATCAAGATGAAAAATGGATAGAAGAGATTGAGAAGAACATTGGCTCAGTCAAAATGGATGATATGGTTATAACATCAGAAATTATTCAAAAGCAAACAAAGAAGGTCAAGAACTGGAGTACATGGATTTTGGCTTAAACATCTGACTACTCTCCAGGAAAGTAATCAATTAAATGAAATGTTACAATTTGGATAAGTTGAAGAATGGATGACAGAGGCAAGGGTGTAATTGCATGCAACTACAAACCAATTACTTGCTTGCCAACAATGTTCAAGCTGCTCTGGCATATTAGCAACCATGATTTCAAACTACATATTCAAACATTCATTTTATCTTCCTGAACAAAAAGGTAACTGCCAAAATTCACAAGGAACAAAAGATAAATTGCTGATTGATAAAATGATGCTAAACAAGTGAAGAAAAAGCAGCTTATAGATGGCTTGGACTGATTATAAAAAGTTGTTTGATTCTCTTCCACATAAATCCAGAAATGTTTGGAAATATTTGCCATTAGTGCAAACATCCAGAATATTATAAATGAATCTATGAAAAAAGGGAAACAACTTTAATGGTAAATGGTGAAGAAATTGGAAATGTAAACCTTAAGGCAGAAATTTTCCAAGGGTATTCATTGTTTCTAATGATACCTGAATTGATATCTTGAATAAAACAATACTTGGATATGTACATCCAAAGTGCAAAAATATCCCACCTGTTATATTTGGGAGATTTGAAGCAATATAGTAAATCAAAACCTGAAACCGAATCCTTACTTAATACTGTAAGAATATATAACAATGATAGCAAAATGAAATTTGAATTTGACAAATGTCCAATGCTCAACATAAAAAAGGAAAAGTGGAAAAAAATGAAGGTGTACAATTTGAAAACGGGAATCTCATAAAATCTTTGCCCATAGAGAAAAACTACAAATATCTAGCACTATTTCAACCAGATAATATCTTGCATGATGAAGTTAAAAAGAAAGCTAGTTTAGAATATTTAAAACAGTATAAAAAATTAAATGTTAAGTTGTGGACATACAATCAAAGCCAATAACACATGGGTGATACCAGTAATCAGCTACAGTACTGTTATAGTAAACTGAATGCTGCTTGAATTGGACAATTTAGAACAGAAAACTTGAAAACTGATGCATTCATGCATTACATCCATGAAGTGATGTTGATTGACTATACTTAACCCAAAAGATTGAAGTTATTTTACTGCAGGTAAAACAGGAAAAGCAGAAGAAAAAGAACAAGGCAAGCAAGAGAAAATGCTCCTTGCAATTTGCAAAGAAAACATCCTGAAAGTTGCAGAAAGAAAAAAATCACTATAAAAGTAAATTGTTGGAAAGCCATTTACAAAACTAGGGAAATAAACCATTACATGGCCAATACATAAAAGAAACTGAAAAAATGTGGGCAAGAGCAGGAATTGGCAATGGCTACAAGATGAATAACTTTTGCAGATCAAGAACAAACATTACAAACAAACATGATTAAATCAAGGATTCAACAGGTATCATATAGCAGCAAATGCAGACTTTGTAACGAAAAAGATGAAACCATGGATCACATACTGTAATTAGTGAATGCAACAAAATTGATCAGACTTGTAAACACCATTTATTTATTTATTTATTTATTTATTTATTTATTATTTAAATTTGTATCACCGCCCATCTCCTCCATACCTGGGGACTCTGGGCGGTTCACAACAATAAGTTAAAAATATAAAATTACAGCAACAATAATTTACATATAAAATCCAAACAAAAAGATGTTAATAATAAGGCGGGTTTCATGGCACCAGCCACTCCCAAGAGGAACTATTGGCATTCCCATCCCAAGCCAGGCGGCAGAACCAGGTCTTCAAGTCTTTCCGGAAGGTCGGGAGCGAAGAAACTCGCCTCAGCTCCAGGGACAAGGTATTCCAAAGGGCGGGTGCTATTGCAGAGAAGGCCCGCCTCCTGGATCCCGCTAGATGGAACTCTTTTGCCGATGGGATCCTTAGCATGCCCTCTCTGCATGACCGAGTGGGGCGGGTCGATGTTCCGGGGAAGAGATGGTCCCTCATGACAGAGTAGCCACTATGTTCCATTAGCATCTATGCAAAAATAATACTTTATAGTTTCCCCAAAGTGGTATCATTACAATATTGGAAAAAATACATGAAAATAATGTGTTAAAAATTTATGGGATTTTTTTTGTAAATATGCAAACTGTCATCTAGACGGCAACACACCAGATGTAGCAATAATTGAAAAAAAGTAATTTTTGTTGATGTGGCAATAGCCAGGGACAGCAGAATTGAGGAAAAAGGATTGGGAAAAAAATGACAAAATGGGTAGATTATGGAAAAGATTTTGCAAAATCACCTCTATAGTTATTGGAGCACTAGGTGGAAAAACAACTAGATTAAACCAGGTTTTACAAGAACTAAACATTTTGGCTATATCAACTGTGGATTTACCCAAAAAACACCTTGCTGGGCACAGGCTATATCTTAAGATATTACTTGGATAATTCCTAGCTCTCTGATTGGAACTCAAATTTCCAAAGAAAACTAGTCAAATATATGATTCCTTCTGTTTGTCTTTGTGCTGTGTTACTCCTTGCTGCATAAAAATGTAATCATACAGTATGTGTGTGCTGTAGGATCACACTGATGATTACCTCAGCTTAGATGATCAGGTCAGTTTATAGCCCAGGCTACAGAAGGAACACCTGGTGATATGAGCACTTTTGTTCTTCAGCAGTGATGTCAATATATTCATTTTAAAAAATCATACCATTATAGTGATTTGCATGTGTTTGTGCTCATAATAATATATTGGAAATTTAGGCAGCGTTGCAATCAAGCCCACCTCACTTCTAAAGGAAAAAGAGACTAGTATTTTCAACTTCCTTGTCTAAACAGTATGAATGCTGTGTCTAAAACATTGCTAGACATATTTAATTCTCTTGCAAGGTGGCAGTTAACTTTTGACCCCATGCTGTGATCTGTCCAAATATTGCAGTATCTTCTAAGATAAAAGGAGATGTATTAAGCTGAGAAATATAGGTTAGTCACTGATTTTGTTTGAAGCTTCCTACTGTACCTTTCTTTTGTCAGATTTTATGGTAAATTTAGTGCAAGTAGTTGGCTTACTATTTTATTCGGAATGCACACTTTAGTTTTAGCAGTGCTATCAATGTCAGTTCTAATATATACTAGGTAAATGGTATCCCGCTGTACATTTATTTTGCTCTTTTCTCCATCCATCTCTTTACAAAATTTAAGCATTACTAGTGTCATCCTAATAAGTTGCTACAATCAAACTCTCTTTGATGAGTTACTCTATAATGGCGGCAGGGGGAGGGTAGAGAATGCTGGGACATCTAGACTCTGAAAGAGTTGGGTATGCCTCACTCTGACTCTCTCTCTCTCTCTCTCTCTCTCTGATTATATACAGTATTACACACACACACACACACTCACACAAACCATTATAAGATCCTATGGGACTTCCAGATCCAGACGGACAGGCAGGTACTGGCCAATCAACGAGACATCGTGGTGGTAGCCAAGGACCAGAAGACAGCGGTGGTGATAGATGTAGCGGTGCCAAGTGACAGCAATATCAGGAAGAAGGAGTATAAGAAGCTGGAGAAATCCCAGGGCCTGAAAGAAGAACTAGAGAGGATGTGGAAAGTGAAGGCCAAAGTGGTCCCAGTCGTGGTAGGAGCACTTGAGGCTGTGACTCCTAAGTTGGAAGAGTGGCTCCAACAGATCCCAGGAGCAACATCACATGTGCAGAACACTCAAATTCCCAGGCCTCTGGTAGAGGACCGAGGGTTGAGGAAGACACATACCACCAGAGGGGTGAGAAAGGTATGTGTGCATGCACGAGAGAGAGAGAGAGAGAGAGAGAGAGAGAGAGAGAGAGAGAGAGAGAGAGAGAGAGAGAGAGAGAGAGAAGAGAAACAAAACAAAACAAAACAAAACAAAACAAAACAAAACAAAACAAAACAAAACAAAACAACAAACAAAAATAAGATTCAGCAATATATAAGATTTTTTTTTCAGCTCAGTTATTAAATGCATGGAATAACATTGATCAGTCTTTCCATTGCATTGATGGTGAGTTAATCTACAAGAATAAAGGCAAATAGCAGCTGGACATTAAGTTAGTTAACACATATTGAGAATGCTTGGCTAAAAATGGAGCCAACCTCTAGGCAAAATATCAGAGGGATGACATACGTAAGTTTCTAGGCATTGAAATCAAAATACATGCCAAGTAATAACACTGAAACTCAGGAAATGTAAAATCATTATCATATGATAGCCATAATTTAGTTGAGGAAAATCTAGGGAGTTGTCCTTCCCATAAAAAAATTGTCTGATTTTTAAACTTTACTTTCACAGTTGACTCAAACATAAAAGGGTATGTTTGCATGCTTGTAGCGTGCTTGAGGAGACCCTGTTTGTTGTAGTGGTTAGGGTACCAGGCTAGAAACCAGGAGACTGTGAGTTCTAGTCCCACCTTAGGCACGAAACCAGCTGGGTGACCTTGGGCAGTCACTCTCTCTCAGTCCTAGGAAGAGGCAATGGAAACCCCTTCTGAAAATCCTGTTAAGAAAACTGCAGGAACTAGTGTAGACAATCACCAGGAGTCAACACTGACTCGAAGGCACACAAACAAACAAACAAAAACAAAAAGCATGCTTGAGATAAAGACATGGATGATTATGTGAGATGAAGACTGAGTAAATGCAGAATATCTGGAAGAGATATTATTAGAGTTGGCGACTAACTTAATGTCCAGCTGCTATTTGTGGAAAGCCCAAAGGGGTAATCCCAGAGTGTGGTCTATTGATGGACCTTATAACCAACCAATTGACAGGTTAAAGTAGACATTTGCAGAGGACAGGGTTGGTCAACAATAAATGTGAGATAGATCAACTGGTGGATCTATTTTATTTATTTATTTAAAATGTTATAGCCGCCCGTCTCAACCAAGTGACTCTGGGTGGCGAAAAATTATAAAAATTATTTACTATAAAATAGTTTATTTATTTATTTTCTATCCCGCCTTTATTATTTTTATAAATAACTCAAGGCGGGGAACATACCTAATACTCCTTCCTCCTCTTATTTTCCCCACAACAACAACCCTGTGAGGTGAGTTGGGCTGAGAGAGAGTGAATAAGTTTAGTAATAAAATAGTTTAATATTAAAATTATAAAAATATAAATTATAAATTATAAAAAAATATAAATTAGAAATTAGAAAAAAGGTGTGTTGAGAGTGCGTGGAAGAAACAAAGTAAGCAGATGCACCCCAAACCCGAATTGGGCACCTCAGCACTTCATCCATAACATCAGTTATCTTACACTGACTCTTTTGAAGTTATCAAGGTACCTGATTTTCATATTTGCCATTAAGTAGGTTTTCTAATCATTTGTTGATAAGTAAATAATTCCATCTGTTCCCAGTCAAGTTATGAAACAATTTATTTATATTGCAGATTAAATATATCCTTAGAGTCTTTTAGAGGGTTTTTGTATACAGCAGAGTTGTATGAATCTTCACTCTAAGAATTTAATTTGAAAGTCTTCACATCAAATTGTCAAATCTAATTAACAAATAAATTAGATGCATAACATTGAGCTGTGATTTTTGGAATCATTTGGGTGATTCAATAGACTTTTTTCACTGCACACACACCTTTTATTGAATTGAACATTTTAATAAAATTAAGTTTATCTGATGTTCTGATGTTCATATTACACTGAACTCTTCAAACCAGTGATTTTGGTGGAGTTCACTCATTGCATTAAAGTAAAACTTTGAATTGTATCCCATAACTTTAATATATAGTCACATGTAGTATTTATTCTCCAGAAAAGGAGATCATTACCTTGTCATGGTGCTGGAGCTTGAGCACCTCAATGAAACCATGAGCTAAACCGTGAAGGGACACCCAAGACAGGAAGGTCGTGGCAGAGAGGTCAGACTAAATACGATCCCTGGGGAAGGTAATGGCAACCCACCCCAGTATTCTTGCCGTGAAAACTAAATGGATCAGTACAGAAGTTCGCAACATTGTTCAGGAGGCAGCAACAAAAAACGTCCCAAAGAAAAAGAAAACCAAGAAGGCAAGATGGCTGTCTGCTGAGACACTGGAAGTAGCCCAAGAAAGAAGGAAAGCAAAAGGCAACAGTGATAGGGGGAGATATGCCCAATTAAATGCAAACTTCCAGAGGTTAGCCAGAAGAGATAAGGAATTATTTTTAAACAAGCAGTGTGCGGAAGTGGAAGAAGACAATAGAATAGGAAGGACAAGAGACCTCTTCCAGAAAATTAGAAACATCGGAGGTAAATTCCAGGCAAAAATGGGTATGATCAAAAACAAAGATGGTAAGGACCTAACAGAAGCAGAAGAGATCAAGAAAAGGTGGCAAGAATATACGGAAGATCTGTATAGGAAGGATAATAATATTGGGGATAGCTTTGACGGTGTGGTCAGTGAGTTAGAGCCAGACATCCTGAAGAGTGAGGTTGAATGGGCCTTAAGAAGCATTGCTAATAACAAGGCAGCAGGAGAGGACGGTATCCCAGCTGAACTGTTTAAAATCTTGCAAGATGATGCTGTCAAGGTGATGCATGCCATATGCCAGCAAATTTGGAAAACACAAGAATGGCCATCAGATTGGAAAAAATCAACTTATATCCCCGTACCAAAAAAGGGAAGCACTAAAGAATGTTCAAACTATCGAACAGTGGTACTTATTTCACATGCCAGTAAGGTAATGCTCAAGATCTTGCAAGGTAGACTCCAGCAATTCATGGAGCGAGAATTGCCAGATGTACAAGCTGGGTTTAGAAAAGGCAGAGGAACTAGAGACCAAATTGCCAATATCCGCTGGATAATGGAGAAAGCCAGGGAGTTTCAGAAAAAACATCTATTTTTGTTTTATTGACTATTCTAAAGCCTTTGACTGTGTGGATCATAACAAATTGTGGCAAGTTCTTGGTGGTATGGGGATACCAAGTCATCTTGTCTGCCTCCTGAGGAATCTGTATAACGACCAAGTAGCAACGGTAAGAACAGATCACAGAACAACGGACTGGTTTAAGATTGGGAAAGGAGTACGGCAGGGCTGTATACTCTCACCCTACCTATTCAACCTGTACGCAGAACACATCATGCGACGTGCTGGGCTTGAGGAATCCAAGGCTGGAGTTAAAATCGCTGGAAGAAACATTAACAATCTCAGATATGCAGATGATACCACTTTGATGGCTGAAAGCGAGGAGGAGTTGAGGAACCTTATGACGAAGGTGAAAGAAGAAAGTGCAAAAGCTGGGTTGCAGTTAAACCTCAAAAAAACCAAGATTATGTCAACCAGCTTGATTGACAACTGGCAAATAGAGGGAGAAAAAGTGGAGGCAGTGACAGACTTTGTATTTCTAGGCGCAAAGATTACTGCAGATGCTGACTGCAGCCAGGAAATCAGAAGACGTCTACTTCTTGGGAGGAGAGCAATGGCAAATCTTGATAAAATAGTTAAGAGCAGAGACATCACACTGACAACAAAGGTCCGCATAGTTAAAGCAATGGTATTCCCTGTAGTAACGTATGGCTGTGAGAGCTGGACCATAAGGAAGGCTGAGCAAAGGAAGATAGATTCTTTTGAACTGTGGTGTTGGAGGAAAACTCTGAGAGTGCCTTGGACTGCAAGAAGATCAAACCAGTCCATACTCCAGGAAATAAAGCCAGACTGCTCACTTGAGGGAATGATATTAAAGGCAAAACTGAAGTACTTTGGCCAGATAATGAGGAGACAGGATACCCTGGAGAAGAAGCTGATGCTAGGGAAAGTGGAAGGCAAAAAGAAGAGGGGCCAACTAAGGGCAAGATGGATGGATGATATTCTGGAGGTGACGGACTCAACCATGGGGGAGCTGGGGATGGTGATGGCCGACAGGAAGCTCTAGCGTGGGCTGGTCCATGAAATCATGAAGAGTCGGAAGCAACTGAACGAATAAACAACAAAAGTATTTATTAAAGTAAATGTTCAGATTCTGTTTTCATATTGTTTTTGTTCATTAATGTAATATTTTTATTTTATGTACATTTTTCCAGTTTTAATTTGTGTTGTATGAGTTCCCCCTTCGGGGGAAGATGGGTGGTAATATAAATTAAATAATTAAACAAATTAACAAACAAACATAATTGCATTTGTTAATTGTAATAATAAATAAATAAATAGAGGGAAAATTTAGGGAAGCCAAGACTCATAGCTGCTGAAGCTAATAATAACTTTTTGTTTCATATCAGGCCATTCATCTTGTATGTTAGTAAAAGGGAATGAAACATGAATGCAATATGGTAGTTTGCAAAATTTAAGGCATCTTGACATTTTTGTTAGATTATACGTATTTGTAAGATGACCTGGTAAATAAATTCAGGAAAAATGTCCTTTCTACCTCTTGTTTTATTAATTTTTCTGTTTTCCATGCAAAGTCTTTGCCAGCCCACACATATTTTAATGTCAAGACTCCAATAATTCTCCCATATCCTACATATCATAATTGAAGGGATGTTCTCTAAGGGTCGGGGAGAGACTCCACAGCCTTTAAGGGTATTTTAACAGGCTGATTCTTAAAATATAATTTAAAGCTTGTTCATTTGGGATGTTCTCCAGTGGGGGTCTTTTAAGAATTATAAGCTATAGGGCTGTTTTCTTCTACTTTATATCTGAGCATACTAAGTTTCCACTAGCCTGGAGGCCAATTACCCTTAGAGAACCTACTAATGGGATACTTGAAGCTGAATACTTAACCCATAAAATATATGAATTCTCTAAATTAAAAGGAATATTTCCACTCAACCTACATACACAAACTAACCAACAGGAGGTCATACGTCAAAAGACCTAAAAGCATAATATGATCTTATTCCTAATGGTAAAGTGTGTATATAATGTATGGAAACATTTGTGTGTAGCAAGAAATGAAAGTATTTGTGTAAAAACCTGATCATATACTTCAAATGAGAAAGGGAGCAATGCTGGATTTTCAATGCATTTAGTGCACTTGTGTAGCTGCAATATAATGCTAACAGTGGTTAACTTTGTTTTGCACTCTAAGATCACTACATGGATTAATGTATGTAAGATTATCTTAAAATAATAGTGTCATACCGAACTTAAATTTTTTAAATCAGATATGAATGATTTTGGAGGCAAAAATGATAAAACAAGCAACAAACAGATTTGTGTCAACTATATAGCAATATATATAGTAATATATATATAATATATATGTTGGGGTTTGTATAATACCCAGAATTTACAGATAGATTAATTATACAGGAGAGGCTAGAGTTAAATAGGTGTTTGTATTCTTACAAAAAATTTGTATTCTTTGCGTGTATACAGATGGCAAAGAATGATAAAATCAGAGGGAGGAGCAAACATGTGGATATTAAGTATCAAAATGTTAGGAATGCTGTAAAGGAATCTCTGATTGAATTAAAGTATGGTCCATCAGAGAATAACGTAGCAGATGTAATGACCAAGCCTCTATGTATAGAGAGACATAGGATATGTGTATCCAATATGTGTATGTCTTCTATATTGTGTAATTGAAATGTAATATCTATTGTAAATTGGAGGGGTGTTGGGGTTTGTATAATACCCAGAATTTACAGATAGATTAATTATACAGGAGAAGCTAGAGTTAAATAGGTGAGAGTTGATATATTCTGCAAGTCATCCAATTAGCAGCCATTGTAGAAGGTATGATGTGACTCATATCACAGGTGCTATAGTTTAGTTGGGTGTGGCAGATAATTTGTTTGACCTATAACATGATTGGTCAATATTTGTATAAAAGTAGAACAATTCTAGTGTTCACTCTCTTCTCGTTGCTTCATCTCATCTGTATCTGTGTTGGATGTTACTGGACTGTATTTTGGACTGCGTATGTATATAGAGTAAATAGACTATTTTATCTAATCTCTGCTTGAGTGTCTGTTTACTGCATAGAACGTATTACTCTGAAGTCGTGGAGAAGCACTGGCCGCCCCAGTGTTATGTGCTCTGACAATATACAGTATAACTCCCGTTGGGGGAGTTGGGCTGTCATATAAATCTAATAAATAAATAAAATAAATATACTCAGAGATATAAAATCTCCTGATTAAAAAAATAAAATAAAATAAAATAAAATAAAATAAAATAAAATACTTCCTGATTATTCTTAAACCAATATATAATATCATATAGGCCATTTGCTGATAAATCAGGATGGAAAATTGTTTTATTGAATAAAGGTTAAATACTTTTTTATTTAATTACATAACCTTCTGATCAAGCTGAAGTCACTAAAACAAATATTGCTGACTTAGAAAAGAATTGAATATAATTTGCTATATAAAACATATAAAAATATCTCTTGCATTTTTGCCTCTCAATGTGGAGAGTAAAGCAAATTTCTATACATTTGATATTGAAAATATATGGACATAATTTCATTCTTATATTATATTTTCTGGTCCAAGAAGTAATTAGTACCTTTTCAAGACTCAAATATTTAAACGTAAGATTGCAAAGGGTTGATAACAATTAAAGAAATATAAATGTACTTTATGCAGTACTTAAGCAGAACTAAGATCTTAACACTACCACTCTTCATGAATTCTTTCTAAAATTTTATTTTTGTTGCAAAGACTTCCAAGTCTACTTTCTATTACTTTGTTTCAGATATGAAAATATTTTTTCATTTTACATAACTAAAAACTAGGTGTAAACAAACAGTGAAAAATAAATACAAGCAAAATGGAGACTTAGTTTTATTTCTTAACTTCATTAAATAGTGTTTGTAAGTTTGTACTTGGAACGGTCAGTGGCAAAAGACGAGGATGCCAAAGAACGTGTTGCTTGGATGTAATCAAAGCAGACACAGGCCAAAATTTAAAGCAACTGAAAGAAGCTGTACAAGATCAGAAATCATGGAGAGAGCTGGCTTATGGAATCGCCAAGGGTTGGATACGACTGAATGGATAATTCTATTCGAAATTTGTACAAATGTCTCTCTGGATAGAAATATAAATGTTGCATTTCTCCTAGAGATTGCATATCTGTCATCCCAAACTTTTGTTTGCTTTTTGTTTATTGTCCTTTTTATTTTTCTGTATTTTTCTGTATTTGGTATCTTGATAGTTTCAATAAAAAGCCATAAAAATAATATTGGTAAATACTGTAAAGTCAGTGTTTAAACTTAGCACCATAAGCTTTATGATAGAGAGCCATGGAGATGGTCTTGAAAGGGATAGTCAAAAGCCATTATAGAAACAAGGGCAGAAGCATTCCTTAAGCTCTGGGAAAGGAGATAGTATTAGGAAGAGGATCAGGCTGACACATCCCTGACTCACTGGGGGTGGGGAAGAAAAGCAGAGTTGCAAGATTCTGTTGCTATAGTGTCAGGCCCAGCCCAAGAACAACAAAGAATCAGTCCAGCCAAACTTCAGTTCTTTATTTCTGTATAGACAGAATCTTGCCAGACTAAAGCTACTCTACCTAACCTAAGGGGAAATGACCTGGGAAAGCTCTAGGGCGGGGCTATTCTGAACCTCTTAGTTTTCCCACAACTGCCTCATGGACTATGTTTCCTCTTATCTTGTCCCTCTTCTTGGAATGTGCTCCCTCCTTCCTGAGAACCAGCAGCATTACCGAAATTCACCATATATAGCTTATCTCAATGGTGTTTAGTTCTACAGGTAGTCCTCAATCTACGACCATTTGTTCAGCGACCATTCGAAGTTACAATGGCGCTGAACGAATGGTGGTTATGACCGGGCCTCGGAGTTCTGGCCATCCAAGCATCCCCACAGTCATGTGACCGATTGTAGTGCCCCACAATCACGTGATTGCCATTTTCAACTTTCCCTGCCAGCTTCCCCAGAAAATCAATTGGGTAAGTATCCCCCACCCCTCTGTGTTCATGCTGGACTGGCCACTTGCACACCCCCACGCACCCTCTGTGACCCTTGCTGCACCCTTGAGCACCCTCCCTGACCTGCACTGCATCTCTTGCGCACCCCCTTGCACCCTCCCCAACCCTTGCTGCACTGTAATGCACCCTTCCTGACTTTTACCACACCTCCCCTAAACCCCCACATACCACTTTGCTCCCTTCCCCACCCAGCAGCAGGCACTTACCTATAAATAGGTAGCTTCTCCATCTTTGGCTGCAAAGTATATAATCAATCTGATTTCGGTATTGACCATCTGGTGATGTCCATGTGTAGAGTCGTCTCTTGTGTTGTTGGAAAAGAGTGTTTGCTATGACCAGTGTGTTCTCTTGACAAAACTCTATTAGCCTTTGCCCTGCTTCATTTTGTACTCCAAGGCCGAAGTTGCCTGTTATTCCGGTTATTTCTTGACTTCCTACTTTAGCATTCCAGTCCCCTATGATGAAAAGGACATCTTTTTTTGGTGTTAGTTCTAGAAGGTGTTGTAGGTCTTCATAGAACCGGTCGACTTCAGCTTCTTCAGCATCAGTGGTTGGGGCATAGACTTGGATCACTGTGATGTTGAATGGTTTGCCTTGGATTTGAACTGAGATCATTCTGTCGTTTTTGAGGTTGTACCCCAGTACTGCCTTTCCCACTCTTTTATTGACTGTGAGGGCTACTCCATTTCTTCTAAGGGATTCTTGCCCACAGTAGTATATATAATGGTCTCCTGAATTAAATTTGCCCATTCCTGTCCATTTTAGTTTGCTGATTCCCAAGATGTCGATGTTCAATCTTGTCATCTCATGTTTGACCACATCCA
Organism: Charina bottae; assembly: GCA_023362775.1. Taxonomy (NCBI): domain Eukaryota; kingdom Metazoa; phylum Chordata; class Lepidosauria; order Squamata; family Charinaidae; genus Charina; species Charina bottae. The sequence continues at coordinate 63,560,018 of JALMGJ010000006.1, forward strand.
GCTTACCTTGATTCATAGATCTTACATTCCAGGTTCCTATGCAATATTGTTCTTTACAGCATCGGACTTTCCTTCCGCTTCCAGACACATCTGCAACTGAGCGTCCTTTCAACTTTGGCTCAGCCACTTCACTCTTTCTGGAGCTACTCGGAATTGCCCTCCGCTCTTCCCCACTAGCATATTGGACACCTTCTGACCTGAGGGGCTCATCTTCCGACATCATATCTTTTAGCCTTTTGATACTGTCCGTGGGGTTTTCTTGGCAAGGATAATGGAGTGGGTTGCCATTTCCTCCTCCAGTGGACCACGTTTTGTCAGAACTCTCCATCATGACCTGTCTGTCTTGACCTGACTTCATTGAGTTATGCAAGCCCCTTCGCCATGACAAGGCAGTGATCCATGAAGGGGCTTTAAGGGTAGCCCCATGTAGAGCATTACAATAGTCTATATGGGAGATGACCAGGGCATGAGTGACTTTTAAATTGTGTTGGTGTCGTTTGTATCATAAGAACAACTGGGAATTTGTTTATTTATTTTGAAATGCTAGGAAATGCAAAGAAATGCTTTTACTTGAGTAGACAACATGTTTTTTTTATTGGTCAACTATTGATTAACTAGATGGAGCACACATATTTGAAGGTACAGTATGAATAATTCAAGAATAGTGTATCTATACAAAAAGAATTCATTTTACTGATAGTTACACAACTATATGCATGCACAAATGTTGCAGTTCTAACATATCATAAAATATTCAGACTATTTTTTGTGTATTTTGTACATACACAGATTTCATATGGTATTAAAATATTTATTAGCATTAAACATTGGTAACAGAATTTGGATTAGAAGATATATCATTCTATTTGTTGTTTGTTTTGTTTCTTTTTTATTGAAACAAAAAATTGAGAAAACGCTAAAAACATTACAGAGTTAAAAAGAAAAATAATCCAGAGACCCAACCGCTCCCCCAAAACAAACAACAACGAACAAACAAAAAGAAGAAAAGGACAATGAAAAAAAAAGAGAGATTAAACTTGGCAATGTCCACCACCTAACATATACAACCTTAAAGGGATAGCTTCTATATTGTACATTTCTGCCCAGAATGAAGTTGTAGATATAAAACTAAGACTCTAATGGGATACTTTAATTACTCCTCTGTTTCTTGGGCAACAACTCTGCCAAGAATGGTCCTTCCAGGTAGTATCTAACTTATCTTTTTCCAACTTTCTCAGTAAGAAGTTAAAGGAAGGCATAAAACAATAATCTATTCTTGACTTGGTACTAACTAGATGGATTACTTCTGATGGAAGTAGCAGGAACATTAGGGGAAACTGACCATGTAGTGCAGGAATGCATGACTTTAAGGGAAAGTAAAGCTAAGTGTAATTCTATTACATATATTGACTTCAAGAAAATAGAATTTATCATGAAAACAACACCATGTACTTTGCTTGGTATCTTTTACTAATGTTATATTGAGCATTAATTGTATAAGCATAATCTGCCCATTTGTGGGTATTGTCTTTTTTGAAAATGGACCTTTATTTTAAATAAAAAATTCATTAAAATAGAATTTAATGAACCCAGGGCATTGATTAATAGAATTGTATGGCAGGGGGATGGGAAAAGGAAATATTAAAAATATAATTTCAAGCAATTGAAAGGAGGAAAAAGAAAGTTTGCAGAGAAGAAGCCAATGTGGCAGTACAAAAATCTTAGTGAATCTCTAAAAAACAAATACATAAAGGAAGTGGAATGAGAGAGGTCACCAAGAATGAGTACAAAGAGTTAGCATGGAATTGTAGAGATGGAGTTAAAAAGGCTAAAGTTCTGAGTGAATTAAGGTTGGTGAAATTTGCTAGGAACAACAAAAAGGACCTCTTCAAATACGCTCAAACTGAAAAGAAAGAGGAAAAACTGCTTAATGAAGATGCAAATCTTTCAACAGGTAATAAAGAAAAAGCAGACTTATCCAGTCACTATTTTAATTCAATTTTCTCCAACAAGAGGGTGTGTGCTCCACAAGACTGAATCTTGAAACTGACAGAAACACATTTAATGTGTTATTTAATGAGATCTCCAGGATAAGATAAATTTCATCTTAAGGTATTGACAGAACTTACTGATCTTCATGCTGAAACTTTATGTATTATCCATTGAGAAATCCTGGAAATGAATGAGGCACCAGATGACTGGAGGAAACCAAATGTAGCTCTTGTCTTCAAAAAGGGGGAAAAATGATTAAGGAAATTATAGACCGATCAGTCTGATTTTGTCATCTGGGATGATATTTAGAGCTGTTTGTGTAAGCACTTTGAAAATAATGCCATTATTGCCAGAAATCAACATGGACTTCTCAAGAAAAGTCTTGCTAGACCCTTATGACATATTTTGATAAGGTAACTTATTAATAAATTGTGGGAACCTATAGACATTAAGCATTCTCACTAGTAAGCTAGTTAATTGTGGGCTGGATAGCATGATAATTAAGCAGATGCATAGCTGGTTTGAAAATCAAACTTAAGTGGTGCTCATAAGTGCTTCCTCATCAAACTGGAAGGAAGTATCAAACAGAATCTCACAATGTTCAGTCCTGAACTTTGTGCACCTTATACCAAAAATGGGCCAAAAATGGGCACCAAATGTCAGCCATTTGTTGCCAAAATTCAGTGGTGAAGGATTCTGGGTGCTGCAGATGGAAGGGACAGGCAGCCTACAGGCTACCAACTGCCCTCCCTGGTAGATAAAAATAATTCATTAGAAATTACTTTGTACATACAGTAAATGAATGAAATGAATGAAATGACTCTTGAGAGTCCCTTGGACTGCAAGGAGGTCAAATCAGTCAATCCTAAAGGAAATCAACCCTGACTGCTCATTGGAAGGACAGATGCTGAAGCTGAAGCTCAAATACTTTGGCCACCTAATGCGAAGAGAGGACTCACTGGAAAAGACCCTGATGCTGGGAAAGACCGAAGGCAAAAGGAGAAGAGGACGGCAGAGGATGAGATGGTTAGATAGCATCACCGATGTAAGGAACATGAATTTGAGTAAACTCCGGGAGACAGTGGAGGACAGGAAGGCCTTGCGTGCTATGGTCCATGAGGTCACGAAGAGTCGGACACGACTAAACGACTGAACAACAACAACAAATAGAGTTGATGGTGGCATGGTCTGGCTTTGTTGTCTGGGATGAGCTTTGTTGTGTTAGTGCTGAGAAGATAGACAGGGTCCTTGGAGCTGTGAACTGAGGCACCTGTATATTAGACCCATATCTGTCATATTGGCTACAGCTTCCTGGGAGATGACTTGTGGCTGGATCCAGGCGGTGGTGAATTCATCCTTAAGAGAAGGGATGGTTCTTCTGAGACTAAAGAAGATGATAGTCTGCCCTCTCTTCAAGAAGCTATTGTTCAATCACATTGAACAAGTTTCTTCTTGTCTCCAATGTTCCCTTTTTAGGGAAGGTGGTTGCACTGTAGATTCAGAGGTCCCTGGAGGAAGCAGATTATCTAGACACCTTCAGTTAGGTTTCAGGAGCAGGTACTGACTGCTCATTGGAAGGACAGATACTGAAGCTGAAGCTCAAGTACTTTGGCCACCTAATGCAAAGAGAGGACTCACTGGAAAAGACCCTGATGCTGGGAAAGACTGAAGGCAAAAGGAGAAGGGGACGGCAGAGGATGAGATGGTTAGAGAGCATCACTGATGTAATGAACATGAATTTGAGTAAACTCCGGGAGACGGTGGAGGACAGGAAGGCCTGGCGTGCTATGGTCCATGAGGTCACGAAGAGTCGGACATGACTAAACGACTGAACAACAAAAATGTACTGAAATAGAATTGTTCACACTTGTTGGTGACCTCTGGTGGGGGCAGGTTGGGGGTGGTACATCCATCCTTGCTCTTCTTGATAACTCAGTGGTTTTCAATACCATCAATCATACTATCCTTCTAGACCAGCTAAGTGGGTTGGGAGTGGGATACACAGTACTGTTGTGTTTTCCTCCTTCCTCCCAGACTGGTTCCAGTTGGTCTTGATAGGAAGGGAGAGATCTGGCCCTAAACCCCTTCTCTGTGGGGTCCCCAGGGGTTCTGTTCTGTCCCCACTTCTGTTTAACATATAAATGAAACTGCTGGGTGAGGCACAGAGTTAGGTAACATCAGTATGCTAATGATACTCAACTATATATCTCTACCCTGGTCAGACCAAATTGTTGCTGTTGAGGTTCTTTATTGGTGCCTGGAGGCTGTGGGAGTCGTTATGGGGAAGAACAGGCTTCAATTCAACCCTAGCAAGACTGAGTGGCTTTGGGTTTTAAAGACTCCTAGAGCTGGAGATTTTCCATCTTTAGTTCTTAATGGGGTTACACTGCACCAGACAGAACCGCTATGCAATTTGGGGCCCCCTTGCATTTGTGGCTGTTCCACAGGTGACAGTTGTGGCCAGGAGGGACTTGGTACAGTGTACCAATTGCATCCTTTCCTGGACTGGGAGGCATTTCTCATGGTCACTCATGGCTTGGTAACTTCTCAAATGGATTACTGCAATGTGCTCCACATGGGGCTGCTCTTGATGACCATTCAGAAACTGCAGCTGATCCAGAATGCAGCGATAGAAGTACTTATGGGCTCACCTCTGTATGCCCATATTATACCACTGCTTGATGAACTGCACTGACTCTCAGTAGGCTTTTCAGTGCAATTCAAGCTGTTGGTTACCATCTATAAAGCCTTTCATAGCATTGGGCCAGGTTATTTGTAGGACTATCTTTCTTCAATTGTTTCTGCCTGGTCCACTAGATCCTGGTCCCATCACTTCCTGGCAAATAGAAGGGAAAGAAATGGAAGCAGTGACGGATTTTATTTTCTTGGGCTCCAAGAACACCGCAGATAGTGACTGCAGCCATGAAATTAAAAGACGCTTTTTCCTTGGGAGGAAAGCTATGGTAAACCTAGATAGCATATTAAAAAGCAGAGACATCACCTTGCTGACAAAGGTCCATATAATTAAAGCTATGGTTTTCCCAGTAGTAATGTATGGCTGTGAGAGTTGGACCATAAGGAAGGCTGAGCGCTGAAGAATTGATGCTTTTGAACTGTGGTGCTGGAGAAGACTCTTAAGAGTCCCTTGGACTGCAAGGAGGTCAAATCAGTCAATCCTAAAGGAAATCAACCCTGACTGTTCATTGGAAGGACAGATGCTGAAGCTGAAGCTCAAATACTGTGGCCACCTAATGCGAAGAGAGGACTCACTGGAAAAGACCCTGATGCTGGGAAAGACCGAAGGCAAAAGGAGAAGAGGACGGCAGAGGATGAGATGGTTAGATAGCATCACCGATGTAACGAACATGAATTTGAGTAAACTCCGGGAGACAGTGGAGGACAGGAAGGCCTTGCGTGCTATGGTCCATGAGGTCACGAAGAGTCGGACACGACTAAACGACTGAACAACAACAACAAATAGAGTTGATGGTGGCATGGTCTGGCTTTGTTGTCTGGGATGAGCTTTGTTGTGTTAGTGCTGAGAAGATAGACAGGGTCCTTGGAGCTGTGAACTGAGGCACCTGTATATTAGACCCATATCTGTCATATTGGCTACAGCTTCCTGGGAGATGACTTGTGGCTGGATCCAGGTGGTGGTGAATTCATCCTTAAGAGAAGGGATGGTTCTTCTGAGACTAAAGAAGATGATAGTCTGCCCTCTCTTCAAGAAGCTATTGTTCAATCACATTGAACAAGTTTCTTCTTGTCTCCAATGTTCCCTTTTTAGGGAAGGTGGTTGCACTGTAGATTCAGAGGTCCCTGGAGGAAGCAGATTATCTAGACACCTTCAGTTAGGTTTCAGGAGCAGGTACTGACTGCTCATTGGAAGGACAGATACTGAAGCTGAAGCTCAAGTACTTTGGCCACCTAATGCAAAGAGAGGACTCACTGGAAAAGACCCTGATGCTGGGAAAGACTGAAGGCAAAAGGAGAAGGGGACGGCAGAGGATGAGATGGTTAGAGAGCATCACTGATGTAATGAACATGAATTTGAGTAAACTCCGGGAGACGGTGGAGGACAGGAAGGCCTGGCGTGCTATGGTCCATGAGGTCACGAAGAGTCGGACATGACTAAACGACTGAACAACAAAAATGTACTGAAATAGAATTGTTCACACTTGTTGGTGACCTCTGGTGTAGGCAGGTTGGGGGTGGTACATCCATCCTTGCTCTTCTTGATAACTCAGTGGCTTTCAATACCATCAATCATACTATCCTTCTAGACCAGCTAAGTGGGTTGGGAGTGGGATACACAGTACTGTTGTGTTTTCCTCCTTCCTCCCAGACTGGTTCCAGTTGGTCTTGATAGGAAGGGAGAGATCTGGCCCTAAACCCCTTCTCTGTGGGGTCCCCAGGGGTTCTGTTCTGTCCCCACTTCTGTTTAACATATAAATGAAACTGCTGGGTGAGGCACAGAGTTAGGTAACATCAGTATGCTAATGATACTCAACTATATATCTCTACCCTGGTCAGACCAAATTGTTGCTGTTGAGGTTCTTTATTGGTGCCTGGAGGCTGTGGGAGTCGTTATGGGGAAGAACAGGCTTCAATTCAACCCTAGCAAGACTGAGTGGCTTTGGGTTTTAAAGACTCCTAGAGCTGGAGATTTTCCATCTTTAGTTCTTAATGGGGTTACACTGCACCAGACAGAACCGCTATGCAATTTGGGGCCCCCTTGCATTTGTGGCTGTTCCACAGGTGACAGTTGTGGCCAGGAGGGACTTGGTACAGTGTACCAATTGCATCCTTTCCTGGACTGGGAGGCATTTCTCATGGTCACTCATGGCTTGGTAACTTCTCAAATGGATTACTGCAATGTGCTCCACATGGGGCTGCTCTTGATGACCATTCAGAAACTGCAGCTGATCCAGAATGCAGCGATAGAAGTACTTATGGGCTCACCTCTGTATGCCCATATTATACCACTGCTTGGTGAACTGCACTGACTCTCAGTAGGCTTTTCAGTGCAATTCAAGCTGTTGGTTACCATCTATAAAGCCTTTCATAGCATTGGGCCAGGTTATTTGTAGGACTATCTTTCTTCAATTGTTTCTGCCTGGTCCACTAGATCCTGGTCCCATCACTTCCTGGCAAATAGAAGGGAAAGAAATGGAAGCAGTGACAGATTTTATTTTCTTGGGCTCCAAGATCACCGCAGACGGTGACTGCAGCCATGAAATTAAAAGACGCTTTTTCCTTGGGAGGAAAGCTATGGCAAACCTAGACAGCATATTAAAAAGCAGAGACATCACCTTGCCGACAAAGGTCCATATAGTTAAAGCTATGGTTTGTCCAGTAGTAATGTATGGCTGTGAGAGTTGGACCATAAGGAAGGCTGAGCGCTGAAGAATTGATGCTTTCGAGCTGTGGTGCTGGAAAAGACTCTTGAGAGTCCCTTGGACTGCAAGGAGGTCAAATCAGTCAATCCTAAAGGAAATCAACCCTGACTGCTCATTGGAAGGACAGATACTGAAGCTGAAGCTAAAATACTTTGGCCACCTAATGAGAAGAGAGGACTCACTGGAAAAGACCCTGATGCTGGGAAAGACTGAAGGCAAAAGGAGAAGGGGACGGCAGAGGATGAGATGGTTAGATAGCATCACCGATGTAACGAACATGAATTTGAGTAAACTCCGGGAGACAGTGGAAGACAGGAAGGCCTGGAGTGCTATGTTCCATGAGGTCACGAAGAGTCAGACACGACTGAACGACTGAACAACAACAACAAGTCTAAATACTGGTATATGTCTACTATCTTGAGTTGCCCCCTGTCCTGAGTTGACCACTGTCCTAGTTTATTATTTACAGCACATATGTGAAAATACATTCTTGACAATGTCCCATTCAGTTTATGATTCTCTGATAAACTTTTTATTTTTTTTTCTGTTCAATCATGTCCAATTCTCGGAGACTGCCTGGACTAGTCCCTGCAGTTTTCTTGGCAAGATTTCAGAAGTGGTTTGCCATTGCTTGCTTTCTAGGGCTGAGAGAGAGTGACTGGCCCAAGGTCACCCAGCTGGCTTTGTGTCCAAGATGGGACTAGAACTCCCGGTCTCCCAGTTTCTAGTCTGATGCCTTAACCACTACACCAAACTGCCTCTCACTTGATAAACTTACATAGGATTATAATCTTAGTAATTAAGTAAATAAATTAAGTAAATAGTAATTAAGTAAAGACCCTGATGCTGGGAAAGACTGAGGGCAAAAGGAGAAGGGGACGGCAGAGGATGAGATGGTTAGATAGCATCACCGATGTAATGAACATGAATTTGAGTAAACTCCGGGAGACAGTGGAGGACAGGAAGGCCTGGCGTGCTATGGTCCATGAGGTCACGAAGAGTCGGACATGACTAAACAACTCAACAACAACAACAAAATGAATGAAATATTGGTATAATTGAAGAGTTCTTCAAGGCTTCTTGCTTTTGGAATGAGATAGGCCTTTGTTGTAATCCATTGTTTTGCAAACTTGACAACTTTAACATGTGTGAACTTCAACTCTCAGAATTCCCTATCCAGCATGCTGACTGGGGAATTCTGGGAGTTGAAGTCTACACATGTTAAAGTTGCCAAGTTTGAAAAACGCTGCTGTAATCCATCAGACCCTTTCTTTAATAATATTAAAAACATTTTTGTTTTTAGCTTCTTTTCTTCATACAAAAATGAAATCATTACCAATATGCCCACCCATGTCCACATTGTGTTCAAGCCCATTTCACTCAGTTATAGGTTTTTTTTTTTTAAAAAAATCATTTCTGAGCATCATGACTCTTTTATTATTCCTTGGTTTATTTTTTTACATCCCTGCTGATATGCATTCACTGACAGTCCATCTGCTCAGTTTATCAGATTATTTTTGCTCTACCTTTTTCTTGTGCCATTAGCTTGGAAACCGTAGACAATAGCTGCAGTAGGTAGAGACCAGATGCCTTTCAACACAAAAGGACACAAATTGTTACCTGTTTGACAGTAGGAAGGAATTATTTTTATTGATCTAATTATACTGCTTCCTGACACTATTTAGAGTTCATTTTCTGCTCATGAGGAATCTCATTTAAGTCCTCACAGTGTTTTATTTTTTATCTTGTTCTCTTGGTTAAGATTGTCTCTTTGAGATTTCTCAGCACATAAAGTTTACTACTGAAGCAAGTGTCTGATAATAACAAGGTCACAAATTTACTTTAGCTTTTTTTTAATTACCCCATCAGCCTAATCATTAACCTGAATGAAATTTTAGCCTTTGTTGATGTTAACAGGAAGGCAACTTCACTTATCTTGGATAATACTCAAACTTGGATGATTCTATGATTAAAGTACATGCATGTGCAAAAGTTCAGCTGACTGTTGATATGAAAAAAATAATAATCCTTAGAAAGTGCTGAAGTTTTTTTTTTTACGTTTTGTCTCATTTTGATCATTTTGATGTTAACCTAGCTATAGAATTTGAAAAGTGAAAACACCATCCTTCAGTTTGATAAGGGACGGTGTATATTTATATGGTGCATATTTGTAAAATATATGTGTGTGTGTGTGTGTGTGTGTGTGTGTGTGTGTGTGTGTGTGTGTGTACCAGACTGAAGAGATGAAGGGGAATCTTTTGCTTTGGAAACTTTTTGAAGAGGCGTCATAAAAATAAACTATGGCCGGCTTTCTTATAGTAGGCAATGCCTTTTTTGTCCAATGTGGCTCTGGGGGAAAAAAAGGATTAAAATACACCAAAGAAAACATTAGTTAAAACATGTTAAATGCATTAAGGAAAATATCCAGTTTTAAAGTATTTCTGAAAGTGTTTGCTCATAGTGTTCACAACATATCAGAAATAAATCATGCCAGAAATCTTATTTGAGTGATGAAATGTCATTAATGCAAAAAATAAATAAATAAAAAAAAATCCATTAACCATGAATGGACTATTTTTGGATTTACAAAAAGTAAAAGACTCCAAAATCATGAGCAAGGGCAGACAGCCTGAGAAAAGCTGACAAATGGATAATACTCAGAATGATATTCTGAGGAAGGGGCCGACCTGGTGTGTATTACCGAGACCTGGCTGGGCCCAGAGGGGGGAGTAGCCCTCTCGGAAATGTGCCCAGCCGGGTTTCGGGTGTGGCATCAGCCGAGACACCGGGGCAGGGGAGGAGGGGTGGCAGTTGTCATCCGAGAGTGCCTTGTGGCCTTCAGGGGCGCTGCTCCACAAGTGACCGGATGTGAGACCCTGTTTTTCAAGTTGGGTTCACGAGAACAGTTGGGAGTGTTGCTGCTGTACCAGCCTCCCTGCTGCGTAGCAATCTCCCTGCCTGAGCTGCTCGAGGCTGTCTCGGGGTTGGCAGTGGAGTTTCCCGGACTTATGGTTCTGGGGGACTTCAATCTGCCATCCCTGGGACGGTCCTCGGAGGCGGCCCCGGAGTTCATGGCTACCATGGCAGCTATGGGCCTGTCTCAGATTATCCATGACCCGACTCGTGACAGTGGTCTCACTCCAGATTTAGTTTTCTTGTCCGAGCAGTGGCAATGTGATCTGAGGGGAGAGTTACATCTTTCCTATTGTCATGGTCAGACCACGCCCTGGTGACCCTGAGACTCTCTTGTGCTGCCCCACTCCGCAGGGAGGCAGGACCTATTCGACCGGTCCGCCCCCGGCGACTGATGGACCCAGTGAGGTTTCAGAAGGAGCTGGGGGTTATTCCCAAGGACTTGCTTCACGGTCCAGTGGAGGTCCTGGCTGCAGCCTGGAACAAGGCAGCAGCCGGAGCCCTGGACAAGATCGCACCTATGCGACCTCTCCGGCCCTGTTTGGCCCGTCACTCCCCGTGGTTTACGGAGGAGTTGAGGGCTTTGAAGAGGGTTAAGAGACGTCTAGAGCGCTGCTGGAGAAAGACGAAGACTGAATTTGACCGAACACAATCTAGAGCCGCTGTTAAGGCCTACCTTGTGGCGGTAAGAGCGGCGAAACGTGAATATTTCTCCGCTCTTATTGCGTCCACAGAATGCCGTCCGACGGCCCTGTTTAAGATTACAAGATCGCTTTTGGGTCGGGAGCAAGGGGAGACCCATTTACAGGGCCGATCGGAAGAGTTTTCTGAGCATCTGCAGGACAAAATCGCTCAGATTCATTCCAAGTTGGACTCCAAGCGTGAGACAAGATCTGGGGAGATGCCAGGGGCTCGTACTTACCATGTTATCTGGGAGCAGTTTGATCCTGTTGGGCCTGATGAAGTAGACAGGATCCTTGGGATTGTAAACGCCACCACATGTCAACTTGACCCATGTCCCTCCTGGCTGGTGAAGGCAACCCGGGAGGTGACATGTGGCTGGGTCCTGGCGATTATAAATTCGTCCTTGAGTGAGGGGGTGTTCCCGGCTGCCTTTAAGGAGGCGCTGGTGCACCCCCTCCTCAAGAAACCATCCCTGGACCCTACTATCCTGGGCAATTTTCGCCCAGTCTCCCACCTTCCCTTTTTGGGAAAGGTGGTTGAGAAGGTGGTGGCGTTGCAACTCCAGAGGATTCTGGAGGAAACGGATTATCTGGACCCTTTTCAGTCAGGTTTCAGCCCGGGATATGGGACAGAGACCACATTGGTCGCACTTATGGATGATCTCTGGCGAGAGCGGGATGGAGGGAGTGCGTCCATCCTGGCTCTCTTAGATCTCTCAGTGGCTTTTGATACCGTCGACCACGGTATACTCTTGGGGTGGCTCAGGGAGTTGGGGGCGGGCAGTGTGGTTTTGCGCTGGTTCGCCTCCTTCCTCCAGGGCCGTTCCCAGTCGGTGTTGATAGGGGAGGAGAGAGCTGACCCGCGACCCCTGTCTTGTGGGGTGCCGCAGGGATCGGTTCTCTCTCCTCTCCTGTTCAACATCTACATGAAGCCGCTGGGTGAGATCATCCGTCACCATGGGATGAGGTATCACCAATATGCTGATGATACCCAGTTATACATCTCCATCCCAGGTGAAGTAGGTGATGTGGTCAATGCCTTATCTCAGTGTCTGGAGGCTGTGGGGGTCTGGATGGGGAACAACAGGCTTCAACTGAACCCTGGTAAGACGGAGTGGCTGTGGATTGATGGCCCCCCTAGATCCGGGAAGTTGTCATCTTTGGTTCTGGGTGGGGTTGCACTACCTCACTCGGATCCAGTGCGGAATCTGGGGGTTCTCCTGGACTCACGACTCCTGCTCAAAGACCAGGTGGCAGTCATGGCCAGGAGGGCCTTTGCACAACTTCGAGTTGTGCGCCAGTTACGCCCTTTCCTGGATCGGGAGGCCCTCCAAACAGTCACTCACGCCCTTGTCATCTCCCGCATAGACTACTGTAATACGCTCTACATGGGGCTACCCTTGAAGAGTATCCAGAAGCTTCAGCTGGTACAGAATGCGGCGGTGCGAGCAGTTATGGGTGCCATAAGATCAGCACATGTAACACCTCTGCTACGCGAGCTGCATTGGTTGCCAGTTTGCTTCCGGGTCCAATTCAAGGTGTTGGTGATTACCTTTAAAGCCGTATATGGCATAGGGCCAGGGTACCTGAGGGACCGTCTCGTCCCGATGACATCGGCCCGCCCCACCCGTGCATGCAGAGAGGGCATGTTTCGGACCCCCTCAACAAGAGAATTCCATCTAGCGGGGTCCAGGATGCATGCCTTCTCTGCGACAGTGCCCGCTTTATGGAACATCTTGCCCCCGGAGGTGAGACTGGCCCCTTCACTCCTGGCCTTTCGGAAGGCCATTAAGACCTGGCTCTGCCACCTGGCCTGGGACGACGGAGGTGGTAGTGCCTCCTGGGGTTGGCTGGCCCCGTAGGTGATCTGTGCTACGGTCCTCAAGCCATCTTGGATTTTATTTATTTTATTTTATATTGGATATATTTTTATATATCTTCTTTTTGTATTGTTTTTAAAATTTTTAAAATTTAAAATTTTAATTATTGTAACCCGCCCAGAGTCCCTTGCATGGGAGATGGGCGGGGAATAAATTAAATAAATAAATAAATAAATAAAAATAAAAATTAAAAAAAATATTGATTTATGAATGAAATTAGTATAATGTTAAATTTCAGAGATACTTTGGAATTGATCTATTTAGCTTTTACTTTATAACTTTTCCTTTTTCTTCAAATGCCTCATTCAATGACAAAATGAATATAGTCCTTGGTCCAAACAAGATTGTCCACTGAAAAGTTTGTTTTACGGATATAATCCTTAATTACTTCTTGATTCAATAACCTATGAAGTTTTTGAAGTTTTAAAAGAAGAAAAGATTCATGAGCTCTAAAGAAATAGTAAAAGGAGGCAATCAAAGAGAACCAAAGAGGACTCAAAAGGATTTCTTGCACCACCATAGTAGAGTTGTTCATAAGGGAATTGAACAACAAAGAGCAAAGTAATTAACACAATTACCACCTTATGTCTAAAACTGTTTAGTTAACTGTCCTGGCATAATGAAATAAATTAATGCTGTCATATTAGATTGCCTCTATTCATTTATGCAAAAATCAACACGAGCAAAGGAATGCTGTAGAGAAATTTGAAGAACCTGGAGAGGAAACAAAACCATGTATTATTTAGTAAGAAAGAAAACCTGACTGAAGTGAAAGAATGTTGGTGGGGAATTATACTATCAGCTTCTCTTTTCAAGTGATGCTAAACCAGAATCCCTCTTATGAGTCATTGGGAGATATTGGGAGCTCCACATCTCTGCTTTAAAATAAACATCCTTTTAAATCAGTGTTTTTCAAACTTGGCAATTTTAATATGAATGGACTCCAACTCCCTGAATTCCCCAGCCAGCATGCTGACTCAGGAATTGTGGGAGTTGAAGTCCACACATCTTAAAGTTGCCAAGTTTGGAAAACATCCATTTAAAATAAAGTCTCCTTAGGACACCTTTTCCACTCCTGCACATGGCCAGCTCTCAGCAAGAGAAATAAATGGCAAAATGTTAGAACATTTAGACTGACAAAACATGTTATTGTGCAATCTAATGCATGCCGACTTCAGGGGTTTACTTAGAAATGGTTATGAATCAGCTGCCATACTTATTGCTTTAGAATAGAAATCCAAAAGCTTGCTTTTCAGGAACACTCTTCAAGAAGTTTTCCTTGGACACAGGAAAGAAAATACCTTTCTGGTACTTTCATTCTGTATGCAAACTGAAGCAGATATGAAGGTCAGCTGGCAGTGCAATAACATTATTTAAAAATAAATCCCCATCATGTATTGGAAGCATATATTAAGGAGACATTAGGGAGAGAGGAATTAATGTTTCCCAGCTTGCAGCTTCAGACTGCCTAATTTAATTTTGTTCATATGTTACGAGTTATTTGCAGAAGACTTAATATTCTGTAATATCACATTTTATGTGATCTCTTAAGGCCTGTAGTCTTGCTTTCCATTTACTATGATATGCTATTATGTGGATGCATGGGCACACTTGGCCATTAGTTTCTAATTCAGGTGACACTGCTAGAAGAAAGTCTGAACAATACTGCTTTTTAAAGTTTTAAAAAAATGTTTATACTATTTTTGCATGTTCTTTAAACTTTCTATTTCAAGTAGGCTTCAGCCTTCCCTTTATCTTTTCAGCATACTCTTTGCCACTAAGCATACTTTTTTCTGCTGAGAATAATATCAGTTACAAGAATGGTTAATTCATCCTTGAAGAAACAGACTGAGTTTGAAGTTATTTAATGCTACTGTATACATTTCTATCTGAAGATATTTCCAGTCCCAACATAATGTGTGCAAGATAATGGGGCAGATCTAACTGGATGATTTAATGTCTAATTTAACCCGTCAGCTGCAGCATTGTTTCCAGCTATAAACCAAATAACAAAATATAAGAATATTAGAGCAGCTTTACTTATTATGGTAAGTTGGGATACATGGGTGGGGCTTGGTTTTATTACTGTTGTTGATAGGCAAGTTCACATTTCTAAAATGCTATCATTATCATCCCACAAATCAACTTTAGGATGGCTAACTAATGAGGTGTTTGTGCAAAGTAGTTGTGATTTCAGCAGTTAGACATATTCAGATCTTGAAACAAATTATATATGGTTATGTGAATAATTTCTCCCTAATATATAGGGAGTCTGCTCATTGTAGCCTCCATTATTCAGAGAGGGCACTTATAAGGATATAATATCTCTGAAGGCTGCTTCATTTGATCATCTGGCTATTCTATATTAAAGCTCTGTGCTGGATGAAGACACACCATTGTTCCTTAAAGTTACTGGCAAAGCTTTAGTAGTCTTGACTAAAGAATTCATTTATCCTCAGATTTAACTATTCATATGACTATGATGTATTATAGCAATCTGTGTAATGGAACGTAGTAGAATGTGCAGTAGATGTGTTTGTAAGTATTCATATAAAGTGCCATAATTCTCGCTACTGAATAAATGAATATATCATTGGCCATGCTATCTTCTAATCATCTGAACAATTTGAGAACTGGAAGCATGGCTTTGTCACAGCCTTACTCAATCTGGAGCTCACCAGATATCTTGGGATTACAAGCCCTAGAATTCTCATTGGCATGGATGCTAGCCACTGTTCAAAATGTCCAAAGGAGGGCAAATTGGAGAATGGTACTTTAAAGTATCTTTTTTCCACTTGTGAAATAGTTGCTTGGAAGTTGGTTTAGCTTTGGGGAATTGGGTGTCATGCAGTGAAAATCAGTCTTTAGGATCCCACTCAATCTCCCACATGGCAGAAAAGAAGTGGTGAGGAGAAGTTCTGCAAGGACCTGGTTAGGTGATCTTGCATTTTCTGCAGATTGCTCAGTTTAGGTAAACCTCAGAATGGTCAGTGGCATTTCTTCCTAAATCAGTACAGAAGCAACACAATCAAGGTTGAATAAAATTGTTTCTCTTGTGACATATCATGAAATGACTGATGGTAGGCATAACCATAAAAAAGTTCAAAGCAGACACATACTCTTTGCTTTTGGAATTTTTATTCCCCGTTCATCCTATTCTTCCTACATATTCTTAGGTTATATAAAAAATAGGCTTTTGACCATTTCCCCCAACACTGGTAGCTAAGAAGCCAATCTGAAAATATTTTCACAAAAATAGCTTTCTGCTTATGTCTATAAAATGTAGACTAGACATCCATTCTTTAGATTTATTATTGTCTGACAAAATTGATTTGGGCAAAAACACTGTAATCACCTAATGTGTGGTTAGCAATTTTCCATCTCATTACCCAAACCTTGTGTCTTATTACAGTAGAATCCATTTAAAAGAATACCTGTTAACAGAAGGAACCTATTCAAAGCACACACTTTTTCCATCCACCATGCCAAAACATTTATAGGACTACAATTCTAACTCTGTGCATACCCTCCTAACAATGAATCTTGTTAAATAATTTAAAGTATCAGTACCAACACAATAGAAATTTGATTACCAAGTATAAGTGATCTCCTGGAAAAAAATACTGTATGTACCTTTGAAAACAGACCCTAAACATATTCCTAGCTTTTTCATGTCCTTCTGCAGTTTATATTAGAGTTTCAGAGTATAGAAACCTGATTTGTGAATGTAAGAGTTTATTTGTAATAAAGACACATTCATTTTATTTTCATTTTCTTGACACTTCTTCCACCATCCCCCTTCTTTCTTTCATGTCTTAAATACTCTAAGTCTAGGTTCATACAACATATTTAACTTGGTTATTAGATGAACCCATTTTCTGAGTTTTCATAGTAAATACAATACTAAATACAATCACTATTTAAGGCAGGCTTTTTTCTTTTGTATTTCACCATTTTAACAAAGGAAATTAATGTCTTGGCCAAAACCTGGCTCACCAAACTCTTACATTACCAAATCAAGTTTCATAAGTTTGGTAGTGAATGCAGCGCATATGTGTACTGGGTGGGGGGGAAATACCTTTTTACTACTAAATTAATCACAAAAATTAAAAAGCACAGGTTGGATTGTATGTAACCTCAAGGATTGCACTGTGCTCCCTTGGTTTACAGAGTAACTCTGAGTGATGCAGAAACAAAACAGATGCCAAGTGCCACTGGAGGACAATGAGAAATAAATCTGACCAGACCTTTATTTGAACTATGTACATATTCTTCCACCCTTATTATATCTGCAGATAGCTGATCAGCAGTCCTTTTCAGGGTGATTCAGTCCCTCCTTGGAGCCTGATTTGTACTTGCAGGGCTGTTGTGAGGAATATTGCACGTATCTATTGGATAAAACCACTCAGATTCATTCTAGGTTGGACTCCAGCTATTTGGTAGATCCTATGGATTTGACCATAGTTAACCCAACCACTGATGCCGAAGAAGCTGAAGTTAACCCAACCACTGATGCCGAAGAAGCTGAAGTTGACCGGTTCTATGAAGACCTACAACACCTTCTAGAACTAACACCAAAAAAAGATGTCCTTTTCATCATAGGGGACTGGAATGCTAAAGTAGGAAGTCAAAAAATAACCAGAATAACAGGCAAGTTCGGCCTCGGAGTACAAAATGAAGCAGGGCAAAGGCTAATAGAGTTTTGTCAAGAGAACATGCTGGTCATAGCAAACACTCTTTTCCAACAACACAAGAGACGACTCTACACATGGACATCACCAGATGGTCAATATCGAAATCAGATTGATTATATACTTTGCAGCCAAAGATGGAGAAGCTCTATACAATCAGCAAAAACAAGACCTGGAGCTGACTGTGGCTCAGATCATGAGCTTCTTATCGCAAAATTTAGGCTTAAATTTAAGAACGTAGAGAAAACCACTAGATCACTCAGGTATGACCTAAATCATATCCCTTATGAATATACAGTGGAGGTGAGGAATAGATTTAAAGGATTAGATCTGGTAGACAGAGTGCCTGAAAAACTATGGATGGAGGTTTGTAACATTGTACAGGAGGCAGCAACTAAAACCATCCCAAAGAAAAAGAAATGCAAGAAAGCAAAGTGTCTGACTGATGAAGCTTTACAAATAGCTGAGGAAAGAACGGACGCAAAAGTCAAGGGAGAAAGGGAAAGATATAAGCAACTGAATGCAGATTTCCAGAGAATAGCAAGGAGAGATAAGAAGGCCTTCTTAAATGAACAATGCAAAGAAATTGAGGAAAACAATAGAATGGGGAAGACTAGAGATCTCTTCAAGAAAATCGGAGATATCAAGGGAACGTTTTGTGCAAAGATGGGCATGATAAAGGACAAAAAAGGCAGGGACCTAACAGAAGCAGAAGAGATTAAGAAGAGGTGGCAAGAATACACAGAAGAACTATACAAGAAAGATCTTAATGTCTCTGATAAATAGGATGGTGTGATCAGTGACCTTAAGCCTAGAGAGTGAAGTCAAGTGGGCCTTAGGAAGCATTACTAACAAAAAAGCGAGTGGAGAAGACAGTATCCCAGCTGAGCTATTTAAAATCCTAAAAGATGATGCTGTTAAACTGCTGCACTCAATATGCCAACAGATTTGGAAAACTCAACAGTGGCCACAGGATTGGAAAAGGTCAGTTTACGTTCCAATTCCAAAGAAGGGCAATGCCAAAGAATGTTCAAACTACCGTACAATTGCGCTCATTTCACATGCTAGCAAGGTTATGCTCAAAATCCTACAAGCTAGGCTTCAGCAGCATATGAACCGAGAACTACCAGAAGTACAAGCTGGGTTTCGAAGAGGCAGAGGAACTAGAGATCAGATTGCCAACATTCGCTGGATCATGGAAAAAGCAAGAGAGTTCCAGAAAAACATCTACTTCTGCTTCATTGACTACGCTAAAGCCTTTGATTGTGTGGATCACAACAAACTGTGGCAAAGTCTTAAAGAGATGGGAGTACCAGACCACCTTACCTATCTCCTGAGAAACCTGTATGCGGGTCAAGAAGCAACAGTTACAGTAGAACCAGACATGGAACAACCGATTGGTCCAAAATTGGGAAAGGAGTACGACAAGGCTGTATATTATCACCCTGCTTATTTAACTTATATGCAGAGTACATCATGAGAAATGCCGGGCTGGATGAATCACAATCCGGAGTTAAGATTGCCAGGAGAAATATCAACAACCTCAGATATGCAGACGATACCACCCTAATGGCAGAAAGTGAAGAGGAACTAAAGAGGCTCTTGATGAGGGTGAAAGAGGAGAATGCAAAAGCTGGCTTGAAACTCAACATTAAAAAAACTCAGATCATGGCATCTGGTCCCATCACTTCCTGGCAAATAGAAGGGTAAGAAATGGAAGCAGTGACAGATTTTATTTTCTTGGGCTCCAAGATCACCGCAGACGGTGAACTGGAGCCATGAAATTAAAAGACGCTTGCTCCTTGGGAGGAAAGCTATGGCAAACCTAGACAGCATATTAAAAAGCAGAGACATCACCTTGCCGACAAAGGTCCATATAGTTAAAGCTATGGTTTGTCCACAGTAATGTATGGCTGTGAGAGTTGGACCATAAGGAAGGCTGAGCGCCGAGGAATTGATGCTTTTGAACTGTGGTGCTGGAGAAGACTCTTAAGAGTCCCTTGGACTGCAAGGAGGTCAAATCAGTCAATCCTAAAGGAAATCAACCCTGACTGCTCATTGGAAGGACAGATGCTCAAGCTGAAGCTCAAATACTTTGGCCACCTAATGCGAAGAGAGGACTCACTGGAAAAGACCCTGATGCTGGGAAAGACCGAAGGCAAAAGGAGAAGAGGACGGCAGAGGATGAGATGGTTAGATAGCATCACCGATGTAAGGAACATGAATTTGAGTAAACTCCGGGAGACAGTGGAGGACAGGAAGGCCTGGCATGCTATGGTCCATGAGGTCACGAAGAGTCGGACACGACTAAACGACTGAACAACAACAAATAGAGTTGATGGTGGCATGGTCTGGCTTTGTTGTCTGGGATGAGCTTTGTTGTGTTAGTGCTGAGAAGATAGACAGGGTCCTTGGAGCTGTGAACTGAGGCACCTGTATATTAGACCCATATCTGTCGTATTGGCTACAGCTTCCTGGGAGATGACTTGTGGCTGGATCCAGGCGGTGGTGAATTCATCCTTAAGAGAAGGGATGGTTCTGCTGAGACTAAAGAAGATGATAGTCTGCCCTCTCTTCAAGAAGCTATTGTTCAATCACATTGAACAAGTTTCTTCTTGTCTCCAATGTTCCCTTTTTAGGGAAGGTGGTTGCACTGTAGATTCAGAGGTCCCTGGAGGAAGCAGATTATCTAGACACCTTCAGTTAGGTTTCAGGAGCAGGTACTGACTGCTCATTGGAAGGACAGATACTGAAGCTGAAGCTCAAGTACTTTGGCCACCTAATGCATAGAGAGGACTCACTGGAAAAGACCCTGATGCTGGGAAAGACTGAAGGCAAAAGGAGAAGGGGACGGCAGAGGATGAGATGGTTAGAGAGCATCACTGATGTAATGAACATGAATTTGAGTAAACTCCGGGAGACGGTGGAGGACAGGAAGGCCTGGCGTGCTATGGTCCATGAGGTCACGAAGAGTCGGACATGACTAAACGACTGAACAACAAAAATGTACTGAAATAGAATTGTTCACACTTGTTGGTGACCTCTGGTGGGGGCAGGTTGGGGGTGGTACATCCATCCTTGCTCTTCTTGATAACTCAGTGGCTTTCAATACCATCAATCATACTATCCTTCTAGACCAGCTAAGTGGGTTGGGAGTGGGACACACAGTACTGTTGTGTTTTCCTCCTTCCTCCCAGACTGGTTCCAGTTGGTCTTGATAGGAAGGGAGAGATCTGGCCCTAAACCCCTTCTCTGTGGGGTCCCCAGGGGTTCTGTTCTGTCCCCACTTCTGTTTAACATATAAATGAAACTGCTGGGTGAGGCACAGAGTTAGGTAACATCAGTATGCTAATGATACTCAACTATATATCTCTACCCTGGTCAGACCAAATTGTTGCTGTTGAGGTTCTTTATTGGTGCCTGGAGGCTGTGGGAGTCGTTATGGGGAAGAACAGGCTTCAATTCAACCCTAGCAAGACTGAGTGGCTTTGGGTTTTAAAGACTCCTAGAGCTGGAGATTTTCCATCTTTAGTTCTTAATGGGGTTACACTGCACCAGACAGAACTGCTATGCAATTTGGGGGGCCCTTGCATTTGTGGCTGTTCCACAGGTGACTGTTGTGGCCAGGAGGGACTTGGTACAGTGTACCAATTGCATCCTTTCCTGGACTGGGAGGCATTTCTCATGGTCACTCATGGCTTGGTAACTTCTCAAATGGATTACTGCAATGTGCTCCACATGGGGCTGCTCTTGATGACCATTCAGAAACTGCAGCTGATGCAGAATGCAGCGATAGAAGTACTTATGGGCTCACCTCTGTATGCCCATATTATACCACTGCTTCGTGAACTGCACTGACTCTCAGTAGGCTTTTCAGTGCAATTCAAGCTGTTGGTTACCATCTATAAAGCCTTTCATAGCATTGGGCCAGGTTATTTGTAGGACTATCTTTCTTCAATTGTTTCTGCCTGGTCCACTAGATCCAGCAGGGTGAGCATGCTCCAGGTCCCATCTATTAAGTAGTGCTATCTGGCAGGACCCAGGAAGTGGACCTTCTCTGTCACAGTGCTTGCTCTTTTGAACATTATTTATTTATTTATTTGTCATATTTCTCTACCACCCATCTCACATACGATGACTCTGGGCGGCTTAACATTATATCCCCTGAGATGCATTCAGCCCCAGTCCTGCTGGTGTTTTGTAAATCCTTGAAGACCTGGATGTACCCTTGGGCATTAGCCTGCAGATTGGGTGAGCCTGTCACTATGTTTTTTTTTCTTGACATGACTGTGGTTGTATAGATTGAGTTAGATTGTTCTTGGTGCCATTACACTATTATTGTGTTGATGATGATGATCATGATGGTTTTTGTTGGTTTTTAATCCTATGTTTGCTGCTCACAGTCATAGTTGCAAAATGAATAGCCATTACCCCCAGAGCTGAGGCGGGTCTCCTCGCTGCCGACCTTTCGAAAAGATATAAAGACCTGGTTCTGCCGGCTTGCCTGGGAGGGAAATGCTAACAGCTCCTCTTGGGGATGGCTGGTCCCATGAAGCCTCCTAAATTAAACCACCATTTTAAACATCTTGTATACCTGGATTTTATATTATTTATTATATTGTAAATTTTCTATTTATGTTTTAACTGTTTTATTGTGAACCGCCCAGGGTCCCCGAAGGGGGAGATGGGCGGTAATATAAATTTAACAAAATAAAAAAATAAAAAAATATCAATTGATATAAATAAATGAATAAATCTTTTCAAATCTAGTCATTTCATCATATCACAGCAGTTTATAATGTTGAAATATGGGGTCTTAGTAATGCTGAATTTAACTCTCAAGTGAGAAACTAGACTAGACAGAATAATTTATGTGGAACTGCCTGATACTAAGCAGCTGGATACCTAACTCAACCTATGGAGGTAGCAGGAAAGAGCTGTGTTAGTCTATGCAACAGAGAAGACACTGTTTCATAGCCTCTTCAAGCCTAAACAGCTTTATTAGGGGCATAAGATTTCATGAGGAGCAGCTCACTTCATCAGATTGAAATAAGACTTACTGAGTTGGCCAGACATCACAAGTCCAAGCCCAGACCCATTATTTCCATCTTCTTAAAATGGATTTAAGAGATTGGCTGTCTGGAATGTGCATGTCAGCCATTTAATTTAATTAGATTATTAAAGAGTATAGGGCAAGAGGAAAAAATAATATAAAAAATTGATTTAACAACACACTTTCCCAGAAAACTTAAGATACTTCTACTAATGTGTGTCAGCATCATGAGTGAAGGCATTCACTCATGGCTCTGCTCCAGCAAGGTAAAGAACAATTATTTTTCCAAACCTTGCTATTTTATTGTGGATTTCTGTGGGGAGGGGCAAGTAAGAGAAACAAGGACTAATTTAATGAAAAATGGACTATCTCAAGTTTTTTTAGATAGTAAAATGCTTTGTTCACAGTTGAATTCCCAGGATGATATAGGAAGGTGAACATTGAAGGATATAACTTTAATTCTTTGCAAATGCTTTCTTTGACCTTGGAATAACACAACCAGACCTATATAACAAGTCATCTAAGAGTTTGTTTGTTTATTATTTTTGCGTGCCTCTCCACTCTGTAGTGGTGCACAACAAAAATAATTAAAAAATAAACATAGTATAATGAAAATAAGAGTGAGCTAAGGGCCAGAAGCATCTCCTCAAGGAAGGGAGCTCCAGAGGTAGAAGCTATAACACAGAAGGCCTGACACCCAGCCTACACCCCTTGTACCATTTTGGTAGGGACTCCCAGATATGTCTTACTGGTAATATGCTTTTCTGAGAGGCCATAGCAAATGACCAGAAAGCTTTATTTGCAAAAGCAGCACATTTTTTTAAAAAAGAATTCCCCCCTCTGGTGTTTTGATCGTGATGTTATTTAAACTGATTGTTTTGGGTGATTGGGACATTTTATTCTGTCTGGTTTCTAGGACATCTCCAGAAATTGATGATAATGACAAGAGAATTATAATTGTATAGCATCACAAAGACTTACTGCATTCTGAATGTGGATGCACAAACATACATTAAATCAAATGTTGCCAAGCAGAATAAAATATATTTTCCAAGGGTAAGCTGTTTAATATAAAAGTCAGTTTGATTAAGGGATCAGATCATCTGTTGCCTGATTAAAAAATTCCTGCATTGTATATTTATATTTCTTTGGTGTCTGTGGATATCTTCAAAGTACTGTAAAGCAAAAATGCTGTCAATTCTTTAATAAAAAAGACACATTAAGAGACAAAAAATGTTATTAATGTGCTCTTCATTCTGTGTTGAAATCTTTCTTACAAAACTCTTCCAAACATTCCAGAAGGTCTTTACTTAAACATGTATTTAAAGGTTTCTGAAACATTTAAAAGTTTAGCAGAAAGCTTGACATTCTGTCTACCCTGTGTACAAATGGGGGGGGGGGAGGATAAAAGTCAAGGTGGTGGCTATAACTGGATGATCAAATCCCACCCCCCTTTTTGCATGCATTATGTAAGTGGTGCACATAAAAAGGAGCAGGGCTTTGAATACACAGTAGTGGCTGCCATCTTGACTATTTTTGACCCCTGACCCCCCTGCTCATCAGTTGTAAATACAAGCTGCAATACTGTAATGACTGAACTGATGACAAGAAGATGGACATATTATAAATCCTAGTGGCATATTTCATATAAAAACATGAAATTAACTTCTCTTCAAATTGTATAGAAGTTGAACCTTAATTTAACTGAAAGCTTTCAGGGATCCTATACCAACAATAACCAGTATTTGTAGGTAGTACCACATAATACCTATTTATTTGATGTGGAAATTTGTGAATATACAGCAGTGTTTTTCAAACTTGGCAACTTTAAGATGTGTGGAGTTCAACTCCCAGAATTCCCCAGTCAGCTTCTGAAGAAATATAAAAAGAAATATGGACTTGGAGGAAGGATGGCTGACCACAGAAAGCTGGTTGAAACAAAAAGGTATGACAACCCATCCTTCTCAGGAACATTGTGAGCATATCTGCAAGCTGCAGGGATCTAGCTGCAGTTCCTATTTATTTTACGCCATTAGGTAAAGGTTTTCCCCTGCACAGTCGTGTCCGACTCTAGGGGGTGGTGCTCATCTCCGTACACCAGAGGAGCAATCAAACAACACAATAGACCCTAATCAAGGAACTATTAACTCAGTCAATCAACCAAGCAGCAAACAACAACACAATCAAGGAACTACCAAGGAGAGTACAACACCCCCACCAACACAGGCAGGACAAGCCAGGGTATATAAACAGAGAGCAAGTCCATCTCCCTTTTTGCACTGAAGATGTTGCCTAGCCTGGCAATGAAATGTATGTATTTCTTCAGATATGCAGTAAGTTTATACACCTTTATACTTTACACTTTTGTTTGCAATCATTTTGTTTATTTGGAATTTTGAATACAACAGTTTTGTATTTGTAAAGAGAAATAATTGATCAATTAGTAGTGATAATGGTCTCATGATCGCTTTCACCCAGAGGGAGAAGAAGAATGTCGGTGTCTGTCTGTGTGCATGTGTGTGTGTGCATGTGTGTGTTGGGAGATGAGGAATACTGTAGGTTGCTATTTTGGAAGGCTTCTTGCTTGCCTCAGCAACTTTGTCTGAGTGCTCTGTCAAAATCATATTATCAGAGGTCACCAAAGATACTGTTCCTGACAATGTGTATTACAGCTGAGACTTATCAGTGGAACAGCCATGATTTTTATTAACATTACTCACAATCTAAAAAATGTCAAGTGCAGTCAGGTTTATAGCCTTTTAGATTCTTGTCAGCTCATCCTACTTGCAAGGCTCAGTAAAGAAAAAACTGAAGTAGCACATCTGGCTGGGCAACTTTTTCTGCCTTTATCCTTTGGAATTGCTGACCGATTAATGCTGGGGAGCTAAACCCCAGAGTTGGTGGATCCACCCATCGTTGCTCACTGTAATATCTCCTTTCTGTTTTTCCCTCTTTCTTCTTTTCTGACATTTTCTTCTCACCCTCTGACAGTTGCTGTCAGAGCTATCCAGACCCATGGATTGGCAGCTCAAAACATCAGCATGCTTGCCTTTTTGCCTTCCTCTGGAGTACTCAAGGAGCACAGAACAGTATGTTCTGTCAACCAAGCTAGCTGTCAATACTTTCTTCTCTGTGGAACCAAACATTCTCCACTTACCCAGGATGATCTTATGCCAGAACTAGGGGGTTGGCTGCTCCTTTAGAGGATGGAATATCTGCTGAATGGTTCAGCCTCCTTCTCCCAGCTGCAGCTTAGCTTATTCTACTTTGTAACTCGGGGAGATTGTATTGCTGATTATGGTCTCTCCATCATGCATCATATGGCTTAGCAAGGCTATCAGCAGGCACATACAGTAACTTTAGTATGATAGTGGTTTGGCAAGGCTCTTCCATCTTCAGAGCCCAAATTCTCCTGGCTTCTTTTCACTCAAGTGGTTTGTTGCAAAGAATATCAGCTGAAACACAGAGATGGCATTGCTCATGACTCTTCACACCCAGAGGTTGAGGAGACATATGCCTCAGCAAGTTGTTCATACCCTTTGGTTACTCAAAAAGTTAGCTGAATTGTAGGTAGGCAGATGTTGGGATAGACCACGTTCAGGAAGGTTTTGGTGAAGTATCTGCTTCTTTTTAACATTGATAGAAGTATATGGCAATCTCAAGGTGCTTGTTGGTAGGAATGCTGATAGCAGACAAAGTGCCAGGCAGGATAACCTTAGTGCTATCCCTGATCAATCCAATGCCTCCCACACAGTCCAGTTCAGTTTATAGGCAACACTGCCTGGTGGGCCACCTTATGCTTATTGATTCTGTTGTCTGTGGCCATAAAGACATAATTGACTCTTTCCAGCCTGTGATGCCTGAGAAAGTGAATAGGTTGATGCATAATTGGGGAGGAGATGTTGCCCCAGCCTTGAAAGAATCTCTCTCTCTCTTCAAGGGCCAAACTACATCTCCAAACTGTCTCTTTAAAGGCATACAAAACATCCATGTTGTTTTGCTCTCAAATAAAGATAATAAGCTAATTATTTGGGGACCTAGGATGGGGATGAGCAAACTTTGATCTTTTTCCTCCTCTTGCTTTCCTGGTTCAGATTGGGCCCTTCTCTGGATATTGTTCTTTTCTTCTAAGGAGAGTAACTTTACACCATGAACAAAATACTAAAAGAATCTCTTTTCCACCATAATCCTTAGGGTCACACAGTCTTCCATTGCACTGTGGAGGATGCAACACTTTTATTAGTCTGACTTTGACTTCCATCAGGTACATTAAGCACTTGATGGCTTTTAGAAATTATGAATTGCAGCATCACAGCAGTTTTGATGGTGGAAAGATGACATTAATTAAAATCTGGTCCTCTTAAAATGCTGCAGCACCACCTTCTCTAAGGAATCAAATCATTTATGGGGATATAAAAGCAATAACAAACATTGAGCTTTTCAGTCATTATTACTTAAGCACTTCAGTTGCCAAACTCTGTTCTATTTCTGCAAATGCTACAATTATATTCTGCTTAGACTAATGTTTTACAAGTTAAAATCACCTGTTAAACTGACAAAATAAAATTTTACAAGACAGGAACATACATTAAATGGATGAAGTAATTGTGTCTGTGACAAGCATCATCATCATCATCATCATCATCATCATCATCATCATCATCATCATCTACTATAGAGTCCCCTTGTGGGGGGAGATGGACGGTGATATAAATTGAACAATAAATAAAAAAAAATAAAAAAAATAAATACTATAGCAGCTGTGTATAACAAAATGCGTAAGAAACTCTTTCTAATATTAAATATTCTTGTTGTTTTGGAAATAGCCATGTGATTTATTTATTACTTTTATTCTTTAATATTCATTTATTACTTAATAAAAGTTATGAGGAGATGTATATGGGGACCAAATGCTATCATATTAAAAATGCAGAATGCTGCACTATTAGATCCATTGGTGAAGCCAATGAAATTGTTACTGAAATGTTCATGTCATGAAAATCCATAATAAAAAAATAAGTTTCCTGACAACCATAAGGATGTTTATACACAGAGGGAATAATCTGCTCTCAAAATCAGCTTAATAATAAACATCAACAACCTGCAGCAATGCAAATTAATGCATTTGAGGATCAAAACAGTGAAATTCTGCAAATGCAAAGTAATATTAAATCATGCCTTTGACTCCTGAGAAGGAAACATATATTGTTTGAAAATGAAGCACTGATAGCAGTTTGGGCCACATCTAGATCCAGATTTAAGTTTAATTCAGTGAGGCTATTGTTGAGATAGAATTAAAAATATTTTTTAAAAAAGCATGAAATAATTTTAGCTGCCTTCAAGAGATTATTGTAGCTATCCAGGGCTGAAAAACAACTCTCCTATTATTACATATAAGCTATTTGGGCTCTCTAATCTAGAATTAATTTGGGCACTATTTCTATTATTTATAATTTTCTATGTCATCAACTGCTTAGCCGCTTAACAGCACCTCTTTTCTTTAGGAAGTAATTATCATGGGCAAGCTTCTGCATCTATCATCTCCTGTAATGAGGTTATTAATAATTACATATCATTATATCTGTTGAATCGTAATTTTAGCTTTAATTACTAGATGCATCTATGAGATTCAGATTACCATATGATCCTAGTTATTTACAGCTCTTCTGAACTGGTAGGCCAGAATTAATGCAAATTGCCATAGAAAACAGTAATTGTGCACTTGTTTTGTTACCAAATTATAGGAATGTAAAGCAATATGATATGCTTGAGTTTGAAGAAATGCTCTGATTTGAAGTTCTCAGAATCCACAGGCCAAACATTCATAGACTAAGTATAAATAGTATCCCATCAGCCTGATGAATGCCTCACTCACAAATACTTCTTTTTCCTGGTATTATTCCCCTTGAAAATTCTAGTTTTTCTCTTACTGTTTTATATGGGGTCTTTCAGCAATTATAGCTTCCATTTGTCACCAAGAATGATAGTGCACACTCACAGTGGACATTTGCAGACAGAAAGTATAAATAAGTGAACATGGTAGCATCTAGACCCTATAATTGCAATGCTGTTAGTCAGCCAAAAAAATGACCTTTCTAGCACTCCCTACCCTTGCATTTACAAAAGGTGTGTTCTCTACTCTTAATTGAAGCACTGTAGATACTGCACAGTACTGTTTGTGAATGCCTGCTGAGCATTGTCCTATAGAAAATGTCCACCACCTCTTGGCCTCATACAGTATATGAAAGGGGGCATGTGTAGATCTGGCCTTGGTATGAACCCTATGATAATCAATTTTTCTTTCTTTCCACAACATTGTATGTACTTACACAATTCCTACCTACCTACCTACCTACCTACCACAATTTCACTGGGATATTGTAAAAGTATGTAGAAGGCAAGGTTAGATAATAGAGATGGTATCAGGAAGATACCTACACAATGTGATCTTTGTCTAATGCAGCTGCAGGAGAGGTTGATGGTGCTACCCAAATTAATGAGTAACAATGGAAATTTTATACATTTCTTTAAATAATGATTGTGACCTTTCTACCTAAACTGATGCTTCTCTCTTTCAGTGGGAATCTACTCTGTAATCCTGACCTTTTCTATCAATATTTTGCCTTACTCTAAGTATGTTTATGACATTTGGAATTACTCATGGAATAAAAATGTAAGTGAAATGAGTGTCAATCAACCGGCTGCAAAATGTAGCATGGTATCACTTGAGTTTGCTAAAGCAGATAGCAAAGAGTAACTTCATTTATCAAACTGTGCCAGCAAAAGATCCATGTTTATAGACATGAACTTCTATTCTCCATCCTTTAAAACTTTGAACTTCTTAATATTTTGCCTGTCTATGAAACATTTTCTATGTTTAACAATTCAAGTCTTTTTTCTTCTCAACCTTTTGCTGTTATACAGCTGCCCACTCTTCTCTAAGTATATACTTAGGCTGCAATCCTATAACCATTTATCTGAAACCTTTGGAATAGATATAATTAAATGGGAAACCTGGGCCATAGTAGGTTTTCTTATTCTCCTTGTGCAAGAACTTGTGTGATATTTAATGACATAAACTCTATGTTACTCTAGGTTTTGGACAACTCCCAAGAAATGGGGGCTCCTGTGTAAGATAAGTACTCCACTTTCTAACAAACAAACAAACAAACAAACAAACAACAGTTTCTGTTTCTCTCTCAATTATTCTGTCCTAATCTGTCTGCAAGAATCAAATTTACTACCCATCCTCTTCTTCCCATTTTCTATGTCCATTTGATCCGTCTCTGTAACTTACTGATTATTCTCAGAATAATTTCACAGAACTCCAAAATTGTGACCTAGAAGTCACAATTCTACTTGCTGGGGGGAAGGGGGCTATTTTATTAGCTCTATTTAGAAACTCACCATGTGCCATTCTATAGATGTCTAACCCAAAAATTATCCAGTTAAGGGTGTATGTATGTATGTATGTATGTATGTATTTTATTTATTTTATTTTTTATCCTCCTTTATTATTTTTACAAATAATTCAAGGCAGGGAACACACCTAATGCTCCTTCCTCCTCCAATTTTCCCCACAACAATAACCCTGTGAGGTGAGTTGGGCTGAGAATGTCTGGCCCAAGGCCACCCAGCCAGCTTTCATGCCTAAGGCGGACTAGGACTCCCAGTCTCCTGGATTCTAGCCTGTTGCCTTAACCACTAGACCAAACTGGCTCTCTATATGTATTTAGTTTATTTATTTGATTTCTATAGCTGCCCATCTCAACAAGTGACTCTGGCCAGCGTACAACCATAAAAAAAACCATAAAACAATTAAAACAATACAAAATAAATATATATGGTTGCCGAGTAAACAATCGCCATAGATGTTAATATAGTGTCAGGGAGATAACTGGTGAAGAAGGAGGGGGCTCCCTCCAGGGGGAGAAACACATGTGCATACTGAATCGCGTTCCTTTCATTGTAGGAGGCTGAGGGTGGCACCGCCCTAATTTCTTGGGCCCTTTCTCTGAGCATTACTAGTTCATTTTAGTTTAGCTGGATTCTGTCTAGCAGAGTAGAACAATAAAACACTAGAGCCTGTACACCAAGTCTCAGCGTGTTCCTTCACTCGAAGTCAGGACATCAAGTCAAGAAATGGGGCCCTTATATGATCCCAGGCTTAGTTGCCTTTGGTCACCCCATCTTGACTTTTTTTCCCTATTCAAGCCAGTAATTATGTTATCATGTTAAGAAGTAGTGTCTCCCCTACCCCCTACCCCCGTCTCCCATTTCTTTTATACAGTGGTTTTTAAATCAAAAGCCTGTGGTTGGGGAGTGGGATATATAAGTTACTGCTTGTATGTAAGTTCTTTTGAGAGAATTACAGGCAGAAAAGTGGACTAAATGATTAAAATGCACTATTTTGGAATAAATATCTGGTTTTCCAAATAGCATGTTTTCAGTTTTACAAAAACTAAAATAACATATTTTATAATAATATGCATATAATTATATAGGAGTATTTAAGAACTTGGTGTTAAGTACTTAGGTCATCCTATGAAACTTATTGGCAATAGGTTCAGGACGAAAACGAAAAATGAAATGCCAATTCATCTCAGAGTAAGCATTGTTGCAAGATGTCGATGAAGGTTCTCAGCCATCCATACCTGTTACAGAACCTGTGCCCTCCAGATTGGCCATTATAGTTCTCAACATCCATCAACGTACAGTATTGGCTACAGTGATTAGAGCTACAGTAAAATTGTGTGTGTGTGTGTGTGCCCGTGCGCACACGCGCACATAAGCCTTTGAGTCAGGGTTGACTCCTGGTGACTGCCTGGAAAAGTCCCTGCAGTTTTTTTGGCAAGATATTTGGAAGTGGTTGGCCATTGCCTTCTTCCTAGGGCTGAAAAAGAGTAACTGTCCCAAGATCATCCTGCTGTTTTGTGCCTAAGGTGGGATTACAATTCACAGGTTTCTAACCTTGTGCCTTAACCACTACACCAAACTGAATAAAAGCACTAGTTCAGCAATACTTGGAGGGCTCCATGATGGTCCACATCCCCAGGGTGCCAGCGAGGGGAGGGGGAACCATTAAAAATATCCACTTGTGAGGAACAGCCATCCGGAGGACAAGTGGGATGGTTTCCCCGATTCTCCTTGGTTCCGGAGAATGCTTCAGGCTCCAGGGATCCTGCCCGAGCCTCAGAAGCACTGGGTCACCGGCTCCACTTAGGAAGGAGAGCAGCTCAATCGGCCATAGCTTAGGAAGGAGAGCGGCTCAATCGGCCATAGTTTCCTCTGCCTTCAACTTTATTTCTTATAACATGTCAGTTAGTCAAAATGAAGAGTCTAGATTTCCTAGATTTGCAGCTTGTAGCTCCATTATGACCAATATTAAGAACATTTTACAGTAAACTCAATTAGTAAATATAATCATTGTCTGATATAATATGACAATATTATATTCCTTCTGCTTTGCAGGCAATGGGAAGCATTTCCTGTCTTGATTAATTCTGAGCTGTTGAGAAAATATATTTAATTATGTTGTTGTTTATTTCTTCAGTCGCTTCTGACTCTTCGTGACTTCATGGTAGGCTGACCATATTTCCTTCAGACAAAAACGGGACATTTGGGATGGCAAAACGGGACAGGGTCTTATGCCACCATGCCGGCCTCCAAACCCCGCCCCCCAGTCCACGCAATTGGCTCCCACCTGCAAACCCTGCCCCCGCCCCACACGATTGGCTCCCGCCTGCAAACCCCACCCCCATCAGCTTGATTGGCTCGGATTTTATTTTTTTTAATTTTTAAAGGGTTTTTTTTTTCTTCTAGCAGTAAATGGTGTGTCAGAGCTGGTGTGTTTGGGGGAGGCCGGGGTACACACACTGTGCACACAGCACCGTCATTGGCCAGGGAACAAGGGGCGGGGATGGAGGGGATGGAGGCCCACCACTGCCCCATCCCCCTCGGGCTTGGCCGAGGGAGGGAGGAGAGTCGCTGCTGCTGCCACCGCCGCAGAGCAGGAGAAGCAGGAGGAGCCGGCTGCGCTCGGCTGCTTCAAGCACACCACTCCGCCCCTTGCTGCCCGCTGAAGCTCCCCAGGGTGGCTGGCTCCTGCTTCTCCTGCTCGGCGGCCCGACAACTCTCCTCCCTCGGCCAAGCCCGATCAGATGCACATACACACATTTTTCTTCTTATATCTCTTTTTCCCCCCGCCCCCCCTATGTTTGTATTTGTATTTTTATAGTTTATTAATCTCTACTTAATATTATATTCTTTTGAATATATATAGAAGAAAGAAGAAAAATGTAAATTAAGTATTTACACAATTTTTTGTTAAGAAAACTGGAGGTATTTTAATGAAATGTACGTATGTATTGTATGGTAAAGATGTATAAGTCAAAAATTGAATTTGAAATAAATACTTAATAAATCAGTAATATAACATAAGAGAAGAAAAAGAAAATAGTGATAAGGTTAGAAATAGATATATATAAATAAAGTAGTTAGAAAGGGTTAGAGGAAGAAGAAGGGAAGAGGGAAACAGGGAAAATAATTTAGAATAAAGATATGTTATATGAAATATATTAGATAATGAATATTATAAATCAAATGTAAATATGTATACATAAATGTAGTTATTGTTATGTGTTATATGTTTTATGTTGAATGTAAATAAAATTAAAATTTTATATTAAAAAAAAAGATGCACACACACACACTCACAGGACAGACTGCCCTCAGCAGGAGCCGGCTGTGCTGGGAGGCTTCAGCCACACCACTCCGCCCCTCGCCACCCGCTGAAGCCCCCCAGCAAGGCCAGCTCCTGCCAAGGCAGTCTGTCCTGTGAGTGTGTGTGTGTGTGAGAAGCAGGAGCGGCCACCCTGGGGAGCTTCAGCGGGCAGCAAGGGGTGGAGTGGTGTGGCTGAAGCAGCTGAGCGCAGCCGGCTTCTCCTGCTCAGCGGCCAGCCAACTCTCCTCCCTCGGCCAAGCCTGATCAGATGCGCACACATACACACACACGCACCCCATACCCTCTTTCTCCAGCCTCCCGATGACCAAATGCACCTGGACCTGTTGCAGGGAGGCTGGAGAAAGAGGGTGTGGGATGCGTGTGTGTGTGTTTGTGCGCGATGACGCTGAGCAAGTAATCTGCGTGTGCGTGCACAGACACACACACACACACACGCACCCTCTTTCCACAACCTTCCCGTGCCTGCTTTCCCTGGCCTCACCACTGCTGGGCAGACAATCTCAGGATCAGGTAAGGAGGCAGAAACCTGGACTGTGGTGCTGCTTCTGCTGCTGGGATCGCACGTGGCAACTGGGCTTCCAGTTGCCACGCTGATAGGGCCTCTTCCGGGTTGCCTCCAATGGCAAGTCCGGCTCCAGTCCTCCTTCCTGTCTTCCTGTCCTCCTTCCCACCGGGTTTAAAAAAGGGACAAAATTGAGATTTTGATCAAAACGACGGGACGGTTGAAAAATGCTAAAATAACAGGACTGTCCCGTTCAAAATGGGACTTATGGTCACCCTACTTCATGGACCAGCCCACGCCAGAGCTTCCTGTCGGCCATCGCCACCCCCAGCTCCCCCAAGGTCGAGTCCGTCACCTCCAGAATATCATCCATCCATCTTGCCCTTGGTTGGCCCCTCTTCCTTTTGCCTTCCACTTTCCCTAGCATCAGCATCTTCTCCAGGGTATCCTGTCTTCTCATTATGTGGCCAAAGTACTTCAGTTTTGCCTTTAGTATCATTCCCTCAAGTGAGCAGTCTGGCTTTATTTCCTGGAGTATGGACTGGTTTGATCTTCTTGCAGTCCAAGGCACTCTCAGAATTCTCCTCCAACACCACAGTTCAAAAGCATCTATCTTCCTTCGCTCAGCCTTCCTTATGGTCCAGCTCTCGCAGCCATAGGTTACTACGGGGAATACCATTGCTTTAACTATGTGGACCTTTGTTGTCAGTGTCATGTCTCTGCTCTTAACTATTTTATCGAGATTTGTCATTGCTCTCCTCCCAAGAAGTAGACGTCTTCTGATTTCCTGGCTGCAGTCAGCATCTGCAGTAATCTTTGCGCCTAGAAATACAAAGTCTGTCACTGCCTCCACATTTTCTCCCTCTATTTGCCAGTCATCAATAAAGCTGGTTGCCATAATCTTGGTTTTTTTTTGAGGTTTAACTGCAACCCAGCTTTTGCACTTTCTTCTTTCACCTTTGCCATAATATATATAATATATTCAATTATACTTAACTGTATTTATTTTAACACATCTTTCACCTTTAACATCCAACTTGCAGCCTTGCAACTTGTTTGCCACTACTTTTAACTTCACCTAGTGCTAAAATTTTGATCCACATTTGTTCTGACAATTAGCTAATTGAATTCATATGGTTCTGGACTCCAGCATTCACATTTCCTTTTTAAAACTTTCATTACATACAATTACATGCTTGTAACTTTTTAAATATATGTTTCATTACATTTTTATACTATTCTGCCATGAGCCACCTTTCCCAAAGGATCACTGATAATTTAAGAGGCAATTGTCTCTTTAACTGCATCTTACAAAATCTTATCTGCCAGAGCTATGGACTCTGTAACTGGAGCTCTAGGGAGTTGGATGTCATCCAAGCAAAGCTTAATTTGGGCAACATCAATATTTGCTCCATTAAAAGCTTACTATACTACTTGATAGCATAGCTTGGGAATACCATCTGGATTTTTTTTTCAGCTACAGTATTATCATTTATCTCACTGACTCCCATGCTGCTTCTTACCAATTCCTTAAAGTAATTATATAATTTGTAGAGAAATTGATAACATTTATTTTAAATGTAATCAGTTAATTATAATTTGGTGCATCCTTCTTAAACTTTGTTGAGTTTGTCCAGCCTCTTTTGCAATTGTCAGAAGCAAAACATTTTATATTCAATGAAAAGCAGTTCAGGAAAGTAACACCAGATGTCTAATTATAATTACTGATTTATAATCAATTTATAATTTATTTACCAAGATAACACTAGAAAAGGTCTTAAATTTATATTCTAAATTCTCTACCTTTTAACCTGCACAGAGTTGGAGAATCTATATGCTTCTAAACAATGTGAAAATAAAAATTTAACCAACAACCTGATATTTTGTGTACTGAATTAGAGTATTTATCTATATAGTTTTTTTCCCCCAGTGCCTGAAGTAGAACAGAATACCAGTGACTTTTTAGTGTGAGGAACTTGTGGCTGTGCAGCTGTTGTTGAAGTACTGTTCCTGGTAGATCCAGCCATTGTACTCAGTGATGCAGGGAATGATTGTTCAACAGTAACTAGACATTCCCCATTTCTGTTGTAGAGTTTAAACAACAGATGCTGATGATGATCATGACCACACTTCAGCAGTTAACATTATTGTTTCTATTACTACCAATAATGTTGAAAAGACTATATTATATTCTAATTTTATTTCTAGAGAGGTAGCTGTTTTAATCAGTTGCAAGAAAAATAAACCTTGAAAATACTATATTATATTATGTTATTTCTAGAGAGGTAGCTGTTTTAATCAGTTGCAAGAAAAATGAACCTTATAGCACCTTAAAGACTTCTTCTTATGGCATGAGAAGTTTTGGACTAGAATCCACTTCATTAGATGCACATGGTACACTAGCTGGCCAAGCACAGATAATGTATTTATTAGTCTCAAAGAGACTGCAAGTGCTTTATTGTTTTTCCTAAAATTAATTTTTCAAAGTAGCTTATCAGAGACTTAGGAATGTCTTTTAGAGGCAGTGGGAGAGGAATTATGCCTTGGGCTGTACAAACTGAGGTGAGGAGAAGGCTTCTAGATTCAGACCTTGGGGATTGGGACGGTGCTTCATTTGGCAAAACGTGGCTTGTACAAACTCTTATCTCATAGAAAACAGTATTTGCTTTAAATATTTATTTATTTATTTATTAAATTTCTCTGCCACCCATCTCGTGTACGATGACTCTGGGCGGCTTACAAATAATAAAGATGACAAGTTGCTAAAACAATTCAATATAAATACATAAAAATACAAATACAATACAAGATATAAAATATAAAATATGGAATCTAAAATATAAAATTGAAGATGGGAAGATCTTAACCTTGGCACCCTCACGGGGCCAACCACCCCCATGAATAGCTGCCCCCCCTCCCATCCCGGGCCAGGTGGCATAGCCATGTTTTTACTCCCTTCCGAAAGGCCGGGAGAGTGGGGGCCTGTCTTACCCCCGGGGGTAGCTTGTTCCAAAGGGCGGGTGCTATGGCAGAGAAGGCCCTCTTCCTGGACCCTGCAATCCCTCATGGACAGGGCCCATAACATGGCCTCTCTGCCTGACCAAATATTACCAGTCATTCATGCTATACTGAGAACACTCCAGAATATTGGGAAGTCCACAAAAAAGTGGGATATAGCTCTAGTGAACAGATACATTCTATCTGGAAAAACAAAATCACCATATCTCCTGCCTTCTAAGACTAAGAGTTCCCTTTATAAGAGATTTCACAACAAATGTGGCTCATAATAGCACATAGCTTAACTATTCCTAGATGTGTCAGACAATAAATATGGTCTCCAAACTGTCTCATGCTTAACTAGAAGACTTGCTATTTTGGATTGGGTGTTCAAAGGAAAACAGAAGTGCTAGAGGCATGAGGTTGTCAGAAATAATCAATTGCAGAACTGCTATTGATTTAAAATTTAGAACAGGAATGCAGTGGTGAATAGGAATGGCAGCCTGTTACTAGAGAGCGGTTGCATGGGTTAAAGCAGGGGTGGGGA
Source organism: Charina bottae (assembly GCA_023362775.1). Lineage (NCBI taxonomy): Eukaryota > Metazoa > Chordata > Lepidosauria > Squamata > Charinaidae > Charina > Charina bottae. The sequence continues at coordinate 63,597,419 of JALMGJ010000006.1, forward strand.
ACCTTTTTTCTGCCAAGGGCCATTTGGATATTTATAACCGGGGACCGGGGGGTGGGGGGCAGGGTTTCTGGGATTTCCGTGGACTGGGGGCCGGAGTTTGCAGGTGGGAGCCAATCACAAGCACGGGGGGCGGGGTTTGCGGGTGGGAGCCAATCACATGGAAGGGGCAGGGTTTGTGGGCAGGAGCCCTGCGGGCCTTAGGCGGGAGCCCCGCGGGCCTGACATTGCCCACCCCTGGGTTAAAGGGATGACTTGAACCAGTGAAGCTAAAGTAATATCCAATCAGGGAGGAGTACTTTTCAGATTAAAATAAATGCTTCTGTATGAAACACATCCTGTGTGACATTCTATATCAGGATAGTAGAAATCAAGCCAATCGCTAGGACTGATAAAGCTAAACTAAACGTATCTTTATGATTAATGATATGGACAAAGAGGGTCAACTCATTTTATGCCCAAATGTGCAGTTTATGTGCCAAAAAATTAAAACCTCGCCATTTCAAATATTAATAGCTAAGATGATATACAACAACTTCATTCCCAATTACATAGTGGAAAGTTACTGCATCACTTTCAGAACTTTGCTTTGAGCTGGATCTCAAGGGCAGGAGGTGAAGGCAATTGAGCAGGCAGAAAAAAAGAACAACTCCCTTTCCTTGCCTTTTGCATTTGGCAGGAAAAAGTATATACTGTACAATGAAATGGGCTGCATTTAGTGGATTCTATAGGTCACAAGGTAACTGTAAGAATGCGCTTGACCTTGAGGTATGTAGCGTGTAAGATAGATTTTCGTAACCTAGATTATTGCCCCAATGTTCATTGGAAACCAGCAGAGAAGCTGGAGCTGTCTGTAGTAACCTCCTTCCCTTCCCTTTCATCTAGAGCTCTTTTGTTAGGCTATATTTTAGTGCAGAATATCTTTAGGAAGTAGGGAGCATGGGGGCTCAGCGGGTAAGACGCCAGGTTTTTCGATCGGAAGGTCGCAAGTTTGGAGGTTCGAATCCCTAGCCCCATGTGACAGAGTGAGCTCCCGCACTCGCCCCAGCTCTTGCCAACCTAGCAATTCGAAAGCATGCAAATGCAAGTAGATTAATAGGTACCACTTCAGTGGGTAGGTAACAGCGTTCTGCGCGTGTCATGTAGCCACATGACCGTGGAAGCGTCTTCGGACAACGCTGGCTCTTCCGCTAAGAAACGGAGATGAGCACCGGCCCCTAGAGTCGGACACGACTGCACAAATGTGCGGGGGGAACCTTTACCTTTTTATCTTTTGGAAATTACACAAAGAGACAGACATATAGACGCATGCATATAATGGCTGATATAAGTTGCTTATAATTTGTGGTGCAGTGACCGAGAGAAGTGAGCCAGGATGTCCTAGGATGGGGATCATACTGTGTTTGTCATTATTCTATCTCTTAGTCTAACCTATGGGACTATATCAAACATTATTGAAAGAAAGCCTGCAAAGATACCTGCAATATATCTCTTGCTTGCTAAGCCCCTAGAAATAGAATAAGAAGCCTTATTTGGGGTTGGTTCTTATAGCTTAGTATTGTCTACACCAGGGGTCGGCAAACTTTTTTTGCCGGGAGCCATTTTGACATGCTCGTGCACATTTTGAAGTGCTCGAGAGCCAGGGGGCGGGGTTTGCGGGCGGGGGCCAATCGCGTGGAAGGGGGCGGGGTTTGCAGGCAGGAGCCAATTGCGTGGAAGGGGGCGGGTTTTGCGGGCGGGAGCCAATCGCGTGGAAGGGGGCGGGGGAGGTTTGGAAGAAGAAGGGAAAGAGAGGCTCGACTGCTTCGGCGGCGGTGCTTCCAGGTTGTCGCTGCGGCGGCAACGGCTGCCCCTTCGAAAGGGCAGGCTCCGGGGACCCCGAAAATGCCCTCAGTTTAGGCAGGGAGGCTGCGCGCAAGCTGCGCTCAGCTGTTTTGCGGGGAGAATTTCCACCCCAGGGCAGCGTGTGCATGTGGGGAGGGGAGGTTTCTGCCTCCCTGCTGGAACCGAGGGCATTTTCGGGGTCCCCGGAGCCTGCCCTTTCGAAGGGGCAGCACTGCTGCTGCTGCTGCCGCTGCCCCTTCGAAAGGGCAGGCTCCGGGGACCCCGAAAATGCCCTCGGTTCCGGCAGGGAGGCAAAAATCGCGCGTGCAGGCTGCTGGGCTTCCCGACGCACAGCTGATTGGCGCGGAGAATTTCCACTCGCTTCAGCGCTTCCGGCTTGTCACGCGACACACAGTTTGGAAAGCCCTGCCTGTCGTCAAGATGGCTGCCGGAGACGGCTGCCAGGTTGCCAGGGGTATGCCCACAGCAACGCACACCATGCCCGCTGCCGCGCCTGCCCCGCCACACTCGCTGCCGCGCCATGCCCGCCACGCCTGCCTGCGGAAGAGCCACACTCAAGGGGCCAAAGAGCCGTGTTTGGCTCGCGAGCCGCCATTTCCGACCCTTGGTCTACACCAATTAGAAGAAGATTCCAGAGTTTCATGGTGGCATCTTTCTCAGCACTGTTGAAGATTGAACATGTAAGTGTTTGTGTGCAAGCAAGTATTTTGCAGTGAAGTGAAGACCTGTTCTTTAACTAAGGCCACGTGTCTTGCTGAACTGGTTCCTATACCCATTTCACCATGAGTTCTATTCATGACCTTGATACTAGGGCCCAATATTATTCTATTGTAGCTCATAAATTGACCAGCCTGTGCCCATGCCTGAATTTGCTTCAGTGCAGTGCTTGTATTAGATGTCTTGCTGTCATTATTAGGTGATCTTAGAGTCCCGTAATTTCATCATTCAGTTATTTATTACATATATATCTATATATCTATATGTCTCTATATCTATCTCTATCTCTATCATCCATCCATCCATCCATCCATCCATCCATCCATCCATCTATCATCCTGTTAGTTTTCTAATAGGCAACATGTACATAGGGAACATTTAATTTCCTGGTTTTTATGCCATTGGTTTTTAAAGTCAAATCATACCTTAAATTTGAAGCAATTTCTACTGATTTCAAAGAATGGATTATTTTCTCTTCTTTCAAAATCTTTGTAACTCTTGTTACTATTTAGGTAGAGTATTTGTACTTGATTTGACCAACTGTGCTTAAGTGAAACAGGGCCCAGCTAATTCTAGTCAGTTTTAAACCTGCTTCATACACTTGGTATTTCTAGTATATACAGTACTGAGATGAAATTGAGTATTGTCCAAGTTGTGCAATACTCATGATTGTGATAAGTCTCATTGTAATATTAGAATGTAATTTCCTCAATTATTTTGAGGTTTAGCAGTACATACTGGCTGTTTTGGATAGAGGGCAGTTACAGCTACTCAACAAATCCTTGAATTCTATCGCAGTGCAAATTTTTCCATTGTGCAAATGGGAAAGTGTAAATTTTGACCAAATTTTGAGCAGGTGTATTTTTGGGGGGTTGGGAGGGCATTTGGGCATGTGGTGAAGGGGTAGGACTGAACTATTATATCCATTTGGTGGGCTTTTCTGTTGTAGGATACCGAACCTTAAACAAAGATGACAATGATCATCAGGCAGATGAGAACTCCAAGGATGGATTTTCTCCCCTCAGTCAGATGTCTCCCTCTGATCTTGGAGGAGGAAATCTAGTTAGTCCATTATGCCATGGGATGCTGTCCCCACAGCCATAGGATTGCTCCCTAAAACAGACCATAGCAAGGTAAAATCAGAGCAAGCATGAACCACACATTCACTGCAGAAGAGAGTTAGAAATTACTTTAATCTAAGGGCTCTGGTAAAGCCACTGTTATTAAGTGGCCCCAGGGACTAAAAACTAGGGAATGGTTTGTTATTTATTAAAGTCCATGTGTTTAAGAATGTGTTTTAGCAGACTTGTATACTTCAAGCTATTGTTGCACTGAAACTGTCCTTCATTTGTAATTTAAAAGGCTTCAAAATCTCTGGTTCCTCTTGAGCATAATAGGAGTTTAACTGAAATAACCTTATTGACCATCTTCAAATAGTTTAAACTGTTAAGAATTCTTCAGAAACCTGAAAGGGTTTGTGATTAGATCTCTTATGTCCTTAGAATGACTTAAGAAACTACTGAGAATTGGAAGGTTAACAGTTCCAATTTTTGTTTTAATGAGATACCGCAGTGTCGAGAAACTGCTTGAGATAAGAAATGAAATAACTACAAAATAAATGAGGAAAAAAAACCTAGAGTTTTAATAGGGGAAAATCAGGAGATGGAAACAATATTTCATACAAAGGGCTTGTGAAATAAACTATGAAAAATACACAGAGAAATATTCAAAGAGACAGTGCTCATCTTTTTTCTCCTATTTTTGCAAAACAGTGACAGAAAAGAGTATCTGGCTATGAGATGAGATTCTGGTTACATTAAAGATATGCTACTGTACAACAGAGACTGGAAAAACTAATCCATCGTTTTCAATTTTTATAGTATGATTAAAGATTTTACTCTGTACTGGGGAGATAAGTGGCTGCTGCTATCTCACACTGCATGAATTCCTCCCTATAAAATTGAATTTAAAAAAATATGCAGTGATAACTATATCCTTAAATTCACTAATTCTAGTATTCATTGGTGGTAGTTACAGATTGTGACTCAGGAAATTTGAACATGATAACATAATATCATGTCATCATTCTGTGGAATCTATTATTTCTATATTTAATATAATATTTGCTGAATTAAATCTTTAGATCACAAGGTAGACTTTTAGTTCCATTGGAAAAAGGAAGTAGGTTCTTAATACAATTTAGAATTACACTGTGGACTCCAGTGTGTTAGGATTCTATTAATTAAACAGTTATGTTCTCGGTTCATTTTTTCTTTTGTGTGTGTGTGTGCCTTTGAGTCAATATTGACTCCTGGCGACTGCCTGGACTAGTCCCTCCAGTTTCGTTGGCAAGATTTCAGAAGTGGTTTGCCATTGCCTCCTTGCTAGGGCTGAGAGAGAGTGACTGGCCCAAGGTCATCCAGCTGGCTTTGTGCCTACGGCGGGACTAGAACTCATAGTCTCACAGTTTCTAGCATGATACCTTAATCACTACACCAAACTGGCTTAGCTTATACTGTTTTCTTATTGGATGAAGTCTGAAAACAGTAAATGACAGTAGACCAGTAACAATACTATACAACAATACAATTAAATGTTATCAAACCCCATGACCAATATCCTATGCTGTAAGATATAAAAACAAAACATCCAGTTTAAGGAAATTTAATTAAGTCCAAATTTTTAAAGAGAAGTGATTTGAGACAATGTATATGACTTCTGGTGGATTTTCCAGGGCAGAAAATTCCACCAGAAGAATTCCAGTGAGAATGCACAGATTATAATTTAGCATGGTATGTGTACACAACCATATAAAGTAATTGGCTTGGTTTTGCCCTAGCACTGTTTGCAAATCCAATTACTCTGGTTGCAAGTTTTATGGCATGTCATGTGCTTGAAACCCAGTCAATTGTGGCTTATTCAAGAAACCATGGATAACCAAATTATAGCCAAGAACAATGTAGTAAAGGATAATACTATGCCATTTCTGATATATTTCAGTCACAGACTACAGAACTACATACATTTACATAGTTCCATTATTACATTGGAATAAGCAATAGAAATCTTAATTATGATATTGTTAACAGCAAAAGGCCTGCAAGATAACTTCCAACAAGATTTCATTGTATTAGGTGAGAGGGAGACCAACTGATGCTCTTTAAATATTTTGGATCATAATTCCCTCTATCCTTTCCTATGGACCAGACCCGCAGGCAGCCCAGAACATCTGGAAGGTACCAGGCATTGGCATCCAACATGGAGAGAAAGCACAGGAAGGCAAATGACAAAACATGAATCATGGTGTCATGATGCAAACTCCATCCCTTACATACCTGTATGCAATGTTGTGACACAAGTATGAATTATGATATCATCAAACATGCCTTGTCATTCTGGCACTATTTTTGGTAGGTAGGGAGACCTGAGGCACTAGATTGTCCATCTCTGTATTAGGATATTTTTCTTTAAAAAGTATATTTTAGAATTATCATCACGGCCTTATAGGTTAAAAAAGTGCAATCAAAGAAAAAGCAAAAATGTGCCAGTATCCTCATTGACTTAAGCAGGATAACAGTTGTTTAAAAAGGTAAAGGTTCCCTCCGCACATTTGTGCAGTCGTGTCCGACTCTAGGGGCCGGTGCTCATCTCTGTTTGTTAGCTGAAGAGCCAGCGTTGTCCGAAGACGCTTCCACGGTCATGTGGTCGGCATGACGCACGCGGAACGCTGTTACCTACCCACCGAAGTGGTACCTATTTACCTACTTGCATTTGCATGATTTCGAATTGCTAGGTTGGCAAGAGCTGGGGCAAGTGCAGGAGCTTACTCCGTCATGCGGGGCTAGGGATTCGAACCTCCGAACTTGCGACCTTCCGATCGACAAGCCTGGTGTCTTACCCGCTGAGCCACCACGCCCCCTTAACTGTTGTTTGGGTATATGGAATTCTTCTCTGAAACTATAATAAAGTTAAATTATTTCTGTCTTCTTTTGTTCTTTTTTAAAAATTAAAAATGGCTTTAATTGTCTTCCACTGTAACCCAGATTTTTTTGGTATTCAGATTTGGCTTTTGAAAAGCAAATACATAACCCTTTGCATAGTTTACTGCCATCATGCACTCTCTGAATGCTAGAGAAGCAAGGTTTTTAGAGCTTGTTCTGTGTCTTCCTGAGAAATGATTTTATGATTATTAAGGGTGTCTTTGAGCTCCAACACAGAGGAATAACAAATCACTGGAAATGCTTTATGGCAAGGCTCCCAGCAGTGATGCAAATTGACATTCAATGCCAGCTATTTTATCTTTCCAGTTATTAAATTCAACAAAAGGGGAATAAATTCAAGGTTTTATAATAATACATGCTCTGGAACAACAACAAAAAAGGCTGTTTGTTTAACTTGCATTTTTCCCACCTCCCTTCCTGATTCTATAGCAATAGTCCTCAGCTTGGGTATTGACCTCTGTTGTTACATGCAGTTTAATTTTAGTATCTCAGCCAGAATTTAAAGCAGTTAGCTCTTGCCATTTTTTTAAAAAAAGAGGACTGATTTATGTTGTACTCCTATGAAAAAACTTATTGCACCAGGAATATATAGGAAGAGCTGGGTGGATTGTAAAGCAAACCTCTTAGATGGTCCCCGTCCCAACATTGGGGGAGATGGGCGGTCATATAAATTTAAATAATAAATAAATAAACAAATTAGTCATCAATTAAAGGCCTGGTGGCTACATTCAAGGGAGCCCATGTGTTCTGGTGACCAGGGCTTGCACACAAGCGGCATTTTCAAGTAGAACGACAGCAGCATTAGTTTAGGTGGCTGCCATGGGAATGGAGCAGTGCCAACAAGTTGCATCAGTACTAGGGCTACCAGATCTGAGTTGCAAAAACCTGGATAACCATCAGTTGGCAGGAAAGAGTTACTTTTCTGTAACTCTTTGCCAACATCTAATGGTCACCCTGGGAGAATAGCCTGCAATCATTGACTGAACTAATTTATTGCTTCTCTGATAAGGCTGTGCAAAGCTTCACATAGATGATTCCCTTCAATTCAATCCAATCACCCCATTAAAGCCAATTTGTTATGTTCACCACACAATTGCACTGTGAATCCTTCTTCACAGCATCCAGTCTGTGACAGGATTTCAAGGCAGTAATCATCTTCCATGTCCTATATGTCTGAGGAAATGTTCATGCTTCAGCCATCTCTGCTGTGATAGTATATGGGCAAAGCTCAATACATTCCCCTACACACATAGGGTTGTCAATTCAGATAGCCATGCTAGACATTCCAACACCAGCCCAGAACCAACAAGGAAGGCATTAGAGAGGTAAACTTTTTGGGTGCCCATCATATAGTAAAGCGAACCCATTTTGTAATGTGTGAATAGATTATTCTGAGGTTTCAAAATTCACTTGATATCAGAAACAGCTTTGCCCTTACAATTATGGCTATGTTATGTTTGCACAAATGACAAATGTTCATATGTTTCCTTTGCCATTCCCCTCCCCCTAAGTTCTTCTTGACATTTTCAAAGATACACTCCATATAGGTATTTGTATTATTTTATTTATTTATTTATTTATTTATTTATTTATTTATTTATTTATTTATTACATTTGTATCCCGCCCATCTCCCCCACAAGGAGGGACCCTGGGCAGTTCACAACAAGTTTAAAATCAATTAAAACAATAAATATGAATAATAAACAATATAAAAATACATATATATATACACACATACACATACACATACACATACACATATAAATATATATATATACACACACATACATATAGATGCTAAACAATTTGATCCAAAAGTGGTAGAACTTGTTCCACTGGTTGATAAGGCTGGTCAGGACCAATCTAAGGGGCCAGCCAACCCCAAGACTGGCCTTATAATAACCATTATAATGGTTCTTGTGCCTGAACCGTTAAAGAACATCCTATGATACTGGAAACAAAGTTTGTTAATAGCAGATAGAGAATTTTCTCCACAGTCCTCTAGCCATGAACATGCTTGCATTATTACAAAATGGGAATGAAAGAAAAATAGGAAACATCAGAGAATGTCACTGCCATGAAATATTAGGCCTATTACCATTAACTGGGCTCAGACTACTATATTCTTGTTGATACTTAGCTTTCTCTCGTATTGCCAAGACGCTCTAAGTGTTGACTGCCTGAAGTCAGTTGTTTGTTTGCTTCTGTTATGCCACATTTAGAATAATGTCTGCATAGAAATGAGCTAAGATATTATTGCTATACTTGCAGTATTTGTGACAAACTGAAATGCTAGAATTCATTTTTCTTTCATTACTAAATTTTGACTTTCCCTTTTCTCAACTCTTCTAGAAATATGTTTCCAGCTGCATTTCTGTTTGCATTAAATATAAATTCTTCTAAGGAACAGTGAGTGCTTGGAAAGCTGCAGACAAAACAAAGTTACTGCACTGCTATCTTAACTTAAAACTAAGAGGGAAAAATGTATAAAACAGGTTAAAGGTTTAAGTGTTTCAAGGAGATCTTTTGCTAATCATAACAATGTGTTTTTTGATACATAACAGAACTTTTAGTTGTTAGTGATTTAAAATTAAATCATTATAACGCAATATCCAAAGTGCATTTATTTATTTATTTATTTGTTTGGATTTGGAGGACACCTGACTCCCAAACAACTCTTACAACTCAAACCTTAATTATTTCTAAAAGAAGAAACAGGGGTATCTGATGGGGACGGGTCAAAAAAGTTAAGAAGGATGTGATGGTCCTTTTTAATGTATGTTGGGAGATTTGAATTGCATAGTAATGACCACCATCTTTGTACTTTTTTGACTGCCCTGCATATGACATTGAGAAGAAACCATATAGGGCGGTAGTTTGCCCTGACAGTGCTGGTGGGGGTGTTGTTCTCTCCTTGATAGTTTTTTTATTAGGCTGTTGTTTGCTGCTTGATTGTTTGACTGAGTTGGTGGTTCCTTGATTAGGGTTTTGTATTAGGGTATTCAACTGGGAAACTGTGAGCATCCTAGACCAAGCTAAATCCCAAAACACTAAGGAATTCCTGGAAACTTGGAACTCAGACAAGTCAGCCATCAACAGGCACATAGAGGTAAACAACATTTACATACCATTCAAAAGAGACAATAAAAAAGCTAAAAAGGAAACAATAAGACCACAACACCTCCTCTCCAGCAGCCTACACCCAGATAAGCAAAGATTAACACTAGGATTAACACCAGTTGAACAATCAAGCAGTATACAATACCCTAATCAAGGAACCACCAACTCAATCAAACAATCAAGCAGTAAACAACAGCCTAATCAAAGAACTACCAAGGAGAGAACAACACCCCCACCAGCACTGTCAGGGCAAGCTACTGTATATAAACAGAGAGCAAACCCCACTCCCTTTTCACACTGAAGATGTTGCCTAGTCTGGCAATGAAATGTCTGCAAGAAAACAACCAGGCTCAGAGAGCACCAAGGACTCCACAGTTTTATGTGTGCTTGGAAGGGATGCCTCTCTCTTCTTCTTTCCACTCAGCTGAGGGAGTGCAAGAAGCCAAATCTAATCCAGCATTCTAATTTTAGAGTTTTAATCCTGATATGCATTTTTAAAATAAACTTCCAGTAACCAAGGATTGTGGAAGATATTGTTGGTTAAGCAGAAAATTTACCACTGCAAATGCTAAAACAGGTGCTTCTTAGTCTAATCAATAAAGTTAGATCTCTAATAGCGTGCTAGGGATAAAGTATAATTGATCAATTTATTGCAGTAATATTAATTTGTAGATGGTAAGGCATAATTGTACCATATTGTTATAAAACACCTTGCTTTTAATGCGTCTGCTGACACTATCCACACTTTGCAAAAGGAAATTGAAAGTGTAGGCTCACACCTGTCACAAAGGGTCCCGACTAAGCAAATCCACAGTTACCTGGATTGGAGTACTCCATGTCTTTATTCGAGCGATTGCTGAAGTAGTCATTTAAAGTAGTGGGGGAATGTGGAAAACATCGTTTAAGCAGAACATGGACAATTTTTTCATTAAGCTTAGAGGCACAGCAACTGCACTTGACATATAAACAAAATAACTAATAATCCCAACTATAGAAAGGCTGTCAATAACCAAGAAGCAATATTATTTATAATAATCAATTTATATTTATCTCTCTTAAAAAAAAAGCCCATGCATTCTCTGGTCTGTGCAAGGGAGCATCTTATCACTCTATCCCCTTTGTCTAAACCAGAAAAAAAAAACTACTCTCTCTCTCTCTCCCCTTCTTTCTGTTCCTCTGTTATATTTCCCCTCATTTTCCATCCTAAGATTTAATGGAGATTCTGCTTCTTCCTGAACGGTCTGTTAAACTAACTATATATGTGAAAGTGTGGTGTGTGTGTTAGAGAAAGAGATTGATTGGTATATGCAGATGGGGATCAATTCATTTTATACATAATGTATGTTGTTTTATAGGAAATTAATTTTAATCAGTAGCTACTCATTTATTTAATATTCCTTTTTTTGCCCTCTTTCTGCCCTTTCTTGAAATGTGGCTTCTGGCAAACAAATATTTACAAACAAATATCATATATAATTAGAGGGGCATGGTGGCTCAGCAGGTAAGATGCCAGGCTTGTCGATCGGAAGATTGCAGGTTTGGAGGTTCAAATCCCTAGCCCCGCGTGACAGAGTGAGCTCCCGCACTCACCCCAGCTCTTGCCAACCTAGCAATTCGAAAGCATGCAAATGCAAGTAGATTAATAGGTACCACTTCGGTGGGTAGGTAACAGCGTTCCACATGTGTCGTGTGGCCACATGACCGTGGAAGCGTCTTTGGACAACGCTGGCTCTTCGGCTAACAAACGGAGATGAGCACCGGCCCCTAGAGTTGGACACGACTGCACAAAGGTGCGGGGGGAACCTTTACTTTCTTTTTATCATATATAATTATGGCACATACAGAGATTTATTTGAAAAAAGAAAATGTCCTTAACTGGTTTAAGTAGAAGCTGGCAAACCTAGATTGACAAAGTGGTAAAGCTTTCCATGATTTGGAAATTATGCTTCTGTTGATGCTATTTAGATTGCATTTTCCTGTTTGGCAGCCGCATCACAATGCTGTCTCATATTCAGCTTGTGATCAACTCCAATTCCAAGAACCTTTTAACCTATACAAAGAAAGTAGCCTCCATCCTATATCTGTGCATTTGATTTCTTTTCCTAAGTAAACAATTTTGAATTTTCTTCGTGAAATTTCATTCTGCCTCTAAACTTTTTGATTCTTTTTCTTTGTTCTAGCTCAGCACTTCTCAGTCTTTTGTATCTTGAGTATCATCATTCTGTCAATAAACTTGATACAATCAACAGCATGTTTTTTTCCAATAAGAACATGCATATGTTTAAGGTGTTCTTTTGTTATAATTTATAATTCATTTAAAGACATAATATAAAGTTTCAGTAACTAAACCTGTGACCACCCAAATCTCACACTTCAGAATCATTGTTTTAGAATATTAGCAAATCCACTTTTGTGTTGTTTGCATATTTAATAAGCAGTTTCTCCACCTCTCCATTTATATACTTAAGGAAAATGTTGAAGAATACTGGGCTCAGGAGCAAATCCTGTGGCATCCCATTAGATATCTCGCTCCAGTTTAATGAAGAACCATTGGTGAACATATGTCGATGAAGATTCTCAGTCATACAGGTGGAATTGTCTGTAGGTTGAGTCATGGCAACTGGATTTCTTTCTTTTGGTTGAATGTTTTGCTGCTTGTCCAAGTAGCTTCTTCGGTCTGGGCAAAAGTTGGTGAGGGGACCCCATATATGTCTTCCAGGGTGGCTGTATTGACCTTACACCTGATTGGCTTGTTAATTGGGCAATTGGGGTGTAGATACTCTTTGGGATGTCTTACTCCTAAAACCTTTATTCATCCCCAAGTGGATCGTTAAATGTGGCCTTGCTGGTGAACTTGTGAAATGGTCTTAATCTTCCTGGGGACTAATGAAAGAGCAGCATGATAAATGGGGGACAAGTTGTGCCTGAGGCCTCCACCTCTATTGAGGGAAGGATTTTCCACTTTGGCATGAATGGATTCCTTAACCCCTCTCTAAAACCACCTATCTTCCTTGTCCAAAATGTGAACATTAATGTCCTCAAATGAGTGTCCTTTTTCTTTTAGATGAAGGTAAACTGCTGATTCTGGTCCTGTGGTGTTGCTCCTCCTGTGTTGGGCCATCCTCTTGTGTAAATGCTGTTTGTTTTCTCCAATGTAGAGCTCAGAACACTCCTCACTGCACTGGATTGCATATACTACGTTGTTCCTCTTATGTTTTGGTGTTGGATCTTTAGGGTGTACAAGCTTCTGTCTCAGTGTGTTGGTGGGTTTGAAATATACAGGTATGTTGTGTTTGCCAAATATCCGTTTTATCTGTTCTGATATGCTGGCCATATAAGTATCCAAATTGGGCCATCATTAAATCTAAGTCTACCCCCAGACCCAAAACAACAGCAGACAGAGCTGAGACTCAGAATGAACGGAAGAACCTGGTCATTCCTTACATGGCCGGCGTGTCGGAAAAGATAAAACGGATATTTGGCAAACACAGAGTCAGGAACTTTACAAAATATTATTCTACATATAAATGAGGACAATTTTTTATAACAACTCAAGATTTGATATAGAGTACAAAAAATACTTCCTCCCCTTACAATGGTATGAACTAGTATGAAGTGGTTGATCCACTAAGGTAGTATTTCTGATGTTACCTCTACTCCTTGGACACTCCATAGTAGGGAGTTTTTGGTGCTCTCTGAGCCTTGTTGTTTTCATGCAGACGTTTCATTGCCAGGCTAGGCAACATCTTCAGTGCGAAAAGGGAGTGGAACTTGCTGTCTGTTTATATACCCTGGCTTGTCCTGCCTGTGTTGGTGGGGGTCTTGTACTCTCCTTGGTAGTTCCTTGATTGGGCTGTTGTGTGCTGTTTGGGTGATTGACTGAGTTAATAGTTCCTTGATTAAGGTCTATTGTGTTGTTTGATTGCTCCTCTGCTGCTAATCTTGCTGTTAATCTATGCATATCTTGTTGTTGATTGCTGGCCCAGGGGTGTTCTGGTCTTCTGGCTATTCTATTGTCTCTTATGAATGGTATGTAAATGTTGTTAACCTCTATGTGTCTGTTGATGGCTGCTTTGTCTGAGTGCCAAGCTTCTAGGAATTCTCTTGGCACTCAGACAAAGCAGCCATCAACAGACACATAGAGGTTAACAACATTTACATACTATTCATAAGAGACAATAGAATAGCCAGAAGACCAGAACACCCCTGGGCCAGCAATCAACAACAAGATATGCATAGATTAACAGCAAGATTAGCAGCAGAGGAGCAATCAAACAACACAATAGACCTTAATCAAGGAACTATTAACTCAGTCAATCACCCAAACAGCACACAACAGCCCAATCAAGGAACTACCAAGGAGAGTACAAGACCCCCACCAACACAGGCAGGACAAGCCAGGGTATATAAACAGACAGCAAGTTCCACTCCCTTTTCGCACTGAAGATGTTGCCTAGCCTGGCAATGAAATGTCTGCATGAAAACAACAAGGGTCAGAGAGCACCAAAAACTCCCCAGTTCAACCCTGAGCTACAAATATTCTCTTTGATTGGTACTCCATAGTAGAAATCTACATCTGAAGAATTAAACTGTCTGAAGAATTTTAAAAAATCTTCCTTATAGGCTTGCATGAGTTTAGCCCAGCTCACATTAAAACCATAGACATTTAAATAAATATGCTCCCTAAGGGCAGTTCACTTTAAAGCTAATCAATATTTGGAAATATTATATTACTTTTGAATGCTGGCCTCTCAAAGGGTCTTCTATAAATTTTCATCATAGTGTCAACCTTTAAAAATCTTCAAGAAACAAATTTACAGGTGGATGCTAAACACCACTGCATTACCACATTTTGGATAATTAATTTTGGGTAAATCCAATTCTGTTTTCAACAAATATTCTTTGATATATTTGTCTTCAAAGGTTCAGAATGCTCTTCTTTCATCCAGACAAAGCTGAAAAAATCAATAGCCTATAGTTGTTGTAATACCTGCATTGATTATAAAATTATAAGCAATTATTTATCTTCAGAGATAAAAGGCAGACTAATAGGAACACTTAAATATCACCTACATGCCTTTCCCCCCATTTGTACATTCTGTACAAAGAAAGAATATTCATCTGACACACAAAAAGAGGAATTTTTTGCTCTCATCCAAATGTTATTCATTTTCCTTTATTAATGTGAATATGGGTGAACTTGCAGTATAGTTCTATTCTAGGCAGAATGCTATTTTATCTTCATGATTACTTCATGGAAAAAATAAGATTGTCCTGGAGTTCTTTTGCGTATGACAAGAAGATAGAAAAAGCAAGTATGCATGAGTGATTTAGGTGATCTGTTCATATTTTTAATGTTATATATGATACTAACATATATTTCTTGCCTTTTAGTGGTAAAGGTAAAGGTTCCCTCCGCACATTTGTGCAGTCGTGTCCGACTCTAGGGGCTGGTGCTCATCTCTGTTTGTTAGCCAAAGAGCCAGCGCTGTCTGAAGACGCTTCCACGGTCATGTGGCCGGCATGACGCACGTGGAACGCTGTTACCATCCCACCAAAGTGGTACCTATTAATCTACTTGCATTTGCATGCTTTCGAATTGCTAGGTTGGCAAGAGCTGGGGCGAGTGCGGGAGCTCACTCCGTCACGCGGGGCTTGAACCTCCGAACTTGCGATCTTCCGATTGACAAGCGTGGCGTCTTACCCACTGAGCCACCATGCCCCCATCTTTTTAGTGGTAAAACATGGATATAATTACATACAGCTCCAAGTCAGTCCTCCCCAATCAGGTGCCATCTAGAAGAGTTGGCTTATATAGTTCCTAGCCATCATGACCATTAATTATAGAATTTGCAGTATTCAAAAGTATAGCTTTGGGTAAGGATGCATTGCATCACACTTATATCTGCACCATCCTTCTGTAGCATGGCATTGACCACCTGGAAGAAATTAGTTGTTTCCAATTAAAGATATTTTGCCATTATGTTTGAACTGGCAACTGTGATTTGTATTAACTCTGATTTATCAGAACAAGCTAAGATAATTTACTACAATTGGCTTATTTTAATAAAGTGACAACTATTCTCCACGCTAACAAGATTGGCTTGATTTGCATTAAGCACTCAGTGTTAAACCATTACTTTAACTAAGAACTGGAAAATTACCATTAAACATTTCAAGACTTCCTGCTCTGTTTACTATCAATGAATGGAAAGGTAGATTGAAAAGGAGGTGCATTTGGACTCTGATGGTGAATTATTCCTGTAATAGCAGATCATTTTGCAAATCCTTCAATTGGATGTATAAAATGGCTCTGGTGATTTCAGAGATACCAAGGATTCCCCATAATATTCTCTGCCGTACCACTCTGTCTATTCTCTGACATATTCTTTGTCATATTAGTAGTCCATAACCTATGGCTTGTATATATGAAAACAGTGCCTTTAAAGCTAAGATTTCTTATACATCTATGTTTTTTTTCCTTGAGGGATCAAATAATTAATTCTCGACAAATCTGAGCCTCGCAACTCAGAAGAGAAGAGAAGAGAAGAGAAGAGAAGAGAAGAGAAGAGAAGAGAAGAGAAGAGAAGAGAAGAGAAGAGAAGAGAAGAGAAAAACAGGAATTAATGCAATGTAATTTAATTGTTTTGATGAAATCCCCCTCTTTTTTTGTTAGGGGAGTGATTTCCCTTCCTTTCTTGTTACCTCCTGAAATATTATTACAGTCACTGGGTTTTGTTTCTGTCTGTGTAAATCTAAATTACTTTAGATAACATAACTCCAGGCATCCCTGAAATATTTGTTCTAGCAAAGTGTCAAGGTGCAATTTCCATAATAATACTTCTATTTCGCTCTGTGTGTGTGTGTGTGTGTGTGTGTGTGTGTGTGTGTGTGTGTGTGTGTAGACCCAGTTTGATGTCACCCTGCAAGACAGACAGGTTCATTTACTGCAGCGTTTGCTCCATCTCCATTATCTGCAGAACTGCAAGCAAACAGTTTACAGTGTGGGTAGGATCTCATCTCAGAGCAAAAAGGCTGTCACGTTGGGGAATGTCTGACTGCTGGCAGAAATTGCTTTGGGGAAAGAGGCTCATAGTAAATAAGGACAGTTTGTTCTCCTATTATAAGAAGCACCACCTTCTAACAATTTCTTCTCAGTTCTGCTATATCCCTCTAACAGTTCAGGAGGTGATTTAGGTAACCCCAATTTAATATATGCAACACCCAACAAATTTATGTATTTGTTTATTTACATCAGCCATACACACACACAAATATAACTTGCTGAAATGAATAATCTGAAAGTGTCATCAGTTTGCCAAATCAGATTTTGATCAGCTTGAGAATTCCTTCTAAGTTATGAAAAGGAGAAGAAATAATGGTTATTATTGCCTTTATTCATCCAAGTGAAAAAGACTCAGACTCTAAAGCTACTCATGTTATTTTGGCACATGGGGAAGAAATCCTACAAATATTAATTCCTTCCCTGGCAGTAAAAAAAATTAAGTAAATAGCAGTTTGCCCCTCATTCATGATACTCAGATCTGTTTCACTTTGCTGTGTGGTATGGACAGACCTGGTTGTAGGAAGATAAGAGGCCAACTGGATCAAAACATTATCTACCCCAGTGTCCTATCTTCCATGATGCCCAGGGTGATGTATCTGGGAAGAACACAAGCCAGAATAAAGGCAACAGTCATTTCAGTTGATATATAACTGGACATGGAGAAAGTTCTTTAGTCTTCATTGTGATAGGAACTGACCTCATTTGCACTGTCCAAACAAGTAGATGGGCCAGAACACAACCTTCCTTCATTTTTCACACTTCTCTGAATTTTATGATGCAGTTCTCTGATTTAAAAGAACACATACAAAAAGCTATACATTAAGGATCATTACTTTGAAAAATGTAGCCATTAGGAGAAATGCTTGTCAAAAAAAAAGTCTACTAGGAAAAATAGCTAGCAAAAAATTATGTATACTTGGAGAAATGCACAGAATAACTTATATTAAGGGAAAAGCAATGGAAGGTTGAATAAAAATTTCAAGTAAACATTAATTTAGTGCTGCATATTAAAATATCAGTTTAAAGTTTCAGGGCCATTATTAAAATTAATTCAATATTCAGTCTAATACAATGAAAATAGCCAGTATAATATGAATCATAAGTCAGAATGACGAAATAGCAGAAACATTCAGTCTAACCCAAAAATCCTATACTTATTTAAGCTATTATTTTGTGAGAGGAACTTAAGCTTCATCTGCTGTACAAGTCCATGTGTAAGAAAGACAATGTGTGAGACTTTTCTTGGGGGTGTTCCTCAATTTTGCAAATTAATGGAGAAATAGAATAAATGTATGTTTTGCCTCCCATATTAACAGGGTAGGAAGTGACGCAAACAAATTTTTCCATCCCTAGATGAAACTTTTGGTAGAAACGTAACATAAAAGCAGAACTCACGGCAAGCTGACAGTACTGCTGGCCTATTTTCCCTATAGAATTGTTAAATAATAACATGCTCTTCTGTTTACCCAAATCTCCTTCCACCCATCCCTTACTGCAATTTATTAGTTTTCTCCAGCTAAAAAAGGAAGAATTGTCATTGGTTGGTGGGAGCCAGCAGAGAAGAGGAAAGCTGATGGTTGTGAGTCAGTTCTTTTGTGAAAGTGGACTTTGAACACAGATATGGCATTTCCTTCCTTGTTATCTTGTATATCCCTTTATATTACATTCAGCTTTATCCACATCCAGTGTTCCTAACTGCATTTAATTTTAACTGAGGACAAGAGAAGGTGGGGGAGGGATTAAAGCAAAACAAAATATGCATCACTTACACAGCATGATTGATGGATTTCTGCTGAGCCATTCTGAACACCCAGAAGCCTTCAATCCTGAGATAAAAACAGAGCTGCCTAGAGTTTGCCTCTCTTTAATTATCCGTGGCTCAACAATAGGTTTTCATTTTCACCGTGTCAGTCTTCACAGCTCCCCATGTTCTAAATGACCAATTAGTGACAAGGCACTGAAGACACTTTAGTTCTCTTGGTTACAACGTAGCCCAGCTTTCAGTTATGAGTGTTAACAGCCTTATAATTAGATTTCTCTCCACATTTAAGCTGGATTCAGTGAACAATCCCAACAGTTTAAGACTTAAAGCAGTTCTGCAATGGCTGTCTCTCTGCTCTTAACCCTGCCTTTCAATGCTTTCTGCTGTAAAAAGAGATACACTTCATCTAAGTTCTTGGGAGCTTGAAAAGACTTGACTGTTTTTCTTTCATTCTTTCACAGAACAATAATGAGCCGGAGATAATAAGCTCTGTGGGATAGCGATGTGTCATAGCTATTATTATGAAAGTTCTAGGTACAGACTTGGTGCCATATAATAAACAAATAAACAATTTTACCCTGTCTCAAAGGAATTGGGCAAGGGAAATCATTTTCTTGTTTGTCATTTTATCTTTGCAATAGTTATATCAGGTTACTTAAAATTAGCTATAATTTTCAAAGAGTTCAAAGTGTTTTTCATTACCAAGCAGCGGACTGAACCAAAGATTTCCCACGTACTGTACAGTCTCACTCTAACCCCTGCATCAGTCTTGTCTATCATGGGGATGTATGGATTTCAACTCCTAGAGTTCTCAGCAATGGCCATCTGGTCTGGGGACTTCTGGGAATTGAAATCTACCACTTGGAGATTGTCCAGGTTGAAAAGGTTGAATTGCACGATACTGAACCTCTGGCATTTTAGTGAAAGAAAAATGAAGAAAAGGTTCTACAAATAATATAGGTTGAATGGAAAAGCACTGCTAAACATATTATCTCCAACTGTCTGATCTATCCTGCTTAAATTTTCTTTAATTCCCAAATTTGGCCAGGAAGAGATTTGGCCAGGAAGAAAAAAAATCCTTCTATTGATCAGGTACATTCATCTGTATTACCATTATTCAGAACCTTGATTCTGGAAAAAAAAAGACTTTATCACTGGATAAGATAAATTTCTGATAAAAGGAGACTCCTAATTAATATAATGAGCCTTTCAAATTTAGCAATTTGCAAGCAGAAGCCAGATTAGAGTTCCACGCAGAACTTACCCTACCATTTGAAAGTGGCGACATTATAAAATCTCTCATCAAATCAAGTTAGCCTACCTCTAGTAAAAGCCTGCTTCTGAGGACAGGCTAACAAAAGCATCCTTTTGTGACTGGCTGCATTTCCTTGGGACTAACGCTAGGCTGGGTAAGTCTAACAGGGCCACCAGGGAAGGGAATGTCAATCTATGGCCAAGTCACCTCTATTGCTTACTTTTATTTATTTATTTATTTATTTGTCCTATTTATACCCCGCCTATCCCCTCCCTACTGGAGGACTCTAGGCGGCTTACAACATTACATATCCAATCAATTATACATCGTTATTACAATTACAATTTTTACCGCGCGAAGGGAGAGAGGAAGGGAACCGGCTCTTCAGCTGCAGGCATTGGACTGCAAGTCCCAGAATGCCTCGCTCCGCGCCGGCTGCTGACGTCCAGGAAGCTGGTATCTCCGGATCCGTCGTCCTCCGCCGCCATCACTGCTCTCCAGATCTTTCCCGGATCGAGGACGACCCTCCGCTGGACGCCCGCAAATTGCCCCACGAGTGGTACCCATTTATCTACTTGCTATATTAGCTTTCGAATCGCTGGGTTGGCAGAGAGCTAGGGCTAGTGACGAGAGCTCACCTTGTCACGCGGTTTCGAACTGCCAACCTTATGGTCGGCAGTCTAACGGCTCAGCAGTTTAACCCGCTGAGCCACCGCGCCCCTTTTGCCAAGGCTGATGGGGGAAAGTCAAACTAACACATCTGTTCATGAAACAAAATGCCAGTCTCTGTGAGGGGTTAAAAACATCTGAGCCAGAACAGGACAGGGTGCTAATTGGGAATTGGTAGCAAGTGTGGAGAATGCAATCTCTTCCATCACAGAAACGTGGAGAAATAGGAATTAAACAGCAGAGCAAAGAAAGGAGAGAAGCAAAAGAAACCAAGAGGGAAGATCAAAGGAATGTCACTTGAATCTCAGTGGGCATGGCTAGGAAAGACAAAACTGTCCGCATAAACTTCCACAGGAACCATTGACTAAAGTGGGAAAGATGAGTGATAAACGGAGTGAGAGGGAGAAGACAGAAGCCTAGAATTCTGTGGTGCTCTTCACATATGGTTTATTACTTTTCAGTTCCCATTTCTTCTTGCCCTCAGGCTACATTAACAGGACCAGAGCTGCAAGATAGCCACCATTTTAAGTGATGGCATTTCTAAATAAAAAACAGAAGCTTCTTCCTGCAAGCATGGTGTAGTAGTTAAGTCAGTGTTTCTCAACCTTGGCAACTTTAAGATGTGTGCAACTCCCAGAATTCGTGCTGGCTGAAGAATTCTGGGAGTTGAAGTCCACACATCTTAAAGTTGCCAAGGTTGAGAAACACTGGGTTAAGGTGTTGGGCTAAGAGTGGAAAGACCCAGGTTCTAATCTACCCGTCACCCATGGAAGACATCTGGGTGGCTTTGGCCAGTCCACTGTCTCTCAGTCCAACCTACCTCACAGGATGGTTGTTTTGGGGAAAATAGGAGGAGGAAGTGCCTTCAGTTCCTGCATGGAAAGCAGGATGGAAATCAAATAAATGCAGCAAATTCCACAAATGAGGGATATATTGTTAAAGAAGTACTTGTTTTTATTAGTCCTGGATGAACCTGATTTTAATACTGCAAGAAAGACTCAGGCTTCTTAATGAGGATTCAGCCGTACTGTATGCCACAGAAATTCTGACACATATAATTATTTATTATTTTATTTCTTTAAAAATATTTAAAGTGCTCAATAGCTGACGTTCTCTGGGTGGTTTACAATAAAGCACACTAAAAAATCTGAGTAATATATATATATAATAAAATAAAATAAAATAAAATACAAGATAAAAAACAAGGCAACAGCACTGTGGTCCTTTACAGACTAAAAGAGTATGAATTAAAATACAATTAAAAGTCAATTAAAATGGTTGGGAAAATAGAAAGGTCTTCACCTGGTGCCAATTGATGTTAATGTGGGGGCCAGTTGAGGCTTTCTGGGGAAACAACTTCTTTCTGGAAGCAACTTCATAAATGGGATGCCACCAGAGAAAACGCTCTGCCCACTTTAGAGGCCCACCTAACCTCCTCTGGTGAGGGGATCTGCAGGAGGCCTCATTAGATGATCTTAAAGACCAGGTAGGTACATATGGGAGAAGGCACTGCTTCAAGTAACTTGGTACTAAGCTATATAGGGCTTTAAAAGTCAAAAAGAGGCACTGGTGCACCCCCTCCTCAAGAAGCCAGCCCTGGACCCTACCATCCTGGACAATTTTCATCCAGTCTCCCACCTCCCCTTTTTGGGAAAGGTGGTTGAGAAAGTGGTGGTGTTGCAACTTCAAAGGACCCTGGATGAAGCGGATTATCTAGACCCTTTCCAGTCAGGTTTCAGGCTGGGATATGGGACGGAGACTGCATTGGTCACACTTACGGATGATCTCTGGCGGGAGCGGGATGGTGGTAGTGCATCCATCCTTGCTCTCTTGGATCTCTCAGCGGCATTCGATACCATCGACCATGGTATCCTGTTGGGGCGGCTTAGGGAGTTGGGGGTGGGCGTAGTAGTTTTGCGCTGGTTCACCTCCTTCCTCCGAGGCCGATCCCAGTCGGTGGTAATAGGAGAGGAGAGATCTGACCCTCGGCCCCTCTTGTGTGGGGTGCTGCAGGGTTCGGTTCTCTCTCCTCTCCTATATAACATCTACATGAAACTGCTGGGCGAGGTCATCTGACACCATGGGATGAGGTATCATCAGTATGCGGATGATACTCAATTGTACATCTCCATCCCTGGTGAAGTAAGTGATGCAGTGACCACCCTGTCCCAGTGCCTGGGGCCTGTGAGGGCCTGGATGGGGAACAACAGGCTACAATTGAACCCTAGTAAGACCGAGTGGCTGTGGATTGATGGCCTAGCGTCTTCTGGGAAATTATCATCTTTGGTTCTTGATGGGGCAGCACTGCCCCATTCGGAACCAGTGCGCAACTTGGGGGTCCTTCTAGACTCACGACTCCTGCTCGAAGAGCAGGTGGCAGTCGTGGCTAGGAGGGCTTTTGCACAACTTCGGTTGGTGCGCCAGTTGCGCCCATTCCTGGATCGCGACGCCCTCCGAACAGTCACTCATGCTCTTGTCATCTCCCATGTAGATTATTGCAATGCGCTCTACATGGGGCTACCCTTGAAGACTATCCGGAAGCTTCAGCTGGTGAAGAATGCGGCTGCGCGAGCAATTTTGGGTGCACCAAATCTGCCCATATAACACCTTTGCTCCGCGAGCTGCATTGGGTGCCGGTCTGCTTCCGGGTACAATTCAAGGTGTTGGTTATTACCTTTAAAGCCCTACATGGCATGGGGCCAGAATACCTGAAGGACCGTCTTATCCCCATTTTATCGACCCGCCCCACCAGGTCATTCAGAGAGGGCCTGCTACAAACCTCATCAATTAAAGAATGTCATCTGATGGGGTCTAGGAGGCGGGCCTTCTCTGTGGTAGCGCCCACACTGTGGAACATCTTGCCCCCAGAGTTGAGGCAGATCTCCTCCCTCCCAACCTTTAGGAAAGAGCTGAAGACCTGGTTCTGCTGCCTGGCATGGGAAGGAGGAAAGGATAGTTCCTCATGGGGGTGGTTAATTCCTTAATTTATTGTCCTTCGTTTTAATTCCATCTCCATCTGGATTTATAATTATTTATTAATTTATATATTGTACATTGATGTTTTATTCTGTTTTAATCCATTTTATTGTAAACTGCCCAGAGTTCCCCGTTGGGGGAGATGGGCGGTTATATAAATTTAATTAAATAAAATAAAATAAATAAATAAAATAAAAGAGCACTTTGAATTGGGTCCAGAAATGGACTGGCAGCCAGTAGAAATACTGAAGAACTCATATAATATATCCCTATAGGTCAGTCTCAGTGAGCAGTGTAGCTGCTCTATTTTGAAATGAGTGAAGGGTACAACACATTGCAATAATCCAATCAGGAAATTATTAGAGGGTGAATAACTATTGCAAAGTTGTCCCTGTCCAGCTGGCAGTGTTTCTCAACCTTGGTAACTTTCAGATGTGTGGACTTCAACTCCCAGAATTCCCCAGCCAGCCAAGCCACACTGAGCTAGGGTGATAGTTGGTTAATCAACCACAACTGGGCCTCTAGTGACAGTCATGGATCTAGGAGAACCCCCAAACTGTGAACCTTCTCCTTTAGGGGGAGTGAGGACCCTTCCTGGACAGGAAGGTTGCCACTTATTTGGACAGATGCTAAGTATCTGTCCACAAACAGTATCTCTGTCTTGTCTGGATTAAGTCTCAGTTTACTGGCCCTGATCCAGTCCATTATCCTACCCAAGCAATGGTTCAGAACACCAACTGCCTCATCTGTGTTAGATAAAAAGGGGAGGTAGAGCTAGGTGTCACCCATACACTGATTGCACCTCAGTCCACATCCCCAGATGATCTCTCATGTAGATGTTGAGGGACTCCATAATCCAACTACCATAAGGCGAAAGAATAACCTCCCTGTACCACTTTCTGGAAACAGCCATCCAAGTAAGAGTGGAACCACCATAGTAGAGTGCCCCCACATCCCAACGCTAACAGCTTATCCAGAAGGATACCATGGTCCTTCTGGATTCCCCTCTTTTTCCTGGCACAGGTTATTCCACAGGGTGACCAAGGCAGTTTCTGCTACATAGCCAGGCCTGAAACTAGATTGAAATGGACCTGGAGAAGCAGTTTCATCCAAATGAATTTGTACCGTATTTTCCGGCGTATAAGACAACTGGGCGTATAAGACGACCCCCAACTTTTCCACTTAAAATATAGAGTTTGGGATATACTCGCCCTATAAGACTACCCCTCTTCAAAACCTGCAGCTTGCTCCGCCCCAGGGTGGAAAATATCCACGCCAATCAGCTGTGTGGTGGGGAAGCGGAGTAGAAAGTAAAAAACTGCAGGGAGAAAACAGGGAAGCGGAGTAGAAAGTGAATTCCGTAGTAATGCGAAGCGCAGCAGCGCGGGGTGTGTGTGTGAAGGAGAATATTGGGGTGAGGGGTGAGAAAGCTTTAACGATTTAAAGAAAGCTTTAATTACCTGGGCAAGGCAGAGGGGTGAAGAATACATTTCCAAGCTTTAGCGGAACAAACCATGAAGGAGGAGGAGGAAGAGGGTGGTGGTGATGATGGGGGGAGGTTTGAAAAAGCAGATCCAAGCGCAAAAGTTACTGAGTCATTTCAGCCTCCCTCCCTCTCGCTCTCTTTCCCTGGTGATGGATCAGTGCCGGGGGGGGTGTCCCTCCCTCCCTCCGCTCCCTCCGCTCCCGACCCCCCCCGCACTGATCCGTCACCAGGGAAAGAGAGCGAGAGGGAGGGAGGCTGAAATGACTCAGTAACTTTTGCGCTTGGATCTGCTTTATCAAACCTCCCCCCATCATCACCACCACCCTCTTCCTCCTCCTCCTTCATGGTTTGTTCTGCTAAAGCTTGGAGATGTATTGGGGGGGAGGGCCCGGGTGGAATATCTCGGCGCCGATCAGCTGTGCACCGGGGATCAGCTGTGCGGCGGGGAAGTGACCCGCCCTATAAGACAACACCCGGCGTATAAGACGACCCCCGACTTTTGAGAAGATTTTCCTGGGTTAAAAAGTCGTCTTATACGCCGGAAAATATGGTACCTTTGGGGTTTCCATTTATGGCTTTTTCCTGCTCTCCTGAATTAACAAATACTTGGTGCAGTGGTTCATGGCCTTGAAGCCAAATAGTTGTTATATGTTTACATAATCTGGCCTGGAAATAGCTGGTTCTCTCTGCAATCCTCTACTCACATCTCCTGCACCGTACATTATTTTATATATATCTGCTATATTTTTCCAAATCTACCATCCATCTAAATAGAACAAAACACCTCCACTTCTGCCATTTTTCATTATTGTGGAGCTGTTCTGTCATTTGGGGGTTGGTGTTTTCGTACTGTTTCCAGCTGTGTAATATTTTTCAAGGGTGGTGACAGAACTGTATACTATCCCACCACAGGTGTATAGAAAACATTACTAAATTGGTAGTTAAATTTTAATTCCCTTCCTAATGATTCTAGGCACTATATCTGCTCTCAAGCTTTCTGTGGCCAACCCCCAGTCCAACTTCTATATGGAGTGAAATTAGGGCTAGGAAGTAGAACATCTTTACTAGAGCTCATTCAGGCCAAGCTTATGAAGAAAGTCTTCCAAGGGCTGTAAGGTGTACCAGATTTAGCTGTCTGTGTAAGGTTCGCGCCACTTACCTGGCTGCCGGCCGACATTCTGGATTCCGATCCGGAAGAGGAGCCAGCCCACGGAAAGAGCAGGCTTGGCGCGAACCCGGCTGAGGAAACGGAGACGCTGATTGGCAGAGGCTCAGAAGGAAGGACGCCTCCACCAATCAGTGTGCGCAAAAAGAGAGCAGGAAGGCGGGCTGAGCAACATGAAGCCTGATTGGCCCCTGCTCTCCCAAGGCGCGAAAAATGAAATAAAAGGCCGACACGACTTACCTCAGCTGCTGGAGACAACCGTTCCATCAGCTACACGCCGAAGCCTCTAGACCCCGCGCCGGACCCTGCTTCCGAGCCTTGCCTTGCTGCCGCCTCAAACCTCGCTCCAGAGCCCTGCCTTGCCGCCGCCCCGGACCTCGTCTATGAGCCCAGCCCTGCTGCCGCGCCGGACCCTGATTCCGCGCCTTGCCCCGCCGCTGCACCAAGCCTCGGATCCAAGCCTTACCTTGCTGCCGTGCCAAGCCTCGTGCTCGAACCTCCTCTGGTCGCCACACCTCCGTCCTTGTTCCCTGCGGAAGAAGCCAGCATCGGGGTAAGCGTCGCCGCCTTGCCTGCTCCTCCCCTGACTGCCTGAACCACCGATCCTTCGTTGCCCTCCGCTCCGGAGCCTACCGACGCCGGCCACCAGTGGGCTGCCTTCATCGGGCCCCAGTCTACTCAGACGGCTTCCAGCCCAGATCAGCACCCATGTCCCGCCGACATCAGTCACCAGTGGGTTGCCTTTGTCGGGCCCCGGTCTACCCAGATGGATACCAGCCCAGATCAGCAGCCAAGCCCAACCGACGCCAGTCACCAGTGGGTTGTCTTTGTCGGGCCCCGGTCTACCCAGACTTCCACCAGCCCAGACCAGCACCCGAGTCCAGCCGACGCCAGTCACCAGTGGGTTGCCTTTGTCGGGCCCCGGTCTACCTCCAGCCCCGACAGCCAAGCTAACTCCACGCCCGTGGTCACCTTGCCTGTTACCTCCGGTTTGCCGCTAGCTGAAGCCTCTTCCACAGAGCCTGCACCCTCTCTGGTCCTTCCTGTTGGGCCGGGAGCATCCAAGGGACTTGTTACTATCCAGCCTGTAGAAGAAGAAGAGGACTGTGTAAACTGGGCAGTTTGTGTGTCCGTGTAAATAAAGTTATTTCAGTAACGTTTCTGTGTCAGTCTTAGTCGGAACAGGACAGTCTGCTTGGAAGAAGGCCTACGAAGGGTTGAAACTAGGGCCTGGTTGAGGATATGACATTTTTGGTGAAAACTGAACTTTCTTCCACAAGATGTCTATGAAGGTTCTCAGTCATCCAGGTGGAATTGTCTGTAGCTTGAATCATGTCAACTGGATTCCTATTTTCTCAGTGGAAACGTTTCGCTCCTTATCCAAGGAGCTTCTTCAGTCTGAGCAAAGTTAGTAAGGGAATCCTAAATATGTTTCTAGGTAGCTGTGTGACCTTACACCTGGGGCTAGGTCATGGTTATATTGAAATGTTATTTTAAGTCCTTTTATCATCTAAAGGAGGATCGTTAAGATCACCATGCTAATCGATAGGATTACCTACCACCGTCTGTATCCTGGAGAAGCCATCCCCTGCATCTACGGACTTCCTAAGATCCACAAGGAAGGAACACCCCTCCGACCCATAGTCAGCAGCATTAATTCGGTAACATACAACATTGCCAAACACCTCTCTACCATACTAGCACCTCTAGTTGGACACTCTGAACACCACATCCATAATTCGGAAGAATTTGTTTCCAAAGCAAAGATCCTGAAACTGGATACAGATGAAACTATGGTCTCCTTTGATGTGTCCTCCCTTTTCACCAGCATCCCCACCACTCATGCTCTATCCGCTGTCAGGAAGAGACTAGAAGAGGACAGCACCCTTGAAAGGAGAAACCATCTCAACCCAAACTAGATCTGCCATCTTCTGGACCTGTGTCTTAACACCACTTATTTCACATACAGAGGTGAATTTTACAGACAAAAACACGGCTGTGCCATGGGTTCTCCTGTGTCACCCATTGTGGCCAATTTATACATGGAAGAAGTGGAGAACAAAGCACTCAACACATTCCAGGGAACGGTGCCCACCCACTGGTTTAGGTATGTGGATGACACCTGGGTCAAAATCAAGGCCCAGGAAGTACAGGCCTTCACGGACCATATAAACACTATAGATGCCAACATTAGCTTCACCAGAGAAGACACCAAGGACAACAGACTGGCATTCCTAGACTGTGAAGTCCTCATTGGGACCGGTGGCAAGCTAGAAATAGGGATCTACAGGAAACCCACACACACAGATCAATATCTGATGTTTGACTCCCACCATCCACTGCAGCACAAACTAGGAGTCATCAGGACATTGTCACACAGAGCATAAACCATCCCCACCTCCATGGATTCCAAAAAGAATGAAAATCAGCACCTGAGAACAGCTCTGAAGGCCTGTGGATATCCAAATTGGGCCTTCACCAAATCTAAATCTACCAGACCTAAAACAGCGACAGATAGGGCTGAGACTCAGAGTAAACGAAAGAACCTGGTCATTCCCTACATGGTTGGCGTGTCTGAAAAGATAAAAAGGATATTTGGCAAACACCACATACCTGTATATTTCAAACCCACCAACACACTGAGACAGAGGCTTGTACACCCCAAAGATCAAACTCCAAAACACAAGAAAAGCAATGTAGTTTATGCAATCCAGTGCAGTGAGGAGTGCTCTGAACTATACATTGGAGAAACCAAACAACTTTTGTACAGGAGGATGGCCCAACACAGGAGAAGTAACACCACAGGACCAGAGTCAGCAATTTATCTTCATCTAAAGGAAAAAGGACACTCATTTGAAGACATTAATGTTCACATTTTAGACAGAGAAGATAGGTGGTTTGAGAGAGGGGTCAAGGAATCCATTTATGCCAACTTGGAAAATCCTTCCTTGAATAGAGGTGGGGGCCTCAGGCACAATCTTTCGCCCATCTTCCTCCCTGCTTTGTCTTCTGTGCCTAGGAAGATTAAGACCATTTCACAAGCTCAACAGCAGCATGATCTTAACGATCCTCCTTTAGATGATAAAAGGACTTAAAATAACATTTCTTCCACAAGACTTAGCTCTGCTCTCATCCGTAGTCTTTTTTTGTACTATGTGGAAACATAAGGTAAAGCAGACATTCCTGCATGTGGACTTTCTCACCTGGTACTTTTGGGAATTGGATATGACTTGGCAGGATCTCTGCAGGTGTAATAGCTGGAAGTTTGTTGTACAACACACAAGAAACTTGTTGCCTTAAACAACTTACTCTAGAAAAGTTCTGTACAGTATTCATCATAAAAAGGTAAAGGTTCTCCCTGCACATTTGTGCAGTCATGTCCGACTCTAGGGGCCAGTGCTCATCTCCGTTTGTTAGCCAAAGAGCCAGCATTGTCTGAAATCGCTTCCACGGTCATATGGCTGGCATGATGCACGCGGAATGCTGTTACCTACCCACCGAAGTGGTACCTATTAATCTACTTGCATTTGCATGCTTTCGAATTGCTAGGTTGGCAAGAGCTGGGGCTAGTGTGGGAGCTCACTCCATCACGTGGGGCTAGGGATTCATCATATTCATCATAGCCTACTTTAATATACTCCCTTCAGCAATCCTTAAGGAAGTTATAAGAATATCCTGGGTAATGATACTCAGATGGAGAAAGTACACTGCAAACACTGACTCCTGTACTGTCAGCTACCTACCGATATCTGTAGAATTTGATAGTCCTCCAAGAAAAAATCCTGATAGCCCACATGATACTTAGGTAAAATATCTCCCTACTGATCAAGAGCCTAAAATAATGTGGCAAGTAGTGAAATTTTGCATAACAGAACATCAAATACAGTGTTGTTATAAGAAGGAGAACAAAATTTAATGAGATAAGGATTATTGGAAATATAATATCACACTAAACTCTAAAGTAGAGTTTAAATATTGACATTAACATGTAATGGTAATAAAGTAATTGATCAATGGATTAACAGGTTTACATTTTAAGTATTTAATCTTACAATATTTTAGTAGCTTTTCAGATCAGTATTTTAGTGTTGTTTAGTGTAGTGTACTAAAAATGTATTTTAGTCAATTAGTATTTTACTCACAATGCAATTTTATAATTTAGAAATTTAGTTCAACTGTTCAGATTCTTTAGAATGCTAATACCTGTATTTATAGAATATTTTAATTTCTAACCTTTTTTTAAAATAATTTGTTTAGAATTGTTTTAAATGTTTCTTTTCTAAGTTCTACCAAACTGTATGAAATACTGTATATAATACTGGTCAATAAAAAGGGGTTAATTTGTTTGCTCATTCAAATAGTCACTGCCAGTTCAGATCCCATTAATGTTTGAGTGATAATTTTTGGTGCCACCTTGCTTCCGTTTGCTATATTGGTGCTCAACTATCCAATATGCAGAAATCCTTTTGTAGCTCTTTATCTGAGCAGTCTGATATCATCAGAAAACTTGGTCCATTCACCCTGTCTCCAGATTGCTTAGGACCCAGTCCAAAGGCAGGGTCCCAATACTGACCTCTAGGAGGCCCACCCAAAATCTACAGCACTGGCATTTGAGTAAGTAAAGGCAGGGCTACAGCCAAAATATTTGAGCCATCCGTTCTCTTTTTGTGACATTTCTTTTTCTTCTCTTCATTACTGGCACTCTTTCTTTGTCTCTCCTTCCCTTTTTCCTCCCATGTCTCAGCTAGGACAGATTGTTCCTGCCAGAGGTCTGAATTAATTGCTTAGAGAGGGCTCTTTGCACCAAATCAAAGAAATACAGAATTAAAAATGTAGTCCTAGGAATGCAAGTTATCCAACCATTCACTAAACCTAGTGCATTATTCCCTCGGTCCTAAAAGTTCATAGATGATTGTGGATCATTAGCCAAAATGGCACCGTTCCTGCATATTAACAGCTTGGGGAAAATGCAAGGGTTTGCAGAAATTTAAAATTACAGACAAAAATGGGGAAAAGACATCACAAGGACTAAACATGCTCAAGGGCCATAAATATTTATTATGTTAACTGGAACACACAAAAAAGCATTCAGCCATTCTGACTGTATAGACTTCGTAGATCTTGTCTCAGCTGGTATCTTGTTTATTATTGTCTGATATTTTTATGTTTTATTGTGAACCTCCTGGGACATTTTATAATCATAAACTTATAGCTTAGGAAAGAAAATAATGACAAAACTAAAATATTTGGTAAGCAAAGGCATGTTTTTTTTCCAAAACATCAAGGTGGCAGTCATGATCATACAAGCAAAACCCTGTCCCTTTTTTGTCTGTGGCAGCCACCATCTTGACTTTTTTGACCAACATGGATGCCCCTGTTGGTTGTTTTGTGAGATCGAGATTAAAATTTAGGAAGAAATCTTAAATTGAACTATTTCATCAAAAGTTTCAGAAAATTACCTGGGACTTTTGCAGACGTGATGACCCTCCTGCTCAAATTTTATGTTCTAGAATTCTCTGAGGCTGAAGCTCTAAACCTCTTTATGGCCCCTGTTCAAATTTGTCAGTGCAAATTTTGGAAACTTATTTTGATTTGTGCCTATTGAGATAACAAATAATTTATGCACAGTACCATCTGTAATTACTCCTACATTTTATAAAATAAGAGAGAATTATAGATGCAAATGAATTATTCCTCTAGCAAAAAGAAAGACTGGTTGTTAATATGTACAATTCTTGTGAGTTTTTTCTCAAAAAAACCTAATAGCATTTTGGGCATTGATCTAAATGCTAGCTTTTGAGAAATTAAAGGACATTAGCTTTAACAATGTTTTATACATGTAGTCAGTAACAAACAATTAATTGTCAACCTGTCTATTCAAGTTCAGTTTCTCATTTGCTGGTAAGAACTGTTCTTTGTTACCGCAGCTGGGGGAAATGTTATTTGGATTTTTTAAAAAATACACTAGGATGGTTCTGATATATTAATTCAATGTTTTTACACAGTATTAAGTTTGCTTGTATGTTCAGATAAGTCAGAAATCAAGAACTTTTATGACTGACCAAGTTGCTAGTGCATACTTCCAGCTGATCCTGAGGTGGTAGAATTCTCTGAGCCTGGGACTGGACATTACCATAATATTGCAGAACAGATGGCCATTTTTGTGGTATCAAATAAGGAATTAGCATCCTCTCCATTAAGCCAAGGCTCAGTTAGAAAAAAGATCAAAGGCAGTAGCCAGGCCCTGCCCTAAGTTATTCACTGATAAATGAGGGCCAAAATTCAAAGCCATCTTCCCTTGCATTAAACCTGCATCATTTGAATCTTTGAGAATCTCACGTTTCTGGTTGTATGATGCTGTAAGGGATCTGACACCTGCTTAGGTTCACCTGAGGACGAACAGCTAAGCAAATGATAAACCCTCCGGCCACAATTTGCTCAGCATTATGGATCTCTGGATGCTTACTTTTCTGTCAAGCCAGGTTTGAAAGCTTGAATATGCTTGGTTATATGATAGAGATATTAATAAGTCTGTTCAAGGTGCCAATCAAAGAAGAGCAGGCTCATCACTCTATTGGTACACAAGCAGTAGGGCTACCAGACCTTCTGAAATCAAGATGAATACTAGATTGCAGCAAAGAAATACGGACAACTAACTCTTTGTTGTCAACTAGTGGTTGTCTAGCTTTTGGCAGCCCAGATCTTTTTCTGGGCTGAGAAAAAGAATTGATAATCAAAGAGAAACAATGGATGCATAGATGTTCTAATGTCTTCCATTTTGATCTGTGACCCAAATTATGTGAAACCAGCATAAAGCGGATATGATGATTCTTCTTCCTGATAATCCTAAGAAATCATTCAGAAGTGGGTAAGTATAATATAGTGGGTAAGGGACTAATTTACAAACCAGAGTCCCAAGTTTAAATGTCACCACAGCCATAGGTTGAATGATGGAAGCCATCTATAAACTACTAAAACTCTCATTTATCTGTTTGCCTGTTTGTACCCTCAAGTTAGTTCAAATGGTGCATTATATCACAACAATGTTTGAATCAAAGTACCTAAAATCCATTAACTTAAAAAATGCATAGAAAATTTGGGACCCATTACTCTTGTGGAATTGAAATTTCCACAATGTTCACACCAGTTTTATCCGCAAAGTTGTGGCCGCTGCAGCAGCCCCGTGGTCATGTGATTGTGATTTTCAACACACGCTGCCAGCTTCCCACAAGCAAAGTCAATGGGGAAGCTGGCAGGAAGTCGGAAGTCATTCCTGCTTTTTTGCCTGCCCATGGTCATTCTGTTTATCTATTTTTTATTTATTTATCACATTTATATCCCGCCCATCTCCCTTACAAGGAGGGACCCTGGGCGCTTCACAATAAAATAGTTTAAAATCAATAAAAAACCATCAATAACATCAATAATCAGTAAAAATACATAGTTACAGTCCGATCCTAACAGTGGTAGGACTTACTTATCCCATGGGTCGGTAAGGCTGGTCAAGGCAGATCTAAGAAACCAGCCAACCCCAAGACTGGCTATTCCCCTCCCCACCCCAAACATGATGACAAAACCAGGTCTTTAGGTTTTTCCTAAAGTCCAGGAGAGAGGGGGCTAATCTTATTTCAGGGGGGAGAATGTTCCAGAGGGCGGGGGCTACTGCAGAGAAGGCACGCCTCCTGGACCCCATCAGATGGAATTCTCTTACAGACAGGGTAATTAAATATTGATTTACTGTTGAAGTTCATTTGCCACTAAAATTATTTTTCTATTTATGATATATACTCTTCTTTGATGATCACAGGGATGTCCAGCATTGGGGTAAAAAAAAAATGGTCAGCCTAAAATTTAATGTTCATTCTGGTCACATCAGACTGCACTACCTTCCTCTCAAAGGATGACCCAATGGGTCACAGGGCTGTCTAGTTTTCTCATAAAACTAGCAGCTAAAATCATTTATGATACTCCAAGCAGTTGCAGTATCATGACATGAAAAAGAAAAGGACAGTGAAATATATCATCTTGCAATCTATTTTTCAGAAGATCAGTGAGAAATGTGATAAGGTTGGGTTCACATTTCACATTAAGCCTGGATCTATCCATGGTTTGTTGAATAAGCCACAATTGCTGAATTCACTTGTTACAACAACCATAGTCTGAAGCTCCATTGTTTTATACAGCCCCCCAAAAACTTTGGCATCAACCCCAGCAGCTTGTCAAAAACTACAAGATGCCGAAAGAAGAATCATGAACTGAACAGGGAATAAGAATGAGAGTGGTATTTAATTTAAAACATATTTAAATTCAATTAAATCAAAATTATTTTTTGTCCTGGCCCATCCACTTGTCCTGTCCCTGACTACTTTTAAGAAAATGGCATACCCCTGTCAAAGGCCAAAACAAAAATCAAATAAATTACATTATGACTTAGAGTACTGGACAACTAGTATTAGAATTAATGTCCAATTTAAGTCCAGTGTTATTTTTCTACAGGTGGTAGGTTTATTTTTATTGAAAGAGAGAATGAGACAGGGAGGGAGAGAAACAGAAGGGGGGAGTGAAGTGTGGTTGAAAATAAATGAACATGTCTACTGTGAAACATTAAATTGCAGAAACAACTGAGACATTTGTAGAAGAAGCTCAAGATAGTCATTACTTTGCTATCTGCAGCTTCATCCACTTTTTTAAAGTCTGATTTTTACGTAAAACTGATTACAGCACTGAGGTCATTATTGTTGAAAAGCAGAATAGGAACAATTTAAGGCCTGTTAATTACTATCTCATGGTGTGAAACATAACACAGAATATGTCTATGAAGGTTCTCAGTCATCCAGGTGGAATTGTCTGTAGCTTGAATCATGTCAACTGGATTTCTATTTTCTCAGTGGAAACGTTTCGCTCCTTATCCAAGGAGCTTCTTCAGTCTGAGCAAAGTTGGTAAGGGAATCCTAAATATGTTTCTAGGTAGCTAGAAAGTTTTCTCCAGTTTCCACTGAGAAAATAGAAATCCAGTTGACACGATTCAAGCTACAGATAACACAGAATAATTTGGGATGCTACCCCAAAAATGCTTTGTTTCTACTCTGTTCCTTAAGGTTCCATAAGCCATAATTCCATCATTTCATTCATCTTTAATGTGAACATCTTGGAGAAATGGCCAAGGTTACAATCCAAGAAGGCAATCTTCCTTCTCTCCTTGAAGCAGCTGACTACACAATACGTGGAGCATCAGTGACATTTAGACAAATGACTCCATAATACCGTAGCAGGGGAATTTTTAAAAAAGAAATTCTATTAAAAAAAACCCCAAAAGACAAAACAATGACCAAATACTGGCTTGGTTTCCCCAATGTAGGATCAGTTGAAAATGCTTTCATGCCCTACCAATGTGCAGTCTGGCAAAAGGCAGGTATCTCAAGTTTTATATGCTTATATACATGCACCTATTTGTTAGCTGACTGTTAGAAGTCATACCTGTGAGAATATTGTTTTTTTTTTACCTCTGCCATGCAAGCCACATACAAATGCCTTGGGTAATAAGCATAGAAATGATACCAGCAGAAAAGAAATAAAGTGGTTACAAAGGTCCAAGCTTGTATTTCCACAAGTTAACTTCTATGACACAAAATATCTACCACCAAAGAAAATTGTATGTATGTATGTATGTATGTATGTATGTATGTATGTATGTATGTACCGTACAGTATGTACTGTATGTCTGTCTGCCTATTTATCTACATCAGGTAATGTTGATTCAGTGTACCTAAATGTTTGACTACATTGTAATTACTGTAACTGGTTGACTGGGAAGAACCATTCAATGTGAAAAAAAAAACCCTCTTGGATTTGCATTACAGTCTTCTTTTTCAAGCTTTAAATCATGGTAGCTCTGGACAAATCCCAGGAGAAGAGGCTCAAAAAATAACTTGGTTAAGGAACCTCAGCTACATGTTCTAGGGAAATGATAGTTATTGCTATTGCTGTTATAATTCACTATAACCACAGATGTTCAAGCAGTTTGCAACTATTTCACAAATCAATGTCACTTTGTGCTTAACTATTAATATTAATTGACTACAACAGGATAAAAGTGATGGATTTTTGACAACGAATTGGATCCAGATTGGTTCAGTCTAATTAGTTATGACTTAGGTCCAGATTAGTTATCACTTGTACTGAATTTATTTACAAGAGAACTAAGTGCGACCAGCATTAATCTGGATGCAACTGCGGATGTTTATGAAATACACACATGGGAATGGTTTAATAAATCATGAATGAGCAAACTCCATAATCAGAAAAATAACTTCAGCAATTAAGCATTTGTAAGAATTCTTGAAGGGCTAAGAATAAGAATGTAATCAAAATTCACTGAGTTTTAATATTACAGAAATGCTATGTTCAGAATGGCAACACAGTCCTTTTAAATAATCTAATTAAAATGTCAAGCTAAAAAGTAATGGAAACTGATAAGTGGTTCAATTCATCTTTTCCAGAGGAGTCGTCCAGGAACCTGGCTCAACAGGGGGTGTCCATTGGGGGGTGGAGGTGGGAGATGGGTCAAAAAGCTAACATGGAAAAGCACTTTTAAAATGTGCATTGTATGTAAAATAAAATAAAAAAAGGATGGGAATTTGACTGCACGGGCACAGCTAATACCTTGGCCTTTTCAATCCCCTCTCCCCACGGATGCCCTTGGGCTGAGTGATATCATCCTATGTGATGAGTAAAATGGATGGGACACATGGAATCTCTGGAGTCCAGCAGAATTAATGCTAGACTACCTTCTTTTTCTTATTAAATCACATTGCATAACAAAGATCCACTGGACAAAGTAGGTACAGGTATCACTGGTTTCATCTCCTTTCTTCTTTCTATGTCTTTCAAAAGGAAGCTCAGAACTACTAAGGAGAAAAACACAGAAGGTAGTGGCAGCATTAACAGAGAGAAAGTGCCTCTTCTTGTACTATTTGGATATATGTGGATGAGGGCAGCCCATGCAAGTGTGGGAGCAGAGGTGTCTGCAGGAGCCAACATGTATATCAAAGTGACAAAAGCAGCATTGTGCTGCTGGGACAGAGCTCCATCTCTTCTGGACATAAGGGTGACATGATGATGTATGTTCAAAAGGGGCAGAGCCGGTGATGCGATGGCATGACTGCTGTCATTTGCATCCCCCACCCCCGACTGCCCTTGTGGTCACTTCTGCTGGCAGTTCTTTGCTTCTTTGTCGAGGGTCATGGCAGCTTCTTTGCAGTTCCTGCCTCTTGGAGAAGCATTAGGGTCAACTCTGAGGAGCCCTTTCCTGTGTTTTTCTGGGGATGGTGAGAACAGAGAAGCAACAGGAGACTAACAACAGGAAAGCACCTCCATCCTTTCTAATCCATACTCCTAAATTAATGCAGTTTCTCAGTGGTCATAGGAGCACAAGGGGAAAAGCCCAATATGGTGTTGTGATGGAGTAGTGGAGACCACAGTGGGTGTTCTATAACCCCATTCATTGACAATAAATAAATGAATGAATAGGGGTGCAATGAATAGGAGAACCATTCAGACCATAGCTTCCCAAACTGTATGTTGCGACACTTTAGTGTGTCACGACACAACCCGGAAGTGGACGTGCAAGGCGGTGCACGTGGCGGTGTGCATGGCGGCAGCAGTGATGACGGCAGTGGCGCACCATCAGCACTTCCGTGTTTTAGCGGAAAACAAGAGGCTGCCACCGCTGCTGCCACCGCCGTGCACACCGCCACCTCTGCGCGCCCCCCACCGCCCCACCACCCCACCACCATGCGCACCCCCGCCCCACCGCCGTTGCCGCCGTTGGTGTGTCGCCAATGGCGGCAGTTTGGAAAGCACTGATTCAGAGAGAGCATGGGACCCTCCTAAAACTATATCTGGCTGTCCTGGGAATCCAGAGCTAATTTCCCCTAAGATGCAATTTCATGGATATTGACCATGTCTGAAATGAAGGCATAAAAAAAGAAAAGAGACCCTGATTTTTCTAATTCTCTCTGCATCAGTTTCAATTTACAGTTTTTCTCTCAAGAGTAAATGTGATTCTGAACACCAGAATCTGCAAGATTTTCAGCATTCAGGCTGGGCACATAGAAATTTCCTACAAGTGATATTTGGTATGTGCAGCATGGATAACTGTTTTTCTTTTTGTCTTTTTGCCTTAGAAACTACAAGGACTGCGTTTTGCTAAACTGCTTGTATATTAAGTCTAGTGGACTTAGGAAAAAATGCCTCCATTCATCTAGCACCAACTGCATTATGATAGTCATGGTCAGGCAGTGCATGACTATTAAATATGGTGCTGTTATGAACATAATGGATAAAACAGGATCCTATCATCAATGCCCTCATTCCATCCCTGATCCATTAAATTGGACATAGTAATATGGTAGTAATTAAGGACTTCTCTGAGCCACCACCTAAATAGTTAGTTGGAATGATATCCATATTTCCCTAATGGATCATTCCTCCCAATTTCTCTTATACAATTAAAGGTGCAGAAATTAAAATTTGAAGAGGGCAATTCTGTATAGAATATTGGAAATTACTAGGCAGTGTGTGTATGTGTGTGCGTGCACGGGTGTTCCTAGAATCTGGTTCTGCTTCATATACACATTATAGATCAGGGTTTCTCAACCTTGGCACCTTTAAGATGTATGGGCTTCAACTCGCAGAATTCCCCAGGCAGCATGTCCACACATTTTAAAGTTGCCAAGGTTGAGAAACACTGGTATATATAGTATCGTTATATTTCAGAAATTTGAACACTGCTGGGAAATCTGGGCCATAATATTGCTTCCTCTTGTAAATCTAACATGTTGGTGTCTAACTGAAAAATATATGCTAGTAGAATGGAATCAACAGTTGCAAAACCCATGTCTTGTTTACAAACACAGGTAATGGAACACTGGATTAATTTAAGGGATACGTGGAGGTTGAATTTCCATTCCTCTCCTGTTCTTTGGCTGCCTTGCTTCTCTGTGCTTCGTATTGTCATAATTTTATTATTAGCCATTAATCAAGCTGTGGAAGACAGCCAGGAAAGCACTCAGAAACATATTCCTATTCCCCTTCCTATTCCAAAATGCAACAATTCATCACGCACTAAACCTGACCCCTTTCAGGTTTTGCAAAACCAGAATGGAAAAGACGGAGGTGTGTAGATGGATAGCAGGACAGGAATTTTTATCAAGAGGGTGATGATGAGTGTGCTATTGCTGCTACTGAGACCCTGCTTCTTCTCCAGAAGGTCAAGACAGCACACTCTATTCTCTCCCCCATTTTTATCCTCACAATTCTGCAAGATAGATTAACATAAGAAATTAGGACTGCCCCACAGTTACCCAATAAAGTCATAACTGAGTGAGAACTTGAACCCGAATCTCCCTAATCCTAGTCATATATTATAGCCATACACTATACTAGCTCTGAAGGTACACTTGGAATGTAAAATACAAGAGATTCAGTTGAATTCTATAACATTTTATTAATGTCCTGGGAAGGATTTCATGTTCAGTTTGTTATTAGAGTGCTTTGTTCAGCAAGGAATAAAATATTTGCTAGCATGGAGAGGAGTTTGAGAAGTTATGAGAATGATCATGGTTTCTCAGCGATGCACCTTATGAGACAACACTGAATTATGTTTTAACCTAAGGGATAGAAGGTGATGAAGGAGGTGAGGGGAATTCAAAGGGAATGGACCGGATGAAAGAAAATGTCTTTGCTAGCATGATTGAACTGTTTCATATACTTGCAATGCTCCTTGAATAATTGATTGACTAGAGTGTAGTAGAAGATGCCATTTTAATATTATTAAACTTCCTTAAATTTATGATTCTATCTGTTATATGTTTTCAAGATTCCTAGGGAAGACTTTGCAGAGATGATGGAATGTGAGGTCCTACAGGTGGTTTTGATGTTCATCTTTCAGCAGCTCCTGCTGGTTTGCTTGAGGTGTGGGATGCTGAGAAACTGTAGTTTAGCAACATTTGCAGGACTATACTCTCCCCACTCATTCCTAGAGGGCAGCCTAAAATATCTCCAAACAGACAAGCAAGCAATCTTTTGCCTTTTGGCAGAC
This sequence comes from Charina bottae, assembly GCA_023362775.1. Lineage (NCBI taxonomy): Eukaryota > Metazoa > Chordata > Lepidosauria > Squamata > Charinaidae > Charina > Charina bottae. The sequence goes on from JALMGJ010000006.1 coordinate 63,637,580, forward strand.
AAATACATTTGGAGGATGGTAAAGTGGAAAAGAAATTGCAGGTAGGTCCTTTAAAAAGGGGGTTGCTTCCTCAGCTATAGAAGTTAAAACACAAAGTATAAAATTAATATTACCACATTTAACCTACCATAAGGAAGCTGACTTTGAATTTAAGGCAACTGTCCCCCCCTTAAAAGGAATATTAAACAGAAGAAAGCATACATAAAAATCCTAATCTTGCTTGTGTACATGTGCAAATACCCAACTGGCTAGAGAACACACTTCAAAAAGAGCAGGGCCAAGACAAATAATCACATTAATAACTGAATTACTGACTACTAATTAAAATTAATTGCCTGTAAAATTAAGACACCTTTCAGGAAATGAATTGATTCCCCATTTGCATATATACACACATAATCTATTCTTGCACATATGTATATGTACTTCCAGAGGAAGATAGACTGTGGAAATCTTGGCTCAGCAGGTGTAAACTTTTATATGCCTACCTTGTAATATGTCTGATTAAGTTCAGTCATTTTTAATCCCATGTAAACATACAGAGCTCCTGATAAACAGGAATGGATTTTCTTAGCCCAGTTTATTCCATCTAATTGGGAGTGAAAACTGGAAAAGGCTGCACTTTCACTTTATTCTGCCTTGCTAATAAAGCAGAAAAGGGGTTTTGTCCTCATGAGAAAGGAGGGGAGGAGAGATGTGTGGGGAAGAATGCCCCTTTTGATACAAGGAACTGGCAATAGAAGACTTGAGGATCCTCTGCTGTCAGTTCTGTGAAGTGATCAATCCTTGGGATCAGATGAGTGGCACCGAAGAAATGGTTCTCTGCCCCTTTTCTCCTTCCCACCTCTCCTGCTATCCCTATGGAAACATGGGGAGGCGGGAGAGAAGAGAAGAAGGAAAAACAGGTTCTTCTGCCGCCAAAAAGACCCACTTCACCTTTTGGACTGATGGCTGAAAAAGGGTAGAAGGGAAGCGGGTGGAAGTGACTGTGCAGCCAGCATCCAATGGTAAGATTGACTTGACTGCAGAATGACAGTTGTAGAACCAAGCACTCTTCGGTTGGCATCTCCATGCAAAAATCACATGCAGCTTAACTGTGGGGGGACAAGCTGGAGAGCTACCTCCACCCACCACCGTTCCCTTGCAGTAGCATAAACAGAGAAAGTGGCTCTTCTGGTGCCACTCTGAGGGGAGAAGAAGATATTTTTGGTATCAAAAGAAGAGGAATCATAAAGACCCATTTTCCTTCCTTTTTTCCTCACTTCTCCCATGTATGGGTTGGCAAGAGAAGTGGGAGAGAGGGGTTTTAGTACATGGGGAGAGCCTGACTCTTTGCTTCTTTGCTGCCAAACCCCCAAGGGCCCTGAAAATCAGTGGCTAGGAATTGTGGGGGTCGTCTACAGCAACCTTATCCTGAACCTTATCTCAGTATGATGTGCTTCAGGTAGGCCAGGTGGCAAGGCTTGAGTGGGAAGAAGCTAGAGAAGCCCACTTTAAAACTGGAAAAGACTGGATGTCTTCTCCAAGGTTGAGTGGAGAGTTGAACACAATGCCATCTGTTAATGTCCTGTAAATCTGTTAGCTGAAAAATCACCAGTCCATGACTAGAGGGTCATTTAGAAGACCCTTGAAAGGGTACTAGAGATAATAATATATATTTTAAAAGTGTACTGTAGTTTTATACTGGTTGGGGGTGTGCAGTCCAGATTTTGTTGATTTCTTTGTTGATTTAGAGGAAAATGTATAATAAAGTGCATAGGCTTGAATTATGGAATATTTTGTGAGTTTAAGGTTAGTTGCTGAATGCAGTAAAAGTGGTATATGGTGGAAGTAAAGCATGAATGAAAATTAATGGGATATTTAGCAAGTAGTTCAACAGTGGACAGGGAATAAGAAAGACTGTATTACGATTTCTTTCTTGTTTAATGTTTTTATGGATAAATATATCAGGAATGTTTATAGTGACATAAAGGTGTTTGTTTGGGATATGAATGTACACATATTTTTGCATGCAGATGATGCCATGTTGGCTGAGAATATGAATTATTTGCAATGAATGTTAGACTGTAAAAAGATGATTAACCAGTACAAAGAAATGGTTTGATTGTACCATTGAGAATTAACAAATGAAAGTAATACATTGAGATTTTGTCATATAACAGAACAAATGAAGATTGAATCACAAAGCAAATAAATGTATGAAGGAAGAATAAATGGGTTGAGAAGAAAGTGAAGACAAAAAAGTCATGGTTAGATACAGTTGATGAGACCCTCAAGAAGCGAGAAGAAGTTTAAGGACCAGAAAGCTGTGTATGAAGCAGTATATTGTTGTGGTGAAAGCATGGATGGTTTGCAAGGACAGAAAGTTGTGCAGTGGTACAGTGAATAATGTTGGTATAAACATGCCTTTAATCCCTCTTGTTTCTAACTCCTTTCTGTACTATTCATAACGTTTTTTTTTGTTCAGTCGTTTAGTCGTGTCCGACTCTTCGTGACCTCATGGACCATAGCACGCCAGGCCTTCCTGTCCTCCACTGTCTCTGCTTAACCTCAAAGGGAATAGTGTAATAGGTATGTATGTATGTATGTATGTATGTATGCATGCATGTATGTATGTTAGGTAATGATAGTTAATAATTCTTCCCGTTATATGTTCTACAAAGTAGAGAATTGGTAACTTTCAGTGCTAACCATCCTCTTGATCTTAGAAACTCTGTATGTAGGACTTTTTAACCTGTTTACTATTTGAGATGTTTACATCATTTCTCTCCAGTTTGTTTTCTCTTTTTCTTAATGTTTCATACACAGTGGGACAGAATTCCTCTTAAAGTTGTGCCACCACCATGTCAATAAGAACACATTATCTTACATTCCATTCACTTCTAAAGAGCAAATGGTTTTCTGTATTTTCTTTGTATTCTCCTTATTAGGAACTGGAGTTAAATTTACATTATTATTTCCCGGATTTGCCTCCCATTTTTCATAGAATGTCCTTGGCACACTAAACTAATTACTCAGCTTCATTTTTCAACTCTCAGGTACATATACATTTTTATTAATTCTGTATTTTTCTTAAACGTTGTAGTCCATGTCTGTAACTATGAAGACTATTTTTTACTGCTGTATGTTATATAAGGGTTGACAGCTGTGGCTCTTGATTTAACTTTATGCGACCATCAATTTAATTTGCAAGCAATCTCTCTATCTTCTGGTTACAGCTACCTGTCCTTTCTGCATGAGAGTTTTAGAAAAAGAAAGAAAGGGAGAGAGGGGGAGAGAAAATTGGTTGCTGTACTAATTATTGAAGGGGCGTGGTGGCTCAGCGGGTAAGACGCCAGGCTTGTCGATCGGAAGATTACAAGTTCGGAGGTTCGAATCCCTAGCCCCGCGTGACGGAGTGAGCTCCCGCACTCGCCCCAGCTCTTGCCAACCTAGCAATTCAAAAGCATGCAAATGCAAGTAGATTAATAGGTACCACTTCGGTGGGATGGTAACAGCGTTCTGCGTGTGTCATGCCGGCCACATGACCGTGGAAGCGTCTTCAGACAACGCTGGCTCTTCGGCTAACAAACGGAGATGAGCACTGGCCCCTAGAGTTGGACATGACTGCACAAATATGCGGGGGAAACCTTTACTTTTTACTTACTAATTATTGACACTGGTTCCACCTACTTCATGCTTCAGCCCTTTCTGTCATTGGTATTGGAGAAAATTACTTGAGTTTCCATAGCACCTTCTCCCTTCTCAGTCACCTAAGTAACGAGGTATAGATTTGTCCTTCTACTCAATCAGGATTGCAAAGTCTCCAGTATCTTTATGAAGAGTCTGCAGAGCCTGGTCAAGCAGACAAAGAACATGTTGGGTAACATTCCTTTGTGCAAGACCCCAAACACATGGATAAGTCAGCTTACGTAGATAGTTTGGACACAAGGAAATGTAGAGAAGGGGGTTTGCGCTGGCTATCAGAGGCAATCTACTCAATTTACCTCATCCCTGTCCTATAACAGGAAATCTTCTCCTTGCAGTTATGGCAGTCAGCTCTTTGGAAGTTCTGCTGATTGCAATAGCAGTGGTTATCTCCTGGCTCCGGAGTTAACTGCAACCTGGTCATTGCAAGGGCATCTTGACCATTTGGTAAATGTGCACATTTTTATTTATTTATCTATCAAATTTCACCACCGCCCATCTCCCCCAAAAGAGGGACTCTGGGCAGTTTACAATAAAGTTAAAAAGATTAAAATACAATAAAAACAAGATATATTACATAACGGATAAATATAAAATATAAAATAACATCCAGGATGGCAGTTAAAAGTTCTGATTCAGATTCATGGATACATAAATACATGTGGACCACTTTAAGGCGCTAGCCAACCCCAGGATTGACTATCCCCCTTCCCGCCCCAAGCGAGATGGCAGAGCCAGATTTTTTTTTAATAAATTTTATTGAGTTTTAAAATACATATTAAAAGTTAAAGCAGAAAAAAGAAATAGAAATACAAAGTAAGAAAAAGATAAAGAAAAAGTGAAGTCAAAAAGAAAAAATAAACAAAAGAAATATAGAAAATAGATGGCCTCCAATCTATCTTTGGTCTTTAAATACAATGATTTGCTTTAAATGTTAGTCTTTCATACAATACACAGGAACTTTTCTTTTTCATATACACTTCAATTTCTATAATCCAATCTTCTGGTCTTCATGCAGATTTCACCTTTCTTACAATTCTCCAGTTATCCATCTGTGGTTTCCACTCCTTGGGATAATGTCCATTTAAGTGTTCTTAACTGTATCAGTTTAATATTTTTATTCACTCTTTCCATTTTTACATCTATATTTATATTTATATTTATATCCTTAATAAAATCCACTTGGTCTTAAATCATTTATATAACAAATCAAGGCCTTATTTTATTTCTAATAAAATACAATATATTCTATTCATATATATCCATAAAAATAACATTAATTTAATCATAATCTATATTTAAACTATAATTATACCATATTCTACTTCTTCCAACAAATTTACCTAATTAACAAATTTTTGTAACTATATATTCCACTAATACATAACCTAACATAATACATAACATAATACATAATATACCAATTCTTATAATATTCATACATACATTTTCATACATATAATTATAAAAAAATGTCATCCTGTAATAACATTAGTTCTAATTCCACCTCATCATCTCATTGTCTTCTCATATATGTATCTCCAAAAAAAAGTAATCTATAATATCAACTTATATTTATATTTATAATCTTATATCTTACACTTAAAATATCACATTTTTATGTATCCATACAGTTTCTCATATCAACTTTTACTCTGTGTCCAATCCAAATCCGTGTTTTCATTAACCTTGTGTCCCATATCATTATACTAAATCTCCTATTTAGGTTATGCCAAGATCACAATATGCAACTTGTTTTGTTCTGTAGCTCATGTAGGATGTCAAAATATTTATTTCACCATATCTATCAATTTGCATGTTAAAATCTTCCTGTCTCAACTGCCACAATGTGTTTGTGCCTAGACTATAATGTGTATCCTGTTTAGTCGACCACCTCCTGTAAAATATCAGAATCTTCTTCTGTACCAATGTATTTAAAATCCTCTTTTCCTGTTTCTCTGCTGTCTCGAAGAAATTTTCTTCCGTTTCTAAATCTGTCTTTTGTGTCTTTTGTTCCTGAGCCACCAAATCTATCAATATAAGTTCTATTGATTTCTTAATTTCTAAAAGAGTTTCACTAAATTCTTTTTTAAAATCTTGAAGTGCTGTTAAAAATGCCATTCTCACCTACCCCCTCCTTTTCAGGCTGCCGTAGCTAGCTGTTCTAGTGCAAACAAAACACTTTCCCAGGGAGTGAGTGGTCAGCTGATCTATTCTAATGGAAAGTTACTAGCAGTGTCTGTTTATTAAGTAAGAAAAACTTTTAAAATAAAAGATGAAAAATTCCACAGAACAGTATTTCAAACAGTTTATAAGAGGAAAAATAAAGAATGAATTCCAAGTGAGACAAAATCCACTCTGAAAAAAGGTAGAAAGATAAGAAGGAAAAAATGCAAACGTTTCACTGTACTTTTATTCTTCAGGCTGCAAGCTGCTTAACCCAAACAAACAGTTTCTCAGAAAGTAAATAGTCAGTTGGTTTGTCAGGTGAAAAATTACCAACAAAATCTTTTAACTCCCAACTTCTCTGATACAAAAGAAAGGTAAAAAAAATGCAAACGTTTCCTTATGTTGCAAAAATAAAATCTATCAAACTTCCACCAAAATCAGTTATAGCAAAGAAAGCACAAAATTAGCCAACATTTTAAGCAAAGTCCAAAGATAAATCTTAGATAATAAAAACGTTCTAATCTAAGAGAAAAATTAATATAAAGTGATCTAAAAGCTGACTGCACACTCTTGTGTCTCTCAAGAGACTTACGTTCCTTGCAGAGCTAGATACTCCTCCGGCCATTTCACTGCATTCACCCCCGTTCTCTCTGTGGTGGAAACTGCAAAGAAAAACAGGAGTGGGCAATTCCAACGGCCCTGTGAGCAATCGTCTGGTCCCCCCTTCTTCAGGGGGAAGCTTCAGTGGTCTTACAATTTCTGTAGACCTCTGCAAACAAGGAAAAGTCAGCCAGGTCTTCAGCACTCTGAAAAACTCTGACTTGTCGAGCTGCCAGCCAGGCTTGGAGTCGCAGAGCCAGGTTTTTAACTTCTTCCGTAAGGCCAGGAGAGAGGGGGCTTGCCTCACCTCTGGGGGAAGAGTGTTCCAAAGGGTGGGGGCCATGGCACAGAAGGCTCGCTTCCTGGACCCTGCCAATCGACATTCTCTCATGGACCGGGTCTGTAACATGCCCTCTCTGCATGACTGGGTGGGACGGGTCGATGTAATGGGGATGAGATGGTCCCTCAGGTAACCTGGACCCATGCCATGTAGGGCTTTAAAGGTGATAACCAACACCTTGAATTGGACATGGAAGCAAACTGGCACCCAATGCAGCTCTCACAGCAAAGGTGTTACATGCGCCGTCCTTGGGGCACCCAAGACTGCCCACACAGCCACATTCTGAACCAGCTGTAGCTTCTAGATACTCTTCAAGGGTAGCCCCATGTACAGCGCATTGCAGTAGTCTATTACTTCCTCAATAGCAAGAGAAGGTGGACTCAATATGGATAAGTAAAGTTCCATTCCAGATTTAACCGTATACATTCATCTTCCACAATATGCAACTCCCAACAAAATCTTTTTGAGAGTGACTCTCAGCAGAAATTAAAATTTGCCCACCTTCTCTTACATAGAGGATTAAAAGAGAAATAGTATATGTTGGTAATTAATTTCCAAACCAAAACTGCCCTGAAGAGTATTAGGAAATTCCATCTGATACAAATTGAAGTGGCTAGAGAATGTCTTGACAGCAGGTAGAACAACCAGCAATGAAGATATCAAAGTGGTGGACAGCTTCTGCCTTTTAAGATCAACCATCAACAGTAAAGGAATAAGCAGTGAAGAAATACGCCACAGACTAGCACTTGGTAGAGCCGCCATGAAAGCGTTGGAAAAGATATTTAAATGCTGTGATGTCTTTATACCTACAAAGATCAGAACTGTGTAAGTCCCTGTGACACTCTATGGAAGAGAAAGTTGGACTTTGAAGAAGCAGGATAGGAAGAGTATTGATGCCTGTGAACTTTTGAGTATATCATGGAAAGCCAAGAAAACAGACCAATGGCTCATCAACAAATCAACCCAGATTTCTCACTCAAGACACAAATTACCAGGCTCAAATAAAAAATTACTTGATGGCACATCATCATCATCAATCAGAGAATGTCTAGATTTAGATTTTGTATTTAGACTTTTTTATCCCGCCTTTATTATTTTTATAAATAACTCAAGGCAGGGAACATACCTAATACTCCTTCCTCTTTCTATTTTCCCCACAACAAAAACTCTATGAGGTGAGTTGGGCTAAGAGAGAGTGACTGGCCCAAAGTCACCCAGCTGGCTTTCATGCCTGAGGCAAGTGTTCCCTTCTCAGAAATATAACAATTATTTTCTCTTCATGGAATTCTGTTTTCTTTCTGGATTTCATTTAAATTGTTAATATATTTAAAGGCCTAAAATTTGGAGGCTAAATGGCTTGGATGAGGTTATTGAAAAGATTGCTTTCTCCTGCTCCCAGTCAGAATTCAGTATCAGAAACTGCTGATCAGTTCCAGCTTTGGAAATGTGTTTGGCAACTAGATTGTGGAATTCTTCCTGGGCTGAACTGGCTCCTCATTTAAATTTTAGGAGAGAGGTAAATAAGATTTCTACACACACACACGAGTCATTGCATGAGTCTTAAACTGCCTTTTTAAACCAATCCAGTAGTTTCCCCAGATCTAATCTGGTGGCAAGGGTGTATTTCACAAAGACAGCTAATTTAAATTAGCTTTCTGCAATATTTTAAGTGGGAAATGATAAAAGTGAGCAAATTCATAGTAAATATACTATTGCACTAAACAGTTCAGTTTGGCTCATTACCCTGTTTTGCCCCCACTGATATCTATGATGGATTCCTTTGACATCTCTCCTAGATTATATACGCCGGCTTGGAAAAACCAGACCAAATGTATATTTTAAATAAAGATTAAAGAATCTACCAGACTGTTAAAAAGGCAAAGCAAGCTATTTTCCCAACACAAATGAAACATGTAATCTTTGTTAATGCCATGTTATCTGCCTTGATCATTTTCTCACTGTCAATGATGTCTGAATGCAATTTAAATTTTAGATTGTATCTGTCTCAACAATAGCTATTGTCCTGAATACAAACAGACAATGTTATATTGAAGTTATTGCTAATTTAAATAGACTCCTGATCATGTTCCCCAATCAAGGAGCACCATTTAGAGCATTTGCATTAGATATTATTAAGCTGTCACTATTTTGGTGTAGTGTTCAGTAGTGTCAAAAATGAAGTAATCTTTACCTGCAATAGTGTAATTTTTTTAAAGAAGGGAAATATGATTTCTCATCAACCTTACTGTCAGTTTAAGTTGCTCTACTTTCTGAGGTTTGGATGTGCAGGCCGTTTATTACTTTTTTTAAGGAATAGGGCAAGTATGTGGCTTGAATCATGTCAACTGGATTTCTATTTTCTCAGTAGAAACGTTTCACTCCTTATCCAAGGAGCTTCTTCAGTCTGAGTAAAGTTAGTAAGGGAATCCTTAAATATGTTTCTAGGGTGGCTGTGTGACCTTGCACCTGGGGCTAGGTCATGGTTATTTTGAGATGTTTATTTCTAAGTCCCTTTATCATCTAAAGGAGGATCGTTAAGATTACCCTGCTGCTGTTGAGCTTGCGAAATGGTCTTAATCTTCCTAGGCACAGAAGACAAAGCAGGAAGGAAGATAGGGGAAAGGTTGTGCCTGAGGCCCCCACCTCTATTCAAGGAAGGATTTTCCAAGTTGGCATAAATGGATTCCTTGACCCCTCTCTCAAACCACCTATCTTCTCTGTCTAAAATGTGAACATTAATGTCCTCAAATGAGTGTCCTTTTTCCTTTAGATGAAGATAAACTGCTGACTCTGGTCCTGTGGTGTTACTTCTCCTGTGTTGGGCCATCCTCCTGTACAAAGGTTGTTTGGTTTCTCCAATGTAGAGTTCAGAGCACTCCTCACTGCACTGGATTGCATACACTACATTGCTTTACTTGTTTTTTGGAGTTTGATCTTTGGGGTATACAAGCCTCTGTCTCAGTGTGTTGGTGGGTTTGAAATATACAGGATGGCTGAGAAAATAGAAATCCAGTTGACATGATTCAAGCCACAGACTTTTCCACCTGGATGACTGAGAACCTTCATCGACAAATAGGGCAAGTATAATTCATATTTGTGCTATGGTTGGTGAGATGTAATATAGGATAGCAATGTGAAGTTATTGTCATTTCACCAGAATATGCCCACATGTGGTGAGACTTAATATATGCCATATAAAGAAAAATCTTAGCATTAGGATATAGGGATGTCTTCCTATATCACTTTTAAAAAATTTTAAATTTAAAATGTATAAAGTAAATTAAACTCAATATAACTTCACCACTTCTTTAAAAACTACAATAATCAGATGTGTGTTTCTCAGTTTAAAGTACATATTCTTATTTCCATTTCTTATTACAGAAAATGAATGAAGTGTTAACAAATATTAACAGGCAACGGAAGCCGTAAAAATCTAAAATCCACATTAAAGTGATACTGTTATGAGGTAAAGTTCACAAAGTCTGGGCAAGTGTTTCAATTGGAAGGAACAATTCATGCAAAACAAGAGAGAAAAGCACGAAGTGGGGATAAAAATGAGTTACATGGCTAACCCACGCTTGTATTTGAAGACAGTCTTAGAGGAGATGAGAGAATAGCCTGCAAACATTTAAACAGGATCCTGCAGTGGTGTCAAACTGCATTCAGAACTCTGTGGGATGAAAAAGTGTGTTTTACGTGAGTGTTTTTGCAGCAAGGAGAAAATATAACTTCATCTCAACCTTATCTGCTACTCAAGAGTATGCTCTTCCTTCTCCTCTTATTATTTATTTATTTATATATATATATATATATATATATATATATATATATATATATACACACACACACACACACACACACACACACACACACACTGCTCAAAAAAATAGAGGGAACACTGAAACAACACAATGTAAGTCCAAGTCAATCACACTTCTGTGAAATCAAACTGTCCACTTAGGTAGCAACACTGATTGACAATCAATTTCACATGCTGTGGTGCACATGGAATAGACAACAGGCGGAAAGCATAGGCAGTTAGCAAGACATACCACTCTAGTGGTAGCATGAGATGGAGTCTACAACCCACACAAGTGGCTCAGGTAGTGCAGCTCATCCAGGATGGCACATCAATGCGAGCTGTGGCAAGAAGGTTTGCTGTGTCTGTCAGCGTAGTGTCCAGAGCATGGAGGCGCTACCAGGAGACAGGTCAGTACATCAGGAGACGTGGAGGAGGCCGTAGGAGGGCAACAACCCAGCAGCAGGACTGCTACCTCCGCCTTTGTGCAAGGAGGGACAGGAGGAGCACTGCCAGAGCCCTGCAAAATGACCTCCAGTGGGCCACAAATATGCGTGTGGCTGCTCAAACGGTCAGAAACAGACTCCATGAGGGTGGTATGAGGGCCCGACGTCCACAGGTGGGGGTTGTGCTTACAGCTCAACACCGTGCAGGACGTTTGGCATTTGCCAGAGAACACAAGATTGGCAACTTCGCCACTGGTGCCCTGTGCTCTTCACAGATGAAAGCAGGTTCACACTGAGCACATGTGACAGACGTGACAGGGTCTGGAGACGCCGTGGAGAACGTTCTGCTGCCTGCAACATCCTCCAGCATGACCGGTTTGGCAGTGGGTCAGTAATGGTGTGGGGTGGCATTTCTTTAGGGGGCCGCACAGCCCTCCATGTGCTCGCCAGAGGTAGCCTGACTGCCATTAGGTACCGAGATGAGATCCTCAGACCCCTTGTGAGACCATATGCTGGTGCGGTTGGCCCTGGGTTCTTCCTAATGCAAGACAATGCTAGACCTCATGTGGCTGGAGTGTGCCAGCAGTTCCTGCAAGATGAAGGCATTGATGCTATGGACTGGCCCGCCCGTTCCCCAGACCTGAATCCAATTGAGCAGATCTGGGACATCATGTCTCGCTCCATCCACCAACTCCACGTTGCACCACAGACTGTCCAGGAGTTGGGGGATGTTTTAGTCCAGGTGTGGGAGGAGATCCCTCAGGAGACCATCCGCCACCTCATCAGGAGCATGCCCAGGCGTTGTAGGGAGGTCATACAGGCACGTGGAGGCCACACACACTACTGAGCCTCATTTTGACTTGTTTTAAGGACATTACATCAACGTTGGATCAGCCTGTAGTGTTCTTTTCCACTTTAATTTTTGAGTGTAACTCCACATCCAGACCTCCAGGGGTTGCTTACATTTGATTTCCATTGCTTTTTGTGTGATTTTGTTGTCAGCACATTCAACTATGTAATGAACAAAGTAATTAATACGAATATTTCATTCATTCAGATCTAGGATGTCTTATTTCAGTGTTCCCTTTATTTTTTTGAGCAGCATATATATATATATATATATATATATATATATATATATATATATATAGAGAGAGAGAGAGAGAGAGAGAGAGAGAGAGAGAACAGGTAGTCCTCGGTTAATGACCATTCGTTCAGCAATTGTTTGAAGTAACAATGGTGCTGAATGAGACTTATGTCTGGTCCTCAAAGTTGCTGCGGTTGCAGTGTCCCTGGTCATGTGATCACCATTTGTGACCTTCACTGCCAGCTTCTGATAAGTGAAGTCAATGGGGAAATTGGTAGGAGGTTGCAAATGGC